>JAKEPQ010000743.1:15372500-16572500 GCA_024500445.1 Entomyzon cyanotis | reverse complement strand
GGCACTTGCTAAAATTGAACTGCCAACATTATTGTGAAAAGGAATATTTTTTAAATTCCTTTTTTTTTTTCCTATAAATTTCTTTGTTTGCAGACTTTGCTTCCTGCTGCCAATGAACCCTGGGGGAAGAAGCAGCATTTTCTATACATACAGCTTTGACTAATGCCACCTTGGGTCCCAAATTCCAACTTGTCACCCTGCCTGCTGATGCAGGTGCTCAGCAGACAGACACATGGTGCCTCTTACAGAGGATTAAAATGCCTATCTCTGAGAGACAAAAAGGGAATACTTTAATGTTTAATATTAAATCATTCTCCTAACTGGAGCAAAGCTATAAAAACAACAATAATAACAGACTCCTAGAGGAGCTGAGATTCAGTCTTTATCTGACAGGGGAGAATATGCAATTATAAAGCTATCAAAGCCATAAAAATATAAATATAATTAAGAATGGAGATACACAGAGAAAAATAGCAACGTAAACACTTCAGATTTTTAAGATAACTGTGTAGGATTCTAATATCATAGAACAGTATGAAGGAAAGCACTCTGCCACAGTAAAAATGTGATCCCACAACTCCCAGTTTGCATACAAGAGCATGCAGAATCTCAGATGTTTCACCTCCGTTGTGTTGCTTCTCTCCAGTCAACATCCATCTGGGAAGAGACTTCACAAAGATTCAGAGAGAATTTTAACACCACATTTGCAACAGGGGCCCAGACTGGAGGGCTGAGAAAAGGAGCATTTGCAAGGCTGATGGAAGGAGGTAAAGGCAGAGATCCTCTCTCTCAGCAGGCTGATGTGCTATTAATAAGTCACGAGGTAAAGCATATTAGTAGGTGAAAAATGCTGCTGTGAAAACTGCAAAAGCTCTGGTTTTTTGATGCATCCATCGAAAGGAGCTCTGTTCCATCAGCCCTGGGCCAGCAGGGTGGGACAGGGCCAGCAGGAATCAGCTCATGGTGCTTTATTTATCAGCCAGTGTTGCCTGCTCTTTCCTCAATTCTCTGTCCCTTACAGTATTCTCTGGTGATTCCTGTCGGGCACAGCCTTTCTCCAGTTTCAGTTCATGTTCTCTTAGTGCTGTGACACTGATCCAAGTCACTTTGCTCCAGCCATGCCTTTCTTCCTCCCACAGTTGTGTGTCCTGCACTGCAATGCAGTACAATCTCCATCTCCTGCTTGCAATCTTTCCAGATCTCTAATGGCTGAGCCTTTGTTTTCAGTCTCATTCCCAGGATTAAATCCAGGAGTTTCCTTCCTTATAAATTATTGTATTGTCCTCCTCTAATTTAACAGAGCTATTGATATTTGCTATTTTGCATTAAATGGTAACCTTTTCACATTTTTTTTTCTCGGTTTTTATTACTTTTAGCATTTTCAGCACCTCTTTCCCATCCATTAGGTTCTGTCAGTATCCTATGCCTTAACAAAAGTTCTTGATCAACCAAATATGGCAAAACATGGTGTTCTGCTCACTTTTCCCACCACTTTTATACTCTGTTTATTTATCACAGATCTTCACTATTGAGGTTCTAACTAATTTTTTTCCCCTTTTCCACAATAGTGATAATTGCCTTCAAATTTTCTTTTGGTCCTCCTGTGAGTTTTTATTTCCTACTAAAGTTTGTACCACATACACTTCTTAAAACTTTAAAAAAGAATTCTTTACATTTTCCCCTGATGCTTTATGTAGTGGAGTTACAACATACGTTTTTAAAAAATAATAATTTCCCTTTTCGGCTGCTACAATCTCACTCAATTGTACCCAACATTCAGGCTTTCCAGATTTGCTTCTCAGAACTTCAGACCTTATACTTTTGGCCTTTACCATGCAAAACAGACAGATGTATTTTCTTCTATTTCCAATTGATTTGAGTATATTAAATTCATCAGCTATGCCTTGGTGTTTATCTCAGGGGTTTGGGGAGACTTTGAAAACTTTGAGAGGGCAGAATTTTAGTAATTCTCAAATAAAATCTATAACCAAAGAAGCAGTAAAAAGTTCCTCCTTAATTACCCATATCAGATAATTATGTGGGCTCACTTCTATGATTTTTCATTTTTCCCTTCCAGACCCATAAGGCATCACACAATACCTATTCTTTGTGTATGAAATAGGTTTATAGCTTCCACCAGATTTTGGAAAAACAGAATTTATTACCATGACTGTAATCTTGGCTGATACTGCAACAGTGTAAAAAAAAAGTGTATTTCTCTAATTAGTTGAAGTTATCTGGAAGCATTCCTTGGTTTATTTTAACAGCCACCTTGGTATACAATACTGGATATACCCACAGTAATACACTTCCCAGAGGTTGTGAATACAGGTTAGTTAAATAACATTTTTATTGAACCAAACCAGAGGGAAATCACTTATGCAGCCAGCTTTCCATATGAGAGAAGTTGATAGCAGCTAAATGGGTGGTATGAGAGTTTGCCATAAGCAAAAATTTCAGGGATTCTAGACAAGATGCAGATAAAATTTTTGATGGAAGAAAATACAATGGAGGGAGACAATCAATCAGGATAACTTTATGGCAAAGGCTTTTACTTTTTTTACATGTAGAACAGAATACCTGGCCCACCTCCCCTTCCTCCTTCATTCTTCAAACAATAATTTTTGAAGAAAATGTTGGTTCAAAATGGTACCAAATGCACTTTTTCAGCAGAATTCCAAGTGACAAGGTTTCAGAAGGGCAACAGCAAGCTGTCAGTAAAAGGATAGGACAATTAGGTGGAAATGCTACTTCATGTCAGCTTCTGGTACAACTAATGACATTTTGCACTTAAAAAAGATGCAGCTGAGTTCTGAGTGACACTGGCTGGGGATACAAGCTGGCATCATTCCACAGGCTTCAGAAGAGCTGCAGCTCCTCAACCCAGCAGGCAATGAGGCAACTGGTCAGAAATTGTCCGTGGGATTTGTTCATGGCTTGTAAAAAACTGTTCTGCTGCTTGGGCTAACATTTAGTCAAGCTCTGTGCGAGGGCAGTGGCAGAACTCTCACTGACACTCACACTCAGGGGTTTGACCAGGCTTTTGGTTAAAGTGCTTACAAGTCAGCTGTGATTTTCCTAGGAAGGGCATTAAATATAAAAGATAGACAATAGCTGGGTCTACAATTGCTGCCCAGAAATCTGTCACTTAAACCCCAGAAACCTGAACTTCAGGGGGATTTTGCTGTTTGACCTTGATGCTTTGTAGTCACTGCTGGAAAAGCTCCCAAATTACATCACTCTTGACAAACCTGATGCCTCAGCTCAGTTGAGATCCAGTCTAGATATATTTTACTTACCCAGGAGTTTATTTTTTTTAAGTTGTCTATGATTCCCAAAGTGGAAACTGCTTCTACCCAGTGTCTTTTTCCTTGCAAACCTGGCTGCTGTTGTCCAACCCAGGAGCTTCATTTTTTAGCATACCTCAGTTTAATTATGAGCCTATTTAGCCTAAGTATGATCCCTGGCTGGAGGGCTGGGGAGTTCCTTTGCCTCACAGTTAAAGTATTCATTTATAAGTAAGTCTGTACTCACCTTCCTCCTCTACAGAAAATAGAACTGCATTTTATATTCTACAGGAATTGCATTCAAAAACAGAAAGGAGAAACAGGCCTCAGAGCAGGGACCAAATGTAATGAGCACCTTGAACACTGAACTGCCGAGTTATCCATCCTGCCTGACCTTGTGAGGCTGGAGCTTTTTTCCTGCACAAAGGTACTGCTCTGAGAGAACAGCAACATTCCCCACCTCCTGAGTAGCCTTGTTTCTTGCAAGCCTTGTGTTTTGGGCACTCATCTGGAAGATAAAAGGTTAGGTTTGAAGTTCAGACAAGAGGGAATTGAATCCGTGCTTGCCTTTTACAGGGCAAGCATTCTTAGCACCTGGCTATTGTGCAGGAAAGAAAGACCTGGTGTCTCCTTCTCCAGCAGAGTTCTGAAAGGAAAACAGCAGCACTGCTCAAAGGCACTCTGCTCCAAGGGCTGGGGAGCTGAGCTTCCCACAGACGACTCAGAGCCACAGTAGATTAATATTTAGTCATTTAGCTGGCTGTTGGGTATCTGGAGCTCGACTGAAGGAGGAATCCTTCTTAGCCTGTTGGCTGCTTCAGTCCTAAAGTGCCACAGTTGTCCCTCTGTCAGGCTGCAGAGGGGTGGTGGGGAAGTAGGAGCTTTCTTCCATAAGCCTGCATTCCCCTCCATGGACCAGGAGCTTGGGAAACAGCACCAAACCCTCCCACCCCACCCTGTCACTGTTTCTGAGAGCATAATGGGACTTTCTGCTTTTTTTTTGCTTGATTTATTTGTCTGCTCGGGTTTTTTTGCTTCTTGTTTTTGCATTTATAGCCCTCGCAATACAATTGTAAATTTATTTTTCTTTCTAAAAGAATATGATTTAGGTTCACAAAAGAGAAGATGTCTCTATCTGTTGTAGTTCATTCAACATACACAAGACCCACAAAGTTTTTGTATAAAACCCCTCACTGTGTCCAGAGATGTAGGAAATGGTAGAGGCACCTATGAGAGAGAACCAAGAGTTATTTTTATAAAATGTGACACGGTGTGTTTACTGAAAAGCACATCCACCTCATGAATATTCCAGGAAGCTTTGACCCTTTCAAAATTTCCTGTAGTGATGAAAAAATGCCATTTTTTATGAGCTACTTTGTTTTGATACCTGCAATGCTTAAAGGACAGCTAGAAAATCACAGCAACACATACAGCACTAACTAGTGATGGCACTGATGACAGAAATAGGCAAATACCTGTCTTATTTATTTTTCAACTTTTCTGAAGTATCGAAACACATTCAGATGTTCTGTAACAGCATTTCTGTTACAGAGCGTGGAGATAATGTGAAGTAATGACTACTGCCTAAAGAGCTAGAAAAAATTTTTGATGCTTAACTGCAGGAAAAATGCAGATGATGCTGTTAGATTGAAAAAGAGCTTATTTGGACGACCATGCAGAGCTGTCAGCTGAAATAAATGTTTGGATTAAGTGAAGAAACTTCATAGATTATTATGGCCTGAAGGAGATACACTCCATTTGTGAATGGCTGAGACCCATGGACCCAGAGAAAGGAGGAAAAATGCTTACTCAGTTTCCCTAAAATCTGACACTAGAAATTCAAATATATTGGCAAGATGGAACTTATCTTTTGCTTTAAGTCTTCCACCCCAAAAAAAAAAAAAAAAAAATCTGCCTTGCAATGAGGATAACAACATGCAAAGATACCTGAACACTCAGCTCAGACACAGACCCTTGGTACTTTACAAAATCCTGGCCAGACTTTGTAATACATAAGCATCAGTTCCAAAAGAACATCAGAAAAGCAAAAGCTTTATGTGCTGTTCTGGAATCCAGGGAAAAAAATGCATTGCCTTAGGCATTGTATTTAAATGAGCCTTCCAAGATCCTCATGAATGCTAGAGCAGACAGAGTTTATCTACCAGGGGGAAACCAGAGATTCAGTTTCTCTGCCAACTTTCTTAATAAACATGAGCCACTGGCATTGTCCAAAATAGAGCAGATAAGCAGAAGTTGCACATCCCACTCATTACTATGCTATATTAAAGTTTAGCACAGTTGAGGGAACAACATTTCAGAAGTTATTTACAGTGATGTGAACAATTTGGTTTATAAACAAATGAGCAATAAATGTCCTTATCCAGGAAATTTTAAAAAAAAAAGTTTTTGCAAAAAAGTCAAACCTCATTTTTTTCAAGCAGTGATTACTAAGGAAATGTTAGTGCTTTGGGTGTGTTTAGTAGGGTTATTTATTTGTTTCTATTTCAATTAGCTATTGCTCTGTGTGCATGTTAGAGAAAGGCTGTTGCTTTTAGACAACACAGTAGCTGACCAGGATTCCAGCTGATGTGGACAAAAAAGCACTTGGATGCAGTAGAAATGCAAAATTTGCTTGGTTTTTACCCTTTTCACAGCACCAGTTCCCACCATTCTCATCTTGTGGCAGCACAAAGGTACCAGGATTAGGATTAATTGCAATCTTTCTCTAAAGCAGCAATTCTGATGTTAGACACCCAGAGCTCAGAGTAGGGACCTTTGAGGGACACTCAGAACCTGCAGGTCCTCTTGGGTTCCCTGTCAAGGTGTTGGGCCAGGCTGGGCACTGATCCAGCTGGGAATCCTGGTGGAGATGTCACTCAGAATCCCCAGAGGGTCCCACGTGCTCCCATCTCACCCCAGCTGGAGAAGAACCTCCCTGCCAGCTCCTCTCAGGAGCATTTTTCTTGGTGATGCTGTAAACCCCAAGGCTTTGGCATCGTTTGCAGGTCACCTTCAGCTGCCAGGTGTGTGTGAAACACCTGTGTCCTTTGGCAACCTTGTCTGTAGGGCTGTTGTACCCCAAAAATCTCCTTCCACAGCAGCACAGAGTCACTGAGGTTGGAAAAGTCCTCCAAGACCTCAAATCCAACCTTAGCCCAAACACCACCATTTCCCTTGAGACCCTAAGCCAAAGCAGTCCCAGGGCTGAGCCTGCAGAGGTAACAAACCCGTCCCTACTGACCACAGCCTGCACTCCCAGCATTTGGGGGGATTTTGGGAGAGACAGGCATTTCAAACATTTATAGCTTTAATTAGCATGATTGTCTGCGCAAATATAATGGGAGTTTTCTTCACACAGGTCCAGAAATTAGGTTGTGATAAATATCAACATTTAAAAAAAACTGTTCTGTTGGCTCAGTATTTGCACCTCATCCAACCAATGACACATCCTACACACCCTGTATTTCCCCTCTAGTTTAATAAAGTGTAGAGGTGTGCATTTTCAAATGTTTGGGTTTTTTTTTTTTGTCCATGAAAACTTCCAGGAAAGCAGCACTTCTTTGATTTGTAGATTTTTACACATCAAAATAAACCAGCAATGTTTATTTTTGTGCCCAGCAAGCTGAGAGGGTGGAGTTTTAGGAGACAGTTATTTAGGAGACCTGAAATATCTTGAAGAAATGTTAAGCAAATGATATATTTTGGCAATAAAAGTGTGTTTGTCACTTGGGAAAAGTCCTGAAAATAGTAACAGCAAGAATATTATTTTTCTGATCTTCCCTCCTGCAGAGTCTCTTAATTTTTCATGGAAAATATATTTGAATTCTTTAAAGTCATTGAGCTATTTATTTTTCTTAGAGGGGACTCTAACATGGATCCTCTGATCACTGCTAATTCTACTTTTTTTTTTTCCTAAATGAGAAAACAAATGACAAAAAGAAATGAGACAAATCTGAAATTTTGTGAAAATTCAATAGGCTTTACTTTTTTCCTATTTCTTACCTTTGCTGGATATCTTTTTCATCTACCCACTAATCTAACTTTCTTTACATTTTGTTTTTACTTAAATAAACATTAAGCATACTTGCCTACAGTAAGCTCTCTTGTTTTATTCTCTTTGCTCTCCTTTCCTGTACAATAAGCCCATTAATTTTTAATACTTTATTTTCTGAGTTTTCTCTTTTGTTATTTGATTCTTAATGAATTCTCTCTTAAGCTTACAATATCAATGCTTATTTATTATGGATGTATTGTACAGAAACATTTTTACTGTGATTTGATTTTTCATCAGAAGACCTTGAAGTTCACTTTATATAGAAGGAATGACAAAAAAATATAATAAATCCTTTGGAAATAACCCACTCGAAATAAATACAGATAATTCAGGAGAGGGGAAAGAAACCCAAAACCCAAAACAAAAAACAATAACAGTAAACAGGAAGAATATTTTTGGAAATAAAATAAATCCATTGTAAAAGGCGACCTACATTAAACCAGGCATTCTTATGTGTTTTGGCTTTTTATTTTCATGTTGGATTCCAAGATAAATTGCTTAATTTTTTTTAAGCCCAAAATGTTCATGGCCATTTTGCCAATCAAAGGAAAGCAGTTTTCTACATTTATAGCTCCAGCAGTAAAACAGACAAGATGTCTGGTCAGTGGCACTGCAGAGCATCCCTCTTTATCTGGGTAGTTTATTCTCAGTTAGGAATGGAGCTAATAAGGGATATAAGGAGGAGCAGAGCTTTGGCAGCTCAGGAGACACTGAGCAGAGAGCTGTCAGTGGGACAGAGATGAGCAAGTCAAAGCTCTGGAGGGTTCTTTTGGGGATCTGGTCTCTCCCTAATCCCCTTTTTTTCCATGGTTTCTGGCTCTGTGTGTGAAATGGGGATGAATAAAGGTGCAGTTTGCCTCCTGCAGACCAGCCAGGTATTTTGATCCAAAGATTAGATTTTGGGAGATTTTACTGTTGATGAACATTTAAACTTCTATAATTATTGGGAAATCCTAAAAATGAAATACAACAGCCATTCCAGATGCTACCTGGCAGAAAATGTTTCTTAAATAACATTTTACTCCTGGTTTCTAAATGACAGTGCTTTGATAACAATTCCAGTCCAGGCAGTGTAGGTTTGATTTTATAGGATCTTGGAGGAGTTGCTTAGCTATTCTTGGCTTCTGTAGTTTCCCAGCTAAGCTGGGGATTGTCAGGATGAATTCATTGATTAAGATCATTAAAACAAGGCCCTGTAGCTGGATTTTCGGCAGATTCACAAGATACAGGAGTTTTTAGAAGAGTAACAATAATGTTGAAAGATGTCAGAAGTGTTTCATGGCATAAGAGGACCATGAAATAAACAAACAATGAACAAAGAAAGAGTTGGAAAACACTTGAAGAGGCTTAAAGTTTTAAACCAGAAATTTGGCTGCTGATTTATAGCAGTTCTCCCAGAGCTCTGAGTATAACTTGCAAACTTCCTGCATGTTTTCTGAGCAGTGGAGCAGAACAAACCTGTGCTGTAAGCAATTAACAGAATGATTTTTAATCTTTGCCAGAATCAGCATTTTTTTTGAATAGTGGTGAATTACCTTATTCTGTAGAACAGCATTTGGTTTTTCAGAGACACTCAGGATGGAAACAAAACTTCTGCTTCTTTCTTGCTAGAAATCAGGAAAACATTGATGTTTTCATTTGGTGAAGAGGCAATAATTGGTGGGAGTAATTTTACCTGTGAAGCAGGACAGAGCTGTACATCCTCTAAGTTTTATTTACAACGCACTACTTGTGTTCTTTGGACTCACTCTGAAGAGTCAGAATAAAAATCGAGTTATTTATACAAACCTGCCCTGAAGGGTGAATATTTGAAGGCTGTTCCATTCCTCAGTCTCAGCAGTCATTCTTTGTCACTTCTCTTTAATTTCTGGGAGTTAATTGTAACCAATGCAGTCTAGATCTGAAACAGAGAAGAATGTGGACTGAGGAAATAAACCTCTTTCTCTAAACTTGGGTTTCTTTTGCATATTAAGTTTTGTTGTCTCCTGGAAAAGCCTCTCCAACTTGTGCTAAAGTGCATATAAAGTTTGAGATAAATACTTCTGTGGAAATAGATCTGGCTGTTCTGTGTGCACAAGTGTGGTTTTTCACACTTAATGGGGGCCAAGTTTGTTTTCTCATGAAGGAGAAGGCACATCCTAGAAATGAGAGGATTGCTTTGAAACTTGAGTGAGCTGAGCTCTAATGTCAGCCAGGCTAAAACTTCCCATGTAGCTTGGAGTCACATCAGGGCTGCTGTGCCAAGGCTTCAGGCAGGTCAGCCTGTTCTGTTCTTCCTCCCCTGTGCCTCACAGGAGTCATTTTTAGCTGAAAATTTCCAGCTGCCTTTGCCATCCCTTTGTGCCAACTTGTGTTTCCAGTGAGAGCCTTCCTGAGCCACAGCTTCTCATTCCTACCTACTCACACCTACTCTCATTGCAGAATTTTACCATCGTACAGTCAGTGCAGTAAGAAATTACCAAAATTTTTCTTCGTGCCCTGTAAGCACTAATGAAGAAGTGCACCTTTCAGAATCTACTCTCCCTTAATACCAGAGAGAGTGGAATTCAGTGCCTGCTTAACTGACATTTTATACAATTTACATTCTATTGCTGGAAATGTTTCTTACCTCTTGGGTAAACATGATCAGGAATAGACCATGTTTTTTCCTCCAGACAAGGTCATGGATGAGAAATGAACAGAAATGCTGTCAGGCCCCAAATCCATGTAACAGTTTTGACTAGTTGTTTTCTAACATGCTGCTTTGCCACACAACAAGACAACTCCTTTGCCAAATAGGAGAGAGTGTAACAGTTGTTACCTTTCAACAACTCTTCATTTCTGATCAAAAGATAAGGAGGTAATTTTTTGAAATCTGTTAATCCGAAGAAGTTTAGCTGCTAATAGTTCCCAGAATCCTTTCGCTGTGTGTGCCATGTTCAGTCTTTGCAATGATCAAAAGGGAGGGAACTCCGCTGATCAAAACTAAAGGAACATGTTATTTTGACACTTCCAGATAAACTTTCTGTGCTGATGAGGATTCAGAAACTGTGCATCACCCTACAGCCATTCTGTAAGTCTGCTAAAGAATGCAAATCTACCACCCTGTAAAGCATCCATGGGGAGAGAGGACTTGGCATTCTCCTTCAGGAGGAGAATGGGAATTCAAGTGATGTAAATTATGTATAGCCAGACAGTAGGTAGGAAAAATATTTAATGTTTACACTTAATGTGAAAACAAAATAGAAACATGAACCTTGCCTCTGGTAAATAGTAGCTCTTGACAAAACAAATCTCCTAGTCACAGGCAGAGCTCATGTTTGCCTTTTAATTTTTGCTGGGTAGTGCAGTAGATTGAAATAATCACTGAAGAATGACTACATGTTTGCAGAAAAGAGGATTTCTCTTCAGCCACTTCAAGAGGAGCAGTAGGTCTGTGCCTACTATAGCTGGAATTTGTTCAGTGTCATATAAGCCAAAGACATCCTTAGTAACACACTGTTCATACATATATCACTTTGCACTAAGATTTTTCTCCATGCACCTACAGAGTTCTACCACAAGTGCTGCTCCACACTCACGTGGTTATGTTCATACACAACATAGTGGATATTAAATTCATTTTTTTTCATTCCCACAAACCCACTAGAAACATTTGACAGAAGATACCTGCATGAAAAAAGCCTGTGACATTCCAGGCAGATGAGGAATCCAGCCCTGACCTTTCCCTTTGTATTGGTCGATGAAGGTGAAGAGCAGCTCCATTTATATCAGATCTCCTGTAGATACCAACTGTACATTACCCTATGGAGCTGCTGTGCTGAAAGACCAGATAATTTGGGCAAATTCCTGAAGTTATTCTGGCACCAGCAGATATTGGCTTCTGTCCACCTTCGGATTTATTTTTCTGTCTTGGAGGAGAGAATAAAGGTCCCTCACAACATGAAGGTTACTGTCATAGCTTGGTGGTGGACCTGTAGCTTCTAAACACTGGAGGGGTTTCTTTCCATTTGTTCTGGTGGATAGATAGATCTGACAGAAGACAGAAAGAGGCTTTCCTTTTTAGTGTATTTCCAGATCAGGAAGTACAACTGGCAACATGTTTATGTCAGAGTTTTTATTTCTAGGAAACTGCATGTATGGGCTGACCAGAGCTTTTCATGAAATTACAGCCATTTCATACAGCCATTTCTGCAAAGTATATATGAAAAAAAAAAAATCACGATGCCCTTTTCTTTATGTTTGAATCATCTATCACTTACTTCATAAACTCTTCTAAATTAAACTGTCCTCATTTCTGCTCTTAGGAATTGCTGTTGTGGGTATTTTGCCAGCATCCAGCCGAGCTACACTTAGGAGTGACTGTGGAGCTGTGTGTAATTTTGCCTCTAGTAGTGCAGCACTATCATGTTCTCTCCTGCCTCTTGTCCCTCTGCTCTTTCCAGTCCTGTAATCACATTCTCTTGATTTTCAGCTCTGTGTGCCTGGAACAATCCTTCTGATCTCCTATGCAGGCACCCTCTCTCTTCCTTTGAATTCCTTGCTGAAACATTTCTTCAGACAATTATTTCTACCCTTTATTTATAATCAGTGATCTCTCCTGAACTGTTGCCTCTTGTCTTGTCTTGTTTTTATCTCAGATCAGATTATAAGATCTTTGAGTAAGGGAATATGTCTTGCTATGTCTTTGTAAAACGCTTTATAAACTTACAGTGACAGCCACGATAATTCCTGGTACATTTCCACTCAGATCAAGGAATGACTACTTACTGATTCTGGGCAGCACACGCTCCCATGGGCTAGTGAATTCAGGTTTATCAGGGCACTAGACTATCCCGATAATTAAAATTTGCTGTTGTGACGATCAGGAGTGGTGTGACTGTCGCTGGCATTAATTCAGCGCCGCTCCCCTGACCTGAATCCGTCTGTCACTCGCTGGAGCAGGGTGTGCTGCCTGCTCCGACAGGGGCTGGGGAACAACACGAGAGCAAAGACAGGAGCCTACTGCCTCTGCAGCATTGTTACACTTGCCTTTTCTCTTCTTTTTTCCCCCTGCTTTTTCATTGTACTTGGAAAAATAATTTCTGTCAGATGTTACGAAAGGCAAGGCTTCCAGCTCCAGCTCCGTGGCGAGGTAGCTGCATGGAAGCAACCAGAACTTCCTTCTGAGGCATCATTTTCTTTACAAAAACGCAGAAAGGCCAATTGTTCTCTGGGAATGAAAAGTTGAAGAGCTATCCTGCCATACAGTTTTAATGGCTGTATATGCTGCTTGTTTCATACTATTTATCAGAAATTCCGAGCTCGTGCAAAGACATTTCTGTGCCTTGCCAGAGCGCATTCAAGTCAGAGTTTCACTACACTTCCAAGGAAGGAGGCTAATAAATTACAATAAAACATTATATTGTACCTCCAAGTTGTCAGTGACTGAATGCTTAAATTGCAGTAACTAGCAAGTGATATTTTTCTTGGTGGAAAACAAAGGAATTTTTCTCCCCAGTATTGCAGTGTGAGGTTAACAACAAATCATGGGATTCATTCAGTACTATAAATATAATCTGCTTGTAATATGTATTACAGTCCTCATTAAACTTTTAAGAACAGCTACAATATTTGCTGTGGAAACAACCCTCTCCCCTCTAACTTTCATCTTAAATCCATCAGCAAAAAGCTGAGCTGAATCTCTTCACAAAATGAATATATCCCTTCCCTGTCCCTCCCTCCTCACCATTCTTAGTTTGCTACTCAGAAATAGAGCTGGGTCACTAATTTTGGAAACTCTGCATGTACCACTGATTTCCAAAAGGCTTTGTAAATTTTAATAGAGACAAGAGTACCTTCTCCATCGCATTTTGGCCCCATGGAAACTCATATCAAGTATTTCCTTGCAAACCCATTAGTAGTGATTTGCAATAGTCCAATTTAGAGGTCACTTAAGCATGAAAACAGTGTACAAGGAAGTGTATAATGAAACAATATCAGTAATAGCATATTTAAATGAACAATGTCAGTAATAGCATATTTTAAATGTTTCATTAAGTCTGAATTGTTATATTGTAGTACTGCTGTGAAATAGCTGCTGCTTTCTCTAAGATTCCTTTTATATCTGCATTACTGAGGCGCAGAAACCAAAAGATGATGAAAGTCAAAATATTTTTATTAATCATGTGTTTTAGAACATTTGTATACTGGCTGACTTGGTTTATATGTCTTTATATAGTCAATAATCCTAGATTAGATCCAATTAATATAAATTCAGTGTCTTTTTTATGGAGGAAGTGTGAGGATGAACATTTTGTAGTCTTGCATATTAAATTAAAACAATTAAAAGACTTCTTTATTGCTTTCAGAAAACCATTATCCCAGCAACATAGATTGTCAGTGTCCTGATTTGAAGGCATGAAATAAACAAAAATTTCCATCATAACCTATCAATTAACTTTGTTCTTGCTAACCAAAGCTGTCCAGTTCACTGGGCTGTGCTTTTGGTGCTGCTGAGTGGCACCAGGTCAGTCACTCCCTGGAGAAAACTCAGCAGAGGGATGTGGTTCAGGCACATTTCTGTCCTTAAGGCACAAATTGTGGTGGGAGAGAAGTGAGTGTTGATTTGGGACAGTTCTTCCCAAATCCATCACGTTTTCTGAGTTTTCTCTTTTGTTATTTGATTCTTAATGAATTCTCTCTTAAGCTTACAAGAGACCTTCAGTTCTTTCTAATTTTCCTTTAGCTGAAGTGAGCTAGTGGGACAGCACTAGGTCCAGAGTTAAACCAGAATATTCTTGCCCTCCCTCGTTTACAGCAATTCCCAAGTTAGCAGCACATTAGCTGGGTTGAATTGTTGAACAGCACAAAGGGATCCAATTCCATGAACACAGTTCAGCCATGGAAGATCCTACCAGATGAGGATCTGGTCCAGTAAGTCTTTCATTCTGCAATGAAATTTCAAATTAGTCACAAACATTGCAATACTGAGACCTGGTTAAAAATTGCGTGGATGGTTGGTTTTGGTGGTTTTTCCCCCTTTTTCTCCAGCAAAGTCCAGTGCAACAAAACACCTGAAAGCTGATTTGGCTTTTGGAAACAACGGGTTTGAATCCATGAGCTTCTGCAAACTGGAATGGTTTTGGCTGAAGACTGTTTCAAGGGAAAAATAATGTCCAATGCTCTGGATTATATATATTTCTATTATTCCTTTGTAAGTTATAGATTCCCTTGTAAGTTGTAAGGGGAAGACATGCACTCCCAGCAGCAGCAGAGAGGCAGAACCTTGTCCTGGTTCCCTGGCCTGGCTCTAGAACCACAGTGACATTTCTAGGGCTCCTCACCATTTGAGTTCCTGGCTCAGGCCAGTGGTGGCTCAGGCACTTCTGTCCTCACCCCCCATGCAAGGACAGAGCTTTATAGAGAAAACAGAAAACCTCCATGAAGCGATGGAGATTTTGCTCTATCATCTGATAAAAACACGTGTTGCTGTACTGTTGGTTTACACTTTGCTGGCTCCAGATTCCACCTCATCAGATCAATTTTGCTTTCAGCTGCCAGGACAGGCTAATCCCATAAGCACTGTCTCGACTGCACGAGCTCTCTTGTCTTCTGATCATCTATTGCAGGCAATCAATCACTTCAATCGGCATGAATTGCTCCGATTTTCCTTCAGTCTGGAGCTCTGCATTTCCTTCCCGAGAAAACCATTGGGATGCAATGCCAGGAGGTTGGTGTATGAAGCCAGAATGTTCCTGTCAGCCTTTAGTCTCACCACTTTTAGAGCTGTAGTTGGTCTTTTTTTCTTACGTAGACAACTAAGCTTTAAAACCCTTGCATGGTTCCAGCAAGAAAAAGAAATAATTAAATCAGCTGATACCTATCAATACACATTTCAACAGTCATTTCAGACCTCAAGATTCATCTTGTCCTTAAATCAATATTTGTGTGAAATATGAGCTTTTTAAAGGCTCTAAATCAAATAGGAGTATCACCCACCCAGGGTCTTCAATTTTCAAAGAGTTCACTTCTGTGATTATGTGGCCTACATGTAGTTAAAAAATATTCTTATGGATGTTTCTTGTGGGTTTTAGTCCACAAAATTGCCTGGCTTAGGAGGAAAAAGAAATATCAAACAATACAGCATTTTGGAGCTGTTTGCTTCATTGGACAAGCCCTTTATCGTGCATCTCTGACAGGCAAGGTTAAAAAAAGCAATATTGAAACTGTAAAACACCTCTCCTCTTATTCACACCTAATTATACTGTCTACTCATTGCACTCAGTATCTCAGAGGACCATGGGCATTATTGGTGATTTATCATCACCCCATTGACAGTGCCATGGCATTGCTGCAGAAAAGAAGCCAAATTCAACCTTCAGGTTATACCTCTTGGAATTGTGTGCTGGTTAGGATCCATCTAATGGACCTGTTTATGACACAATAATTCCTTTCCATTTGGGCTGCATCTGCTCGACTTATCAAATATTTTTTGAGGACTTTTAGTGCTTTATGTGGTTTGGTCCCCAGGAACAGAAGTACAGAACAGCACTGCCAGCTGAAGGTTACCATAGGGAGATACTAAAAAAATAGGATGTTTTTCTCTTCTGAGGGTGAAAGGAAATAATGTCAGTGACAGGCTGGAAGAGGAAGGATAAATTTGTAAACTGTGACAATAAAAGTTAACACTATGGCAGGAATAAATCAAGCATTCAAGCAGCAGCTCTGGCAAATACACACTCCAGCAGTACTGCACTAGAGCGAGCTTTCATATGACAATATCCATGCCAAATTTAGAGGCTAAGGATGCTTTTGTTCCACCTGCCTGTACAAGACTAAAATATAATATTTATTGTTTGTATTGAACTGCTTCTGCACATCTGCAGTAGGAAACTTCTCGATGCACTTTTGTAAATAATAGATTGTCTAAAGAGGCACAGCAGAGGTGGAAGGCGTGATATGAATATGTATCCTTCAGAAATGGATAAATCAAGTTAAGGTTTTAAGGAAAGCTGGCACGAAATAAGTGCAAGCAGCCTGTAGCTAAAACCTCGCTTTTTCTAGATTATCTGGTTTTTGTTTGGGTGAAGTTTGAAGCCTGAGTACAATTTTCTAAGATTTCAGAACACCTGAAATCTTAGCTGCTCCCAGTCTGGAAAGCCCAGGTGTATTCCCAGGGACTCTGAGCAGCACAGTCTAAAGTTCAGAAGGCAGGCTCTGTGTTTTTGTGTTCATGCTGCACAGATGGTCTGCACTCCCTGCTAGCTCAGGTGGGTCCCAAGCAGCAGCAGGAGTGACTCTGCCCAGGCCATCTGCATGGGGCACCCATGGAGCATCCCACCCTTCAGGAACCTTGGGCTGCCTGTGCAAACACGTGCTCAGCACCAGGGTGTGTTTCTGTCAGGAAAATCCTCCACAGAAAGAGGGCTGGAGCGTCTAAGGGAGGTGATGAGCTTTTCTAGAAGCTGGAGGCAGAGAAATGAAGTGCAAGCCTCTGTCCACCACGGTCACTGCACAAACACGGAATTTACAATCCAATAGCAGGCGCGTTCCCAAGGTCAGAAGGGATTTCATCTTTTCCCCCTTACATCAAACCTTTCCCTTGTCATTCTTATGGCTCCTGCTCTGCCACTGCACAGTTACAAAATCCCGTTTATTTCTTTCTTTTTCTTTGTCACCTGCCATGCTTTGATCCCGTTCCTCCTGAATGCAGTGTGGGTGTCCTTTCTAATCACACCTTACAGAGCCTTGTGCAACTTGGCTGAGACTCCACACTCGAGGCACTTCACCTCCAAATGCCTGATCAGAGTCACCAGCAATGAGACAACACTTGCTAGATATGTATGTCCTGTTCACCACTAATGATGGTGGGAGCTATTCAGTGGAGGGTCCTCTCTCTGATGCCCTTGATACATGTATGGCAGGAGTCATTTTCACTGCCAGCTTATCTTCCCAGTGTCAGACTTTCAGCTTTAATAGGCTCATTAAAGCTGAATAATAAGCTCAATCTGTGTCACTCACTTTCCACTCCTTCCCTGAAGCTGCTCAGCAAAAGTTCTGCTGCTGTGTTTTGCCAGGACCATGGTGTTTTGGCAAGGGGATGTAAATGTCGCTGTCGAGAGGCTGCTGAACCACAGAGAGGTTTAATTGGGTTCAATAAGCATCACAGGCTTTGGATGCTCGTGAAGAGCAGTAAAGTGTTTGCCTCAGAGGTGGACCCAGGGGAAAGCAGGTTCTGTTTGTCATCAGGCTTGGATCAGGCCTTGTCTTGGCCTGGCTGTTTGGGATACTTCTCCCTGAGCACCTTTCATTTCCCCTGAGTGAGCTGCCTGCACTATTTCATCCCAGTTTGACTGCACTCATATATGGTAGAATCTGACTCCCTCAAGATTGATGGTCATGGACTTCCACCTCTAATTTTCATTCCTGTCTTTGCATTTGACCTAATAAAAATATATTTACTGGTTCTCAGTTTTCTTTTCACATTTGTAATCAGTCATTCTTGATGTATTACTTAATCCTAAATCTAGAATTACTGACTCAGTTTGTGGTGGAGCCATATGCTAATAGTCTCCTGTTAGAGCAGAAATCAAATGAGTGGTATTAGCATTTCCAGCTTACCTCAGTCAACATTTTTTGGAGATTTTAGGAATACCAACAATTTTACCACTTTTTGGAACTATTTTAATCTCATTTATCTTGTTTTACACTCTAGCTATTTACAAGTCCATTGTTTTGGGCTTGTTGGTTAATATTCTATTGCACTTCTATGTTTTAATATTCTGTAAACATCTGATGAAGAATAAAAACTACCTCCTGAGCTTCATAGTCACCTTCTCCTTCTAATTCTCCTTCTAATGCTTCCTCCTAACTCTGAAGAACAAAGCTTCAAAATAAAGAGAGTATTATATTGACAAAGATGCCACTCGAAATCACTGATTGATTTTAAAGCATCAGGTCCCTTGAATTAGTGCCCACTATGCTGAAATCTGAATGAGGACTGAAGGCCCTTAACTCAGGCCTTGCAGTATCCACACTTTAGTCACTGATCTGGGCCTGGAGTAGAGGTTTAAATGCCTCAGTTCACAGGCATAAGCTCACACAGAGCACAGGAGGACAGAAAGCTTTGGGTCTCCTCACCCCTCAACAGCCACAACAAACCTCAGACACCCAGAGAAACCTGCAGGATAACCCTGAGCACAGGGAGTTTATTAAAGGCTGTAGGGAGTTGCCTTAATTTAGGATCCAGAGCCCCGAAATTGCTTGTGAATAAAGATACCTGCATCTCTTTCCTTCCCTGTATTTCTGCTCCCACTCCAGGGAGATAATAGCAGGGGGAGCTTTCCCACATCCTCCCTTGGTTGTAAAAGCAGCCAGGTGAGCACACTGCTTACCTGGGAGAGGTCTGAAAGCTGCTTCTCTGGAGAGCACCCAAATATCACCTGAGGCTGCTCAGGGTGGTGACACCCTGGAAACATAGGTGTCTGAACAGATAATGCTTCAAAGTGCAGCAGCTTAAGGACTAAAAATGAATATTGGATTGTGTATCACAGCTTTTAGAGCACTTCTGTAGAAGACAGAAGTCCCCATTAAATTCCTTGATAAAGCTGAGCCTCAGCTGAAGGAGTGAAGAGAACCAGAGCTGCCAGAATCCATCCAGCTCTTAAATCCTTGTGCCAAACTGAGATCTAGGTCCTGCACATTCTGAGTTGAAGCTCTAACTGCAGTAAGATCAGCAGGAAAAAGTCTCAGAAGGCTGGCTTAGCTAACTGATCTGCTCTAACTGGAAAACAAGTTAATCAGCCTTTGGAAAACAACACCAACCTACTCCACTTGGCCTCGAGAGAAGCATTGAATTCTGTGTTATACCAGCTCATTCATCTTCCACAGGATTTTTAATTCATGGCTTCTAAAGATGTCATCTGGTTCTGTCAAAAGCATCCTAAACTCCCTGCATTTTGAGTGGGTTGAAGTTCCTGCTGAAGCTGATGAGTTTTTGAAAATTTAAGCAATGCTCACAGTCTGTACATGCATTCTAATAAGTATTAGCAGTGTAAAACTGAAGTGTCAAACACTTCCAAGCAGTGAATGCTTCATTTCAGCCATAAATATATGTTGTCAAAGGTCATTAACTCTCCTATTGTAATAGATTAAGCAGTTTTCCCTATGCTTTAGGCGCTGACAGCATCTTTTCAATCTCTGTGGGATACTGAAGTCCTCACAGGAAGCTTTAGGGAGCTACTGAAGGATTAGGGTGGTCCATAGACACTTCAATCTTTAGGCCAGGGGTACAATATTCATTTTAAAAAAAGTGCTTCACCACCATGTGATGGAAGAGCTGTAGAATGCTATTTCTTAGTGCTCTCCAACTTTCAAACACTTAAAAACTCCCTTTCCATTCATCTTTCTTTTCATGACTGTTGTCAGGCTTAAGAACTACCACTTTCCCTAAAAGCTGAAAGCTAAGTGACTTTGTTCAGTGCCCAGAATCATCTCCCTGTGGATATGGGTTTGCTGAGGAAATGTGTGACAACAGAGGCTCAAGGATAAGCAAGACCCTTGAACAAACATGAGAAATTTCAACAGATCTGTTAAAGAAAATAGAGTTACATACACAAGACACCCTGCTGATAATGGGTATTTGTAATAAACCTGAGTTATAGTGGCCTTGGTTCTATACATGAGAAAGCAAATATAAAGTAAAAGCTAATTTAAAAAAAAAAAAAAGATAATTAAAACCAAACTGGTCAGATCCAGCTTCTTCTCATAAGCCTCCAGTCTTTTCCCAAACCAGCACTAATTCAAGGATTCTTGGGGAGACCTGAGAGTTTAAAGTATTCAAGACAAATTCCCTCTTCTAATGCCTTCCACTGTGTTCAGAAAGAATTGGGACCCTCAAGATGTACAGTTCACAGAATATATTTTTCTCTAGTGAGAGAATTTAGAGGCATGAGAAAAAGACACAGTGACAATTTCAATGGACAGTCAAGAACGTAAAAAAGTAGTCAGGGGAAAAAAATCCCAGATTGGGTCAGGTTTTGTATCATTGTTAGCCAGCTGGCAAAAGAGCAGCAGGAAGAATAAGATGAATATTACTGGAATGTGTTCTAATAAATATTCTTTTGATTTATTTTTTAATTCAAGCTAAGTCTTTTACAGCTGCATGAACTATTTTGTTTGACTGAGCTTGATCTGGCCTGTGTGGTTACTGATGTATATTTTCATCAAAGGTGCATCTTATACGTGCTATGATCAAAAGAATTAAAACATTACCATTTCTGTTTTCTCCAATTCTTAGGCACGAGGATCATGAGCTTCCCCTAAACCACTCCAAATTCATTCCATATGTTTTACAAGCCATTTACTGTAGCCAGTAAATACCTGCCATGGTGGGAATGTAACACTTGGCCAGCTTTTTATGCTTTACAACAAAAGGCCCTATACTGTATAAATATCCTCAGTGAGGGGTAGTAAGATTGGCAGCATCAGGGTGGAATAACTCACCTTATTTAATTACAGTGGCAGCAGAGATTTAAGCTGAAATGAAGCTGGTGTCTTAACTTTGGCAGGACCAACTTAAAACACCCAGCAGATGCTGGTGTCAGGATAAATTTCTGGTGAATTTAAACCAATGCTTAGAGAAGCTGGAGCTTGGTTTAACACACAACCCCTCTGGGTTTTTTTTATTTTTTATTATCATTTGAATTCCAAATGAAATGGTAGCAAGGCAAGTGCCATACCAGTTTCCTCCCATTCGGACATGGCACCTATTTACATTTCTGTTAAAGGCAGCATGTAAAAAAATAAATAAATTTTAAAAAAATGAAGTGGTGTTCTTCCAACTGCCCATTCCTGCGAGGCTCCACCCCTGCATAGCAGAGCTGTGGTGCTAATCAGATAATCTCGGGGAATAACTGGAGCAATGTGTCAGCCATGAGAGGAAATAAAATGAACAGCTGCAATTGGATTATGCATTCTTCTCATTATCCAGATCCCAACGCCTGATGAACGCCGCGTGTGCCGGAAGGAATGTCCCTGCCGCATATAAAGCAGCAAATCAAAGTGTCTGCAGTGGCTCAGATGATGCTGGGCCATGCCTGCAGGCTCAGCCCCTGGCCAGGGGTGCTCAGGGAGCTGCTGCTCCTCCAGAGCCCAGGGACAGCTCCATCCCATCCCTGCTCCCTGCTCCGGGTGAGGCAATCCATGATTGCAGCTGACAGCCCCTTCATGCCTGGCCAGCTCTTCTGATCATTAGCAGGCAGTGGTGTGGAGCCAGCTCTGTGCCCATTCCCTGCCAACTCCTGCACGGGGGGAATCTCCGGGAAGCAGAGCCGGAACGCTGTGCTGCTGCTGCTGCTGCTGCTGGATCCAAGCTCGGGCAGGAATTAGCCAGTGGAGGAGAAACTCTGCTTGGCTGGAGAAAAAAATAATATCTCAGTAGCTGAAAGGAGAGGGCATGTCATTGCCTTCTGAATTGCTGTGTGTATCTCCATAGAGCTGCAAACCTCTGTGAAGTGAGACAATAATGTGATAGTGCTGTTCTCAGCCTGACTGGGAAAAAAATCTTAATTTTTCTCCTGAGAATATCACCTGTGGATCAGTGTGGGTAATCCAGACGGCTGAGGGGGATTTTATTCATTCTGCCTTCCCTCAGGGTGTAGCTCTGAACTTGGATCTGTTGGTGCTTGACAGAGACATATCATTAACACTCCTTGTCATTGAGATAATTCTTGATGAGTATTTGCTAGGACTGACTGAAAAGTACTCCTGAGAAAAGCACAGATTCTGTTTTAACCTCAGGAGCAAAAGCAAACTGGTGTCATTGCAAGACTCAATTTTTTTCCTGTTAAAAAAAATTGTACAAAAATCCTAAGCAACAATAAGAAAAGGAATAAAATCTCTTTGCTCTGTTAGTTTAATGTAGAGAAAGACAACATAAAGCACATTTCTGCTATGATAAAGAGCAATTTCTAGCTCTATTTCTAGTTACCTAAATGCATTGCATACAGAATAAATACACCTAAATACAGAAACAAATAGCTGTTTTTCTTCTTTTGCTCAACAGGAAAGCGCTGAAGCTTCAGGAGTGTTTTGTGCTGAAACTGGGAGTAACACACACTAATATACTGCAGGCAACAGAAGTCTTTTCTTTCAGGTTAGGAGGCACAAGGTGAGAGACATCTAATGTGTGCATGGAGAAAAACAAATGCCCTAAAAATTAAGATGTAAAAGTTAAATAACATTAACTTGCCTTCTCACAAAGCACTTGAGACTTTAGCACACGCACGTGGTGCACAAGCTCACTCGGTCACATGGAAAATGCCACCCAGTTAGCAAAAAGCCACATTGCCTTCAGAAAAAGTCAGGAAAGTGAACTCACATTATGAGCAAGTAATAAATAGAAATCTCCTAATAACTGCAGCAGTTTTCTATTGTTCGATGATATGAGAATTTGGGGTTATTACTAGATCTTGCTGGCACATACTTGTGATATTGAAGGCTACACTCCCATTGGTTTTGTTGTTACTAATTGCTACAGGTCATCCTTTCAGAAATAGTAAATTTATGCTTTTCTTGAGCTCTAACCCCTGCAGTAGAAGAACTGCTAGTTTGTTTGGACTCCAAAGTGTAATGTGTGCTCCCACATCCCATGGAAGCCAGCTAAAATGGAGCTCTTTTTATGAAATGTTGTACTCTTGCTCTCCGTTGTTTATTATTTTCTGAAACACAGTGGAAAAAGGCAGCCAGCCTGGAAATACTCATTTGTGATTTATCTGTAAAATGGTGCCATTGGATCCTTTCTGTTCCCCTCCATATGCAGATCAATACACAGCTGATGCTGTCAGGGTTGGGCTGTTTCTTAAAGCCAACAGAAATAACTCAAAACTTGGCTGGCAAGTGACTCATTGCAATACAGAAACGACAGGCAGGAGCAAGAAGCCACACTGAGAGCTGGCTAGTTTGACTAATAAGTGAACTCTGTAAGAATACATCTCTTACAGCACTTGTTTCTTTGCTAAGACATCCAGTTCTTTGTTTGAATTCTTTTCTTCACCAAATGCGGTCTCAGGCCCAAATCTTTCTGCTACAGACAAACATCACTGCAGTCAGCAGAGCTGAGCCTGTCTCAAGTCTTTGGACTGATTAAATATTTGGTAGCTTAAGTTAATAATGAAAAACCTGTTCTGGATTAGAGCTCAGTATCAAACACACGGATGTGGTCAAGCAGAAGTTTCTCCACAGGATGAAAGGAGAAGAAACACCTTTCTGTACTGGTGCCAGTTATAATCCTGTAAAAAAGCAACATAAGTGAATAAACTTTCAAAACTTGCGGAGATTTACACAGAGAAAGATCCACATGCAAGCAGCATTCTCTTTATGAGGCCCAGGAGACTCACTTTTATGGGTAAGCATTCGTTAAGCAAATTGCCAGCGCTTTCTCCAGGTGCACAGAGCAGCCACATAAAGGAAGGGAATTGGTTTGTGGAAGCAGAACAGAGCTGCTGAAGTGATGCCAAACAAGGAAGGGGCAACCCCATCCTGCAGAGAAAGCAAGTGATGCCATGGATCCCTGAGCAAGGAGCTGAGCCTCCCACACGCCACAGAGGCTGCCAAGGAGACAGATGGTGCTACTTGTGAAATATCTTCAGATGTTCCTCAGAGTTTACAGCTTATATTTTATGGTGGAAATAAATGAAGAGAAAAAAAAAAAAAAGTAGTCTTTTATTCCTTAGATTTTATTGGCTGCAAATGTTACGTTATGTCCTTTTAAATCAGCCTAGAGAAAGATCTGCTCTTAATTAAACTCTTTAAATAATTGGTGGATTTTAACTTGCCTGTGGACGTTTGATCTCCATCCTCGTAATTCAATCTCAAAGGCTTAATCCCCATTTAGTTTAGTTAATCGTTTGTGTAGGCAAATGCCCAATTAGGAGCTCTCCATACCTTTTGGGCCTGCTCAGGCTCAAAATACCTCTGCTAAATAAAAACACTTTTACGAAAACTGTGGAGTTTTAAACTGCCTTAATGGTGTTTGACATGCTGCCTCTAGCAGGTTATATTCTGGCATTTCTATTTTAGGTGTCGCTGGAGCAGCTCCCTGTGCTTGCCTTCACAGTTTGGGGATATGAGTAAATATGGGGTCTGCAGATCACTTTGAACTTGGAAGTTTTAGGATATTTTCTCAACTGTAATGATCCAAGTTTCTTTACTTCCACTTGCTTACACTGTACACTTCTCCTTCAAATAATTTAGTTTGATTATCAGGTCACTGGCATTCATGTGACTAAGTTTTATTAAGTAGAAGAGAAAACAAGTGACTTTTTAATATCATCTGGTTGGTCTTGGTTTGGTTTTTTCCCAGAAAATGCAATATTTAACAAGTATACAATTATCAAGAGTACAATACAAAAAGAGGAGCTCTCACAGCTCTCACCAGCGTTTGGAGGTGATCTGAAGGACTGGTCAAAGCTGGCAATAAACCATTATGGATTCCAAATGCTTTTAAAAATTGTTTTCCTTGTTTCCATTCATGGTTTTTTCACATCATAATCTCTCTCCCCATCTCTCCTTTTGTCAGCACTGAATTCAAGTCATTTAACAGCATTCAGTAGAGGAAGAAAGGGCACACAGCTCATCACTTAACTTCATCCTGGCATTATCATTCTGCACGAGTTATTTTGTTTTAGAAACCCATACACATTCATCACAATCACGCTCATTTTTCCACCAAAGATGAGGTCTACAGGTAGCTACTATTTTTCAGCCTGTGTGCACTAAACCTGTGTCTACTCTGTGCTAAAGTTGTGGTTTTTAATCTCATAATCACTGATGAACAGTCTGCAATATGCACATAAAGATACTCCTATTTCATGGCTTTTTGTTACTGTTCCTTTTCAAATCAGCTCAAGATCTCTTACTTCCCCCATACTGAACAGTTATAGATATATTTAAGAGCTGAACACTGACATTTCAAAGTTCAGCTCAGTCAGCTTTTAAGCCATCCAAGGAACATCTTTTTCTCTGATTCCCATTTTGGAGAGTCTGGTGTTTTTTTAAAAAGTACCTCTTTTGTTATTTTTATTAAAGGCATTGTAATTTGAAAACCAACAGAACCATGAATATTGTTCTATTTTATGTTTATGGGAAGATTGACATGAAAGGAGCAATCTGCTCCTGTGTTTCCACCCCACTGGAGCCCACTGGAGTCTCCTCCCTGAGCACCTCCAGTGACCAATTCCCGCAGGATTCACTGTCCAGCACATGGGTGTCCTGGCCTTCCTTCCCACACACTGCAGTCCCACTTGACCTGAGCAATCAGAGTGCAAAAATTAGGAATAAAACAACAGAATGAACAAATTAAAAGCACAGTCATCCAGCAAGGACTTTTAAAGGACTGGTCCCAAGGCCCCATTTCTATTTTATGGTTATTTAACCTGTGTCCCCAGAGCTCAGCCATCTGACAAGAGGCCTGGGAAGCCATCCAGCTGTTTCCAGTCCCCAGCTACCACAGGGATTTTTCCTTTGTCCTCCTTTTCACCAGGAAGATGAGCTCAACTCTCCCCAGGCTTGATGTCTGTAGCAAGGCAGGGTTAATTAGTCCTCACTAACCTGTTCTGAGCCAATGCAGCACTGAGAGGACACTGTCTCTGTCCCACCACCAAAAATCTGTGCAAGTTCCACCTTGACAAACCTCTTGGCAGTGCTTGCCCCTCCTCTGCCATAGAAGTGCTACTCCGAGGGTGCAAACACAGCTCATTGGAATATTGGGTGCTGATTACACCTCCTTCAAAGCAGGGAGAACTGCTGGAGGCTCAGGATCCATACCCACTCTCTGCTTAATAATTTATCTTCATGAAAGATGGACAGTAAGAAGCACTTCCTCTGCTAGGAGATAAATCCACTGTCCTGGGCACTTGTGGGCATCCATGGTGCTAATTCACTTCCAGGAGAGAAAGTATTCAAACCACAAGGCACATTTAGACACATTTCAACTTCCACTCTCTCCCCTCCCACTGCAATTCAGTCAGCTCTAGCTTGTATGTTCTTGTATACCTTCTTTTCCAAATAGCATATGGAACCTGATCCACCAGCCTGTGCATGATCCTACTTTGTTTTCCATGTGCTTCAGTTTCAAGTAGCCTGGAATAATCCCTTACACTTCCCTGGAATAATCCCTTACACTTCCCTGGAATAATCCCTTACACTTTAAGTGCAATGATGAGGACTGTGTATGTAGAGTGTAACACACAGTTCCCCTCCCCATACAAGGTCACAGATGTACACACAGAGTTTGCCTCTGTGAACTCTTCAATATGTTAACTAACGAAACATTTCAGCTAATTAATTCAGGCATAATAACTTGGAAAAGTCAAATATTCCTTATTGCAGGAGAGGGAGTGGCTCTATGGAGGTCTAGATGTTGGCAAGCAAAAATAATGTTGTATCTTTAAATGATACTGGAAAGGGCAAATTGACAGTCTGGAGATGTCACTTCATCTACAGAAAAAGAGATGAAAGATTCCCTGGGATGTGACTGGCACCAGAGCCAGGGTAAAAGGACACTGAGTCATTTTTCAAGGCAGGAATAAATCAGCTGCATTCTGCTTACATTTATTACCTACCTGCACACAGCCAAACCTTCCCAGAACTGGGCTAGCTTTTGCTCCCTATTGCCATGGCTGTTAATTCACTTGTTCACTGATGAACCCCCTCACATCTGAGGTCCTTTTTACCACTTCCTTATAAAAATTATTGGCTAATTACTGCCTAAATGACTGTATTGATTTCAGGAACTGTCTGGGCAAAAACCCAACAAGCAGCCTCAGGAACACAGAATTTTCTCAATGTTCCGATTGTCCAGAGAATATTTCCTCAGCCTTTTTTCTCCTGACATTCCTAATAAAAGCTGTTAGCTGTGATTCATTTGGAGGTATGAGCAACATCACCTCTTTGCAATGCAGATCCTACAGGGCAAGATGCAGGAAGCTACTCCCAGTACCAATCACTCTGATGCACATCCCTTTATCCAAAATCAAAACAATACATTCAGAAAAAGGCTATTAAATGTAAACCCTACCAAAGGCTGTATTTGTCTGCTGTGCCTTTCTTACTCCCTGGAAGTCACTGGCATGAAGAACAGACAGTGAGACTTCTCCTGAGAGCAGTGTAAACCACTCAAAAATCTGCAAAAGAAATGAAGTTTGTCAAAACTTTAAAGAAGTAAAAATACTCTACATATCCTAAAAGGCCAAATGCTGTTTCCATGAAGAATCTCAGTTAATTTTCACAAAAAACAGCTCCAAGTCTTTAAAAGTAGGCAGAGAATATCTGTTTCAGCAGACACATGCTTTCAGTAGATTACTTCTCTCTGTCTCAGAGATAAAACTTTTATTTTGGCAACGTCTTGTAATGCATGCTGATGAAAAATAATTTTACCTTTCAATTTTAGTCACAGAACATTATAACTGTGTCTTGAGATAACTTTAAAACATAATGTCATTTTTCAGGCCTTTGGTAACACAAGTTACAAAGATTTGGATTTGGAATTTATTTTATTATATTTCATAATTATGCAAATGATGTGGCACATCAGCATTAATCATACTAAATGAAGCTATCTGTTTCCATTTGAAATACTGAATAATTATTCATTAAGAATGACGGGCAAAGAAGCTTAAATCAAATAAACTTGCACTTTAGAGAAGCAGCTTGCAAAAATATTCTTTGGGCGGGTTGATTTTATTTATTTTGGGGAAGCGTGTAGGCACCAATATTTAAAAGCAGATATTATTGGTGAGAAACGTTGTAATAATGTCCTTCACATCCACTCATATTTATAAATCCAGTCTGCGGAGTTATGAAGTGGAAGCTAAAGTGTAAATATCACTTATTTTTTTTACATTTAAAAAAAGCAGACGAATTGGCATCTGTCTCCTTTCCTGGAAAATAAGCTGTGGGCAATGAATTTGTCTCTGACAGAAGTTTTAAGCAGCGCATTGTGAGCGGGGCTGCTGCTGCAGAGCAGCTGTGGGTGTGAGCAGGCTCAGAGCTGCTCAGAGCTGCTCTCTCGCAGCTCCCAGCCTCGCAGGTCAGCGGATCTGAGGCGCTCGCTGTGCCAGCCTTGGTTTGTGTGCCTCTCTCAAAATGAACTCTGGCGCTCAGTTCAAATGCTGCAGCGGCAAATTGATCTCGCCAGGTTCACACCAGCCTAAACTCCTACAAGAATTTCCTCCTTTCCTTAGACCCTGTGCCTTCTTCATTAACTTTGATATAGGCTCCCTGCCTCACTTCTGCTGTTTCTTGTGCTTATCTTTGTACAGAATAGTCAGCAGCTTCACCCTTTCAGCAGCTTATCCGAGCTTACACTGTAAAAGCTGCTCTCATCCCCAGCCAGGAAGAATAGCTCTGTATCAAAGGTTGATTCAGTCAACTTCCATGGGCCAATCAGGCTCAGGGAGCTGGGAACTAGTGCTGCTGCTGGGGACAGGGACCTTGGCTAGGCTAGGAAGTCTCTGCAAGCCTCTGGCAGTCAACATGTGTTTTGTGCTGATAAACGAAAGGGGTTTTGGCTATAAGATTCCTAAGCACTATTGTGCTCCCTGAATAGGGAACGTTTCCATTTCCCTCTTCTCTGGATAGGGAAATTGAAGGCTGGAGATCAGAGAAAGGTTGTGCTTCCTCCAGATGGTGGTTGGGCACTGCCCAGGCTCCCCAGGGAATGGTGACATTCCCAAATCTGCCAGAGCTCCAGGAGCCTTTGGACAGCACTGCCAGGGATGCACAGGCTGGGATTGCTGGGTGTCTGTGCAGGGACAGCAGCTGATCCATGATCCCGGTGGGTCCTCTCCCACTCAGGACATGCTCAGATTCTGTGAACAAAATAACTCACATCAGCAGTGGGGTGGGGTTTCTTTACCCTTCAGAGGCCATTTGCTTTAGGGAGGAATTCCTGTGTTCTAGGTGTTGGAAGAGTCATTCTGGCTGGCACTTACAGGTCTAACAGAAGCAGTCATGGAGTCACTAACCAAGGAGAAGACCTTTCCAAACCATGCTCACCTCATTCAAACCCCAATGGCTGGCACTGAGGGCAGTGAATTCCTCCCTGGAATGCCACTGCCTTTTCCCAGACCCAGGGGCACAGACGTTTAGCTTTGGTTAGATGTGCAAAGCCAGCTCAGGCAATTTGTCCCCAGTTATTCTGTGGGTACTGTGAGGGTCACAGCCATGCTCACACCCTTCTGAATGTGCCACCCTCTTGGGATAAACTCCAGCAAGCTGCTCCCCAGAGAGCTCCAACGTGAGCTGTGGTCAGACCCAGATCAAAGGCCCTCTGAAGGTGGTGAAGGTGGCATCTTTGACTTTGCACTGAAATAGAGAAGAGATGGGCTTAAACTGCTCTGGGCAGGGAAGCAGCAAGAGGCAGCACAGCCTTTGTGCAGCAGCTCTTTCCAGGGACATTGCTCCTCTGGCATTTTCCAGGCTCAGTTAGGGCAGCTGGAGTAAACCCCCACATCCCTGATTTCATACCTGCATTACCAACTGGGGGCCTGAGCCAAATTCTCCTCAGGCTGTACAGACAGAGACAAAAGTGGCTGGACTGGGTGAGCCTGGGGACCCTGCGAGGGAAGGAAAGGGAGGGGAATGTCACCGGGGATGAGAAACATGAGAGGGATGAGAGCTGGAGGCCAAAGGGAGAGACAGAGCTGAGAAATGATCAGAGTCCGAGGTACAAACATCCTGTGAACTCTGTGCTTCTCTTCTAATCATCTGCTTGGTTGTTTCCTCTTTTTCCTCCACCCACATTAACCTTCCCTTGTGGACAGGACTCTTTATGGTTTATTTTTGTGGGTTTGTTTAGGTTTTGATTTTGTGCTTTTTTCTTATTGTTTGGATCCATGTTTTCTGTTTGCAGACATTGGGAACCCACCCCATTTATCTGTGCTAAATGGTTCAGGGCCCTACAGGACCCAACCTCACTTACTTGACTTCTATTTTAATACTGGAAATAAATGGGATTAAATAATTGATTTGATTGTCTACTTAGAATTTGTTTGTCTCTTCAAGTCTAATGCTAACTTCTTGCTTTCTTAAATCTTTCTTGCTTTTAATATGACATGTATCATGGGAAATTGCTCACTAAACCAGAAGCAGATTTAATCAAAATCTTTCCACACACTCAACACCAGCTGCTTTAAATCTATGCAAGCAAAAATTAAGAGCTATCATTCAGGCTTCAAAAGCATAAGGGAGTTTTCTTCGGAAAGTTTCCTGATTTTAAACATACACAGGCTGTAGTTCTTTGTTTCACTACCCAGGGTTCAGAAATAATAGAATTTTGATACAGCTAAGTTAGTGCAAGGATTACAAAAATATTTTCAGTGGTAAGACAAGGGGTTTACTTCTGGTATGGTGGGGAAAAAAAATGGGATCAATGAAAGCCTTTACAATGCATTACTGTGAAGAAAAAATAATATGTGTAGAAGTTACTGTGAGCTTTAGACTAATGGTCATAAGCATAAATTACATTGAAAAACAGATAAAATTAAATAAAGACTTGCGAAGTATAAATTTGCTGCTGGCAATCTAAAAAGGATTTTCTTGTTACTCGCCCATGGGATTTGGGGTTCTATCAAGGAAGCTTTCCTACTTGTCATACATCATTTCAAAGAGACATATATAGCCTGGAAACTGCTCTAAGGCAGCTGCAAGCAAGTGTCACTTTGAGTTAAATGCATTATTAAACTGTTGGGAAATTTCACATCATGGGTCATTTATCTATGCTAAATGGGTCAAAAGCCTCTACACATGCCTAGATAAATGAGAGAGAAGAGCAAAATTCTCCCTTGGGAAGTAATAAGTTGACAACCTCTTAGAGTTCATGTTGTTATTTTTAGTGGAGATAAGAGGAGAAACGACTTGCTAAGTACACTAATTCATAAACTCAGGTGCCCACAAGAGAAGGTTACCAAACATTGCCATGTTTTAACCATGCTGTGTGAAAGATGTCAGCAAAATGAAGTATGATATTCTTTGGGCCTGCCTTTAATGGCTGATTATCTGGTCCCAAAAGATAGCCTCTGGATAAAGTGTGTATGGAATCATGGAATCACAGGAGGGTTGGGTTGGAAGGAATTTTAAAGATCACTCTGCCATGGGCAGGGACACCTTCCTCTACCCCAGGTTGCTCCAAACTCCACCCAACCTCACCAGTTTGGATGTTCTGTGAACCAAGAGTGGGTGTACTTTGGACAAGGCAAAGAGAACAAAACCTGAGCCATGCAAAGTTCCCAAAACTTTGATGTGCTGCTGAAAGGTGATTTAATTTAGCTACAGAGAAGCCTTTGGTTCAGTAAATCCTGCCCCTGGCATGTTGCTGGGTGCTCCCAGACACCACAGCATGCATCATCAAACAAATTGGAAGCCAACCTGGTAGCCAATTTCTGGAAATTAGCAGCAGTGTAAATCCACATGAGAGGAGAAGTGAGCTAGAAACAGCTCTTCACAGTGCATTGGCATTCTCTCATGTTGAAAGATGATGTTTTCCATTTCCTTGCACATTTGCCCATCAAGCAGACCAGTCAGAAAAATACTTGAGCCAACAATTGCAAAGGGAGTGTCGTCCTTTTGATTAGAAGCAATTTTGTTTCCTCGGTAGCTGATAGAGGGGAAAAATGATTTGGTGTTGGTATCAGTTCCTAGCTCAGAGGCAGCTGGGCTCACAAGGAGCTCAGCCTGCTCCTGCCTGAGAGGCACCAAGGGCTCAGCTCCCTCTGCAGAGGCTGGGCAGAAAAATCTCCTCCCCAGCCACGAGGTTATGGGATTTTTTAGCAAATACTTTCTAGGATTCTTAACTTTAGCACAAGAAACTGGTTTATTCAACTGCTGATGTTAATAGGTAAACATTTAGGTTCCAATACATGAGTTTTTTAAAAAAATCCCATTTTTAAAAAATGTTTTTTTCTTTTTCAGTGAAGAAAGGTTTTCTTATTTTGAAGTTCAGTTGATGCATGGGTGAAAAAATTAAAAGGCTGAAAAACATAAAGGATCTGTGTGCAGTCAAAGTCATTACATCTTTTAGCTGATGCAACATGTAAAAAGAGACCTTAGCTTCCCAAAAGGCACTGAGAATTCCAGTTTTCACTAATCAATATTGACTCAGGGCAAAGATGAACTATTTTACTGCACTATTCACCTAGAAAACATTAAGTTCATAGCATTTATTGTAACTTTAAAAATCAAATGCAGTTAAAAGCTACATCATTGCAAGCTTTCTTTTTAGCTATTTTTCCAAAATTCATCATTTTAAAAATCATTTTAATACAAGACAGACTTATTGAAACTTTAGTACCTTAAAACTTGATGAATCAAAACCAGCAAACTGTAGCAAGATGTTTGGCTGATGAACCAAGCAAAGCAAAGCTGATCTGCTAAAGGCAGCTGACACTGCTGGCATTATCCCAAAATATACAAACACATAACCTGACCTATCAGTGCATTTTATTAAGATGTCACTGAGAACAAAATTAAAACATCTAATTAAAATTTTTCTCAGACACCAAATTAATGTATATATCAAAGCCATGACACGGGTTCTCAATTAATTAATTAACCTACTTTCAAGTACAAAATCTCTGTGCTCAGGTATTCTGTCTATGGAAAGTTTCTGACCAGCTCCCCAGCTAGCCTGATAGGCTTTTAAGCTAAATTGTCTTAATACTGTAAGAATAACTTATATCACCATTAATTTCTTACTTTACTCCTCTTTATAAATTTGCCACGATGAGATTAGAAACAGATATTATGAAACAGCTCTGTAGATTAGAAAATATTCCTGGTGGCATTCATCATGCAATATTAGTACAGTTTCTTTGTAGAGAATTTAGCTGTTTTTGTTTGCCTACAGTGTTTGTTGTCATAACCTACATCAGGCCATTTGCAGTATCAACAATGGCTCTAAATGAAATAAACTAGATTTACTTAATTTGCTCCATAATAACAATATTACATTATTTTAGCCAAACGTCGGTGTCAAACTGAACAGAAATAAGAGGAAAGCAGTAATTAGTCTAGGTTAAAATATATCCTCAAAGGATATTAAATATGCAAGAGCTCATCCATGAAAATTAGACTGCAAGAGGTTACACCATGTATTGGCTTATTTTGTTACATATCAAATTATCTCTCATGAATAAATATATCTAATAATGTTTAACTCTATAATTTAATAGTGCCCTATTAAAAATACTTTCTAAATCAACCAGGCTGTGTATTTGATTTTCTGTGATTATCAGATTTTAAGTACACAATAATTAAATGTGCAATTTGTACTGACTCCTGCAAACACATTTAGAAAGACTATACCCTTCTATCCCTTTAGGAGATAACTTTAATAAATACGAACTCCAGGACCTAATACTTCAGCAAGACAATGTAAGTTAAAAAATACAAAAAGATGTGAAGTGTCGTAATAGGAAAAAAAAAAGAAAAAAAAAAGAGAAAAAGAAAAAAAAACCTCAGTGGTTTGTTTTCGTGCTTTTAAAGTAGAAGAAACAATCCCTGAGCTAGGAAAGGTGGGTTTGATGTGCTTTACAACCTGAGCACTGCTGTTCCCTTTCCCACAGACCAGACCACAGATTCCTTAAAGGGTTTGAAGCCACCTCTCATCCAGAGTGAAACCCTCCCTTCACCTGTCACTGGGCAGCCACACCATCTCCCTGTCCCACAGCTCTGAGTGACCTCCAGCCCCTCGCAGTCCCCCAGCCCTGGATCCAAACCCTGCGTGGTGTTTGCTGTCCCAGAGCAGTGAGGGACAGAGAAGTGCAGCTGGTGCTGGGTGCTGGGCAGGGGCAGGTGAGTTCAGGTGCCTGCAGGCAGCACTGACCCAGAGCCATCCCTGCTCCCCAGAGCACTGCTCCAGTTGCCATGGTGAGCTCTGCTCACACATTGGAGCTCTTGCTCCCCTTTTCCCCTTGGAGGATGAAGATTTCGCAGAGTTTTTGTTCCTTTTTTCAGAGGTGCCTGCCCAGCACCAAGCCCAAGCCATGATGCTGAGCTGCATGAAGCTTTGGTGCTGTTTGCTAATTCTAAAAATTCATGAAGATAAATTAATCTCCTTCCTACCATGTTTCCTCCACCTTAAGAAATGAAGATGAAGAGTGGAGCAATCAGCTAATTAACCCTCTTCTCCAGGCACAAAGAGCTGCATTACAATGTGACATTGCTCTGCCCTTTTCTTTTTGAGACATTTTCCTGGCCTATCAGAGTCTGCTCTATGAAAAGACCCTCTGCATCTGCTCTTGCAACCTGCTAATTACAATACTGTAATTAAACGCACACAGAAGCAATTACCTTCATATATCACCGTGTCTGACAAGCACAGAGCAACTTCCAGTTGCACCATGCTCAGCTCCCCTCTCAGAAAGGTGGAGAGTTGGGTTTGGCTCACCTGGTTTGACTGCTGCCTGAGGATGCTGAAAATCCAAAAGGCTGTCTGAGCTGGAGCTCTGTGACAAATGAGCTCACAGCCATGCACAGAAAGAGCCCAGAGGCTCCAGGAGCAGGAGCTGCAGCCCCAAGGAAGTTCCCAGAACTGGATGGATCCAAGAGGCCAAGGTGACTCCAGTGCTGCTGTTGCCCCATCTCCCCCTCAAAAATCCCTGCTTGTTTCTTAGCTGCTGTTTGCTGGTTCCTGAGCCTCTGCAAAGATTCAAAGCCACAACAATATCCTGGGTTTTCCTTGATGTTTTCCAATTCTTCATCCCTTTTCTGGTTTCAGTACTCCCAACATTTTTTCTCTATGACAACAATAGACCTTAGCTTTTTTCCCTAGTAGCACTTCAGCCTCATAGAGAGCAGAGCTTAAGGTTTTATTTTGCTTGGTTAGGAACAAATAAATAGATTTTTTTGAATGATCCAACCTTTTCTGTTTGCTCTACAGAACAGTGTGAGCCTGGGGCTGAGCCGTGCTTAGTAAATGTCCACACCCAGAGAGCTCAGAGCTGTGGGATACACAGCAAGTTGTGTAAATCACAGTGAGAAACCACACAAAAGAGTCCAGCCAGGGAGTGGGACAGGTATGTGCAGGAAAGCAGGAGCACAGAAGAGAAAGTAGAGGACTTGACAGAACCCCAGAGACCACCCCATCCTGCTCCTGTATTCTGCATTGGTGTCACATCATTATCTGAAGGGAGAAGAAGAAGAAAAGCTGCTGTAAAATGTCAGTGCCTTTGAATTATAGACAAAACGCAGACACATCAAAATGTATTTTCTTTCTCAATACCTTTTCTTAAATGAAATATAATGGCCAGCTTTAGGCTAGGGGCTGCCACGTGTTGCCAACGGGAAGTGAGCAACAACAGCAACAAATCCATCTTTCTTCCTGAAGTACTGCTTGCAGCGTGAGGCAGCACTAATCAAAGACAAATCACAAAGGTTTGGATTTCTTCTGTTCAGGACTAATACCTAGGGGCAAGGGGGAGAAGAGAACTGTTTGATACTGAGCAGCCATACTCCCTTCCCTCTTTACCACCTCATTTGATAAAAGCTCAGAAGGTTTATTCAGTAAGAAATTAGGAATTGTGTTAAATCATTGTGAATCCTATTATTCGATGGCACTTCTGCAGCAGCACAGAAGAGCTGGGAGAGTTTATACCCAAACCCACTGACATGCATGAAAAGTGATATTTTCCCACTGCTGAAACAAAGAGTTACACCTATGAGCAAGTGTCTACACGACCTAAGAACAAAATAAGAGGAAACAAACAGCAGGGATACTCCAAGAAGGGAGAAATGCACACAGCATTTCTTTGAAGTATAATTACAGCCCCACTGAAGCATGACTGTAGCCTCCCGTATTTGCAACAGCTGTAATCAGTGTAATCATGCTGCCATTCCATTTCCCTTCACACATTCTGTTAAGGCATTAGGACTGCTGGGTAGGCTGCTGGAATGACACAGTTAATACTGTCCATTTATTTCCTTCATGCTGATAAATCGTGTTGTTATTCTGCTGTATTCATACTCCTTTTCTCTGACTTTAAGGCTAAAACAGCCCATTTCATAGCACTGCAAGAATGCGGTTTGTAAAAGAAGAATAGAAGGTTTTACCAGATTTTGTTAGATTTTGAAAACCTTTGCAAGACCTTTCATATCTGCTGTTAATTAGCAGTATTGGGACCAAATAAAAATAACAGATAACTCCCTCTTGTAAAATTATTCCTTCCAGTTGTTATTATTTAGTCACAGTGAAGGGAGTGGAAAAAAAGGAAACAGAAAAAGACACCAAGAAGCCTAATCTTACTGCCATTTTACCCTTTCCTGTGTGCCCTGCTTCCAGTTTTCTTTCTTTAAGCAGGTGCATTAGCAAAATAAGATAATATAGTGGGAATTGCCTTGAAGGTATAGAAGGTAATTAAAATAATATATACAGTGAAGTGAAGCAAGGGGAGGTGAAAGTGATGGGCAAGGTGCAACATCTGCTCTAGCATACAGAGCCCTTGGAAAGAAGACACAAACAGATTTAGAATACATTCTGGTGCTGATTTTTCTTATTATTGCAACTCTCCTCTCTTTCAGATGATCCTTCAGTGCAGTTTGCACAAACAATGGACTGAAGCAAAAGCACGGCAGTGGAAGGGCAGTGATTTTCCCACTGATAAGGGTTGGTGTCAATGTTGCTTTTCATTTATTTGCCTCAACTATTTCTGAATGTTCTATTTGCCTAATTTTTAAGGAAATATTTTGTGTGGTTCTTCCTGTATCAGGCCATTTGAAGAGGTCGTGGAAAATGGTAGAGTGAGTGTTTAATGAAAATTCTTCACCTTGACATCTATCCAGGAATTTAAACAACTCTTTAAATAAGCAGACTCATAAGAAGGAAATCTATATAACAATTAAAATAATAATGCTCTTCTAATCACTTAAGAGCCTAGAGTAGGTATCGAGGTAATCACATTCATTTTAAATTTATATGCTATGCATATCCTTGTAAGCATTTTGAAAGAAAGTGCTGCAGAAGACACAGGTGCCTAAATTAATAAACATTACAAAATCAGCAAGAGATTTAACTACTCTGGTTATTGTTTTCAATTATTTAATAATTAGTTTGAACATCTTTGTACACCTGGCTCCAAATCCTGGGATTCAATTACCTTGAATGGCTCTGGGCTGCTATTTGATCACTTAATACTAAACCTGCACAGTGCTGGGCATTGGGAAGAATATCTGGTGGAGGACATGGGGATTTCCCAGAAGTTTTGTGAAAAAGTTCACCAATCAGGACATTTTACTTTGCAGAGTCAAGACTATAATTAATAGTGGGAAAGCTTTATTAAGATTTTTTAAGAGAGCTAAGAAAACAGGTGGCAGGCAGCAGACTGAATCCCAGCATCTCAGTATTCTAACAAAGAAGAGTTTAATTTTCCAGGACAGCTACATTTGAGAATCATTTCAGAAATATCACATGCTCCTCCAAATTTCCTACCTTCTTTGCTCTCCATACCAACCAACTCAAGTACCTTGTCTGGTTCAGTTTGAAGAGCACTGAATTTATCTTTTACTCCAGCACCAGTAGATGCCTTCTGAGAATTTCTATGCAAGAGAAAATTCAGAAAAGCTTTATTTGAGTTAACATCCTCCAAGAGGCTCTTAAGCAGTACACTGCTGATATGTCTTGAATTCTGTTACTCTGCTTAAATAAGCATCACGCTGAAACAGTTTGGGATAAAATTTCAGATTAAAAAAAGGATTTAATTAAAAGTTTTGGGGAAAGTTTCACATTAAATGTCAATGTGTTTGGCATGATGTTTATAGCATGTAATCATTTTCCTGTAGAAATTGAGGAACGAAAGAAACATTCCCATGACATCCTCTCTTACTAGGTCCAGGAGGATAAATAGGATATCTAAATAAATCTAGACTCAGGAGCCCAGCATCTCACTCATTTTTTCAGAAAGACATGAAATAGCCAAGTGCCATTTCTGCACACATCTCTAAATAATGTATATAATTCCACCAGAAGTTTCAGTAGGTCAAAGCATCTTTTTCCTTCCAGCTTTTGAACATTCATTGATTGCAAACCCTGTAATTTCACTGGCAAAATACAGAGCAAGATTTTTTTTTCTCTGCCTAAAAGCTCACTCCAAGCAAATCACTGTCCCCCTTCCTAAGCAGGAAGGAAAACAAAGGGGGTGTGGAGAGTGTTTTCCAAATTCTGAAATGGCCTAACTGACGTGTAACTGCTTTTCCAGGTCCAAACACAATAATGTGGCCAAGGCTGGCAGAGGAGAAGTTGCTGAATTTCTCTACATTTCCGTTTCTTGTGGCTCTCAGTGATGCAAAGCAGGAGCAATATTGGTGATAATCACTGACATTCTCATATAATCCAACAAAGGGAAACTTCTGAAGCAACATCTCACATTCCAGGGTGTTGTGGCATCATTTAAGAGCACCTGAGACAGCCAAGAATATTTCAGACATAAATTTTCTACACCACATGTTTCTGAACGTAACTGATCATATTCATGAGATGTTAATTCTCATGAATTATATCATCTGTTCCTTGGTTCAGTATTACATGTATTTTGATTTCCAAATTGATTATTTGCATTAACTGAACGAAAATTTACAAGAGGATTTTTTTCCCCATCGACGTGACTGGCTATGAACAAATCCCTGTGACCATTTGGAGTCATGATTGAGTTGGTGCTGACAGCACAACCCAGCTGGCTGCATTTGGAGACTTTGGCTTAATGCAGAGCCAGTGGAAGCTTTCATGTGTTGGCTCCAAATGTGCTTTGCAGGTCCATTTGTAAGGCTGGAGATGCCATGGAGATTGCATACAACCTAGGGATTTGGGAATTCATCCTCTCTGCTGTGCCACACAGTATTTGTCAAGAGTGATGCTGATAATAAAAGCAAATTAGAGCTAAAAATTATTTAGAAAACTTGACTTGTAACTAGATGGGCTTGCGGGAATATTTCTGAACATTTTAGGGTCACACAGTGAGGGCAGATTAATGGCAGAGATTTGTGGCTCTGTTCAGGGATATGTGAGCAAACCTTTGTTAGATATCTACCATTCCAAAGGATGTAAATCGGGCAAGCTTTAAACAAAGAAGGTTCCTTTCCTGCTCTTCAGCGACAGACAAAGTGTATAGGGTTATTTAAGGAAAACCTGGGTTCTGGGAGGAGGGCTGAGGGAAAGCAATCAGAATATTTGACACAGTCAGTGCAGTAAATGTAGAGATTATTGAATTTGTACACATGAAAGTAACCTAAACATTCAAAAAATTAATTGCCAATAAGTTTTGTGTCCCACTCTGTCTTTATGGTATTAGAAATCAGCTCCCTAAAGTGCTCAGGCACCCCTGTGCCACCAGAGGATTATATTTGTATTCTCCCTAGGGATAATAAAAAATCTGGGAGGAATATGTTTCATTTTGTTTTGGTGTGTGTTTTGTATTCAATGGAATTCTGAATTTCCCTGTGATAGGCAAGTCCCATCCACCTAACCAGAACACCTGGCAGGGGATGGGATGGGATGGGATGGGATGGGATGGGATGGGATGGGATGGGATGGGATGGGATGGGATGGGATGGGATAATGGGATGGGATAATGGGATGGGATAATGGGATGGGATAATGGGATGGGATGGGATGGGATGGGATGGGGATGGGATGGGATGGGATGGGATGGGATGGGATAATGGGATGGGATAATGGGATGGGATAATGGGATGGGATAATGGGATGGGATAATGGGATGGGATGGTAATGGGATGGGATAATGGGATGGAATGGGATAATGGGATGGGATAATGGGATGGGATAATGGGATGTGCCTTCCTGGCCCTGGATCAGCTTCTCTGCAGCTTTTCCCCTTCCCAGGGTGTGACTTTTCCCTGCCCCTGTCAGAGCCACCACTTCCCCTTTCCCCAGGTGGAATTTCCCTCCCACACAAAGGGAGACACAACACCTCCCTCACTCCTCCTGAAGGAAAATATATACTTCCCCAATATTAAAGTTTTAAACCAATAAACACTTCCCAGAACTGTCTCTTTTACCTGCAGCACTAAATGATTTCGGTTAGGAAAGTCTACAAGTGTGTCTTTGCAGCAATAGCTATTGCCCTCAAATCCATTCTTTGGAAAGCATTTTGGGACAGGTTTTTAACTGGAGGTCACACGTTTGCAGAGGAGGTGTTTGGCGCCAGAGAAGCACATGGTAGAAAGACACTTTCATTAAAATTGGATCAAGCTCAGCTTCAAGTTGTATTTTCTTCTTCTGAAGCTTATTCCAAGTTCTCAAAAGTAACTTGTTTTGATGAGAATGGAAAAGGGCAAGGAGTGGTTGACCCTAATGTCTTCCACAGGGTTAACCTGATGCTGGAGCAACCCCAATCCTTTGAGGCTGACACCAGAAACCCCAAGCTGCCCTGACTTTGTATAAAACCCTACATCAATCTCATTAAAATGTGTATGAGGAGAAGCCAGAGAGATCCCAAGCCTTAATATTTTAATGTGTGTGGAAAATGTGATGTAAAGATTAAATGTTGTTAAGGTTAAGATGAAATACAATTGCAATCTAGCAAGCAACCTTTTTTACTCGTGACATTTTCATTTTGCAGGTTATTCCTTTTATATCAGTTCTTTTTGTTCCTTTGAATTCAGGATACAACATCATCTGATGCAATCTCCTCCTTAAAGGGCTTCTCCTCAAGTTATATTCACCCCAAATAAACTTTGATAAATTACTTAATCTCTTAAAATGGTTTGAGTTGCAATAACTGCCTCAGAATAGGCAAAACCAACTAAATGATCACTACATGCCATACAGTTTGTATCAGACATGGATCAGCTGAGAGGATTTCAGGGAATCCTGTCTGTTTTCATGTGGAAATGCTGGAAGGGAATCTGAACCCCATGGAAGTTTGCAGTATGTGCAAATCCAGAGGGTGAGAGTCAAAAATCAAGATAAGGGTATAAGAAGTAAATTGATTCACCTACAGGTTTGATTATGGGTTTGGTTAATGCAGTCCTGTCTCTCCTGGGATTAATAAATGAGGTCACTTCTCTTTTTTCCATCTTCTATCCCAAATTGACTTGCTGGTTTGCTTTGCTACCTCAGCAGAATCGAATACAAACCAATTTTCTCAGTGCCAGGGTGGCTGTACCAGCCAGAGTGGAGCTGATATATCAACATTCTCCCCTATCACCTCTCTCCAATATTTTCCTGAGTGAGATTTTGCCTCCCCCATTTCCCCAGCACCCTCCTCATGCCAAGTGAGCAGCAACAGTGAGGGAAAAGAGGAGCTTTAGGATTTTTCTGTCAATTTTGCTCCACCTGCCTCAAGCTGTACCTTAAGCCTGAGAAAGGCAGCTGTGACATGAGAGCTGTTGTGGTAAATGCTGGAGCCTGCTGGAGGAAGGGATGACACCAGAGTGTCACAGCGTAGCCTGGAGGAAACAGACAGTGGAAATTGCATCTGAAGGCAGTGCTGATCCCTTCAGCAGTGGGCTGCTGTCAGCATCCACTGGCAGAGAGTGAAAGAAGATGCAGAAAGGAAACAGCAGTCCCTCTTCTTTATACACAGTCCTGCTGGATGTTTGAGCTTTCTGATAGATTCGGGGCAAGGATGAAAGTGTGGGAATCTGTGGTGCTTCCTAGGACTAAAATAAACTCTTTGTGTGTCTCTGCACCTGTAAAATGAGGGTAGTGGCTCTGCCACTTTGAACTTGTCACAGAGGCAGTGAGCATTGGCCAGAAAAGCAGGGAATCTGCAAGGAACTGGAATAAAACAAAAGGCTCAGGGACTGCTTGTCACCCCATCGTGGGGAGAGTCATCTCTCCAGGACAAAACCTCTTTTTGGTGGAGCAGTAACAGTGGGCATTACTATCACTGGGAGCTCTTGTGTAGCTTCTGACAATGAGCTCCTCAGAAGGGTTCCCTCCCTTTGAAGTGCCTGCCTTGCCTGCCTGGCAGACAGCTGCTTTCTGCCTGCTGGCTTGCCTGTCTGCTCCCCCCGTGCTGCTCTGTTGAAACACTCTGTGTTATTACAGTCACTCTCAGCACCTGGCTGCAGCACTGCATCAAAGTGTTGTGAAGGCAGCATATCAATTTGGGTTTGTGCCACGGAATAGTTACTTGGCGGCTAAATGGGATCGTTTCAAAGACACTTTTTCTTCTTTTTCCCCATTTCTCTGTGCCCAGATCACTGCTTGAGCTGCCTTTCCCCTAAACACTACGTGCTCACCTTTTGTGACTGTGTGAAATAGAAAAACCTCTGCTCCTGTCAAAAGGATAAACCCAAACAGTCACTTATCTCTGGCTCAGGAGTTGCACACTGGAGTTCTCCACCAGCACTTCCCAGTTCCAGAGCTCGTCTCCCAGCTGGGCCAGCAGCACTGACCCTGCAGAGGGTTCCTGACCCCCCAGCTGCCACAGCCCAGAGCAGCCAGGTGAACACAAATAATTCAGGAATCCATCTGGAGTTGTTGGTACTTACAGAATCCCCCTCAGTAAAGAAAAAGTTGGGTTATGTGGTTCTTTTTGTTCCTTTGAATTCAGGACACAGCATCATCTGATGTAATCTCCTCCTTAAAGGGCTTCTCCTCTAATCACCCCAAATAAACTGTGATAAATGGAAGTTTACAGTATGTGCAAATCCAGAGAGTGAGAGTCAAAAATCAACATAAAGGTGTTAGAAGTAATAGAGGAAGTAATAGAAGAAGTAATAGAAGAAGCAATAATTCAGTTGATTTCATGCTGCTGCACAAAGAGCAGTGCTCATAGAACAGAATGGTTAGGCTTGGAAGGGACCTTAAAGATCATCTACTTCTTTCTTTTCTTTTCTTTCCCCTGGTCTGAGCTGGTTACAGATCTGCACACAGCTGAGAGGTGAAACCAGCACTCCTCACAGCCCATGAGATCTGCATGGGGACTGCAGGGATCTCCAAAGTACAGTGGTGCAGGTTTGCCTGCAAGTTAGCTAGATTTTAGTAAATGCACAAGATTGGAACGTCCCCAAGCACAGGCCAAATTAATTCATATTTAAAAAGATCTCTGCCTACAGTAACAGGAGTAAATGCCACATAAACCCCAGTCCTGCTCCCATCAGAGACAATGGGAATTAAGCCACTAACTTCAAAGAGCAGTGCTCTCCCTGTAGAGTGTATTTCATGCTTCTGCAGTCTTGGCTAGATTAGTGCAAATTAAACATTGGGTTAAGTTGCCAGAACCCATAAGCGCTCCATTAGGCTCTGGAGGATTTGGCTAATTTTAGTCAAATACTTACCTATTTTACAGAAGACATGCAAAATTCCTCCATGGGCTGAGCCCACCGAGCTCTGATAGAATGCCACTAATGAATTTGGCCTCCTGTCTCTGCATTAATGCAGGGCTCAGGATGCACTGCAGCTCTGTGCACCTTATCACAGCTGAAGGAGCAGCTATTTTATACCAGAGCTCACACAATAATTTGGTGGGGGCTGTAAACAAGTGGCTTTCCCAAGTGCTGAGGGATCTAACCATGCAATGACATCCTGAGACACTCTGAGGCTTCCCCTGCCTGCAGGGCCAGCGTGGATGGGGCTGCAGCATCCTCCTCCCTGTCCTACATCCTCTGAGTGGCAAACTGCCCCAGGGAGCTACAAGCTACATTTTTCAATCATCTCTGCTTTATGTTAAATACACTTACAAGCAGCCAAGTAGCATCCCCAGAGGGTCTTACTACGACAGAGGGATGTTAACAATATACTTCTGCCTTTTTTTTCTTCCCTTTTTTTTTCTCAAATATGCTTCAGCTATAGCCATCCCTGAATAATCTCCTAATTAGTGAGGAGGCCTTGAGTTAAGCTTCACAGGCTGCAGAGATGGAGAGCTGAGGTGTCATTTCCAAGCTCCACAGTGTAGGATTTTAGGGCCAGCCTGGACAAAGCCTTGTCTGATTTTCAAGCCTCATTTCTTCCCAGTTTGAGCACAGGGAATCCCATCACTGCTGTGTGTTTCCATTCCCATCTACCCAGGATGGACCTGTAAAGGTCTGATGGGAAGCCCCAGAGCTCATTTCCAGGTTTGTGCAATGCCTGGAACCACTGCCTTTGCAGTCCCTGCCAGGATTTCTAGGTGTTCACACAGATACAAACATCAGACTAATTAGTCATTTTTAAACTTGTGACTCAGGCATTTACTAAGAGCATGTGTTCAGATAAAGGTAATACAGTGCAAAAATAATACAGCAACATCCTTTGGGAAGGCAGAAAAGGTCAAGTACAGTGCTGCTCCTTGCTGAAGGAGTAATACACAGAATTTGTATGTGGAAACTTGACCACTCAAGCAGCTAATTGCCAGTGGGATGTCTTGCTGTACACATCTTCTGAGGTGCTTTAATTATGCAAACACACCTTGTTGTCACACAGATATAAATAATGGTTAAGGCTCGTGTTTCTTTGAAGTGTGTGCTATAGGGATTATGTGGTATTTTTCATTATGATTCCCCTTTGGGGAGAATACCATGTAATAAACAACACAGCACATCAGCACAGAGGTTTTTTCAGGTGGGTTCCCCCCACCCTTAAATGATTTGAGAAAAGCTTCTGGCTCTATTTCTGACTCTTGTTGAGAAATTGGGTACTTCAGCAAATTGCTCGCTTGACAAAAGGGAAAAGAATTGTTGCTTCAAAACAAACAATTATGATGACTTTGAAGCATAACATGGAATGTCTCATTGATTTTGTCCCAGAGGAGTGGTGTAAAGAATGAATAACCAAAGCTGCAACGAAGCACGTAATATCAGTGCATGCACCATTTCTTGTGCAGTATTGTTTTAAATCCATTTGCTCACCTTTGCCCTCGGTGATCACCTGCTATCAACAGGGGAAACACTCACGAGCAATCTAAATACTTGATTGCTTGCAAGAGAAAAAAAATTCTTCCTATTCAAAGATAAAGTGGCTGAGTAGTGGCAGGAAAATGCACTTTTCCTTTCCCACAGTCTCTAAGTGGAGCATTAGAGACAGAGATTATAATTTCAACCTGTGGTGCTTGGATTCCTGGCCACGAGAATTCAGCGTTTGTTTTTCTCCCAGAGAATAAACTTTACATTTAAACTCTGATTAGACCATAGAACTGGCACCAAGAAGCACTTTCCCCTTTTCTGCTCCTTATATTCATAATGTTAAGTGCACTCTGAAGGGGCATTGTGCAAAATGCACTGGCAAAGCCCAGTTCTGGAGACAGCCACTCACTCGGGTGCATTCTGCTCACACAGCGCAGCAGTCAAGAATTAGGACTTTTGAGTGTTAAAGCCAGAAAAGGGAGCAGTAAATGATCAATTGTAGCAAATGTTCTGCAGTCATTTCTTCAAATACGAGTGATGCAGTATTTTGTCCCTGAGCTGAAATATCAATTCCCTATTAGGCTGGAAGAAAACTCAGTACAGCTGTTGTGCTACCTTTGGATTTGGCTCTTTTCTAACGGATCAACTTATCCTCAGCCAAGGTATTTTACTTCTGTGATGGAGAATCTGTGTCCTCTAGGTTGCCTTTCAGCAAAGAAAATTTTAAATTGCTTAAAAAATGACATTATTCAGATGGCAAAAAATCGTTGAAAATAATCAAACAGGTGCTGTCAGTCTGAAAGTTTGATTCCTAACAGACTTGGAACTGAAATTCTCTTATTTGTATTTCTCTCTCTAGGTATATCTGAAATCAGTTTCCACCACTGAAGTGGAACAGATCATTTATTGTCATGGGTTTCTCAGCGTCTTTGCAGTGCTCAAATATTTCTCCATGTATTTCCACTTAGCTTCCCTGCCTTGGGATTCTGATCCCTGGGTGAGTCAAGCCTCAGTCTCGGGGCTGCAGGGATTGGATCCATTTTTTGACTAGAAGGATTCTGTTGAGTGACTGCAGCTTCTCCTTTCCTCCAAAGATTTACCCACAGTGTGCCACAGCACCTGCCAGACACAGTGGGAACAGCATTTTTGTATTGCAACCCTCAAATATAACAGAGCCAAGACCAGCCTGTCAGAGAATCCACCTTTGATGGGATGTTGTTGCCTAAATACTTTGGAAGATTTCAGCCTCTGTGTTTTCATGTTTCTGAGTTCCTGGTTGCTCTGTACAACTGCATTAATTGTGCAGGGAAAATAACCATTTTTGCTGGAGGAGTGACTTGCCAGTGTTGTTTTCAGAAGTGCAGACTGACAGCAGATATTTCTATTCAGCTCTGCTGGGCAGCAGGGCTCAGCAGTGAGCTAAATTAGCCCTCAACATGTTATTCTAGCCATTCCCAACAAGCAGAGCAGCCTGCTGGAAGGCCAACACACACTCACACAGACTATTCAAAGGAGAAGAGGAAATTTTAGCACCTTTTCCTCCCTTACTTGATTATTCCTCCAATATTTCAGATTCTGCTCAATGGCAATTAAACCACCTCATTCCATGCTCAAATCTACCTGTCCTTGCCTCCATGGGTTTACTTGAGCTTCTATAATGAATGAGAATGAAAAAGCAATAATAAATAAGACTCAGGAATATGCAAGACTGAGAGTTCAAAATAATTGTAATAAGTATTTGTAAAAATGTAATAAGTCAAGTGTATAAATGAAGGGAATTAAACACCACGGTAAATTTACATAAAACAATGTTTAAAGCAGAAACTGGAATAAATATAATATAGATAAGTAGTAATCCTCTTTCTCCTTAACTAGGCCATTAATAACAATTTTCAAGGACAGACTGCAAAATATCTTTAAAAATGGAAGGTCATATTAGAGGCCAGAAAAGACTGATCCAGGAAAAACAAAGAGCTGAGCCTATCCTTGCCTCCAGCTCTGCATCCTGACTGCAGTGGTTCCTGCTGGCAGCCTGCCTTTCCTAGGAGTCCCTATACCCTGAGACCTAATGGTGATATCCATTTGCTCTGGTCTTTTTTTTCTTCCAGCATTTTCAAGTTTATTTTTCTTTTTTTAACTACCATTCACTGTGGAACAGCATAAAATATTTGGCCACTGTTTTTTTCTCTTTAAGAGTGCAGCAGAAAAGGCTTTAGCAATAGAAAGAAAATAAGCTATTCAGCTTGGTCCTTTGAAATTAAGCCACTTGCAATTCATAAAGAAGCTATTGGAGATGACATAGCTGACATTTTTTGCCTTGTATAAAGCTGCAAAGATAGCTGCTTTACAAAGACAATCATTCCTAAGAGTGGGAGCATTATTAGGTTTTCTCTGCTGATCTTCAAGGTGTAAATGACAGGTAACTTAAATACCCTGCCAAGTGCAAAATTTCTTTGCAAAACATCTCAAAAATGCGATTCCCTGTTTTACATAAGACTTCACAATCCATATTATTTCTAATCCTCTAACGTGTATTCTTCTGTTTTCTCTATACCTGCAGGATTTCTTGTGAGCAGTGCATATGGCTTTAAGTATTAAAAAAAGTAAATGGTGCCTTGAATAGCAGAATTAAATTCAGAAGCATCCTGCACTGATAGGAAATCACCTCTAAGATATATTCCTGGCAGGCAGTTGTTCTGCTAATTCGTGGGTACAGACAAATATCGATCTAATCCCGAAAGTAACAACTGTCAGGAGAGGGAGTTTGCTGCGACTCACATCGTGTCTGTAACTCTGACAAGAGAGGAGAGGAGTTCTCCAGCAGGGAACAGAATCATGCTACTGTTTTCTGACATTCCCTTTGATTTTTTCCTGCCAGCCTCGTTGATCAGCAGGTGAGTATTAATATAAACCACCCAGCTGAAGCAGCTTTGGAATCTCAACACTCTGAAGGCAGATGGGGGAAGAGAGTGTGGGTCAGATGGCTTAAATGTGCTTTTTTCTGCTCATGGGGAATATTTCAGGCATAAAGGATGGCTCCATGTTGTCCCCTGGTGTAACAGTGGCCGCAATGACAGATTTCAGGCAACACCAAATATACATTTATCAAACCAGCCTTTTGCCAGTGCACTGATCTGCTCTGGGATTAGGGTGCTCACCTACAGGTAGGGCAGAAAGTAAAGACTGGTGCTTCCAGCTTGGCTAAGCAGTGTTTGGATCATCTGCCCAGCAAATAACCCAGCCTGGAGTGTCCCAAGGTGCTGTCACCAGGATAAAGTCTGAATACAGCACTGTTGGATCAGGCAGATGAATCCTTATCTGAAGGATTCGTTTTGCAGAGCATCTAAAGAGTGTCTGAGTCTGTCTGTAAGGAAAAGTCTACCCAGATGAGAATGAGGAGGAAGGATGTTCCACTCCCCCTAACCTCAGGACCTCAGGACCTCAGGCTTCTTTTGCAGCCAGCAATAACTTCAGAAGAAGCTGTGCTGGAAGCTCAGCCACACTTGTCCAGAAATCTCAGAAGCCAGTCAGGGCACTTGCAAACCCAAACCTGGCTGTGTCAATCTGCCTCTTGTCTCCCCTGTGCCCACAGAACAAGAGATCAAATCCATGGAGGTTTTCTGTGGCCTTTGAAGTCCACCAGCCAGATGGAAGTTCAGTCAAGCACTGAGTGATATCATCTCATTTTGGATGGAATACAAGGTGAAATTGAACCTTCCACGTGGTAACACTGTCAGTCACAGCAGGAACATTGTGGCTGTGGCACTGATGGGACAGTGGGGAACAGCACTGGGAAGGGCTCTGGGAAGTTTTCAGAGAAACTGCCAGATCCAGGATTCCTTATTATTTTCCTGTGCTTCACTCAGTGAGATGTACTGATTTATAAGGAGGTTTAGGACTTGAGGGAGAGGGATCAATAGCTTTTTAGTGAATACTAAGTGCTATTTGTGACAAGTCAGAATGTAAAAGAGCCCCATGCTGTCCAGCTCTCACAACCAGAGTGAGAGGAGCAAGACTCATTGCCTTGAAGGATGAAAAACTGATGGCAGAGATCCATTTGTATTTGACTCAGTGGTTGTGATGCCTAAAACAGGACTCCCTAAAACAGAAGGCTAGATGAAGTTGGGAGAATAGAAAGCAGATGAACTAAAGGCCTGTAGGTACATTTAGGGCAGACAGAGCCTCCTTGAGAGGCTACACCCAACACGGACAGTGTTGGGTGTAGCCTAACACTGTACGAGTTCTTCACATTTTATAAGTTCTGTCCATTAACATATTGAGCCTCAGTTCTCCAATTACACCTTCAGGTGATGATGTCAATCACCCCAAGTTTGCTCCCCCAATTCACTGTTGTTTCCGTATTTTGGGGCTCTGAGGCAGCAAAGTGTCCTTGGATTTCCCAACTGAGAGGAATTGTTTTGTCTAAAATGCTGGGAGCAGAGGTTTTTACCACTTTATATGAAGCCTAGAGCTACACACCAAAACTACAGATACATGAAAAATAGAAACTAAGCATCCTTAAGGCATCAGTTGGACTGGGTGACTGTGCACCTCTGGACAAAATGCAGAGCCCAGGGAGAGCAGACACTGCTCTGGAGTAGTCATAGCTTTATTTCGGTCTGCTGTGCATGTGCCAGGATTGCCAGGCAGGCTCAGGGAGCATCACTGAGCTCCACACAGCGAGTCAGGACACACACAGCCAGCAGGGAGCTCTGGGAAGGAGCTCCTTGCCCAAGAGCAGCTCTGTGCCTTGCAGAGCCCAGCCAGGCTGTGTGCAGCAGGGATCGGTGAGGTGCACCAGGTTCACTGTGCACATGAGCAGCCTGGGTGCACAAGCACAGCTCCCAGATGAACCTGAGCCTTTCTGCAGCCTCACTGCACATTTCAGCTGTGCTCTGGGCCAGGCTGGGGCTCTGCAGAAGGATCTGAGCTGCTTTACAAGTGCTTCGTGCTGCACAGCAAATTCTTAGTAGCTTTGGAGCTTCCACACTTTGGACCAAGTGAATCAGAGCTTAGGTTTGATTCATGAATGAGATGTAGAAATGCTGCACCAAGTGCCTGCTAGGAATGCAGTGCTGGGAGATCTCTTTGAAAACAGTTTTGTTTGGTTCAAAAGGGCTGAATCCTCCTTACATATGCAGAATTCATGTTCCCCACAGGAATAAAGGAAGCAAACAAACTCAGGTTTTCCCTTTTTGGGTGCAGAGATATTAATTAAAATAGATTAATTTAATTAACAAGAGCCACATCTTCCTTAGGAGAATTTGAGCAGCATTCCCAAGTAGCATGTGATTCAGTAAAAACATGTTTGGCAAATAAAAAATATTGAATTGCAAGTGATAGATACTAAAAAGGGAAAAATATCTTGTTATAAAAAAGAGAATTATTTGCACTTAAGCCCATCTGTTTCTTATGCTCGTGGAGTTTAGATTAAAGTAATTTATTTCTGCCTACTAATTAGGACTATTTATTACCATCTTCATACAATTTTGAATTATGATTCTCACAATACTTATTTTAATATGGTATCAGCACAAATAAAGGATGACTCTTGAGAATCTCTGGAAAACAGGGAGTACCATCAAACCCTGATGAAAGTGGCAGCAGTTACCGTGCCTGAGAGACTCTCTCAGCAAGTTGTAGAATCAGACTATGTCAGCTGAATTCTCATTCCTCAGAAAATTGCCAAGCACAGTGCACTGGGGAGAGCTAATCCAGCAATCATAACTGGGAGATCAGGCGAGCAGGAAACCTGAAAATTCCTGCAAAGTTTGTTCCCCAAGTGTGAACAGCGAGCGTCGAAATATTTATCCCCAAAATCTAATTAGAAATTAGCAATTCAGCTGAAGACTGTGTAGAAATGAAAAAGATGATCACAAAGTCACCAAATGGCTGTGATGAGTTTTGGAACAGAGCAATTACAGACAAGTGTTTCTCTATGGTTTCAAACCCACAGCATTTTATGGGTGGAAAGCAGAGAGGAAGGCAAATACTCAACTGGGAGGAATCTTTTAGCAGCTTTAGAGGTGTCTGAGCCATGTCTGCACTCTGGTGCTTCTCATACTTTTGACAAGCTAATTGATGGATGAGGATAATCATCTTGAGGCATATTTCTATGAGGAGCCTTGATACACTGAGTTAGGTGGGAGTGACATCACTTTTTGGGAATCACAGTATTTGGAAATACACAAACAGAAAAATATAAAATCAATTCAGACCTTTGAAGTAATTTTTCCCTACTTTTTCTGGCTCCTTCTGCCCAATAAAAGGATACCCCATTGAGGGAAACACACCAAGGGAAGCAAAAAAACAAGACACAGCTTTCAAAGGGAGCATGAACCCTGACCTGAGGAAAAAAGAGAGGTGCAGTGAAAAGAACACAACATTACATGAGCTGAGATACCAAAACATATTCACAAAAAAATTCATTAGAACAAAATATTTGTGAACTGAAGTGTTATTTGTATTTCACTCTGGTACTATCACTAACTGGTCTTTTAATGAGGATGAAATTTCCTAAAATCTTTTGGGATTTAGGTGAAGAAAAATGTTTAAGCTTTTAAAATAACTAAAGGATCATAAAGTATTGTGGATTGGAATACTTTTGTCAACAGTAGTGTTTTATAAAAATTCTGGTTCTGTCAGTTTGGCCTATCTCTGTATGGGACTTAAATGAGCCATTTCCTATTGGCAATATGTCATTAGCATCATCCTAATCATTCTCATCTAATCTCATCTAATTCTCTGAGGACTTCTTCCTCGGGAGTAATTGCAAGTCTCATTCCACCAAGTGGAAATAGTGAATCAGGATAGACTGTTATCCTACAGCCCTCCAAATAACTCTTGCATCATTTATTTTTTAATTAGGCTTAGCTTGAACAAATATCCCTGTTTATAGAAATGCATGTACACAACCTCCACAAATTACTAAACAAGATGCTTATTAGAGGCACAATTACCATTATTAAAATAAACAGCTCTTTTCTGTGGTGTCCTTCAAAGAGAGAGCTGGTGTCATTTGTCACCAACCCTGTTATAGCCTAGAAAGCATTTTTTAACCATTGTTTTTTTATCTAATATAGAACTTGCAATCTGCAGGTATTAATCTCAACATTGAAGAGCATCACTCTGCAAGGTAATAGATCCACAAACTGGCATAAAAATGCATTTTGGTCATGTGGCAAGTGTGTGAAAGCTCTGAGGTGGCTCTTATTCATGTTAGATATCACCTGGGGGCTAGGGATTCCTAACTGGCCATGCAGAGAGTACAGCAGCATTGAAAATGTGTGACAACCTCACAGGAATTCAGGGAGCAGGGAGCAGAGTGGCTTAGATTAGAACCTGGAGGAGCAGAGCAACCCCTGGAAAATTGAGATCTGAAAGGTTTCTTGGAGAGAGACCCTTGAGAAAGTGGAACATCAGGCATGGGAAGCAGAGAGGAGAAGATACCACACTCAGGTTTTGCACACCCAGCACCTCATACACATCCATCTTATTTGCCTTGTGCTGAGCAGGTCTCCAGATCCCTGAAGAAACCAATGGATTTCTGTCTCATGGCTGTGGTGCCTTTGCTTGGTCTTAGAATTATGAGGCAGACACGGGTAAAGGGGAAAAAGGGTTTTATTTTGGTATTTAATAGGATCCTGTGCCACACAGGTCTCCAATGTGGAACACACCCAGATGCACACACCATATAACATGTATGCAATTTTTATAGACCTTACAAATTAGCATATCTCTCTAGGATATCCCAATAAGAAGCTTAATAAATGAAGTTATGTCCCCCTACTCTAAGGGATCTCTTCCCCAGATGAGGCTAAAGCCCAGTTTACAGAATATGTTCCAGAGAGAAGGTTTCAACCAAGGTTGAAACATCAAGTTTTGAGAAAGTATAGAGCTCTCTGGTTTCCTACTGGGGATGGTTGCTCTTTCTGCCTAGCAGAACCCTAAAACTAAGCTAGAATATCAGACTGTAAAAATTGCAAGCATGTAGGCTAAGGGTACACAAAAAATATAAAGGGTACAGAAAATATATGAAAGGTATAGAAAATATATAAAAGGTATAGAAAATATATATAAAAGGGTGTATAAAAAAGTGAAAAACCCTCAGGCATCAGGTGCAGCAATCCCCAGAGCAGTTGTCAACACACACCAAAAAAGATCTCCCCAGTGCAAACCCTCTGCACATGTTGTTTCACACAAGAACTCCAGATGTGCCCGCACTGGACACTCAGGCTGGCAGTGCAGGACTCCCTAAGAACTGGGATCTTCCACTGGAAACCATGAGCCAGGTGCTGCCTGTTGGCAAAGGAGCACAGAAAAATGTGAGATTTTATGGTAAAAAACCCATTTCCTGACGACATGCAAGTTTTATCCAGGGACACATTCATGTGAAGGGCATTCTGGGGCAGTTCCCACACGATGCTGTGTGGTTCCACTGAAAACTGTGTAAGAATGACTTCAGTGCATCTTGAGCCAAGCCCAGCTGATGGTGTGAGCTCCCAAGCACTCACCCAAGCACACACTTTAACCATTCTGCACACAGCAGGGTTTTTCTGATCCAAGCAGTGAGCACGCTGCTTTGTAGTTGAGGTACAATAATGAGTTAAAAAAAAAAAAAAACAATTGATCAGCTTCACTAAGAGTTCCACGTGCCTTTAAAGAGCTTCTCCTCATGATGACTGCATCCTAGAGGATGCTGAAGCTCTGATCATTACACAGCTTTGCCCATGGTGACACAGGGACTTGGTCTGAACCCACTCTGCAAACCATGGAAATGAGGTGTGAGCCTTCTGCCTGCACCTTGTCATGGTCTCCACACTGAATTTCAACAAAACACTTCCTAACTATAGAATTAGCAATCCCTGCTCTCCTGACATCCTGTTGAACACCTGTTTCCCAGTCTGGACAGAGGCTGTCAAATCTCAGTTCATTTGCCTTGGGGCTGTTTTTGTCTGGTCTCTCCACATAGGATGAATAAACTTCACTCAACTACTTCAGCTATGAAACACAAGCCAGAGACCCCTTTGATTTCACAGTACATCTGAAAATTTCCACTTTATGGATAAGAGGCCTTGAATTTATAACACAATCTTCTTGCCTTAGAAAGAGCTTGTTCTGCTACGGTTTTGACCATGAGACAAGTCCTATTACCAGAGAAGATGGATTTTCCAGGCAGTTGCTTCATGAGGGGCAGAGACAGAGCTGTTGTGGTTAACTTGAGTGGTTTGGTCCTTGTTCCATACCAAGAATTCAAGGAAAGGTTAGTGCACACAATCCTTGGCAAGTCTGTACCTGGCAGCACTTTCATCCAACGCTTCAGGTATTTCTATGCATACGATGTGGCACAGGGCAGGAAGTGTTGTAAATTGGATTTAAGTACAAACAGGGCTCTAAACCCTTCTCCCACCCAGGAACAAAACTTTCAGCTGACTCATGCCATAACTTGCCAAAGGCCATACACTGATTCAGCTGTACAACCTGCCAGGCCAACAGCAAAGCCAAACTTTATCCTCTGCTTCAAACTGCAGTGGCTGCAGGATTCTCATGAGGCAAAGACCCAACCCAACTGCAGCTCAGTACAAACACAGATGTGCCCAGAGCAGACATTCACAGAGTGTCCTTAGAATTCAAATCCAAGAGACATGTGAATCTCTGATTAGCCTTCAAAGCTGCTGCCCCTACCTATTCCATGATTTCTTTTTCCTATAATATGACACTCAAGGAAAACTGTATAAGACTATTGTCAGTATTCAGCATAAACGCTCAAGGCATGGAATCATAGAATGGTTTGGGTTGGAACACATTTTAAAGATCATTTCATTCCCACCCCCTTCATTCCCACCCACACCTTGCACTGTGCCAGGCTGCTCCAAGCCCCAATGGCCAAGCTGCCCTTGGACACTGCCACAGATCCAGGGGCAGCCACAGCTTCTCTGGGCACCCTGTGCCAGGGCCTGCCCACCCTGCCAGGGGAGAAGTTCTGAATCAAATCATTTCTACAAATACTATAATGGGAAGGGGAAAAAGTCATAAAAATCTGATGGTACAAAACTGACACATTTTTGCATGGTAGGGAAGGAGTGCTGAAGGTCTCACCTTTCAGTGTCCATGAGCAGTTTTAACACCATTCTTGACTCTGCTCCTTTTAGCAAAGGCATTCCAGATAAGTTCCAAGCAACACTACTTGTTCTTTGGCTTCCTAGGAATGTGCCAGTGGCTCTGTGGGGTCAGAAGTGCATCTAACTCACAATTCCAGCTTTGAGGGACATATAAGAAAAGCACACAATGATAGTCCTCCAATACACTTTCCCAACTGCAAGAAATCACAATTTGTATTAAGAGTTCTAACATAAAGGAGTTTGCCTAGATACTCTTTTAACCATCATAAAATTCTATTTTGCAGCAATGAGTTCCAGAGTTTAATTAATCTGCTTTTGTGACAAAGGGTTTTATTACTGTTGTATTTGTTATGTTGTTTGTGGTTTTTAATTCCTACCATTGGATAATTCCATTTGGTACTGACTTATCACAATAAAGTGAACACTATTTCACCTCTCCTTGGACTCAAGGCATGGAGTTCTTTGTCATCCATGTCTGCTCCTGTAGCTCTATTTTAGCCTTCCTGGGATGGGTAAGAAAGAGTGTATTGAGGATGGAAACAGAGCTTTCCTCTTGATCAGCCAGAGGGGGCTTTTTCTTAACTGAGCGCTTGCAAAAGTAGAATACAAGTCAATCTGGCCATTTCATTTCAATGCCTTCAAAGGGATGGATTTCACCAACATTTTGAAAATGTGTTTCCTGAGCTTTGAGAAATCTGCTAAGAACCCTCGAACTGCATTACCTTGAGAAAAGCCAGCATCTCCCAGGATCAGGCTGTAAAACGTTATCTACATCCAGTTACAATGACCCTTTTATTACACTGCCTTTAGACTTAGAAGCATACAAAACAGAACCCTGGAGAGTTAATATTTTCAAAACCAGCCCCAGCTGAAGACAATCAGTGCAGCTTTTGATAAAACTGATCAAAGCACAATTCTTGACAGCTTGGAAACATGAAATGCTATTACTTGCCCTCTTTTAGTCTTGCTCTCTCTTCTCAGAAGACCACTATTTGTTTTGCATAGTAGCAAACATTATTCCTGTGGTGTTTAACTTTTGCACAGGAGCCCTCCTTTCATCACACCAGAGTAAAAGCAGTGTGAGATTAGCAAGAGGTTCTTTGTCTTCTGCTGTAGTAAAACCTGTTTGTAATTTATCTTTCTTTTCTTTCTCTCTCTTTTACCTCTTGGCCACAATTTACACAGCAGCGTCTGCTGTTATTGTCTTTATATTGGTTGCGAATCCCCTTAAAATATTCCCACAGAGTTGCTATTTCTCCTCTTTTCATTACTTCAAACTGAAAGTGGTTAAGATAATGTATTTGGCATCAGACTTGCAAGGGAAAAAAAGAAAAGATATAGGAAAAAAAAAAAAGGCACAGGGTGAATTGCTGTGATCATCTCAAGGACAGTTTGTGTTGGGGCACCAAGGCCAGGGGAAGAGGGCAAATTCCTGATCCCTTTCAAATTGTGGTACTAATCAAGGGATCTAGAGGTCCCTGCAGCCAAGTAACCAGGAGCAGCTTAAAACTGCTTCCTTTCAGGCTTAGTACAAAAGCTGCAGGGCGTGTGTCTCAACTCCCTGCCCTCGCACAGGAGGGGAGATGTCATTTGGCCATCTCACCCTCCAGAAAGGCCCACAGGATTTTAATCTCTCTTTCATAATCTCTAATTAGTCACCTCTCTCAGCACCTCTCCTGCCATTTGAAATCAGGATGCTTTGCAGATGCTGGCATGGAGATTAAGCCAAGCATTCAGCTGGCAGCAGTCCACAGGCAGTGTAAAAAGCTTTTTGGGCACAGTTTCTGCTCTCTTACACCAGTGAAAAACTACAGGAAATCTGAAGAGCTCAGTGTCAAACCTTCCTCTGTGTTCAATAATGCTGAGGCTGTAAAGCACAATGCAACACTCCTAATTCCTGTAAACCAAAAGTTGACATAACTAATACAGAAATGCTTAACTGAAGGACCTGCTAATGGAGGTAATTTCTAGTCCATCAGATCCTTATATTAGTTATTGCCCTCAGTTTAGTTTAGAATTGCTTTTTAAGCTTCCCTATTTAAGTTAGTAGCTTTAAAATGCAAGTTTCTGGATTCCCAATTCGTTGCTTCTTATTGAGCATTTGGGGCATAAAGAAGCAGCATTATCTCCTTAATTTTAGTTTAGAATAGGGAGCAAAAATACCTTGCAAATTGTTTTTTGTTCACAGTGAGGACCTGAAAAAGCCATGAAGACCTTTGTTCTCCGAAGTTTCCCCATTCCTATTTGTGGAATAGAGTTGAAAGCCTTCCCTTCCCCACCTGGGATGCTGTGCATAGACCAGCTGGTGTTTGGTGTCTGGTTTCAAGAGGAAAAATATTTTCCAAATACCAAACCTAATCATTCATGAACATTAATTCCCTGGGCAACACATCTGTGAAAGCTCTTTAGGTAACACCCTGCCTCTGAACACATTTACAGAGGACCTGACTGGGCACATTTCCTACACAAATGCTATTTATTTGTTTGGTTTTGGCAAGGAGCTGTCTCTGCTTACACCCCAAAGGGATGCAAGTCACAGTTCTGACTGACTGGGGGAAAACCATCAGTGGCATTGGCAGCCCTGAGAAAAATATCTTCCCTTTCCAAGGAAAAGGGCAGGTCTACCTAGCAGGCAGTGTGTTCTCCCCAGAGCCAAGGATGTGGAGAACTGTGCAAGACTTCATTTTCATTTTTCTTAAAAACTGATCCAAAAGAAAAAACCTTACAATGTTTTTAAATGATTGATTTTTTTTTTCCTATTGGAACTGGCATTTTTCATTAAAAATTCTTTTTGGCAGTGCTGTATCTTTCAATTGGAAAGCTTTCCACATGAAAAATCCCCGACAAGTATAAGGTAACAAATGTTGCCCTGGTACCTTTCACGGGAGGTACAGGGTGATTTCAGGAGCAGCAATACCAGGGGAGGATACTTTTCTAACAAAATATTCATTTATACACAGTGTTCATGATTAAGCTGGGTGCCTGAGCACATCCCATTTCCAGCATGTCAGGATGTGTGGATTCACTCCCTGCACGTATTTCCCAAAAAAATACCATGCTTTGGAGGAAACAAGGAATGAGTTCCTTTGGTGACTCTCAGGAATGGCCAAAAAGGACCTTTACAAACTAGGAAAAAACTTCTAGTTGGGTTTAGTCCTACTGAGTTCCCTTTTGTACATTTGAGACAACTGAAAAATATCATGCCAGGAAGGCACTCCAGACCCAAAAAGGACTTGAATTCATATAAATTACAGTAAGTCCAGTTTCTGTGCTGGAAAACAACGTAACTTAGCAGGGGGCTCAGGAACTTCTCTGACTCCAAGTGTTTGGGGTTTTTTCTTAAGGAAGATCTTTTAGACCATTCCAACTTCCTTGTCACCAAGTCTGTAGAACCACTGCAGAGCTTCCCACTGACATTGGTGGGACTTGGATCAAATTCTGAGGGTTGTTCCTTTTCAAAGGAGGTAATTTCAAGGCAATTAATCTACAAAATGAATGGATTTAGATGTAGTTTTCTCCCTCTTAGAATAGATTAATTCTGTGGACCTATATGTTTTTATTTCCTATCAAAAATCACCAAAATGGATTAGACTCTATTTGCCTTCTACTCTACCTGGCATTTGAATAAATCCCATCTTAATTTCTTTCTTACTTTAATAGTGGCTTTGGCAATTAGATTCATAGGCCATCTCCACCCTGGCCTTTAAAGTCCCTTAGTTTGAAGAAAAACAAAATAAAACTCTTCCTTCCTTATGTCTTCTTTACCATTCAATAAACTTGACCATTCAATTAACTTAATGACACGATGCGGAGATGTAGATCCAAAAAGGAATGTTTCATTCTGCAGAAACTAAATAAAGCACAGAGAGTGAGAAAGCAATGTAATTACATGCAAGCCAACGTACTTCTGATGTGTTTAAAAACTGGTGGTGTCTTCATTTGTCACACACATATTTATCCATCCTGGGGGCTCTACATTACTCTAATTATTCTGTTCACTCCAAACGCTGCCCATACATCACACTGTGCTCTCTGGTGGCTAAGCTGAGGAAGCAAGGACTTCAATTTACCTGTTACAATTTTCAGAGAGGCTCAGGACACTTTCAATTTATCTCTATGACCAAGGAACAAATAGCTCTTCCATTTCTTACCCCTTCCACCACCATCCTCGTAGCATTATCTCTGCCCTGCCAGCTGCCAGCCTCATTCCAAACGCCTCGTGTGCAGCAACCTCTCCTGCTGGTGTAAAACCCCAACCTCCTGCCCAGCTTCCCAAGAGCTGCTGCCCTTTAGCATCAGCCTTTCTAAGGCTTGCTCCTCCTGCCCTTCCTGCAACCTCCATGATTTAGAGGTCTGTTTCTCAGTGGAAGTGCCATTTTTGTGTAATCATTGGTTTAATCCCTTTTAGAGTCTGCAATCTCCTCGCTGGATAGGTATTGAACACCTCTGTGAAAAAGTCAGATTTTCAGATCCACTTTCCCTCTCTAATCTATAGCTGTTAAAGACATTCACTGCTTTGCCTTTCAGCCTCCTGCTTTTCTCAGACCAGAAATTGATGGAGGTGGCCCCTTCTATTTTTTACTTCTCCTGGGCATTGACTTTTTCTGATAAGGCTGGTTCTCCTCACTAGACCAGGAGGTTGCACAGTCCTGTCACCCAGGTAAAGCCTAATCCTTCCCCTTTTGTTCAGCCCTGACTATTAGATTTTTAGCTGATTTAAACCTGCATAGTTCCACTGAAGGTGAGTCCATGCACTGGGGAAGTGTCTGTGCTTCACTGCTGTCAAGAGGAGTTTGGATGGATAAGGCTTGGGGGAGAAAAAGTTTTGGAGACCCATCTTTTAGACATTTTAATAACCAGGCAAAGAATTCATTTGCTGAAATGCTTGTGACAGGAAAAGGTGTGTTGAGACTGACTTTCAGAGGTCATTTTTGTTTCAACTACATTTATCGGTTTTTTGGACACAGTTTCAATGAATTCCCTGAGTGCATGAGCTCTACTTAATACCAGTACTAATAAAATGTGATATTAAAATATTCATGTTCCCCCAAAGCAAAACCTGGGCTGCACACCTGATCACATTCTATACAGTACCAGGTGATTTGTTAATTCACCAGTCTGGAAGCAGAGCTTGGACTCCATGGTTAATGTAGTCAGACTCACATTGTCCAATTGCACTGATATTTAACTCTGCACTAAAATAGCAGAACTATGGATTTCAGCGGAGCACTTGCACAATATGATATTATAAAATAGCAGCAGAACCTCATAAGGCAGCACTGTTTGACTTTGCCAGAAATATTTCTCTGCTGCTGGTGGCTGGTGCAGTTTTTGCCAGGCTGGTGGCTCCAGTGGCTCTCTGAGATGTGAGACAAACACCAAAGGCAGAGCAAGGCTAATCTGTCTGATAACCACCCGACAGATTGGCCCAGCCATCCCATAAAAGGTTTGCAAGGCTAGGAAAGTTTGGGAGGGTTTTCCTTGCAACTCTCCCATCTTTCAATGACTTTGAGTTCCTTGAGTTCAGATGACTCTCAAGTTTCACCTCTGCATAGTGTTACTGAGAACATGATGAATCTCATCACTAAGCCCCATAAAAACCTGCTTGCCCTGTAACACCTTGGGTCATCATTATAAACTCAAGGACTTTATGTAAGTTACCTCCAGTGTGGATCCTGGAGACTAAAAGCAAGTTAGAAGGATGTAATTAATCAATGCTTCATACACCCAGTCTCAGATACTCACAACAAGCTATTTATAGATAGCAAAGCACAAAAGATGAGGAGAAAGACACTGGCATGTCTGTGGGGTGCTCATGGATATTTCAAGCAAAACAAGAGTAAAAGTGATTAAGCCAATAACTTATAAGATAGCTAATTTCGGTCCAATTCCTCTCATAAATCATAAGGACTTTGCTGGATAATTTCTCTAAGGAGAATGAACTACTGGCATGACATAGTCCTTCCATGATATTTGCTAATACTCTTCTCTGTCAAACTGTGAAGTTAAGTGTTTTCATTGTTGAGCTAAAGAGGCTTAACATTAAAAACTTATGGAAATGGCTTTAATACTGAGATTTACTTCTAGAATTCTTTTGAAATGCAATATCCCCAGGTACTTTGTGAAAAAGCTAGGCTTCATTTTCAATAGCTTTTGCTGAGTTTTTATCTGTATTCATCCTCCAGAATGTGCCATTATAAATAATTAATCAATCAGCATCTGCTCTGCTCACAAAACACTTATATCTCAAAATTGACGGTTGGCCTGATTCTGCACCTCTGAAGAGGCTGAGAACTTTGCTCCTGGCTTCTATCAGAAGAGGATAAAGCACTTAGCATCAATCCCAGCCCAGCCTTTGGGCCCATGTGTTCAGGCACACACATCAGCAGCTTGACCCACACCAGTGGATTCACTCTGCAGCCTGGGACTGCAATGAAAATATCAGTGTAACAGGCGTGGAGTTTGAGCTGTGTGTACTTCTGTAGGTGTAAACATGAATATCAGGGAGATGGGTTGAGGAGTATTTCAGATCAGTCTCAGTCTGAGCCATCCCATCACATCCTCAAGCCATCCTTCCCCTGGCTTGGGCACACTGGGGGCAAACCATGGCATGCCTGTGGCACTGCAGGTCCTGTGCTTCCCAGGGATGCCATCCCTGGCTTCAGCTCCTCCTTGAGGGCCACCATGCCTGGGTGGGCACTGATCACACATCTGCTTTGCCCTGACTCCTTTGCCATTGATGGAGCTGCAGCAAAGCACAGTTACCAAATTACCATGAGCCAATAAACACTAATAAAACATCCTGTACCAAATCTTGCCTCCTTCCTGTCTCTTTGATGCCTTTTCAGCCTCATCCATTCATTTAGACATTCTGTCTTCACACTCCGAGTGAAGTTAAACATCCTCTAAAACACAGATGGTTTTTACAGTCTGTTGTGGGGGAGAAAAAAAAGAAAAAAAAAAAAAAAAAAAAGAAAATGCAGCAGAAACACTGAATGCATTTGATTGGCTGATGGAGTAGAAATTAGCAAGCCTTTGGACAGTCCAGCTATCCTGGATATGTAAAGGCCATCAGAGAGCCATGGGACATGGTTTAACAGTGAACATGGAGTGCCTAAACCAACCATGACAGAGTTTTCTACAGCGACAGCAAAACACGAAGAATATGAGAGTGGCCAGCAGCTACCTTACTGCCATTTTCCCCACAGTTACACAGTTTCCTTTGGTTAGATTTTGCCACCTTTTAATGGCCTGCCAAGCTCCATCTACCACACATCTCTCTTAGGGAAATGTTACCTGTTTTTGCAGAGTTCCTGCTGTTTTCATTCAAGAAAACACTGGCGTTGTTGCATTGACCTGGTTATAAGATTTACTGCATCCTGGTGAGTCAAAAACCATAGGAACCTTTGATTCTTCAATTTTTAAATTTGTAGGATTCTTCAACAGAGTGGAAGTGGAAGTGGAAGATTTGGAGTGGATTTTTTGGGGGGGCTGAAGATGGCATGGCTGGTTTTACATAAATAAGAAGGAACAAAGATTTCATTAATTCCTTCTATGATACAGCCAAGTTTGGGAAATTAAAGCCACAGGTAGCACAGAGTCTCTTTCTCTCTCTTCGTCACCTGCCAGTGCCTTGTTCTGGGTTACATTAGAAATTAATACTTAGCTTGATTCACATTCTCCTTAATCATTGTCTAATCTTGCCCCTTTCTCCTCTCTTCCTTACTGTCCAAAAATCCTACTTTGACAGTGAACACAAGGAACAGTTCCTCTTTGAACAGTTCCACTTTCAAAAAAAACCCTGCTACTTTCATCACTTACTCAGCAACAACTAATGCACAACTTTGAATTTATATAGGCAGGAGCTTTGGAACCAAGACTGCTGCAAAGACATTGCACATTTCTTATCGTTATTCCCCTCATTTTGCTAGTTAGTCACATATTTAATGGCAGCAGGGATCTCTCCAGAATTGCCTTTGCTTATTTTGCTTTGTGCAAGATACTGCATGATCATTATTCAGGGTTGTAAATAATTCCTAATTACATCTCAAGGGGTCCATTTTGCCTACCTAATTCTTGAAGAAACTGCTCTCTTCTGTTTATACAAGCTTGGGCCATATATTTGAGCTGTGATGCTACAAGCATTTACCTGTGCAGGAACATCTCATAGGGGGACTGCTCCTGTTTTCACATGGCTCACCTGCACCACAGCACAGCCAATGAAGCCATGGCTATGAGGCTTCCTATCCTTTGCAAAAAAAGAAAAGAGTTTAAAAATGATTTTGCCTTCAGCACGTAATGCTCACAATGAAGAACATGTGGTTAATGAACAAAAGCCTTTTACTTTTTCCCTTTAACTCAGGCTGTCACTATTTTCATGTTTATTTGCCAGATGCATCCCAGCTGCTAATTAAGCTTGAACAAATTAAGGTGAATTGAATCTTGCCTGAGCATCTGCTGTTCTCCTATTACTATGGCAGGCAATGAAAAGAAGATGATGCCACATCTTTAAAAAGGCCATTTATACTTAAAATTACTTCTTACTATAAACTAATAGAGAACGTATTTCATAACAAAGACTGTGTACCTAACAACAAAATATGTTGTAGGTTATGCCAGTGAGTTGACCTGTATCATAGTTCTAGCAGTTTCCCTGGTAGATTCTCATAATATGCAAAATTAAGACTAAAGTTTTAAATTGTGTTCAGAGCTGAGGAAAGAGTCAGGTATCAAACACTCTACAGGCTGAGTGGCTTGAGCAGGAGGGATGAAGGTGTAGCTTCAATTCCTTCCTGGTTTTGACAAATCTCCCAACCAAAAAAAATAAAAAAAAACAACAAAAAAAAAGAAACAAAACAACGAAAAAAAAAACCCAAACAAAACCAAACAAAAAAAAGTAGGTAGAGCCAGGCATTATTCTGTGGGGCTTCTTTCCTAGAGACAGGGAATGGTTTTTGAGGCACTTGTGTCAGAACAGCCCTGTGTGCAGCCCTTCAAGAAGGGAGGCAAAACAAGGTGTTTGGTGGGCTCTGTCTGTGCCAAACACACTGGGACTGCTTAAGGAGCTCCAGAGTCCTAGAGTTCCTGTAAAACCGCAGTTAATATACTTTAAAAAAAACCCAAGAAAACCACAATATTAAAAATAGCTATGAAAGGGGAGCAAAAAGTAAGTCATTTTGATCCTGGAGACTCTTTAAGGTTATTTTAGATGCAAAGAAAATCTCTTCATAAAAGAAATATAAAAATGATTAAAACTCTCTGCCTTGAGAAGGTGCAGAGTTTCCTTTTACACAATTTGTAGCAAGTCTTTAAAGTGATAAAATCTTGAATATTAGATGTGCATCCCTTAGGGCTTTCATTTCATTTTTATACTGAAAAAAGGCTAATACAAGTTCACAGTAATCAGAAATTGTGATAATTGCCACTACAAAAATTCTCTGTAAAAAGTTGCTGCCGTCTTAGAGAAAAGTTAGTGAAAATTCATCGGAGTTAATAAATTTACTTATTGCACAAGAGACAGCTGGAAAGGGAAGTTTATAAATGTAAATGGGGAGAATTCAGAAGCACAGCTCCTCAGCTGTAAGCATGATCCATGTAAGTTGGTAAATGGTGGATTGTGGCAATTAAAATTAAGGATGCACAACGGTAAAACTGCTGAAATAATGTTTCTTGCTACAAGCCTTCCCACAGGAATATGGTGTGGAAGGAAAATCCAACGGGCTTTATATCCAATAATTAATGTTCTCTTGCTTAACACCAAATGAGAGCCATAGAAGCATTTCCTGTCTAAAGATGATTAAGTATTAATGACTATTGAGCTGAAGAACAAAACAGGAGGTTTTGATCCAAAATTGGACAAATGTGTTTGTTTTATTCAGCCTACCCAAATTTTGCCAGTTCATAATGGTAAACTCAGCACCATGAGAGGAGCAGTTAATGATGAGGCTCTGGAGATCTTAATGATGCTTGGTTTGCTGGGAGAATTACCTGAAACACATTTATGTGCTTGGATAAATTAATCTTCATCGCTAAATTCTGTCTAAGCAAAATAAACCAGGGAAATGGCTTTAATATGCATGATGAGGGAATCTTAAATATAGGCTGCAGGACTTAAATATTTCACCTGTACTTGAAAAAAATATGAATATTCCAACACACTGGAATCCTCCATTTTTTCCACCAGGTAAAATCCAGAAAAGTGCTGATTGTTTTTCTCTTCCAAGGGCATATTCTGAATAGAAATAAGCATGAAAAAGGATATCAAGTCAAAAATTATTCTCATTTTCTGTTGTGTCAAATTTCATGAATTCTTTCTCGTAGTTTATTTTTAAAGTTTGTTCAGAATGAATCTGACCATCTTCAACTAAGCCATGCAGAATTCCCCAAGATACCTTTAGGATGCTTTCTTGGGATTATTTGTGTTGAACCAGGCAAAGGACAAAGACAAGAGCAGCAAGACATTGGTGTGACAAACAGGAGACAAAGAACAGTACAGAGCCCAGAGGTCTGGCTGCAAATGAGCAACACGGAATTAATGCGTTTTGGATGTTAAATTTCAAATTTTAAGCTATTCATTAATTCATGAATAATTCATAATTCACACTTCATAACTATGATGAATAATAATTACGCATAAAATGGAAAGTGCAGGAAAAGAGATAACAATTGATATTGAAGAGATAACAATTGATATTGAGTTGATGAGAGATGAGAAATATTCAACATCCTCCTTATTGAACAGCTAATCTCTAAATTATCACTTTTTTATAGCTTTCTCAAAAACAAAGCACATTTTCCACTAACACTTCAATGTTTTAATAAGAAGACAGAGACTCTTCATACCTGCCTTCTTCATGGGCCAGTCCTGGCTGAAAGGCAGCGTTTGTGTGTGAAATCAAAGCTAGCAAAGAAAGAATTTAAATTCACAACAGAATAAAAGACATTGTTATTGCAGAAGCTTTATTGTCAGATGAAAGGAAGAAGATAGGACAGTGTAGGAGAGGCAAAGCCTTGTGCAGTTGAAGTTATATGTATGGAATGATATCAGGGCAAGGATTCCTGGAAGATCTGCACAATGGAGTGGCACAGAGAAATCTGCATGAGACTTCAATAAGTGAGGGATGATTTGTCACAGTCCTTTTTAGAGTAACACAATATAAGAGGGGATATCTTACCCTCCTGCCAAGGGAAAGTTAGACTGAAGCATCCAACTCATCCTAAAAGTCTGCAGAAATGCAGGTTTTACCCTTAACCTCTGGATAACCAGTGCTGCTTATCCACCCTTGTCACGAGCCTAACTAAGGCTTTACTCTTTAATGAAATTTATATGAGTTGTCTCATTTGTCTGCCACAAGCACAGAGGATAGTTGAGAGTGATCTTTTGAGGGCAGTCTTTTGAGTCTTACAAAGGAGATGTCAGAGGCAGTCCAGCTGGGATAGACCCAACACTTGGGGCAAAAAATTGCTAGAAAATCGCTGTGTGTTAGAAACATTATGGCAAAAGTAAAAACTGGTAACTCTGGGGGATTAATTTATCCATGGGGAACTCAGCCAGACTCAGGCAGTTAGGTGCTTTATTGGATTGCAGGTACAGGTGAGCTCTTCAGAGCCACCAGAATCTCTTGGATGTCTGCAGGTCAAGTTCTGAGCCTCAGGGAGGAGATCTGGGCATGACAGAAGTCCATGTAAACGGGAAAAAGGCAATTATTTCCCAACACTTTCTAGGGATCACACACACCAAAAGGGGCAAAATGTAGAACTAAAGAATTAAAGAATTGAAGGTGCTAAGTTAAGCACAACGAACTTCAGAATATTGTGTGAAGTGTTGAGAGAAATGGAACAGGATACAGAGAGAGAGTGATGGAGATGAGGCAGCAGAAAATGGAAATGTTCCCAGATAATATAATTTAATTTATTCCCACAAGGTGTTTATGTCATCTCAGCAAAAGCTCTAGACCAGATGAGGTGTGGCATCCCAAAAAGGCTCAGTGTGGAGTTAAAAAGGGCAGCCAGTAGGAATGACATGCAGAAAGTAATCCTGGAAAACAATCCCACATCCCTTGACCCATGTTATCCCTCAGCTTCTCCTGTAACAATTCATTTAAAAATAAAGATATTGCTCCTTATTGTTATTTCTCAATGGCCCTATTTGTATCTTACTCTTACATCCTCTGTCAGTTTTGATAATCTGCACTAGCAGCCTTGTATCCAGCTGGTTTACTCCTTTATTCTGCCTGGGGTTTCATGTTCTACAAAACAAGCAACTAAATACAATAATTAATGCGAACTAAGGTAAAGTTAAGACCAGCACTAACTTGTAGGGAAAAAATCTTATTTAATTTAACATTTTTTCCAACACAGTGACAGTGTTGGAAAGCAACAAAAGAGGGAAGAGAAGCCTCCCAATGTTTCTCCTTCTGGTTTATGTCAGGTTGAAGCTGGGGGTGGATAAGGGCAGTAAGGAGATTCCTTCTCCTGGGAGTCACAACTGAGATTTCATCTAGTTTATCTAGGAATTAATTTTTCCTTACCTTTCCTGAAGGCTGGGTCTTCAAGTAAATGTTGTGTTTGTTTTTCCTGGAAATTGGCTTTAGGTATAGTCAGAGTTGCAGTTTAGCCTGAGAACTCTGAGCATGGCTAAACTAAAATATTCAAAACTCAAAGAAACCATCACCAGCATTGCCAAGGATGCCCTCAGAGTGGTTTAATGATACCTAAAGCCATTCTTCCCAATACCCACCTGTGCTGCACAAGTCCAAAACTGGCAATAGCTCCAAGTCAGGATTTTCCCAAACTGATGCTGGCTAAGTTTCATTGAATATCAAATTGCTTTTTAAATGGTTACTCAAAGGGAAGTGTCAGTGAGGAGAAAGGTACCAGTTTGAAACACAATTTCCCCTGGGCATCCTCCAGTGACAGACATTCTAATGTTACCCTCTTTCTGCTTTTAAATATGTGGATTTTGCAGCTGAGGGGAAAACAAAGGAAGCTTAGGATCCATGGAGCAATTTGTTGAGTGGCTTTGCAGGTAAAATTGGCAATTGAGGGCTTTACAAATAATTTCATATAGAAATGAAAGTTTGTGACTATTTAATTACTTAACTAATAGCAACAACAACAAAGTAGTCATGCCCAAATCACACTAGCAGTTACTTTCTTTTTATCAGTCAGTAAATAAAATAGGATTGATTTCTATATCAGTAAATAACTGAGAGCCAGTGAGAATCAAAAATATTTATATGAGCATGAATAGGCATTTTATTTAGACATGAGAAGTTTTTATTTCATTTTTTTTCTGGTTAAATTTCAATGTATCTGTGAATATGTCAAGATGACAGAATCTCATTTAAAAGCTGTGAAGACAGCTGACAGAAAGTGCATTAAAAATTAGATTTTGAATTCAAAGAATGAAAGCTTTAAATCACTGCAGGCATGTCTGTAGGACAAGATTGATACCAGATGCTATTTAGTACATGTTATTAACAAACCATTCAAGCCTTGAAGGGACCTTGTCACTACATAACTTCTGTCTATGTAAATAAGATTGAAGCAAGAATTTATATTGCCAGCAATATCGAGCATCCAGTACATCAAAGAAACAGGACAGAAAGTATTGCTCAAGTTGAAGAAAGTACTAGAGAATGCTAAAATCTATGACTTTCTCCTGACTTTGCTTACACACATAAATCACTCCACAGTGCCACACAAAATCTGTCTCATGGAAGTGCTGGCTGGCAGAACAATTCAAACACCTACAGTTGTCTCTCTGCTAAGGGGAAGGTATTGCATTAACCAGAAGTTGTTGGATTATTCCAAAGCAGCATAGATCAGTGCAGATTAGGTTGAGCTTTAAACTGAGAATAGATATCCACTACAGGACTCATCAAAAATCCTTTCTTTTTCCTTTCTCTCTTTCAGAGGTCTCCTGTTCTTGTTATGCTGTTCACTAATAATGGTGATATCCAACACTCAGTGCTCTGGGGAATACTGTGCTAGCAGGCTGAACTGAATTCTGAATTCTGAACAGCTGAATTCTGGTGTTCCCTGATCCTCTGCTCCACAGCCTCCACTGATACATCCACTCAATGTTAATGAGACAGCCTTGCCTTTTCCTGGGGCCTCCCTAATTTATCAAAAGCCTTGCTTTTCACCTCAGGCATTACAGACACACTTATGCACGAGACTCTTCAAAGGGATTGTCTGTGTTACCAAAGGACATGTTGGGATCAGACTGATCTGATACCAATTTTACAAATATTTTCTCAGTTTCATAATTTTTAATGCTGAAGAAACCAGTAGGAGATCAATCTGACCTTCCATCTCAACCCTTCTGGCTGAACTAATAAAGTTTTCAGAGACATCCAGTCTTAGTGAAAGAGAATGCATCATATCTTTAGATAAATTTCTGGAAACATAATTATCCACAATACTGCTGGTGTTTATTTTGTTTTCTTGGCTTGACTTGCCTGACATAAAATTTTAAGCAGTAAATAAATAGTTATTTGCTAGAAGAACCTGAGGAATCCAGGTCCTCAAAGACTTGAAAGCAGAATTTTGATGGATTGCAATTTGATCTTTAAAGCCCTATGTAATATTTTTTTGGTCTGTGATAGTTTGTTCTTTGTACTGACCTACATCCATGATAACTACAGTAAAATACCTGAGCTGCAATCCCACTTTCACAAGATGAAACAGCAGCTGGCAGGTCATTCTCTGTGCGAGAAAACTTTAGAACTTCCTTGCCTAGAAAAAAGCTGATATTTGTCTCCATTCATTGTCAGAATGCCTCACTGGGGTTGTTTGTATTCCACAGGAAAATTATGTGTTTTGGAGCCCATGAAACCGATGGGGATGTCTGAAAACAAATATTATGACTCCAGGCTATAGAGCCTTTTCCAGATCACTTCTCACCTTGGCAATTCTGTCTCAGCAATCGAGAGACATTGAGGTCACCCTGACAGAAAGGATGTGAGCCTCTTCTGGTGAGAGCAGCATCAGAAAGGTTTGCGTCTTCTGCAGGACTTTGCCATTTCATGGTGGGTTCAGGGGTGCAGCCTTGGCTTCTCCAGGACCAAGGGCAATTCCCCACCCTTCTCTGATGGACTGACCCCAGCAGTGCACGAGGGAAGGGCTGCAGATGCATTTATCTGGACTTCTGTGAAGCCTCTGACATGACACAACATCCTCCTCTCTAAACTGGAGAGAGATGGATTGGATGGATAAGGAAACGGTTGAGTTGTCACATCTAGAGGGTGGCAGTGGCTCAGTGGACATCAGTGACAGGGGTGTTGTCCCTGAGGGGTCTGTGCTGGAACCAGGGTTATTTATTTATTTAGTCACCCATCAATGATGTACAATGAAGGGATTGAGTGACACCCTCAGCACATCTGCAGATGACACCAATCTGAAGGTGCTGGGGCACTCCTGAGGCACAGGACCATCCAGAGAGACCTGGAAAAGCTCCACAAGTGGCCCCTGAGAATCTCATGAGGTTGAACATGACCAAGTGCTGATGCTTGGCATGACAAACAAGGTACTGCTGCTCCACTGAAATCCAAAACTGATAGAAACTGCACTTGCTGTCTCTTTGATGAATCCAGACCAGAGATTTCACTTTAACACAATCTGGATCTGGTGCAATTCTGTAATGTCTCCCTTTTTAATTTATTGTTCTTATTTTCTTTTCGCCTCCCACTGATGTGTCAGTTTGGAATTACAATGTTCCTGGATTTGCAGATGTTATTGAAATATGGTGATTTATTCAGCGCTGTGTTAGAAAGGGTGTCAAAACACAGGAAACTAACTTTCCCCTGTAGATGTGCATATATACATGACATGTCTTCTTCTTAAATCACCTTCTCATTGTAAGTCTATTCACTGTAACATCATCCCATTGCGTCAATATTATGGTCTCATCCCGTGCTTTACTGAAATCTGTATAAATGCCCTTGATTTGAACAACATGCAGCAGATTTAAATTCTGCAATAAATTTCAAATGGCAGAATTAGCACTTCAAGTTCTTGTGAGTGAGTGAGATTGCAAAGAGCAGCTGTGTTTGATCTAGTCAGCCCACAGGCCATATTCTGAGAGCCTGTAACTGCATTGAGGGGGAGAGGACACTCCTGTTTGTTTTCCAACTACTGAAAATCATTTGGCTTTATTTTACTACAGAAGGGGAGCTTCGGTTTGATTTTTAGGACTGTCATAAAACAAAGATGACCTTTCTAGCAGCACTGATGTTATTAGACCTTAGCTCCCAAATGCTCATGCAGAAGTCTCCCCCTGCCCTCCCCTGGGGATGAAATGGCTCAGGGGTGTCTGGCTGGGTTTAAAAAACATTTCCCAGTTGCTGGCAAGGCCAGAGGCTGCTGCTGCAGCCAGGTGTGGGCAGATTGCAGATTCATCCCCACCTCATTGGCATTCCTCACGTGCTGCTGCTGCCTTGAGACAACACCTGAAGCTCTGCTGCTCCTGCAGGAGGGGAGCTTTGTCCTGGGGAATGCACACTGCCCTGAGCCCCACTGCCTTCATGGAAACACAGCAATTGGGGTGTTTGCTGCATCCCTGAGTTACTGCTGCAACCAACAATGAATTTGAAGCATCAACTTAAAGCTTACGAGCTCAAATCGCCTCGCATGATTCATGCAAAAATTAGAATCAGTGAGATGAAAATGTAAAAACCCAGACCTCCTCCCCTGAGTGAGTGGTACTGAGCAGAGATTTACAGCCTAAGCCCCGTCGTGTTGAGGCTGGATGCACTTTTCAACTAACAAATATTTCAGCCATTAAATGTTATATTTTACAACATATGGAAAGATTGCTCTAATAGGCTGGTAATATATATTTCATTGGAAAGGAATAAATTTCATTTTTGACAGAAGTTTTAAATTCTAAACTGCTGAAATAAAACGTTGAGTACTGGGATCTCCTGTTTATTGATGGCAGGGGTTTTGATAAGATGGTATGGTTATTAATATTTTCTATAAAATAATGAAAATCTCATTGCTTGGGAAACTTTCCAAACAAAGTTGAGTCTAAAATATGTAACACCAACTTGAAATTGGCACGCAGTCTTTGCTATATGATAGGGGACAATTAAATCAGAGATAATGGAAGGAATAAAATAATCCAAGCACAAATCACTAGAGAAATTACTGAAGAAATGTAGCATACCAAAACAGGTGAGAATGAGCAAATAAATATTATAACTTCAATTAAAAAATAGAGTATTTAATGGACTGGAAAGGGATGTGGGAATTAACATTGGCTGATATATTTCAAACCACTGAATTAAATCCATAATATCTGTTTGTGTTGCTATATTTTAATGTCTGTGGCTGCCTGAAAGTCATCTTCTAGGAAACAACAACCAAAAAAAAAAAAAAGATATATATTTGTCAGTAGGACTACAATAGTGCTATTTACTGCCACCAGGATCTAACTGGAACCATTTTGTGCAGCCACACACATCAGGGAGAAAACACTTTAGAACAACAATCTTGGCTAAAATTCCTGCTGTGTGGGGAACAGAGCTGCCACACCACGGGCTGTGCACATGGGGAGGGATGAACAGACCTGGAAATATTCACAGATTCCTTCAACAGGCACTGCAGCTCAGAATGGAGGTGTTGGAAGGGATGCTGAGGAGCCTGGCTGGGGCTGGCAGGGGTCTCTGATAACACAGGGGTCTCTGATAACACGGGGGCCTGATGACACAGGGGTCTCTGATGACACAGGGGTCACTGATGACACAGGGGCTGTGGGCTGTGCTGCTGGTGGGAGATCTCTGCAGACTGGGATGTGGAGCTCTGACTCTCTGAGCAGGCAGCTTTGCCTTGAAAGGACTTCAACAACAACAAAACATCTCCTCATCTAAACAGGAAAAATTCCACAGGAGTGTTTGACTAGCAGGGGGATTTAACTCCACGGCAAATTGATGGAAAATATTCACTGGCGAACATCAGGCACTCACAGGTGGGGAAGGGTATTTGTTTTGTCTCATTTATTCCGATTGCTAAAACATTCCCCAGGTGCCCATCCTGTGCTCTGGGTGGCTTTTCCAATGCTCAGAGTGAAAACACACAGCACCACAACAGAAGTGACTGTGCCCCTCCTCTTTGGGGTATTGCTGAACAATGTTCATTTTCCCCCCGAGAACGAAATGCTGAGCCCTGTGCAGGGAAATAACAAACTCTGGGAGTTGCTGAATTCCATCGTGGGGACTTAAATTCCATATTTCAAATACGTTTTGTAGCTAGTATGGTAATATTTTATGGTTGTAAATGCTGCTTTTCTTTGTAAGAGCCCAATTTACCCTCTTTCAGAGGGTTTTCTACACTAATGCAATTGCTATAGAACTATTTCTTCAGTGTCTCCATACTTTGAACACCACTGAAAATCTGAAGTTTTCTTTTCCCTGGTTTTTGAGAGTCTCCCAGACCTTATTGGCTGTTTTTGAATGTTCAGTCTGCAGAAGAAATTAGCACTGGTTTAACAGCATAATGTGGGTAACGAGGAATTTTGGTATTATTTGAATGCCACTTCTCTAAGGCACCTGCTCCATACAAGTAGAACAAACCTACTCAAAAAGCAGCCGAGACCATTCAAACAGAGATCATTTGGAACCACATTTGCTCCAGTTTCATTGGTTTAGAAAAAGGAAAAAAAATCATCACCTCTCACTGGAAAAGCTTTTGTAACACAGCAGTTTTCCTTAGATTAATGTTAGATTTATTCTGATGAGCAAGCCTGGAAAATATAGGTTGTCTTGCACTCTTAGTACACTTCACTTTTTACTAATAAGTACTGGTTTTGCTCTTTTTTTTGTTGTTTTAAGTCTTGCTTGCTGGTCTCCAACAATGTATTCTTGTGCTGCTTTATTTTTTGCATTTTAACTTGTCTTGAAAAATAACCATCAGTTGAGTGCAACTCAAATATTCACTTTCCAAAGCTTGACCAAATTACATTGCACATTCAATTTTTCTACCTTCCAGAACAAGCAAATTAAATGTGATGTGTTGTAAGAGGAATAAGCTCAGCACTTCTATACACTTCAATATGCCTCTGTTACCAAACCACCAAGTTGTTAATTAGAGAATGATGGAATCATAGGGACTGGAGCAGTGTAGAGAAAGTCAGCTATTTGTACCTGACCTGGTCTGGAATTAAAGCTGCAGCAGGGAAAAAAGGAGCTGCAGGGGAAGAGCATAGTTCACAATTACTTTTTTATAATATAATAAGGATAATAAAGATAATAAAGATAACATAAGACAAGATATATAATATAATATAATATAATATAATATAATATAATATAATATATAATATAATATATTAATATAATATATTCTATTATATTATAATATAATATAATATAATATAATATAATATAATATAATATATTTATTATATTATATTATATGTGACATAATAGAATATATATTATATATACTATTATATATAATATATAATAATATATTAATTATTATACTTCCTACATGGCTTGTCAATGAAAACCACCATTAAGATGAAGTTTAGAATTTATATAATATATAATATATAATATTATATTATATTATATTTATTATATTTATTATATTTATTACATTGTATTTCATATATTATGTCATATCATATCATGTATATTACATTTAATTAGAAAAGCCTCCTGAAACGAAGAATTTTTATTTTGGAGGATGGAAATGAATTTGTTTCATTTTTTAATTCGCTGCTGATATGATGATTTTTGGCAGCCCTGACACATTTGAGTGAAGGGCACGAGATGAGTATCCCAACTGAATTTCACCTCCTGTCATTGGACTATAACTGTTCCACCCCCTCACATCTCACCACCTGGCCAGAAATGCTGGGCAGTGAAAAGCTAAATTAAAGGGTGCTCTGCTGTGCATGTAGCTCCCCACCTGAGGCACTTCTCTGACCCCTGTTTCTGAACTATCAAAGCTCCTCCCAATCTTTGGGTTTTATCTCAACAACCCCCCTTGCAGGGTTTGCTGTTATCTCTGTGCTCATGCTGACACTCTATGTTTCAGGGAAGTACAAAATCAAACTGATTCAAATGTAATAGTTTCCCTTTGGCCTTGGAGGCCCAAGGCAGCTCTTTCTAAACATGGTTTCAATCATGTTTCGCAGATTAAATGAATTATTCAGGTCTTTAAATCTACATTTTGCAGAAGATTTTGCTCAGCTTGAAGATCAAGTTATAGAAAGTCATCATTTCTCTAAACTGCCTCTTAATGGTGGTTTTGATTAAAAAGTCATGTAGGAAGTGTACACCTTCTGAAGTACATGGTGGTTTTACAATGAGTAAACCTGCTTTCCTTATGTTCTTTAGGGGAAAAAGCATCACCAGTTCAAAGGAGGACAATTTGTAATTAGAATTGAGAGGGGAGGTCAGACTTGTACATCTGATGGCAAAACAGAGGTTGCAGGAAGGATTTCCTGCTCCCAGTTTTTCATACTATGGATTCATTTCATCAGCAGTTTAAACACACATTACACACAGGAGTTGGTAAAGTTGAAAAGAATCTGATATTTTAGAGCAGAAAAGAGAGAAGAGCAGAGCAGAGAACTGATTACAGAGTTAAATTCCAGTCAATGATATTTACTTGCTGTTGTTTTGCTTTCCAAATAAACTATTGTTTAGTTTACCTTTTCATTGTGCTAGATGAAAAGGGAAGAAAGTATGAAGAATTAATTGTGGGAATGTTTAGAGACAACAATTCTTCCAAAGGCAAATGTAATGAGCAAAGGAGATTTTTTTTTTTCCAACAGAGTAAAGGCATTTTCAGTGGAATAAACCAAAAAACAGGGTGTAATATGACAGAGAAGTTGGAAAACAAATCAGGTGTAAATGTAAACTCTCCAATAGCTACCGATGGGGAAAAAAAAAAAAAGAAGAAAACATAAACATTTAATCAACATTTTTAGTTGTAAAAGCTGTTTTAGGGATATCTCTGATTCACTGTCTTACTAGAAAGAGACTGATGGGGTAATTCTGTATCTGCAGAGCTCATGATGGGGATGTCCCAAGCAGCACCAGGCAAGAACTGCTTCCCCTGATTTCCCACTGCACAGGAAGAGTTAGAACTTCTTGTTGCTCTAAGTGTCTGTTCACACCACTCAGTTAGTCACATCCTGTTTTCCTGTGTTTTACCTACAAAATGCCCCAAGATATAATTTTGTGAGTGTAGTCTGAAAATCTTGGTAGAAAAACTTGGTAGAAAACCGAGTAAACTATTTAATATTACTCCTGTTTCTTCTAGCTCTGTTTATGTTGTTACCATTTATCTAAGAGGCAATTAAAGTATTTTTTTCAAATTATAGTCAGAAATGTGACTTCTTTTTGGGCAGTGAGTTTATTAACCTGTCAGCCTTGATTATTATTAAGCAAACTATTCATTTTGTGTGTTTGCTGCTGCTCATGTTCTCCATCCCTGCTCCCCAAAGGAACTGGGATTCTGCTGCTGCTCCCCAAGTGGAGAGAGGAAAGTTATCCAATATGGGACCATTTGAAAATTAACACTAATTGTCAAACTAATGATGGATGTCTCACAAATATTAGGATTCAGGAGCATTTTCCGAGACATGCAGCTGTTATCTGAGCACTCCTGAAGAACACAGCAGTGTTATTTGCAGCAGCCTAAATTCTGCTTTGCTCATCCAGTGATTCGTGTCAATCCTCTGGCACTTTGTTATATCTGTTCCTTCAAATATCAGAACAGTTCTGCTCTGTTCTCTGTGCTGAAAGAACATACAGAACGTGGACAATACATTTGGGATCCTTTTCATCATCCACTGCAAAGTAATCACGAGGAATGTTTAGGGATCTCCTTTGGCATTTCATTCTTTTTGTCTCAGTTTTTTGCTCTGTTAATAGTGAAAATTAATATTAAGAAAATATAGAAAAACACAGGTGTCGCTGTTGAGCCGCTAGCTGAGGAATGAGCCAGGTTCTCAGACAAGGAAAGAGAAAAGGTGTCTTTATTATTTTGATTTCCATATAGATAGAGTTTTCAGAGGTCACCCAGATTGGTCAGCCAGAGACCTCCCCCTAGGCCCAATTGGCCAAGCCCGAACTGACCTAATCCAGAGACGTTGTTTGCAAAACATCCAAACTTTATCTTTGTTTATGAAACGTAGCAAAAATGTTCTCACGGGAAAGACCTGTGCTAGTCACACACAGGAGGTTCATCCACATGAATAAAAGCAGAAATTAGAAATATTTCCTTTAAAGATCCTGGTTTTTTTGAAGAAGTTTGCTGTGCTGTTCCCCACATGGCTGTAAGACAAGGTTATTAACAAGTGCTCGTTCAGACGAGATGTTTTGCACCCAACTGCTTACAATCAGTTAGTTGACTATGAAACTGCCCAATTTCTGTGTGTAATCAAAGTAACTGTGTACACATTTGGCATGTAATTACGTTTCTAAATTGATTAAAATCCAGCCCTGAAACGATTGCGAGCGAAGGCTTGGCTCCAATGATTAGTTCTTAAAACTTCTTTCACAAGCTTGAGCAAATAACACATTTGCCAAAAAATGCTGCCAACTGTGAAAGTTAATTATGATAAATGTAACACAGTTCTCTCATCATCAATGTACAGAGAAAGGCTTTTGCCTCTCCTAACTTTATTGTCCATCAAGACAAAGATGGCGCTTCAGGATTTTTTCCCTTTAACAAGGACAGATATGCCATGAGTGACAGTTAAATTTGTTGGAGGTATTAAATTGCTAATGCTAATGCATTTTACAATCTTCTGAACTGATTTAATATATTAGACTGTCACTCAAAGTCTTAATAAACAATTCCACACTCTTAGTTTAAAATCATCCTGTCAGACCTGGAGGTTTTCTCAATTGGCCTCCATTGTTAATGTGATGGTAGTTTACAAACAAACAACTTTTTTCTTCATAGGTTGGTTCATATGAGACTTTAATGGGTGTTTCTCTTGTTTCTCTTTTTTATTTATTATGAAACAGCTGTGCCAGAGCTTAATGGTGTGAAGTTGTGCTTTAAAGCACCTGTGCTTGTAGCTAAACTTCTCCCTGTCTTGCAGATAATCTCTCACTTATTCATATCTGAATAGATCTTTCTTCTCATTTTAGAATATTGCAAACTCAGCCTTGTGCAACTTAATATACTTTTGAGGAATGATTTCATTATGTTTCTTCTGATATAGTTTAATTCCTCCATGGAGTACCACTTTCGCTTCAGAGACCCAGCAGAAGCTCAACAAGTATCAAAATTTCATGTTTGCAGATGTGAAAAACACAGGTACTCATTATGGTTAATAGACTGTCAGAGGACAGTCATTACAAATAAAATACTTTCTCTAATTTTGTAGGGAAAAAAAGAGAAATTATGATTTCATTTTGCTGAAGTTAATTTATGGAGAAAACAACCTTGATATTTTTATTTTGATGCTCTCAAATATAGGAGCAGCACTAGCATCAATGGGTTTAGATTATTTGGGTATCCAGATTTTGATACTTTAGCTATCTGAATGTTAAATCAATATATGAGATTGTTGCCAAAGAAAAACTTGCAGATAATTCTACCTTAAACTGGTATTAATAAAACCTCCTTCTGTTTTGTTTGTTTTTCCTTATCTGTGTGATGGTGGTAGATTTCTTCTGTGAATAGATGCATAAATTATTTGCAGTAGGATCTAAAATCACGGTGACAAATACAAATTGTTCTGACAGCTCATCCCGTAATGTGCTGCTACTCATTTAAAGAAAGCTTCATCTCCAACCCTCACCATTTTCATTATAGACTTTCTTAACTTAGTAACCCTGAGAGGATTCCCTAAGGCAGATATCTCTTTTTTTCCTAGCGAGCTTTCAGGATTTGCACTAAGAGTGGGAGTGGATCATAGAAGAAACAGGACCAGTCCAGACCAGCATGTTTAATGAAATAGCAGTTACTCAGCCATGAAAGAGGTGTGTTTCATTTGATGGACATGATCAAACCTCCATTTTACTAATACATGTAATTAACCCAAGTGTCCACATGTGAAATTGCCTGGTAATTACCAGGTCACTTCTGCAGAGGAGTAAAACCATAAACTGAGTAAAACCATTTAAACTGAGCTTCCTCCTGGCCTAGGATCCTTAAGTTTCCCACTACTTGCCTTACATTTCTCCCACAGCCTGTCTTGCAAGGTTTTTGATGCTGCTAAGAAAACAGCTTGTCTTAGTTCCATGTATTGCTATTTTTTATATTACTCTTTCCTTGCTTACAAATCCAGTAAAATCAATAATATAAATATTGAACAGCAGAAAGATGTCGAGGATATTGGGGTGATTCAGTCTTTTGTTGTGATAATTCTATAGCAAGGGATGTGCAATCCAATATTCCTACTTTTTGTTTAATTTGCCCAATAAAAATATTGTAATGAAAAAATGTTGTCCCTTCCTGAAACTCCTGGTTTTTTTCCAAATTCAGGTCATCATGGCTGTAATATATAAGAAATATTTGGATACTTAAGTTAATGGGCATTGAAAATTGAGGGGTGGCTCTTCCAGTTTGCATAGAGTCAGCATCACTGGAGCTGAACTAGATTCTGCACAATGAGGATCTGTCTGTCTGTCTGTCTGTCTGTCTGTCTGTCTCTCTGCCTATTTGAACATCGAGCATCTTCTCCAAACCATGACCTGAAAACTTAGATCCAATGTGGAATTAGATTCTTAGCAAATATGGGTATGACACAGCTGGCCTTTTTCAGAAAGTGCAAACACCAAATAAATTAAATACTTTTGAAAGGTTCTGATTTGCTTTTTCCTTCTTACATTAACATTTCTGAGCCTGTTGTACCAAATTCTGAGCTGTCACATCTGGCTGAATCAGACACATCATTCAATATTAACCTCAGGAAGCAAAACACAGCATTACTGATGTTACTGGACAAGATATTCTTGCAAGTGGTGTGATTTGGGGTTTGGTGGGATTTTTACAAAGGGCAGAGTCCCTCGTCTAGTTATCATCAGTTCTGGGTTTCTTTTCTGATGTATGACATAAGCAGTAAAGATTCTGACAGCTGGTAGAGGGGAGTTTTTGTTCCTGGATGCAGGAATAAGTGGTCTGGACAAGCAGAGCAGTCACTGATATTAGCTGACCACCCAACACACACAAAAATACTTTTATGTGTTTGGATAGCTGTAATCCAGCCTGTTTTCCCCAGATGAGGATCGAAGGTCTTAGCTTCTTTTGGCTAAAGCATCCTTCACTTCCGACCTTTCCAGGAGCCAGTAAGGTTTTCTTTGAAAGACTGGCCTCGTTTAATTACAGACCAATTTTTGCCTTTGCAACACAGACTCAGTTTCAGAGCTCTGAGAAGCTGCAAGTGGTTTAAAGCCCTGTCTGTCATCCCTGAGATTAGATCCAGTGCATCTGGAGTGGTCAGAGATCAGTTCTTGCTCCTGACCTGCTCCATTGCAAGTTGACAGTCCTTAAGCCTTGGTAGGAAGTGTAGGAGATATTACATGCTGTGGAGATCAAGATAATTTCATGTTAAAAGATGAGATGCCATAAATGTACTTTAGAAAACTCATGAACTTCATGCCAAGAATGTGTTTTTGATGAAATAGGTATTTGTCTAATGAATATTATTCCAGGAGCAGTTACAGAAAAGATAGTGACAGGCACAAATGTAAGGAATGGGCAGAAGCCGGCTGAGACAGAATAGAAAAATTCAATCAAGATAATACCTCTCTATTTTTAATGCTGGATTCCATCGTCCTGGTTCCCATTTTCTTCATTTCAGCATTACAAATTGAGAGAATTTTGATTTTAGAAAGGGGATGCCAAGTATTTCTTCTGTTAGATTTGCAGTTCTGTGAACCCCACACAGCATCTATAGTAATAAAAGCTAACAATTATGAACTGGTATCATTCTCATTACACTGAGCTTGCAGACATTTCAGTCTGCAGCAGCACTGCCCTGCCATTAGCGTGGGACGTGGGGAAGCTGCTGGAAACGAGCTCCACACACCATGGGCTCGTTGGGATGGCAGCTGGAGCAGCTGGAACAGCCTCATTCCTTGTGGGAAGCATCCTGCAGCCTCACTCCGTGCAGCAATCCCAGGGAAGTCCTTGAGCAGGAGCACAATTGGGCCCTGGTGTCCTGAGAGCACATTTGTTTTCATTACCGCGGCTGCCGTCTGTGTTTGGAGGTGCTGCTGGCGGCTCTGCGGTGCCACCGCAATCATCTCGGGTTCTTCTGGAAACAATCATTTAGCAATTATTTTTGCCCCCGTGTGTGTGTTTTTAGGGAGCACCTCTGCCACATTCCAGAGCAGAACTCTGTGTCAGCGCTTTCCCACAGCATTTAGGACCTCTGGTACCTGCAAACCTTTATGAAGTGGCAGAACTGCGTTCTCCTTTCAGGTTTTGCAGTCAGCTGAAAATAATAAACACACCTTTTCACAGAGAAGTTTGTTTGGTTTTTTTTTAATACAAAATCTACCACAAAATTTGCTAGAAATTATGGTTGGCAGTTCAGTAGACTTTTCTGGTTTTAAACATGACAATTTTTATCCTGTCTTTTTCCTTCCTTTAAAGAAAGTGGATACTAAAAATTACATATAGCAGTTCTTCATATGCATTCCATGCAAAATCTTAAGATATAGTCTTTGAAAATGTCACTAGTGAAAGTTAAGGGAAAGGGATTCATCCCATATCTTTCTTTCACTGAAGAATAACTCATACATTATTATTATTATTTTTGATTGAATCAGTGGTTAATGAGAAGTATTTGCAGACAGCACACGGCAAATCAATATCTTTGTTTCTTCTGCTAATCTTCCCTCTACAGATAATCAGCCTTTAGAGGACTGAGAATTTGAGACTATTAGAAGATAAGGATGAAGCACTGACAGCTCACTCATTTCCCCATGCAAAAATATGTTAGGTCATTTTTTGCATGTGAAATACGATAGGGATATATCATCAACATTTGATAAATAGAGAGGCTTTTAAAAATTGCATCTGAAATACTTGACATTCAGCACGGTTTTTGAAAATGATAAAATCATAATTGTAAAAAAGACCCGCAGTATTGCCAATCAGATGCTGGCTGTTCTGTGCACCCTGGCACATATATCTTACTGTCCCCCTGCAGAAGGAGGAACGAGCATAAAGAAAAGAGCAATTTTCCTGCCGTAAATTGGAAAGTCTGCCAAGCAGCTATGTGATCTACCATCAATCAGTGTTAAATTCTCCTTAGCTGCAGAAAACTCAAGAACTAACTATTACTGAGAGATTTCACACGGTGACTAATGGTATATGACAAACACATTTAAAATCTGCATAGAGCAGCATCAGTTTAAAATATAACAGGAATAATAAACAATCCTAAAGATATCCCGGTGTGCAAAATGAGACATAATCTCCTCAGACACATATTGTACATAGGAGATTACCATTCTGGGAGTGCACTCAATATCAATCCAGCACTGAGTCATGTACACAACATGACTTCATTTGGAATAGAATCTCTCATGCAATGGATGCTGCAGTGTCGCCAGGCTGGGCAGCAAGATGGGGAGATGATGGGGTAAAGGGGAGATGACAGCTGAATAAAACTGCTCTGAATCCACAATTACTCTGCTCACATGAGGAGCCCCATTAAGTAATAGTGAAATCTTGAGGTGAGGAAGGTCCTCTCCTCCACCATGTCATTACTGCAGCCACAACGAATGCATCTGTTCCAGATGGCAAGTGTTCAGAGGAATGGGAGACACTGCTGCTCCTTGCATACTAAGCTGGTCATTTCTCAGCACAAAGATTCCATTCATTTCTGTTTAGTTTTCCATTAAAAACATGTTATTTAGCTGCATGATATGGAAAAATATTTATAAGAAAGGAATATATTAGCTATTAAAAGATTCCTGCACTTCTAACTGAGCAACAGTTCATAAAACTGGAGACATTTGTCCTAGATTTGCATTTGCAAGCAATCAGGCCTTTTAATTTGTTTCAATTCCAGATTTATATTTTTCTTTTAGAACATCAATTCTGTCATTTTGACAATGGTCTTTCTGGTCACTGTGTTGGTTTGGGTTTTTTAATTTCTTTCTGACGGGAACACGTTGCCACAGAACTCAGAGGGAGCATAATTTTTTATTTTATTAGGAATCAGGTCTGTATTTTGGGCTTGGTCAAGTTATGCAGGAGCCATTACCACTTAGGGCAAAAGTGACTTCCCTCTGAATTGACCCACACTCTGAAGGAAAGAGAAATTGGTGAAGCCAAAGCACCCAGGGCAAGGTGTGCTGTCCTGAGAGCACAGGAGATTCTAGTAATTACCAAAGTGAGATGGAAAGCCCTGAATAAATGTAATGGCACCAAATAGCTTCAGGCTGAAGTGCAGCTTCTCTGGTCCCAGCAGGAATAAAAGAACAGTACAACAGAATAGTTTAAATGTGGTTAGGGGCAGTTTTTGTAAGCTGTGGTGTGATCTCTCAAATATTAGTCTGTCACTATGTTTCCTCATCCATCTTTTTGCCTTTCCAAATGTAAGTATTCACAGCCAGATTGCTAAAAATTTAAGTGCTGAGATTATCCACCTCTGAATTGTGACTTTAGGAATCTTTCAGGGAACAGTTTCTCTAATTTTGTCTCCTCTGAGCTCTAATTTTGTCTCCTCTGAGCTCAGATATCTCATATTTAAATGGCATAAGGTGCTGTAGATGTTAAAGGCAGAATGATACAGGCACAAGTTGGGAAGTCTGTTTCAATGAGAATCACAGGTAATACAACAAACATGAAAATACCTCATGCTGGGGCTGCTGCTAGACCAACAAAAGGACTCTGTTCCTCCACCTTAATTCTACAAGAGCAAATTGTCTGCACATAGTACTCAGAAAGCAGAGACTAGGGCAGTCAGAACAAACAAGGGTAATTAAATAATCATCCCATTAGCTGAATTATAGTAATGTCTCAGTGATTTGACCCTACTTTAGAGCACCATTTCCATTTACAGAATTGCTAACAAGGAATCAGAACCAGGGCAAAAAGGGTTTGGTGCCATTCTGACTAACTCTGTGCAAGCACAGAGTACCCGTTTGGGATGAAGATGCAAGGAAAGGGGAGCTTGAAAATGATGTGGTCAGAAAAGATTCCAGGGCCTTGAATGCCATTAGAGACCTGCCTGGGCTACTCCACCACCTTGAGGAATTCCTCTGAAGGTTATGGAAGTTCTTGTAGGGAAAGTAGGGGCAAATACAGAAAAACACTGCCAAAACCCATTCCTGATAGCACATGAACTCTGTGTTGAAAGAAGCCATAGAGTTTATCAGATAAATTGTGTTTCTAATTATTGACTTTTCCCAAAGGAAAAAAAAGAGAATATTTTAAAAAACTTAGACTGAAGTGAAAGTGTGAATGTAGAAAGAGAGAGATGAGCAGGGAGAAGGATATTTGCCATCTCTCCTTTGTGCTCTCCTCTACTCTTAGCAAAGGCCTCTGATGTATTATCATCATATGATCTTCCATTGTTTTTATTAGGGCTCTTTATGAGTAAGGAATTTATGGCTGTATGCAAATAGTCTGTGAAGCTAGCAGCAAAAGAAAGTGCTATTTACCCTGGAATTCATGTACTGACTAAAAAGCATTAACAATAGCAATTAACAAAAATTGAGATTGTGCTGTTTCCATCTGTATTTAGCAACACACAGCAAATGATAGTCACTCAGCAATACATTAATTTGCTGACATACTGCAGTTAAAATATAGAACTTCTATTTATTTTACAGCGTTTCTTATCAGAGGAGTCCAAACCCCCAAATCCTGTCTGCTAAAGAATTAGAAATCATTAAGTATATGAGAATTCACTCCCAGCCCTGAGCAAAGTGTTGCTTCCCCAGGAGGAGTTCCAGGCAGGACTGAAGGGAGGCAGTTTGGATTTTCTGTTCTCCCAGATGGGATGGAAAGGAGCTCTGTCAAGGCCATCAGCAGACTCAGTGTTCCTCTCTCATTCTGTCCTGGTGGACAAATGGATCCACTGCCCAGGGAGCACTTTTTATTGTGGAACAGAGGGAAAGAAAGGGCTGAGGGGTGGTGATGGAGAGAGAGACAGAGCCACAGAGAGGACCTTCACCTCTCATCCTCTTTCTCTGTAAGCACAAGGGGAGGTGTGTGGAGGAAGCTCTTGTGTGTCTTTTCTCTGCAGCTCAAACACACTCATCAGCTGCACGTGTTTTACATGAAATTCCGAACTCGGAGAATCAAATTGGACAAATATAATTTGCTTATTTTTAAATCAGCAGTTCTGAGGAGAGTGTCTCCAATTCTTCTGGACAATCAGAGTAATCTCTAAATCAGTGAGGATCATGGCAGCACTTTCTGTCCCTGCCTCATCCTCACCTGTGGAACAGCATCCAGGGGGATGAAAGTGCCCTCATCTCTCCCCCAAGTGCCCTGGCAGATCCTGTCACCCTCCATGAGATGAATCCCTGCACGCTGGCTTTGGCAGCTGCAGCAGCAGCACTTCCCAATGAAAGGAGCCTGTGGAAGAGAACAAGCCTGGCTTTGGGAGTTTTGAAGACAATCACAACGACATATGGTATCTGAATTTGTGAGATTGCCAGAGCCAGGCTGGCATAAGGACACATATCAAAAACCGGAAAAAGCCTCTGTGAAGAACGCACAATTTCATGTTCATTTTTATAATACACTGCCAGTGTTTACACAGAAGCCTCTCATCCACGAAAGTGAAGTTTATTACTATCAATCACAGAAACAGCAAACAAAAATGCTGAGATTTTATGTACAGTGCTTCAGTCTGAGGGTTTTACCACTTCTGCAGGCAGCAGTAGTTATTTTACTGGCAAATGGTGTCGTTGGGAATATGTTGATCATCTGGCAATGTTGTAACATTCATAAAATATCAGCATCCCAGCTGAGCAACAGCCACAACACAACGGGGCAGATTTTCTTTTACACTGATTTAAATATTTGTGCTGGGGTACCTGTTGCCACAGGGGACAGCACCTTTTGTGCAGAGCAGGACACTAATCCACAAATGAGATTGCAAGATTACTGTTAATGCAAAACCCAGCTATCAGCAAGAACAGATTTCCTTCTCCCAGTACCTTTTCCTGGTCAGCAAGGTGCTGTGGATGCAACTGTATTTTGTGTACTTTGAATGAATCTGAGAAAATAAAAAAAGCAAAAAAAAAAAAAGCTTAAATTGCTATCTTACTATAATAAACTGCAAAGGACAGCAATTCCCCAAACCTCTCACATGATGAGTGAAGAAAGAGAGACACCTCCAGAAAGCAGTGGAACTACCTCAGGCCTGAGCTGTGCTTTGAAGATGTTTGGCCTTTCCTTTGTGTCCAAGAGTCCTTGCTGAAATATTCATGGTACTTGTAGAAGGCTGGGGTTAATCTAGAACTTTGTTCTTGAAATAACGTCATGAGCAATGTCCCACCAAAACCCCAGGAAGTGAATTAATATGACAGCTGGCATCACATTAGTCTGGGTTTAAAGCACCACCTGTGAGTGAAAATGCTGGATTAAAGGCCTTTCTCTAACAGGAGCAGTGGGCACAAGGAGCTGATGACAGCTTCTATCACAATGCACTAATCATGGGGCTGCAGGGGAATCTGCATTCTTGCTCTCTTTCTCTGGGACTCACCGAGTATTTAATTATTCTGTGTAAAGTGAAATAGCTTCAACAGAATGGAGAGCAAGATGAAAATCAATCCTGTAAGTCCTTAATGGCAGGGTTGGTTCAAATGTTGTCAGGCAGAGGGAGAAACTGAAATTAGAGCTGCCAGGAATGGATCAGTTATCTGATCAGCTCAGTTAAGTGGAGAGCTACGGAGAACTCTCCTCCTTTTCTGAAAACACCTGCGGGATCACTTCAAAGAAGGGGACACCTCTTTTCTTTGGGAATTCAAATAGGTTCTGATTTTCCTTTCAGCCATGGGAAAACATGTTAGGAATATCTTTTATGACCCATCCAAGTTTGCAAACACAAAATAAGAAGTGCCATACGGTGTCCAGACAGCTCAGATCTATAACAGATTTCATTCTCCACGAGGGCAGCACTGGGGCTGCCAAATATTTGCTAAGCACCAATGCATTTCCAGGTTGGGCTGCAGAGCCGTGCCTGTCACTGCTCGGCTCTGCAGACCATGACCTCTCTTTCAAGAGGCAGTTTTGGGCTTGCCACATGCAGGTAGGATCTGTTTGGAGACGTCTCTACCCACACCAGCAGCAGCATACCCAGGGCTTTCTTATCAGTGGCTATCCCCAGAGAGAGGCAGTGAGGAGGGAGAGCAGCAGACGTGTCTCAGCTGCCAGCACGATGGCCAGCGAGGCTGGCTCTTCTCCTGCTCCCTCCTCACAGCTCTGAGAGGCCCTGCTGGCACTGCTCTGGAGGTATCTGCTGCCCAATTTATCTGACAGGTGGTTAGCTATTAACATGAATAAAAGTTGTGACCTGTCTGCCACTTCCAATAACTCAAGTGCTATATCCCCAATCTGTCATGTCCTTGGCAGCCCTTTTGTTTATTAGGGAATGAATTATTCATTAGGAAAAATTTGTTAGGAAAATGTGCCTTAATTTTCATCATTTTTGCTGTAATCCACTCTCGTCCCTTTGGTGGCATTTTCCTTTGCTGTACCCTGGCTGTTCCAAGGCCTGGGCAGTGGCTTGGCTGAGACAATAATTCAAGTGCAAGTCCAGGATGTGCAGGGATAAAACCTCTTGTACAACTAAGTCCTTTTAGGATGGAGAAGTGAGTGAGAATGGAGGAGAAAAATAAACATGCATTTGCCATACCCTGTAGGCAAATTAACCCTGCCTTTTTAAATCTGAGGGAAAAATAGTACCTTTGGGAGTTTAGAGAGGCACTGTGACTCACACACATTTCTCTTTGCTGGTGCTGCTTACTCATCCTTCCTTACTCCAAATGGCCTTCTCCCTCCTTCCTCTCTCCACTGCAAAAATTGATTTATCCCTAACAATGAATAAAGACTTCCAGGGCTTCCCACAGTAAAAAACCTCCTGTGTTTATACTCTATTTGCTGCATAAAATTTAGTCTTAGAATTTTCAGAGACTTACTAACAGGGCTGGTTCTTACAACAGCAGCAGCCCTTGAACCAGAGGCTAACCCTCCATCCAGTAAAAGGTCCTAAAGAAAAATATTGAGCAGATCTTGTTTCCATGCATTTGCATTGGGGTAGCCATGCTGACTTCATGGCAGGCTGGAAATTTCTTATGTAAATTGGACTGCAGCACTCATAACACCTGTTACTATGGCAGCATTTATCCAGGTTAATAAAACAGCAAAGTCACTAATAAGATATCATCCTATAATGTTGAAAAAGGAAATTACCATTATAAAATTTCATCAAATGGACGTGATGGAAATTAGGAAGCAACTCTTGCACGCTGGAGGAGGGCAGATAAACAAGGATGTGTATGCAAGGCTGATCCTGTGGTGTGTGGGACCAGATGAGGCGGAACGGCTTGGCCACTAAAGTTATTCCAACCCAACTTTCCTTCCCAAGCAGCCATCTATCTTCCACGCAGTTCAGATCACATTATTTTAACCTCAGAGTTCACCCTTTGGATTGATAAGCCTGCCTACCTGAGGGGCTTTGGAGGGGAGTAATTTGTTGTAACCATCTTCCAGACAGTTTTTGAAATAGTCTTTTACACGGGTGAACTCTGCACGCTGTACATTTTTCACTCCTGGGCTGTCCATTTGTTTGCTCCCGTATTCCAAGTCTGTGTGGCTTTGCAAAGAAAGTGTCAGAGACTAATGGCACAAGTCCTTGCTAATTACTGCTAAAACTCCCATGTCTAAAGTCACTTAAGGCACAGAAAACTTGAGGGACACGAGACAAATTAAGAGGTAAATCTGCCAGATCTTAATTGAGGGGTAATTTTTTTTTTTTTCTGCAGGCTTTGCTGTGCTTTAGCTGAATTCTGGAGGACAGAATTTCCAGTGGCTCTGCAAACTGTCACACTGAGAAAGATCATCTGTTGCACTCCAGTCTTCAGCTCCACAAAATAGCAGCCCATTTTTCATGATTGCAGCTTTGTGTTAGCTGCACTGGAGAGATGTTCCTCTGGCACATTATTCAGGAAGATGTTACTGGACAGGTAAGAATGCTGAGGTTAAATTCAGAGTTAAAGGAAAAGAGAGAGAGGCAGAAACTTTTTCATGCCAGCTGTATAAAGAACCCAAAAACTCATTTGACATTAGATGAATGGAAAAAGAAGAAAGTTAAAAGGATGTAGGATAGAAATGCAGTTCCCAAGTATTGTTCCTGCTCAGACTAAGCACTGTAAATGCATGTCAATTGTCAATTAACCTTGCCTGTTTAAATACAGAGATGGGCAGACGACTCTTCTTTAATTTCTGCTTTTTTTCCTAGTTCAATTTCAGAAGCTGATTTTCAATGTCTGAACATAATGGGAACTACATCAGGACAAACCAAAGGTCTTCCTAACCCAGTGTGCCATCCCTGCCAGCAGCTGACACAGAGCAGCCTCACAGCACTGCTTTCCCCAACACTTTTCAGCCTCAAATTATTTTAGCTCAGGAGTGTCCTGCAACAGGGGTCTGCTGCATTCAATAAACTTGTATCATTTTTTATCCCACTTTTTTTGCCTGTTGCCTTTAACATCAATTCAAATGCTTAGCTTTCCTTTGGGTGCTGTAATTCCCCAATTGTCCCCACACAGGGACAATTGTCTGGCAAGGATAAAGCGAGAGCATGGCTTCAACCTGACCTTTCTTGTGGGAGCAGAGGATCTGAAGAGAATTCCTGCAGCTCTTTCTGCATGGGGGAGCCAGCTGCACCTTGCCCCCAAGTCATCCTGGGATACGTTTGAAGAAAATAAATAACCTTTAACGGAGAGACAAAAGAATCCAGCAGTGGAAAGGTGATTCTGTTTTCTGTGAGGCTGCAGCCAGATCACAGGTAAAGAATAAACAAAGAATTATTAAGCACCCAAAACAAGCTTCAAACGTTACCAGATGGCAACAGCTGTAACTTAACTTTTCAGCAGTCCTGCCAAGAGCTGAAGTGAATGCAACACAGTACAATATCATTTGTAGAAAAACACAGAACCAGAGAATTCCTTCCATAATTGTTCCATGATTCAGCAATTCACCCAGCTAACTGCTCCCAATCACACATAAACTCCAATAAATCTGAGGAGAGATTCACACACATGCCATATGCTAGGATGGATGCAAAACCCCAAGGATATCATTGGGAAGCTCACAACACCTATGCAGAACTCAGGAAGGAAAAGAGTGAATACAAATTTGCAATATGTGTTTTTAAGGGGAAGGGCATGGGGAGTAGGTTTTTTAAGTTCACTATTAACTTGCAGCGAGCAAATGCACAGCTCTCCTTCCCCAGGATTGCCATCAAGTCGGTGGAGCAGCTGCCTAATCCATGGGCAGAGACAAACCAGGAAACTTTAAAACGAGACAGGTTAATACTGCAGATCTGTGTGCCCAGCTCCCCCAGGATCACTCGGGGGATGCTGCTCTTCCTCAGCACACAACACTCTGCACTTGCTCAGGATGCAACTCACAGAACACAAGGCCAAATCCAAACCTGAGTTACACTTTGTGACATGAGGATTCACCACTTTGGGCTCCTTTGAATCATTCTTTATCTACAGTGCCATAACAGAGCAGGATCTGCCCCTCACTTCAGCAGCTGCTTGGATTTAGGCAGGGGATGAGCTTTAGCTGAAGACAGGAGCTGTTAATTCCCACCTTTGTTCACACAGAAAGGCTGATAAATGCCTTTGTGCATTTATGTACAAGATAATGCAGCTAAAAAATATTCAGCGTGTGCATAAAACTGCAGAGAGGGATAGCAGATGATTTTAAATGCCCTCTTAATAATTATAATTAAGCATACAACTGTATTATGATATACAGTGTATTATTTTCCTGTTTTTCTCTTTCCTCGTTTTTTTTACAAAAGCTTAAGGGGATAATTGTTCTTTGGGTGCATGTATTAAATGTTACCAGCAGTTTCTTTTTGAGACTATTCATTCCCTGCAGAGTCTTCAACACCAGATTTTTTAAAAAGCAATATAAAATAATTATAAATTCCCCATGTAATTAAGTTCATTATAGCAATATTCTCAGCTGATTTAGTCCACCGTTAGCCATCTTGCTTTTCATGTTTCAAATTCTGAATTTTGTTTAAATTCTTTTAATGGGGAAGGGGCAGCTTTTGCTTTTTCTCAGAGTACTGCATGGAATAAAGGATGAAGAAAGAGCACTCATTGTTAACTACTGGTTTCAGAGGAAACATATTTTAACTGCAAACCTCTGATGGTAGTTCACACCTTCATGTGGTAAGTCCAAATCTGCTAAAAAATAGTGTTTGAGGTTTTTTAATTCTCCTTTTCTCATCCTTTTAGAAGGATGAACTCCCAGAGGATGATGACCAAAAACTCGAAAACTACTGCTGGTCCAACTCCTGTTTTTTGAACTGCTCACTACTTTCCCTGTTTTTCCAAGATCCAAGCTCTGGTCGAGTCCTTAATTTCACTAACAGGAAAAGGGAGGATTCATTACTGTGTTTGGAGCATAAAGATTTTTACAGCTCTGTTGGAAATGCAACAACCTTCTTTTATTAACAACTAAATTCAGCCACCAAATAAATACAAGGAAGAAGGTTCTGACTTAAAAATTGCTAACCCTGCAACTCTCCCAGCAGGAGCTCCAGCAAAGACACACACAGTGGAGCCCAGGGAAGTGAGAGGTGCTCTATAATGAGGACACTCTCTCTGGCCCTCAGACTGCAAGCTAAGACGTGGCACTCTGAGCTATTTAGAAGCAATTAACCTTTTTTTGTGGATCCTGCAGTTGGTAGGAGCTGCTCTTCCTGTTTGCACACAGCTCGAGGGGCAGAGGGTACTGGGCACTGACCTGTCTTTAACAGCATGTGGTCTCCAGGAAAAACTCTCCAAATATTCTGCATTGCCCTTTGCCTGGATTTTCTCTTGTGAGACGTGGAAATGGGTAAAGACACCAGACAGGATGTGCAAACATCACAAGAGCACAGGGAAGGGGAGTCAGCCAGCCAGGGCCACATCTCTGCTTCATTTAAATAAAGCAGCTGATCCCTCCAGCTATTGTGACCTGATGTTATTCAGAATCTGCCAAACCAAAACCAAGGGAAACAACCCCAACTGGAAATAAAAGATTAGACACAATCAGGCTCCACTGCTCGGATTTTTACCAAAAACTGCCTTTTAATCATGCTCCAGACCTAATGGAACTGCCACTTGTCCACCGGCTGCTTTTTGGGGTTGAGTTCCCTCTGTTCAGAAAGTCGTGGGAGCTGGAAAATACCTGCAACGTGGAGAAATAAAACAAGATCTGGGCTTTCAGTCAGAGAGCTGCAGTTGGGCAAACTGCTTGCCAAAGATATTATTTAATTCTGATGTTGTCATCCTGCCAGAGAGAAAGAGAAGCTAAAGGGCATAATATGGAGCCAGAGATTACCACTAAACTGACATTTTCTTGAATTAAGATGGATTAAATTTTTAAGTGGAAAAACTATTATTGCAGTAGGACTGATAGAAAATATAACTCTCAAATTAGAGAGAGATTCCAGAATGATGGGACTGCTTGAACCAAATTTCAAGTGCAGGATTGAAACCATATTTGTGGAAATTTAGGCCATTTATAAAAACATCAGTTGATATTTTCATATAAGTAATATATCACTTGTTCTAGCTAACAACCAGTTCTTTGTCACCCTCTCCACTTTCAGTCACAGGTAGGCTACTTGTCAGGAATCAAAATATTATCTGTACCTCCTAAAACGAAAGAAAACAAGGGAATATTTATACTTCAAAAGGCTCTAAAAGACAAGATAAAAAATGGCATTTATGGGCATCATTAAGCACAAACATTTTGCCATCAATACTGAGCAGGCCATCAGTGACATGACAAAATCAGCCTGTCCTCGCTGTTGGAGAACCTTGTCATGCTGCTCAGGGCACAGCGAATTCTCTTTATCTGCACATTCAGAAGCTGTCTGGTGCCAGTTCTGTGATCAGTGCACTTTATGCTGCTCCAGGCAGGGCTCTGGTGAGAAGGAATGGTTGTTAGAGTGGTCAGTGTGCAATCTCTTGCATCCTTCAAAATGAGAGCTGCTCTGGACAGTGTAGAGCCATCCCACTGATTTCCTGTCAAGGGGAAAGTTCACTGGAGGTTGGATTGTCTGGGTTGGATTAAAAGTTGGGTGTGGGCAGAACTGAGGCTTCTAAACGTGAAATTCTAGCCCAGGAGTTTTCATTAAGCTGTTACCTAGCCCTGGGAATGCCTAATTTCTCCAGATGAATCTCCTTCTAAACTTTCATTTCTTTCTTTGAATACCCAGAACTGCTGTGATTTGAGTTCTGCCCCTAAACGTCACACGAAGCCCCATCAAAATACAAAACTCAGCCTTTTTGCTTTGGCAAAGTCACACAGGGGATTGAAAATTCAGAGGCACCTCTGGAACCACACAAAGAAGCCAACAGTGACTATTTCCCTCTAAAATGTGCTGATATACATATGGCATGCCCATGTTTATATGGATGAGAGCACTGCCAGCCTGGAGTTCCTTGGAGCAAAAAAAAAAAAAAAAAAGCTAAAGAAAATGGTTCAAGAAACTGAGATGAGATTCTAAAGAGAAAATAACTGAAACAGAAAAAAACCAAAAAAAAAAAAAAAGAACCAAAAAAAAACCCACCAACTTTTAGATTTTTACATTTAATTGTTGCCACATTTCTATTCAGCATATCTGAAACTGAAGTGTTTGCTTTGAGGGAATGTAGTATTCCAATGGCCTGGAATAAAATTCTTCAGAATGTTTCTCCTGCAAACAATATGATTTATGCTCAGAATCCATTAAAAATAAAACCAGGCTTTCAATATCAAGTAAAAATCAGGGGATTTTGCACCATTCTCATTCTTTGGTCCTTAGAGAACTGCAGAAATGCTACAGTCATGAGAAGCACCTTTAATTCCAGTGGGTGGGAAGAGTTTACTACAGCAAATATGATTTGAGTGTCTCAGACACTTTTAATGCTCAGCTGTTGAGCTCAGAAGATTGACTGTGGCTGCTGCAGATTGCTCCTGCTCCACATTAATGCCTCCTTCCTCTGCTCCTTCCCTGAATTCTCCACACACCTATCCATCTTGCACTTGCAGGGGAGCCTTATACTAATTACACTTCTCAGAGCATTAAGAAGATGGAGATGGATTTATTGAGTGAGCAGGCTCAAGGAAAAAAACGGTTGGGAATGGCTTGCAATTGTCAATATTTTTCCAATTATTAAGAGCGTGTGATCAATTTGTTTCTCTGAATGTGCAGGTTGGATTCTCCAGGAGATTTTATAGGACATTTTAATGTCGTTGCCATCCTTTTAAGAAATGTAAACAAAAAAGAAAAAAGTCTTTAATCATGTAAATAAAAAGCAATGTCACAACATAAACAAAAAGATGTGATAATAAAAAGACCTTGGTGTAACACGTCTGATTGCCTCCAGCAAAGCACAAGTGCAGGTAAAATGGAATTTTCCCATCCTAATTATACAGATATAGAGTTTGATTTCTTTCTTGTGGCCACTGAACAGAGATGCATCATTGATTTATCTACCACTAAGCCACTGTTTTTAATACTTGGACCACAGTATCACAAGTCTCCTGAAAAACGCTAATAAGGATGCAATTTTCCAGAAATGAAGTTATTCTTCTCTTGGAAAACAAACAACTTTTGTGATACTGATCTTTAAGACGTATTATATCACAGTTATGGGGACTAACCAAGTATTTTATCCCTTGCAGAAGAACTATCTTCAGAAGTATAACAATCCATTGAAAACTGACTATTGCACCTTTCTTTTTTTTCCGCTTTTAAGCAGCCAGGTTTGTGCTGTAAGGTGAACACCCAAACCATGGAGCTGGGATGACCAGAAAAGAGGAATCTGCCAAATGGAGGAGTAAAATTGAATGTGAAATAAAATAGAAACTTTCAAATTAAGCTGTAATCACATAGGTAATTCAATACCTGTATGCACACAAATAGTAATATCTGGGTATCTGAATAGCATCCATCCACCTGGGTATTAATTAGTTCACCTCAGCTTTTATATGCAAAGGGAAAAGGAAAACAAAAAGCTTTTATATCTACCAATGGTATTTGCAAACATCATCTCAACGCCTCAGAAATATAAAGTTAATTCAGAGGTATTTAAAATCTGTATCCACTTTAATCACTTTGTATCAGTTCATATTATTTGATGTTTTATTGCCTAAAGTTGAATGTGTCACTTGTGTACTCTTTACAGTCACCAGAAACTTGTCATGTTCAGAAATATTAAAGTGTCCCAGAGCAGGTCTCTGACTGAATAATTCTTGCTGATACTAATAAATGATTAATGCCAGACCCCCAGCCACTCACTGTTGAACTGAAGATTCCTGGTACACACAGAGGTTGTGTTTTCCTGATTTACAAGATCAAGCTCTCTGTGGCAATCAAAATGTGATCTAAGAAATGTCACTTTCTGGAGACAGGCCTGCTTTACACCTGACCAGGGGCCTGACTGGGCAGCAAAATCATTCAAAAAAACCCCCAAAACCAAAAAATCCATGATGTTCCCACCACAGAAAAGCCAAAGCAAAGGTGGCTGCAGTTAACAGGTGTGTTTTACACTGCCATGGAACACAGCTTTGATATATCAAGATGAGGAAGAATGCTGAAAAATTTGGAGGAAGCTTCAATAAAGGGGCATCAGCTGGACACTAAGGAAAGATATTTAGATTCAAATATTGTGTATCCTGTGAGTATTTTGACACCTCATTTCATCTGTTCCTCGTCCTCCCTTTGGGAGGGACAGCTGGTGTGGCCTGAAGGTTTCCTCATCACTTGCACTGTGCTCATTTCCTGAGTTCTGCTGACAAAATATGGGATTGCTCAGTGAGCTTTCCAGTGTGATACAGAAATGACTCAGATAAATGTCACAGATAAATGCTCTCTAGCCATTCCCAGCACACACAAACATGGAAGCACAGTGCCTGGCACAGATCTTCCTGGACATCCATATCTATCTCTTCTTCCTTGCACTTTTATATCCTCATTTGTAAGCTGCTGGGCAGGATGGTGAAGAAGGCAGCAGAGTACTCTGGACTCTAATTCACAACTTAATGTGTTCTTCAAAGGAAGAGCCTTTTGTATTCCTGCTCCTCTGCTCAGGTAAGACATTTGTACCCTTTCTGTCATCCTTTCTGCAAAATGTATCAAAGCAAGGCTGTCCTACAGAAGGAATGAATAAAAAAGGACTTGTAGGATGGAGATGCTGAGATGTGCACACAGAATAGCTCCATATCACAGAAGGACAGAATGGTTCTGACACCCCAGCCCTGGCAGGGACACCTTGCACTGTGCCAGGCTGCTCCAAGCCCCAATGGCCAAGCTGCCCTTGGACACTGCCAGGGATCCAGGGGCAGCCACAGCTTCTCTGGGCACCCTGTGCCAGGGCCTGCCCACCCTGCCAGGGAACAATTCCTGCCCAAGATCCCATCCAGCCCTGCCCTCTGGCACTGGGAAGCCATTCCCTGTCTCCTGGCCCTGCAGCCCTTGGCAATTGTCTCTCTCCCCCTTAGAAGTGAATCTCAAAACTTCACTACAGAAAACTATGAAAGTGAAAGCTTTGGTGGATTCTAAGGGTTTATGGAGACACTCAAGAAATCTTAATTAATTATATCATCAGGGGGATTTTTCATACAACTGAATGTCCAGACAGTAAGAACCCTTCTAAAGTGCCAGCTTTACAAATAGTTTGCCACTGAGCCTAATTCCTTCCATGCCTTTAGGGTTATCTTCAAGTACCCTAAAATATTCCTGGTTACTTTTCTTGAGCTCGCAATAAATGGAAGAGAAAGGATACTTAGATACTGTCTTTCCAAGAACATTTTCCCTCTATACATGCATTACTAAGGCTATCATGTAAATGTTTACACTTGTGCTCTTTCTCTTCAAATGTTTGCTCAAGTCGTGGAATGGAGTTACTGTTTAGGAACATCATTAAATGTGTGAAAAAATAAATGGAGGCTTTTCCATTTGGTGAAGCCAAAGGTACCAGCCTTAACAGGCTACTCTGTTAAGAGCCTTCAGGCTCTTAACATAAAGGAATTTATGCCTGGAGGGCAAACATGCTTCACACAAGAAGATTTTAGGGAGCAATATGCATTTGACTGCAATGTATTTACAAAACAAATATTTCTCAACTCAAACTTTTCATTTTGCTGTGTTCTGGAAATCCCACAAAATGTGGTGGATTTCTTTTCTTTTTTGGTTTGAGTTGGTTTTCTTGTTTTGTTTTGGCTTGGTTGGGGCGGTTTTTGGTTTTGTTTTTTTGCTAAATTCTGGTACTTTCCATGCTCTACAAGTCCAAGTGCAAGCTGACATTGGTTACAACTGCATGGTAAGAGATGACAGAATACTTCACTTACTAAGTGAAAGGGGTTTACTTTTTCATTTATGGCATTTTGAAATTCTCTAGTAAATTGCTGATTAAAAAATTAGAGTAAAAGAGGCTGAGGAATCATCTAGGGCTGACAGGAAATTCCCAAAAATGCTGCAGAAGAAGTCCACTCCTTGTAAGGTGACCACAAACATACCACATTCCCACATATTTTTATTCTCATCCCTTTTGCAGCAGGTAAATATGGAATTATAATTCTACTAGCAATCCTGTTATTTTTAAGCCTGAAAAGTATTTAATCAAATCTAATTCAAACAATATTAGACGTGTGAGGTAGCAAATTCCAAAAATTAATCTCCTCTCAAGATCCATTCAGCTGAGGCAGTGGCTTAAAGGTGTCAGATTAAAAAATGCTTTGCTAAAGCATTTGAAAATCTTCTTTTAATTTAGATGCATGTTTCTTCCATTGCTCTGTTTTTGATCTAGGCTAGAATTGTCACTTAAACACAATAAAATCTGCACTTCATCTTGTTATGTGTGTGTGTAAGAGAGACACAGGGAGAATGGTCTTGATCCCCTTAGGCTAAAGTACATTCCCTAACATTTATTAGGCCTTTATAATGTACTTTGCTGGATTTATTATCTCCACCTCCATCTACTTCTGCTTGAAGAGAACAGTCCTAAAATTGCCCTTAAAAGAAGACAATCATGGTTCTTAAAATAGAGCATCCTTTCACAGCAAATCAAAAGTGGAGAACAATAGCGAGGGGGTTGTCTTCCCAACCTTGCTGTGTGAAGTTTTCCTGCTGGAAACTTTAAATGAAATAAAAATCAGCCTTTACAATGAGCCTTTACAGATAATAGAATTGGGCAAGGACTTTGTTGGGTTGCCTCTTTTTAACTTGGCTCTTACCAGGCTAAATGAAGAAATAGCCTGGTTGAGGGAGAACTAACTTTATCCAGGTTCCAAGGCAGAGAACCACATCTAACACTCAGCAGAAGGCAGTGACAGAGCCTGAATTATGTCCTCAGCTCCCCATGGGGTCTCTTCTGAAGTGAATATTTCCCTTTCCTGCACCCCTGTGTAGGCCAGCTGGCTCACAGGGAGAGAAGCCTGGGTCACTCTGTCACTTACTTATTGACATCACTGCTTTCTGCCTGCCAAGGCTCCTCAGGGTTTAGCTGAAGAGTCTCAAATTCAGCAATGAAGCCATGGACAGAAGCTCTAAACTCTCAGAAGGAAAAAGAAAACAACTGATCACATGCAGATCTAGTAATTATATGTCTAGGAATGTCAGTCTAACAATAGCTCTCCCCTGGATGTAAAAAATATTATTCTAACTAATTTCGGTTCTATTTTAGATCAGTAACAATATCATTTAGAGCAAATAATGGATTTTTTAGAGGTTCATTCCATGTTCACTTTCACTGTCTCTAGTGTTCAAAGAAATAAAGTAAATAAGTTTCCCTGCTTGGAAATACTGGACTTGAAATGGTTTGCCCTGGAGCTTCTCAAAGCTTACAAGTGTATTCTGTAAAATGTCTCCGATTAATTCTCCTCTTGCTGACATCGTATCAGTCAGAAAGACTCATGCTGAAATCAATGGGCCAGTATCCTGCTACTGTCATCCCATTTCCACATTTTTCTCTTCATTTGATTTATCCTGAATGTATGTGATGGAAAATTTGACTAAAAATTTAGTTTTGTTCCTTTCCTGGACTTTCCTCACGTGAAGCCACCCCAAAAAAAAAAAAGTGCTGGCCAGTTCCCTGCAGGAAGGTTGTAAAGAGTCCAAAATCTAAGGGCAGGTGAAGATTCTCAGATTCTGGTTTTAGCCAGGAAATCTGCATTTCCACATCCCAGTGCATTGGGTAGCTCATGCTGTCCTGCATGATCCCAACTTGCTGTTTGCACTGCTCAGTCAACTCCCACAGTTTGTGGTGCCAATGCTGGACCTGGGAATAGTCTCCAGAAACAGCACATTTGGAGTTCAGAAACACGGCAGAAAAAACACTAAGGAACTTCCTATAACACCTAATTTTCAGCTTATTGCTCTCACATTATCATGCCACATATCTCATCATTACACAAGTACATCTTCAAATGAGTTTGGAAACCTCCACTCGTGGCCTCTGCCTCCCCCTTCTAACAGAGAAGACTTTGGAGCTCCAACTCAGATTTGTTTGTGGCCAGTATAAAAACCCAGCAATGTCTGTGCCTGAGGCAGCTCTTTTCATGCTGCTCATCTCTCTTGCAGCCAGACAATGAACTTACCCATCATGTTATAGAACATCATCTTTGGATTTACAAAAATAAAGAAAGGTCCTCAAGCATCAGGGAAGTGGAGAGGCTGTGACTGTCTCAGCATCTTCACTTGCCAGAGCTCCTCAGAAAAATCAGACTGTTATTAAAGCTGGCTTGAAACTGGCAACTTCTTACATTTAGCAAAAGATTCAGGAGGTGAACTGAGCTTTGGAAGTGAAGGCTGCTCCTCTCTCTGTGAGTGAGCAGCTCAAGAGCCAACAAAGAACAAGAGGAAAGGTCAGAAGATGAGCAGAGGTGTCCTGAGCACAGCAGGGCAACACAAAACAAATCCATGCTCCAGTTCCTGAAGTAAAGCAATGGAGAAGTTGCAGCATCCCACAGTTCCACAATATTATTCAGGAATACTGGGGTGTTTTTAGGAAGAAGCACATTTGGAAGGAGTTTCTGTAATGCAGCCTTGACTAGCATATTGAAAACATCTGAGAGTTCTCTAGAGAGCTTTGAGAGTTCTGCTCAGTGAGGCTAAATGACGTCTGGAGCCCCCACAAGCTGGTTCCTCGTGATTCCAATGCTGGCAAACTGTTCCCCCTAGAATTAGCTGCAGAAGCTCCAGAATTTACAGTCATTTTCCTTCCAGGCTACAGATAAATTGAAAATCTGAGAACTCTTTTCTCCTCTCAAGATTTCTCCTCAGAAATTCAAATGTCTTAGGAGAGGGTGAGAGTCCCAGCAGGATGGGAGCTGTACTCATGTGTTTCTTCCTGGGGAGAAATTCAGACACAGGTGAGGAAAACAATGGAGAGTGGGATTCAGACATTTAGGGGATTGGTATAAGGGCAGAAATCCTGGGAGCCAATATAAATTTAATCACTGATTCCAAAGGCCATGGCTTTTATCCAATGTCTGTGCCCCACCTAATTCCCAGACAAACCTGCCGAGTGAATCAAACATTTCATAAACCTCATAACCTGTCCCAGAACAGACAATTCCTCTGGAAGAAGCATGTCCTGGTGCACAGTGGCAGATGTTGCAGGGGAATGTTTTGTTAGCACAGGAAATTTCTAGAGCTCTGCTGCTTCCCTTCTCTGCAGCTCCTATCTTTCGGTTCAATGTAATGACCAAATTTGCATCCAAACAAGTTTGCATATTCTTGAATTTTCCATTCTGTCTTCTGTGTTACCGTATTCCACGGAGGCCTCATCTTGCACTATGACACATTTATTACCAGATGATAATTGAAAAATAGAAGAAATGGCTTGGAGAGTAAATGGAAGAGAGGCAGATAATTTTAGGATTCAATTTTCTCTGCATTTTTTACTGGTAGGCATAGCATAGTACTGCAAGAGAATCCAATCAGAAGTTCTCTTCTGCACTTGTCACATTTCAGTGAGCTAACAGTGGCATGTCAAAACAGCTACAAATCTGGAAGACTTATTTTTGCTGGAATTAACAGGACAACCAAAACTGGGAAGAACAACTATAAAGAGAATGCAAAAAAAAAAAAAAAAAGTTAAAAAGTAAAGGATTTCAATTATGCTTATTGCCACCTTAATTTGTTTTTCTTCCTGTGTAGCAAAACCCTCAATATCATATTATACACAATTAATTCAACTGCTGTAATGAAATTAAATAGATTTCTATAATTTGTATGTTGGAAGAAAACACTAGCATTAATATTGCCTGTCATTTGGCAAACAGATAATAAAGCCCAAATCTAGTTAAGAAAACTCAATAAAATCTTTATATGGTAACAATGAGCTATGCAAGAGAGATGCTGTTTGCTTGGTCCAGGGTGAACTCAGTGGAGCTGGGCACAAACAAGCAGAAACCCCAATGTGTATGGGGGAATTTCTTACATTTCCCCAAGGGAAGCAGACTAGAAAATCCACTTGCTTGCTTCTACCACAGTGAATTTCACAGCAAACTCTTTTCATTACTCTTTATTAAGATTTTGGGGGAAGTTGGCCTCAGTTTTGCATTCCCACCAGAGGGATGTGTGCAGCCCTGGAGAACAGAATGGGTCAGGGTTTCCCTGTGCCAGCCTGGTTGCTCTGGGAGCTGAAGTCACCTGGAATAAATCCCACAGGGTGCCTTGCAGAGCCTGAAGGAAAGCTGGAGAGAGACAATTGCCAAGGGCTGCAGGGCCAGGAGACAGGGAATGGCTTCCCAGTGCCAGAGGGCAGGGCTGGATGGGATCTTGGGCAGGAATTGTTCCCTGGCAGGGTGGGCAGGCCCTGGCACAGGGTGCCCAGAGAAGCTGTGGCTGCCCCTGGATCCCTGGCAGTGTCCAAGGGCAGCTTGGCCATTGGGGCTGGGAGCAGCCTGGCACAGTGCAAGGTGTCCCTGCATGGCTGGGGTGGCACTGGATGGGATTTAAGGTCCCTTTCTACCCAGGCCATTCAGTGACCCTGTGATTACTGATTTTATGTATTTCATTATGTACATCCACTTCATATAAGGACTCGAGGTAGAGGCCCTTTGATCATGGGATGGTGTGGCTTAGAAATGCAAAAATATTATGATTTCAAGGAAGAAAAGGTCATCATTTAGAAATCCAGCTTGGGCTGCTTGCCAACCGTGTCTTATCCCAGGATTCCCTAGGCTCATCTATTCTTCATTTGCCTTTCCTATAATTCTACCTATGATCTCTCTTGTAAACATTTATGAGCAGACATTTCAGAAGCTTCATATTTTCTTTAACAAATGGTTTAGATCATCTTTGTGAAGAGTGCTACATAACGATGCAACATCATACATTAATATTTAAAAGTGAATGAAATAACACCTCAACAAGGATAATTTTTTCTCAGTTTGCTAGCTGTCTTAAATTTATTTGTGAAATGAATTGGAACAAGGAAACCACAGAGATAAAGTTTCCTTGCATTTTTATGAATAGACAGCAAATTCATTTTTAGAAGAAATATTTGCATAAATGTCATTTTTTTTCCTTCTGAAAGGGCACCTGTTTCCACAAATTATAATCTAAAGCTCATTAGATGATTAGATGTTCTGGAAATATGATTTATAGGCCAGATCTCTCAATCAAGAGAGAAAAACAACTCTGTATGAAATGTATTCTTGAACAAAATTCAGCAGAATTGTAAAACGCAGGAATTGAATATTCGATAATTGCTGTTACAAGCAGACACCACTTCCAAAGGCAGCACTGCAGAAGCACTGAGAAGAAATGAATTCAGTAATTCTCATGCTCCAGGGCCTTTCCAGGAAGGGTCTGCTGATGTTTGCAGAGGTGCTGAGAGCACCCACAGTGATGGACACTCATTTATATATACAGAACTTCCCAGAAATTTCTGGTCTCCCCTAACCCATTCCTCTCAACTCTTCGTGTCTTTTTTTCCCTCTGATTATTTTTAACACCAATTTTTCTTTTCATTTCCCTGAGGTTCCAGCAGGATCTCTAAGCCACAATTTACAGTTTCTGCAAACCGAAGGTACTTTCCTCCACTCTCACTTAGCCGCTTTGGGATTTGTAACTTATTGCCTCCTTTTTTATTTCCTTACAAAAAGCAATGCGTCCCTTACATGATGGCCTACATAAAACAGTTTTTTATAGACCTGGGGTCAGCATACAGCTTTTTAGAAGGCATTCAAATTTGGCTTGGGAACTGAAATACTTGTATGCTTCATTTTCAAAAAAGGCAAAAAGCATCAGTCCTCATTTTTAAAAGAAAATTGGCTCAAATCAACAAGCCCAGACTTGGAAGTTCAGAGAGCTTTGTGCCAGAAAAAATAAAATCTCATCTTACTTCTTTACTTTTGAAGAACTGAGCAAAGATCCCTCATAGAACTTGACAGGGGCTGCATGAATTGGAGATTTTCAAAGCCTGTAGGATACTTTTATAGTGTTGCTTGTCCTTCTATACACAATAGTACATTCCAGAAGTCTCAGCTATTGTCCTTGCCATGGTACAAACCCTCTGAAGGCACAACCTAACTGAGTAAAACAAACAAATCACAGAAAGGGCTACCCAGCATTAGGGTGATGGAATGGCTTAAACAATATCATGCAAAATCAAGGGAAAAACTGAGCTTACCTGGATCCCACCTGCTTCAGTGCTCTGTTTAGGGGAAAATCCTATCCTAAAAATTTTTTCCAGCCCCTCTGGATTTACCACTACTTCCCACACAGCTGTAATACACAAGGAGACTGCAACTTCCATGTTCACTCCTTCATGATACAACTGAAAATAAAGTAGGTTCCTTAGCTTAACATCATGTTTAATAAGAGTTACACCTTAATAGGTCTGATATTAAGTGCCAAATGACAGCAATAAGATGTGACAAATATATTTTGAGCCTGAGAGACAAGGCTGCTCTATATGTCACCTGCATTACTGTTATGCATAAGGATGCAAATAGTTGCTGACATTGGGTAACACGTGGGTGATGCTTAGTAAAATTACGTCAAGGTAAATTTGATTAAGTGAGAGTGACACAGCCTGATTTATGGATTTCATTGACACGCTATTTCTTCCCTGGCAGTGGAAAAAATATTATTTATTTCTGCTGAATATAACTTTCCCCATTTACCACATTATGACTCTTGTATTAAATGGGCTCCATTATAACATTATTTATATGACATCAGTACCTGGGAGGCCCAGTTAGGTCTTCTCTGGGGCATGCATAGTAAAGTGTTACTGCCAAGAATTGTTTGTTGCTGAAATACTCAAGTGAGGCAAAGGGAGGTTAAAACAAATGGATTTTCATGTTCTGCAGTCAAAGACACACTGACATCTTCATGCATGATTTCTTCATCTGCTCAAGTAGCTCTGGAAGCCTTTTTCATCATGACTGACATGCAAGGTTCAATCTGTAACAGGTCTTGGTCCCTTTCTTTTCCCACTCTGTATCAGCACTGATTTCTCTCTGCTGCAGCCTCCTGATGTTTCCTTCCCACTGTGTCACAGCCTGGCACTAATGATGCCCCAGCCTGGGAGAAACACAACTGGGCAGGTTTTCTTATCACCAAATAATGCTGCTCCCAGATTCTCTTCCACTGAAAAATTTTTAGTGAGACCAAGCCCTGTCATAATGTATTTTATGTTTATATATGGGAAAGAAATAAATAGAACACAGAGAAATGAGGCTGAAGAACATCGTGTTTGTCAAATGATGAAAGCAATTTAAAAATTCCAGAAAAAAAAAAAAAAAAAAAAAAAAAAAAGAGGACCTGGAATTAAAAAAGAAAGTAAAGGCTGGCAAGGGTGGCAACACTGAGACAGAAATAAGGAACTATATAATTTTCTGAAAAATTCTTACAGCCAGATTTGTTTCATGCAGCAATATGATTAATAAAAATCTGGTTTACCCCTTTCTGCATGGCAGGGCTGAACCAGTCCTTTGTGGAGAGGGAAATATAGAATTGTATAATCATAGAATCATTTAGGTTGGAAAAGACCTCTGAGATCATTGAGTGCACCTGTTAGCCCAGCACTGCCAAGTGCACCCCTAAACCACCCCTACATGTCTTTGAAATGTCTCCAGGGATGGGGACTGCACACCTCCCTGGGCAGCTCCTGCCAAGGCTGAGCACCCTTTCCATGGAGAAATTCCTGCTGCTGGCCAAGCTGAGCCTCCCCTGGCCAGCCTGAGGCTGTTCCCTCTGCTGCTGTCCCTGTTCCCTGGAGCACAGCCTGACCCCCCGGCTGTCCCCTCCTGGCAGCAGCTCTGCAGAGCCACAAGGTTCCCCTGAGCCTCCTTTGCTCCAGGCTCAGCTCCTTTCCCAGCTCCCTCAGGAATTCTCCAGCCCTTCCCAGCTCCGTTCCCTTCTCTGGACACTCTCCAGCCCCTCCTGGTCTCTCTTGTCCCAGAGCTGTCCCCAGTCCTGGAGGTGCCCCAGCACAGGGGACAGGCACTGCCCTGGCCCTGCTGCCACCCCATGGCTGTCCCAGCCCAGGTGCCATTGGCCTCTTGCCCCTCTGAACACCCCATGGCTCATGTCCAGCCCCTGGCACAGCACCCCCAGGACTTTCCCACTGGACACTTTCCAGCCCCTCTGCCCCAGCCTGGAGCACCCATGGGGTTGTTGTGACCCCAGGGTAGGACCCAGCACTTGGCCCTGCTGTCCCTCATCCCATGGACCCAGCCTGTCCAGACCCCTCTGCAGAGGCTGTGGGGTGGTGCAGGCTGTACAGCAGTGTTAGCTCCCCTCAGGATGTTAAAATAACCCCAGACATCTCAGGCTGGTGCACACCCTCAGCTGAGGAAGAGCTCCCTCACTGGGATGGAAGCTGATGGTACAGAGCCAGTCAGAACTTCCAGTCGTGCTCTCCATCCAGCCCCTGCTCTAGAGAGTGCCAGGCTGAGCAGCAACCCCAGTTTAGGCTCTAAGGGCTCCCCGTGCTCTCCCAGTGTGCAGTGGGACAGCAGCAGCCATCATCAGAAGAACCCCCAGAGCGTGCCAGGCCTCCCATCTCTGTGACACCCTGTGAGTGACACAGGGAGCAAAGAGGGACAGCAAATCTGCCCCAGCACACCCACTGCACACCTCTGACCCTTTACAAAGGATGGATTTGGCAGGAAAGGCTGGCCACTGCTGCTGCACCAGCTATCAATATATTCCTAATAGAAATGGCTCCATCAGCAGCTGAGCCCACCCTTGTCACCACAGAGAGCTGTGCAACACCCTGCCAACAAAACCCGCCTAAAAAAATTATATTTCCAATACACATTGGAAATAAGAGGTTTAGTGGCAGCTGTCAGATTACCTCTGTTGTAAAGTTGCTGTTTGAAATTTACATCACTGCAATCACAAAAACTGTAATTAAAAGCCAAGTAAATTACTGTGTGCGTTTCTAATGCAACAGCAATTTCAAAACAATGTATCAATATGGAGCAACAAAGAAATTGTCTGTTTTCAAAACCAGGGAGAAGAGATTTTATTCTATGATACATGTGTGTTTCCCAGCATGATTTTTCTTTTAATGACACCTCATAGCAAAATAGTCCACTCTACTTACTGATCATGTTAAGCTGTTGCCATGGAAATATGAAGACCCTACTATACTCAGATGTTAACTCCTAAAGCACAGCTTTACACTTCTTTAATATCAATTTTTGTTTAAAAAGGAAGCTCTTGGTAATGCAGAATTCAGTTATTTTCCAGCTGTGTAAGGAAGACAATGACAAGGGCTTGTTTCAGGGAGGTTGTAATAGAGTACAGCCTTACAGAAATATCCCCCCACATCATTTGCCTATGAATAGGGAATTATGAGAAAAGTGACAAACAGCTCCACAGACAATGTCAGAAGTACTTAATCAGCCAAGTTCATTAAGGAGGAGAAGAAATTGAGGTATGACTAAATACTGCTACAGCACTGTCTAGCACCTTATTCCCAGGGAGAAAAGAATGATTACATTTTCTCCTTTCCCCCACATCCAGAGTTTCTTTTAGAAACAAAAATCAAAGTCATAAGGAAACAACCACTTTAAAACCATTGCTCATATTGTCTTGCCCTGGATTCTTAGTGATTTTTTTCCCTTTTGTTTTGGGGTGAGGGGGTTGCCTATTTTGGGGGGGATGGGTTGGGTTGAGGGTTTTCTAAAGACATTTTTGGTCGTCAAAGCATTGAAACAAGAGCAGCTGTAAATGGCTGCCTTGAAGTTGGGGAAATGAAAGACAACCAGGCTGTGACTGCAGCCACATCCCCTCCTGCCATCCTGCTGCCTCCAGAGGTTGTGCAGCTCTGCTCCAGCTGACTGCTCCAGCCAAGGCAGATATTTGGACTTGAGTCAGCATGGCAAGGGATTTTGTACAGCAGCTAAATAAATTCCACAATTCAGAAAACTTTTTTATATAAATGACCAAAAGTGGCATAGTGATTTTACCTTTTTCCGCAGCTTCTTCTTTTTTCCAGACAGGTATTTCTGAAGAAATAATTCTCATGCATGCAAATGCAACTCAGTTGTGAGGAAAGTCATCCCAGATGTGCAGCTCCAGTCAGCTGGAGAACCAGCTGACTCTCCAACACCTCCTTATAAAGGTACAGCAAATGCATCCTGTTCTTGGTAAGACACCCTGATCTACAGAGGTGACATCATTATTAAGAACAATGCTTCTGCAGGCATTTTTCTAAGCATTGACAACATAAGAATAATAGCTTTGTACTCCTGGTACCTTTAATCATTTTTACCACTTTTGTTTTCCTGTGGTTCTTCACCTTACAAAAAGCAAGCACGTGTTCTTATTACTTCATTTAAACTTGCACTAACCAGATACCCAGATAATTCTGAAAATATGCATCAGCTTGCTGATTTATAAGTGAATTACACACCTACTGTATGTAGCAGGTATAAATCAACACAGTAGTCCTCCTGATGCTCAGATAACTTGTTGTACAATCTTTATCTTCCTAAAGCTAAAGAAGTTGATTTAGATGGCTCTAAAAGCTTAAATGAAATACAGCACAGACAGGTAGTTTCTAATAACATACATCAAATCTTTATACAAGGTAAGATGACTAAATCTCCAGTCGACACCTTTTTCCTGTGATAAATGCATTGAATTTCTCTTCAGCAGTGACAGAATGCAGGCCAGGCCTCTTGCTTCCTGCAAAGAAGCTCAAGTGCCTGTGATTTGGTGCTGGATATCTTTAAAAAACAGCAATACCTAGTGGGGTTGGCAAGTGCACTGTGCCTTCACTATGATTGATGTCATCAATAGCCCAAACACAGCACTGGGGGCCAGGAACCCTCCTGTGCCCTGTAAACCTGGATTTGTCACTAATTCTCTCTGAAGACAGAGGCAAAGCGATGTGTGTGTCTTTGCAGCCCCCTGAGTGAGATAAGGGTCGATTACCTTGCACAAGTAGGTAGAGGTTTGGTTGACTAAATAATTGTCTCAATAAATGTCAAGTGTCCTTAGAACACAGCCCTGCTTGGTGTGTGTCAGCTGAAGATGACAGCCTTTAAAGGCACTCCCTGAAGAGACCTCGAAATGTGCCAGTGGCTGTTGGCCCCTGCAAGGCCAGCTGGAAATCTGTTGACTGCTTTTTTGTTGTTTCCATCAGGTGTTTATTATTATTGTTCTCATATTACCTGGTTTAATCCTTTGCTGTGTTTCAGGTATATCCTCCTTCCTCTCTCCAAGTCACGAGAAAGCTCTTGCTTCCGTCAAAGGTGAGTGGCAGAAGATCAAAAAGCCAAATTACCTGTGCAGCCATTATGAAGCCTGGCCAATCAGGGGCAGGAACTCAGATATTTCAAAAATTAGTCCAATTTATCAATCAATTGTTAGATGTCATCCCCTTCCTGTGCTGTCATTGCCTGAAACCATCACAGAAATATTTGATAAATGCAGGAGGGCAATCGCAGGAAGGATGAGAGTGCAGTTTTAATAAGCATCTTTACGTCCACCTGATACCCACTGGAGCTAAGGATCAGAGCAATAATAAGAGCTGGAAGTTGCATTTGAGTTTCTCAGCTGCTTTGCAACATTGTCAGAACTCATAAATTTGGCTTCTTAAACGTGTCTCTGAAAGAAACTGATTTCTGCACCGTGAGCTTTTATGATCACTTAAAAATAAATCCAAATCACCTGACAGGTCACTAAATAGGGTCTTAAATTTATCTGAAAATGCCATCCCACATGCTTAGATTTTCCTTTAGCATTCAGGGCAGGGACAGCCAGCCCAGCTCTGTGCTGAATGACCAGGTGTTTGGCTATGTGTCTGCAATTCCTGCTGCCCCAGGAGAGCTCTGTCCCTCCCTCTCCCTGGGACAAGTGCCAAAATTCAGGATATGGCTGGGCAAAGACACAAACTCCATCAGCTGCAGCCTTTGGAGACCCTGCAGCCCACATGACAGAGGCAGTGATGAGAAGGGAGGATGATATTAAGGCTCCTTCCCAATGAAATCTATGTCATTTTTACTCAAAAGATTCTAGTAAAAGCAGAATTGCTTAACTAGGGGCAAAATTTAAGACCTTGGCTAAAAAATTGGGAGTCCTACTCATTAAAACATGTGTTCATTAAAATGTGGTGCCTTTAAAATGTCACTAAAACAATAGGATCCCAAATGATACCTGAAATATTTGGTTTTGAATGGGAGCAGTAATACAGAAATAAGGGTATCTCAGACTCCTGCATTATCTCACAAAAAGGGTTATTTACTGCAGAGGATCACCTAACATTTTAGCAGAAGTCATTGAAAATTCAGTCTATATGAACAAGAAGAGAACATAAATCCTTTTAAATATATTTAATTAACAAAAAAATAACCTACCCCAAAATCTCATTTTAAAAATAAACCCTGCAGCAACTCTAGCATACAAATCAATTACCACATATATTCCTTAGGAGTTAGTCTAGATGCCAAGTGAAAATCAATGTGATTATTTGACTTTACTATAGGACAGCACCAGCTTTATGAAAGTTCAACTGAAATTTTGGGATTATTTGTACTTTGAGAGTCAAAAGAGATAAACCCAAGATATTTGAATAGGATCTCATTATCAAGGAGTTAAACACAACTCAATGTAAATAAGTGAAATTAAAGATACATAGTGTCACCTAATCCCAGAATAATGCAAGTGGGAAGGGACAGGACCTCAGGTTAGTGCCAAAGAAAGCTCTTTGCTTTATTTTCTCCCTGCATGACTGAAAAATGAACAAAATCCATTTGGGAAAATGTGAGAATTTCTCAGAATGAATAGATAATGTGCTTCCAAATTGTACTTTCTCATGTACAGTTCTCACTCAGCCTGTGTTTGTTTTGAGGTTTGCAGAGGTCCTTTGGGTCAATATTTTCAGCAGCAGAAGAAAGGTATCATGGTATAAGGACAAGACTTTGCATAATCTTAGAGTCTAGAGGTACCTTCAGTGAGAAGTAAAAATATTTTCATTTGCATCTTCAGGTCTCTCAAGTTGAAGGCCTGGAGAGATACTGAGGATATTTTATTTTAGAAAGAGGGTGTAGAATATACTTCCAAGGAATATTAAAATTGAGGATTTTGTGGAAAGGATATAATTAAGCACACTAGCAGGAAGATAATGTGGATTGAGAAGCAGATGGGTTCATATATCTGCAGGATTTTCCAACAAAGAAAAAATATATTCTGAGTGTAATGCAAGTGACTGATGCAGACATGCCTTTATCCTCACCTGCACTTATCAGCTGCCAACATTTCAAATTGCACTGCTCTTACCCGAGTGAAACTTCTCCTCTTCTTACACCGACTGGAGCTTATCTACAGCACCAAGACACAATGGGGCTGCTTGAAAGATGCAGATCCTCCTTGAACATTCCTTAATTCTGTTGGATTGAAGTCAAACCCTCAGGGTGAGCACCTGTTTCTAACAGCTCATCAAGGATGAAGCAACACCCCTGTGGCATCAGCAGACTGATATATGAACTGTGCAAAAGGCTGATATTGTGGCAGGGTGTTTAAGCAAAAAAGGGCTGGATTTCCAAATGGCTTTTCAGGAGAATTGACCAAGGCAGGGACCTTCTGAATGGAGGAAGAATGTGTGCTGCAGTGAAAGGGAAATTAGCTCAAGAAGTGCCCAAGCAGCCTCACCTTCAGCAGGAGATCCTCCCAAAGCCTCTCCCACTGAACACCCTTCTGGACCAGAAGAGCAAGGGGACAGTTAAGAACCAGCCCCCCGTTCCCTGAACTGTACTTTACCAGGACTCTGCTTTTAGATCTTCATGCTGTGACTATTGAGAGGCAGTCTGAGAAGGCAGCAGAAAAACCTGCCCATTTTTGTGCTGTCCAGGCTGCAGCCTGCAGGCAGGTCAGGGACAGAAAGGCAAAAGCACTTATCCTCCCCCAAAGGGATGAATCCCCAGGAAAGGAATCAGGCACTGGCTGTCTTTCGAACCTGGGAGCAGAGGAAGCAGCTTGAATATGTAGCTTGTGCTCAGAGTTTCTCAGCCAGTGCACACAGAGCTTCAGAAATACAGCAGGGCTTGGTTCCCTCAGCATCGCCTCATCTCTTGGCATCTGGAAAATGCAAATCCAGGCCATGTGCCTCTTTGGCACCGACCTGCAGGCTGTCAGCTTAGGTGTACCTGAGGTACATTTCCAAGAGCTGAGATCATATTACAGCGAGCAATACCTACCCTGTGGAGTTGCTGCGGTGTTTTCAAATCACTTTGACACCCTGGATAAAAGAATTTCCATAATTATAAATCCAAATACAATGGATTTCACTGGGTACTGCTTTAATCCAGGCATACAGCCTTTCTCTGCCTGCTCTCTCCAGCACACCAGCTAGAACTGTGTAACACTCCAGCACAGGAGAAAGCAAAACTGTCTCAAACAACACAAGTAATTGCCTATTCTGTATGGCAGACCAAGAATAGGTACAGTGGCCCACCTTACTCCTTCCTTTTAACTTGGGCAAGAACTGTGTCTGCAGAGTGAACTGACATTTGCCTTGCATTTGCCTTTTTGCCCTGTTAATTTGATTGATGTAATGCATCCTTCTCTTTCCCTCTGTTGCTGAAAAATATTGCAAGAATATGTCAAGGCTGATGTACTCTCAGTCAATCAGAGCAGATTTCTGCATACAACTTTCCTGACAATGCCTTGTTTGCCCTCTCTGCAAACTTGAAGTGCTGGGAATGTAGGCACAGGCAAATTAAAGTTTAATTATTCACTCAATCTATTAGGATGGAATTCAGGTTAGTGCACAGGGCTGCCTGTGCCATTTCAGCTCATCACAAGGGAGGCTGCAGAGGTGGAAGTGGATTTGGCCAGATAAAACGACCCTGTCCAGAGATGTCTGCACAACAGAGGCCACAATTGCTCTGCCTGCATTTCTAATGGCTAAAGACTATTCATTCTAGTGCAGATGATCCAGTGTACAAAGTAGGGCATCACTGAACACAAGGTCTCTGCCAGAAGCCTCCATGTCATTCTAATGGTCAAAAATTCTCACTGCTGGGAACTTGGACTGCTGATAGAAAATATCTGTCCCTGCATATTCCTCCTTCCTGCCCTCAAGCACATCCTGCTTTCTTCCACATTCTCTCAGGACAATTTTCACAACCTCTTCCTCATCCCCAGATTTCAGTCAGACTTGATTTCACAGCATTAACAAGAATATCTTGATTTCAACAACAGTAAGAAACCTTGGAGGTTTAGATAAAGACAGAAATATTTCTTCTCCTGAGGATTCCACCAATCTTTTGGAGACCTCCTCTTTGCTCATGGCTGATTTTTTACCACTTGCTCTGTTACAGCTCTGCAGAGGGGACTGAGGGCCTGTTATCAACCTGCTGAAAATGGTAACATTTCCAAGTCATGCAGCTCTCCAAAATGTAACCATGGGTGGAGCACAGTTTGTATGACTTCAGGCCTGAAGGCCATTTTATTCCATGAGCCTTCAGCTGTTGCATTTCTGTGAAAGTCAAGGGAATTTCACCAGCATCAAAGCAGTGCAGTGGAGTGGTGAACTGGGCCCTTAGAGTTAAATTCAACATGGACAGAGTGCAGCTTTGTAGGAGCTGCAGGGTGACCATGACAACGCCTAGCACGCTGTAAGAACGTTTGCATATCAATATTTGGTATTTCCCAGATTTTGCCATCTCCCCTCAGACACATCTGCCATGATGTTCCCTAAAGCCATTGACCAAATGTTACAGAATCAGACCCTGCAAAAGCACTGTGGTAGGAGCAGAGGAAGCCTCTGGGTGATCCCAAAGTCAGCTCTTACAGCTCCTGGGATGGCTCTGACATGGCACACAGCGGTTTCATCTCTGTATTTTATGAGTCTACAGCCACCCACATAAATCTGGCAACTTTCACACTTGAGTAGCAAAATACCTTTGTTATAGCAAGGCTGAGTACCAATAAACCCCACAGAGGTGCTTTAATTAGGGCTGGTCAGCAGTGGCCCTCAGTAATCTCTAACTGCAGCTTCACGTGCTGCCTTGTGGTACAAGGGCAATGGGAAAGGCACTAAAAACAATATTGCAGGTTTCAAATGACTCGTGCTGCAGGTAATATCTCAGACCATTACAGCTGAAAAAACATTTTGAAATGAAAGATATTTCACGATTGACCTGTTATTCTTTGACATGGCTTTGCTTTGATTCTGTATTGTATAAGTATTTAATATGTCATCGGTCTTTCCCAAATTGCATCCGTAGATATTTTGTTTTATTGTGGAGTTTTCCTGTGTGGTTCTATACAGCAGCAATTATTTTGTAGGAATCATAACATTAAAGCAGAGAACTAAGACCCATCCCCAGCAATTCTGCAACAATTCTTGGAGATTCATAAACTAGCAGAGATGTACTGAACCCAAAGCAACTCACAATAGAAGCAATTTCTGATCTCGATCCTGTTTGAGCACACTGGAGTGGCTCTCAGGTTAACATGCTAAAAAGGAAGGATGCCATTTATCCAGCCTAGAAATATATACACATATCAACAAGGAAATGCAGCTTCTTTTGTGCCCAGTTGGCCTGGCCTTACTTTTGTGAACTTCTGAAAATTGTTAGGGACTAAACCTGAAAAATCCCCACTAAATTTTGTTAATTCTCTTGGAGTTTGAAATATTCAACACACACTGACAGCCTGACCTAATGCTCCTGAAAATTAGGAGTTAAGGGTCTCAAGCTGAGTGTCCAGAAATAACAATCCTTAACCTGAAAGAGGTACTTGAGAATGTTGAGAATGTACCTGTTGGCCTCCTGGGTTCATCAGACCTCCAAGTGAGGGATGTGAAAATTCCATCAAGGATTCACACTCCAGTCTTCACAACATGCCAGGACATTTCTGCTTGTAAGCAATAAACTTGTACAATGTAATTTTAGTGGCACAGCAGGGTGCTAATACGGCTCATTTCCTTTAGAAATAAACAGAAAACAAATACAAAAGTGTTGAATAAACATTAAAACAAAGATTAATTTCAGGATTCTCAGAGTTCCTGTCAAAATTGTATTCATATGTATTCAAATATCATCTGATAAATAACTTAACTGGAAATTAACAACAACAAAAAACAAAAGGAATGGGAAAAATAAAGATACCTGGAAAGATTTCAGCAAAGATCTAACTGTTGGAGTGTTTCCAAGAGGCAGCCTTGATTTTGATTAATATTATAATACAGCCTGCTAAAACAGCACCTCATAAATATCCATGAACTGGTTTATTAGAGATGGTTGTAAATACTTAAAATCTTGTCTTGCAACCCATCAGATTTCAGAAAAAAAAGGAAGTTGAGAACATCAAAAGGTGAAAACAAGAAGAATTCTTAGAGGATGTTTTCTTCCTCTTGAATATTACAATATTCCAGTCCAAAAAACATTATCCTGGAGAGTGGAAATACTACTGGAAAATGTGTGGGTTGCTTTATAAGCACAAATAGCAGAGATTTTGAGAGAGAGAGAAACTGCTGGGGAAAAAGAAAACCAGAAAAATATGAGATGGGGAATACATGAAAATTACTCTTACTACAGCCTTCTATTTTCTTATTTCAAAACCAAAACAAAATAACTACTTGTAAGAAAATGAAGTTGGCATGCATGTAAGGAGAGGGTGGAAACTAGAGGGCTGAGAAAGGAGCTAGGGAAATATTGGGGCACAAGCAATTTCCTTTTGCAATCTTTTCATCTTGCAAGTCTGTTTTTACACATAGCATCTTGCAATTGTAGAATAAAACAAATTTAATTTAAGCTCGGTTATATCTGAAGTTTCAGTCATCTATCCTCCAGCTTCTTGTCCTGCACCCAGTGTTGTGGTCATAGTCAGGGCCATTTCAGGCAGTATTTTTGCTGTTTCCCAGCATTCTCCTTCCCTCAGAATGGATTTTAGCTTGTGAAATCTCGAAGGCAGAGCACTGAAGTCATGCATTTGGAGGTGGGGAGCATCAGGGAGGAGAATAACTTTATAAAAATGTGGCACTAATGTGGCACCACAGCCACATCGCCCTTGGAGGGTAGCAGACCCCATTTTCTGCTGGATTGTCCCTCTCCTGTGGGCAGGATGGCAGTGGGCTGCTGGGGATAGAGCTGTCCTGAGCTCTGAACTCAGCCTGAGCCACCTGTCCTGAGGGAATTGCTGAGATGGGGAGCAGCACAAGGCACGAGTGACCACAGCCGAGCTGCTGCAGCAAGGGCAGGCTATGATTGCTATTGCAGGGCAGCTCCTGGCCCAGCTGCTCCCTGTGGACAGGCTGGAGTCACAGTGCAGCTTCAGGAGAGAGTGGCAGCCCAACAGTTTGCTCTCAATTCCCACTGCCTTTGCTGCGATGAGAATTTCCCATGTAAGCAGCCCGGTGCTACACGTCCCTGTCCTCCTGCCTCCGTGGCACACACAGGTCCCCAGACAGGGCACAGCCCTGCCTGCAGCCTGGAGATGTGGAGCAGGATGTGACCCTGGGGTGAGTGCATCCCCTGAATCCCAACTGGGGCTGCCTGGGCCCCTGGGAAGGAGGGAGACACAAGAATGTTAAAGCAGAGCCCTAGTGGGTTTACTCTGCCCTCCTTCTCACTGCCCAGCTGAGCAGGTTCCCATGAAATCATCTGTGTGCTGCCAGCTCCCCGTGCTGCCAGGGCAGAGCTGCTGCTTTGCAGGAGAGGTTGCACAGAGAAGGAGGCTTTGGCCTCACACTGAAAGTTCTGAGCTGCAAGCAGCCAGGTTGGATCATGGTGTTTCAGGTCACAAGACAGGTGCTGCTTCTTCCCCCTTTGTGCTGTGTTGGACGCTTGCTCCTCCCTTCCACTGCAGGAACCTGAAGCATTTGGGGAGACATTCCTTTGCTTCATTTTCATTTAGAACACGTTTGTTTCCAACATTTAGCTTTAAAGGCAAAATGCACAAGTTTATAAGATAGTCTTCTGCAAAACACGGATTTTGGTCAGGGAGAGGAGGCAGGTGAGTCATAGAGAGCAAAAGGCTGAGTACAAAAAACAGACAAGAGAGAAATGAACCAAAGATGTGGGGAAGGAATAGCACACACTACCACAGAAACAATGTATTTATTGTTTTTCAGAAGTACTGTAAACCCCAGTAATGTTCTCATTGCTGGCTCCACACAGGGGTCAGTGATGCTTCTGGAAGTGACTTGATGCTCACTAAATTGCTGAAATCCATGTTAGACACAGCCTTTTTGTGAAAGCACTAGAGAGACATAGCATAGTTGGCTGGAACCTATTTTTGTGCCTCAACTTCATCCATACCTTAGATCCCACTACAAACTTCGTCTTTAATCTCTCAAACCCTGAGTCTCCAGGCCCAAAGGTGCATCCCTTGGAAAGCCATTTCCAGAGCAGTGCAGCACCTTGGCAATGCCTCCTCACACAGTATAAATGATCACAAACTGAAAGAACATTATTTACTTGCTCTTGGATTCTATGGATGCAAATAGATTAATGGACTATTTACAGTACGATTCCCCATATGAGAATAATAAATACCTCTGTAATTAACTAATTAATTATGTGTCATAACTACATTGTTTTCCATAAATGGAACAGTAACCATTTGAGACTGCTGAAATACATGTTTACTTCCCCCTCCCCTGCCTTTTCTTTTTTTTTTTTTAATACTACATTTTTTCATTTAGATAAAAATGTAAGTATTTTTCTGACTTGTCAAATTTCAGGCTACTCCATTTCCAGGTGAAGTCTCCTTCAATACTAATAAAAATCCCTCCGGGAGATGAGCAGTAACTGAACACACCAGCTAAAGAGAAATGATGCGCTACAAAAATATACTTGCACGGTGTGGATGTGCAAGGAAATCTTATGCTGCTCTCCAGCTTCCCCACAAACCTTATTTCCCATTAAATTGTATGATGCAGCTCTTCTCCCACCCTACTTCCTTCCCCCAGGAGTAATCATTCATTTTCAGCAGTACAGAGCTTTTGATTGAGGTGTTTTTTTCCTGCTCCTCGCTGAATGTGCTTCCCATAAGCTGACTCACTAGCCCTCTGTTAAAAAGGGAAAAGAGGGAAGAGATAATTCCTTTCCTGGAGAGCTTTTAACTGAATATTTGGTATGGAAACACAGCATCAGCTACCATCTATTACAGAAGGAAACCCCAAAAGAATAAATTCTAAGCAACCATCTTTATCTGAAATTAAAGGACAAAAGCTATGGCAATGATGCTCCACACTTACCTTCATGGGTCCAATCCTACATGAGCTACCAAAGCCTAATAATTGTCATTTCACCAAACCCAAAACATTCAGATTTTCAGAGATGCAGCTAGGGCTGGGACAAGCTCTGTTTTGGCAAGCTCAGAAGCTCTGTGATAGTCTGAGCATTTCATTAAAAAATGATTTTATAGGTAGTGGGATTGTAAAGAGTCAACAGCTGTAAAACTCCAGCCACTTATTTAACTTTTAAACTAGAAATTGTTAACTAAATTCTTAAAGCCCTAAAGCTTGACAGTTCCTTCTTGGGAAAAAGAAGCCTGTGTTAGCTTATCCTTAAGGTCAAGAAATGCAGAGTCTAAGGCAGCAGGCTAGGAAATATCTCCTAAATCCATGAGTCCCCTTGGGGAAGTGTTCTGCTACCCGCTATTTCCCAGTTTACTCAGATATTGCCAATTCAAGCCCTTTCATTCATAAACCTGAGGTACAATTACATAGAAAAAGAGAGAATTTTTCTCCAGTAGCCCCTGTGAGTCAGCAACACAGCGCTTTGAAAAAGCATCATCAAATAACTGGTGTGATATGAAGTAGGGATGAACGATTTGAAGGCACAAGCAGAAAAAGTGTCCTCCTGTCTCAGAAGCTCCAGTTTGATCTTGGCACAGGGCTTGAGAGTCACTCAGAGCTCTGTACTGCAAACCCTCAACACTCTGGAGATGTTTTTCTTACCCCTACCTTTCACAATAGGGACTGTACACCCCAGAAGGTCCTATCCCAGTGCCACACAGCCAGGATTGCTTCCCTGCACAGGTAGGAAGCTCTCAGAAGTTCTCTGGTAAATACACAGGACTGGATCTGATCAATACAGGAATATCCTGCTGAAAGCCACTCTGGCCATTCCACCTCAAAAAGCTCTCACCATCCAGAAACATGTCCCATTCTCAGCAGATACAAAATTGTGGAATATTTATTTAGGTATTGTTAGTATGACAATCCAGGCATGGTGTGCTGGGACAGAAATCTGCTGCTGAATCCTTGTGCTTTGTGTGTAACTGCACAGGGAGTGAGCCAAGGGCACTGCTATGGTTTGTGTGCTCACATAAGGCCTTGTAAGAATGTTGAAGTATCCAGGATTTATACAACATAACTCAGCTTTTTAGTAATCAAAAAGTTTCTGTGTTTTTTTCATGTCTAAGTGAGAAACTTGCACCTTTTAGAACAATGAAAGAGTAGATGTTTGCAGGCTGATACAAATATTCATGTTTAAAATACATCCACATGCAGGAGATTCTGTGAAATCTGTGCCAAGTGGCTGAATATAAAGACTGTAACACTGCAAGGTTTATTACATAAATGAGAAGTCTTAATCATTTTAATCTCTCTGTGCAGCTCTATAGCCTAGCCTTCATAACTTGCTGTAAGTAAATCTCAAACCCAATATCCTTTCCCTTACTCAATTAAAGTAAATTAAAACTGGTCACAACTAGGCAACTGTGCCTTGGAGAGCAGAGAAGGGCAAGAGCCTGTCCTGCTTTGCATTTAGAACACTTTCCTAGAAACAGGAGTTAAACCTTTTCTCAGGTTTGGATTGGTCCCAGGCTGGTTTGGTCTGTTCCTTCCATAACGAGAATATCTTCAGTGGAAGGTCAAACGGGAATGTGGTTACATTTTGGCACAGTAGCTGTGGAGGATGCAAGAACTTCTGATTCAAGTGCAAGCAATCAAAATTAGAAGTGGCATAATAGTTGAAAATACATCCTCCTTTCCTAACAATATTCAGAGAAGGAGTTTTGTCCATGGCAGATGGTTTATCATGATGTGAGGGAAGGTTTAGAAAATTATCTTTAGTGCAGAATGGAAAAAACTCATGGTGTGGGAAGAGTTAACCTGGGCTTTTAGAGCATTGTAATCTAGCAGACTGTTAAACAGTGAGAGGGAATTAAGTGACCTGAAAATGGCATAACTAATTGCAGAGTCTTGAAAAAATAACGGCAACGTGGAGGTTCATGAAATGTGTATGAACTGTATCACATATTCATGCCCTATTACTGTGAATTCTGAAGTGTCTTACTGTTCAAGATAATAGACCTTGATTCAATTCAGTCTGATGTAGGATGAATTCCATGTGCTAATTAGTAAAGCATTTCTTAATGATTAGGAAAAAGTAGATAACATCTGATTGAAAACCTAACTGTCAGAGATAAAACAACGATACAACTCGGGGTGGAAGGAATGCCAGTCAGGCTGAATTCAGGTGTCTTAATTATGATAATTAATGATTGTATTCCCTATATAAATGAACTCAGCCAACATGAAAAGCATATTGTAATTAAAGTGCTTTTGAAAAGCAACATTTAAACAAATGCCATTGGTAATATTAATTACTTTTCTCATTTTCCATTTCACATTTGATTGCATTGGTTCAGTATGGAGCTAATAAGGACAGACTTTGAGCTACTACAGTTCCTACTGAAATAAGAACTTAGCACAACACAGAAAGAGGGCTTAGAAGACCCTGAACTTTTATCAATGCACATAATCAGTGATTTTTCTCGTATAATGAAAATATACCCTCTGTTAACAAATTGCTGCATCATGTTTTCCACCTCCAGTATGCCATATTGATGGATTTCCTCCCAGACAAAAGCCAAACTGCAATTGAATGTGGCTTTGGAGAGACCAGAAGAAGCAGCTGGTGAAAAAAAATGCTTTTTGGGGTTAGATCTGTTCAGGAAAGGTAATTTGTGTCCTAAAAGAGATGAGAGTTTTGTTTTTCCTCTTTTAGCTCTTAAGTGGCTGCACTGAAATGAAAGTTCGCTTGTGATTTGATTTTGAGTTTGTTTGGTTTTTCTGAAGAACCAACACCTCCCCAGAGAAAGCTTGATTCCATTCACAACAATGGAAGAGGTATTTAAAGCAAAACCAACAGCCACTTCTGTTTTGGGTGCCCTAGGCTTGTTTGTCATCAGCTCTGTGAAAATAGCTACTCATGCCCAGAACTTCTGCTGCTCTAAAACACATGGTGCATTTAGACTTCCCTGTACAATGCTTATCCTGATCCTATATTGTAGAGCCCCTGTGAAATCTGCACATTATAACAGATCAACATGATATTCTAGGATAGGTAAGAGGTGTATCAACTTGATCTTGTCATCTCCATTGGCTGTACTGTGAGAAATGCTCAGTGACAGGACTTCTCAAAGTAGTGTAAAGTCAGCATATTAAGGGTAATTTAGTCTGATATTAACGTGGTGAGTACAGAATAGCTCCCCTGGAAGCCAATCCTGTACTGATTACAATTCTACATAGGAGATAAAACATAAGTTAGAAGAAGTTTCACAGCTGCAGACCAAAGTGACAAAATAGAAGAACAAAGAGCTCAGTGATAATGGGTAAAATCCTGGCCTCAGTAAGGTCAAGAGCAAACTCCCATTGATTTTAATGACACTTGATATTTCTAATTCATCACCTTTGAAGTGACAAATATACAAACATCAGTCAGTACGGAGAAGTGGCCTGCTAAATCACACCTCCACAAATGGGGGATTTTGCTGTTTGTAGTCAGCCACCCGAGAAATTTGCCAGCAGGCTTTGAATGTATACTTTGAAGTGATTCAATTCTATTAAAGTGTAACTTGCTCATTTCATATTTTTGAGCTTCTTAAAAAAGCCATCTGTAGTTATTCTTCCAGTCAGAATAACCATTTGCAGTAATGGAAAAATGAATTATCTAGGGAAAGCCTGGAAATGTCAGTGTTCTGGATAAATACTACGTGTTCCTTCCCCCTTCCTCCTCTCTCTGCTGCCCTTTGCCATTCTCTTTTATTAAAAGCTGCTCCAGCGGCTGGATCTCTCCTTGTTTTCTCTCTGAGCCATGAGAACCCCATGAGCTGATACCACCAGCAAGAGTAGCCCAACAGGCAGAGTTTTGACTCTTTGTGAGGTAACTGCTGGCTCTGCATTAACCTGCATGGTTTTGGAAAAGAAGGAATCCAAACGAGCAGTTTCTTCTCCAACATGAGCAGACAGCAGCTTGAAAAGCCCCACTTTTTTCTGTCAAGGTCTCTCTCCCTCACCACTCAAGCTCCCATGCAGCTTCTCCTGCACTCACCTGGGCAGGTTCATCCCCACTGGTGCTCAGCACTGTTTCTCACTCACCCTCCCCTGTTTTCCCAGCACAATGGATGAAAATTCAATTCCATTAATAGCTAGGCTAGCGCTCCTGTCAGCTTCCACCAGGCTGGAGTTGTGCTTAATAAGCACAACCAGAGTGCGAGTCTTTCCTGGAACCAATTGTGCTGTGATTTCAGCGAAAGCGTTTGTAAAACTTTCTGATCTGAGAAATTCTAAGCCTTCTGGCCACCAGCCCAAAGTGGCCAACAAGTGGCACTCCCTGGTGTGGGACAAGATGGCTCCACAGTGGTCATTTGGGCTTCTGAGCCACCTGGGACAAGGACTCTGCAGGACCACATTGTTGTCATGGACCATGTGTGCTTCCCACTGGCCCAAATCGTTCTAGAACTTAGCACTGCACTGGTTAAAACCAACTAAATCAAATCTGATCAAATCAAATCAAATCAAACCAAACCCACACATGCATGGGTTAATAGCAACTCATTTCAGAGAAATCTGCTCTCTATAGGATTTTTTTTTACTTGTTTCTTAATTCAGTTTTTTCTTTCTTCATATTTTTCTTTTTTTAAATGTGGTTTTTGGGGGATTGGATTTTTGGGGGGTTTTTTTGGTGGGGTTTTTTTTTGTCTTTTGGGGTTTTTTTTGGTTTGGGTTTGGGTTTTTTTTTTTTGTTGTTTGTTTGGGTTCTGGTTTTTTTGTTCTTAAGATTCATTTGTAAGAAGAGTCATACCAAGATTTAAATGAAGACAATTAAGGGCAAACTAAAGTTACTCCCAGCACCACGGAAGCAGGTTGTGAACTCTTAAATCAGGCACTTTTAACCATGACCTGAGGCCACAGCATTGTCCCAGCTGCTTTCACTGCAGGGAACACCTTCCCTCACCTCTGTTTTAAGGAGGCTAATGTGACCTCATTTATATTTAGCACAAATATAACAAAAGTTATACATGAGAACACTGCATAGCACACAGCAAAGGGACAGGCAAGAAAACATTTCCTGCAGAGAAAGATTCATTTTCACTTTTAGCTCCACACCAGTGAAACAATCTTCTCCCTTCCCTCTAAGCAGGCTGCTGGTGCCACACATTGATGCTCACTGAGGTTATTAACATTCCTTGTTTGCAGCCTGTATCCCATTTGTATGGTACAAACTGTTGTAAGGCTATTTCCTAATGTAATGGTTACCAATTAAATACCACCCAAGACTCAACATTTAATCAACCTTTGCCTTTTTTTCCATAAATCCTAAAAGATAATTTAAGTTCATTGATGATCTGCATTTTAGAAGTGCCTCAATGCCTGCAAAAGCACAAATGCCAGTCTTATTGTTCACACATACTTCCAAGGTTCAAAACAATTGAAGAGACAATTCATCATGTTGGATGCATTTAAAAAAAAAAAAAAAAAAAAGGAAAGAAAAAAAAGGAAAGAAAAAAAAGGAAAGGAAAGAAACTAGAGGATGTTTTGCAGCTTATTGTCTTGATTTACAGATTTAGTGTGCTCTGTCTTTGAAAGTGGAGTGTCCTCTGCCCTCTTCCTTTCCCTTGTCCAAGGTGAATCATTCTGAGGAGTGAGCAGATTCAAGGACAGGAAAGAATCTCTGAGCTCTGGTACTCTAGTATGAAATTCAGACTACCTCTATATATCCCTTTTTTCCTGTTATTACAGGAAAACTGAGACAAATCTCTTGAATTTTTTGATTTGGAAAGCAGAAGTGGTTGTGATCCACACGAGTTCCAGGCACTGAGCCATAGCAGTATGCAGAGCCTTCTGAGGGGTATTGAGGCACAGGGCTGAGCAGTGCTTAGCTCTCACCATGGGCACTGCACATCTTGAAACCATGCAGCTGAGAAGGTTTTTCCTCTCAGATTTGTTGGTCAGAGCATTGACTGGTAAGATTTTAACTGTCAGATTTGTTGGTCAGAGCAGGGTGCTGATAACACCAAGGTTGTGGGGTCGATCCCTGTATGAGCCATTCACTGAAGAGCTGGACTCGCTGCTCCTTGTGGTTCCCTTCCAGCCCAGAATACTCTGTGATTCTGCAGTTCTGTGAAGTTTGTCCCATTTAAAACAAGCAGTTCCTCTTCCATTGAATCACCCATTTCCCATGCTGCCTGTCCTTGGGCATCACCCTTCACCCTGCTCCTTCCACCCAGAACCCCAGTGCGGCTGTGACCATGGAGCAGCTCCATGCCTAGTGTGGCTGTGACCATGGAGCAGCTCCGTGCCAGTGTGGCTGTGACCATGGAGCAGCTCTGTGCCCAGTGTGGCTGTGACCATGGAGCAGCTCTGTGCCTAGTGTGGCTGTGACCATGGAGCAGCTCCGTGCCCAGTGTGGCTGTGACCATGGAGCAGCTCCGTGCCCAGTGTGGCTGTGACCATGGAGCAGCTCTGTGCCCAGTGTAGCTGTGACCATGGAGCAGCTCCGTGCCCAGTGTGGCACATCCCAGTCCTGCCAGCAGCAGGACTGAGCAGAGCTGCTGCTGCCCTCGGTGCTCAGAGCCCCGTCAGGCCCCATGTCTGTGGTGCCATCTGTTGCTGTGGCAGCTGCAGTCTGGGCTCTTTCAGAGGTGGCTCGTCACATCCAGGAGGGTGCTGTGGTGACAGACTGGGGACACAGAGTCTGTTCCAGCACCCACATGGTCACACACGGATCTGGGGCCTTGCAGACCCGAGCAGGGATGGACAGGAGCTCCTTCCCACCCTTCAGGCACATGGCAGGGTTTGCTGAAGGTCACACTCCAGTGCAGTTTGTCACTTGTGTGGCAGAGATGCTCAGTGATTTAACACCGAGGAGCAGCAGCCTCCCCCACTGCTCGTCTCAGCCCAGTGCTCTCCCTGAACAGGATCTTATTGACAGATTGCTTCAGGAGCTCCAATAACCTCCTGCACAAAGACCGACTTTTTTACACTTCAGTGTTAACAGATGATTTGTGTATTTAGGAAATGCATGCATTCTTTGAAAGTCATTCTAGGCAGAGTGGAGGACTGACTGAAATGAATTAATACACCTAGCAAGCCTGTTTTAAAAAGCCCATACTTCTGAGAATAGGAAATAATAATAATTTTTTTTGCATATTTCACTCTAATAATAAAAGAGTCACAGACCCTCTAAATAGAAATCAAAGATATATTGGCATGAACTTCAAAAATAACTAAGCCTGAAAGGATTATAGAATGCATGCTCCTAAGGAGATGTTCTCTACTTATAATATCTTATTTTCTGAGGCAAATATTAGATTAGTTACTGACTGGTACACGAGGAAAATGCAGAATGAAATTACAGTGATAAACTTTATGTAATTTCTGAGATGAGATCTTCATTCTAGCAAAGAACTTGTTTTAAACTAATCATGGCAGAATGTTTAGTATTTGCTGGAAGATCTATCTGAGCAGCCTTTGGGATCCAAGGATGGAAAAAAAGGTTAAAAATTCAAAACTAAAGCATGGTCATTTCTGTTTCTAAGTTACTGCCTTGAATGTCTCGAAGATGCTGAATTCAATTGGCCAGCAAATCTTATCAGGATGATATTTAGAATGTCAGAAGATGCACTCGGAAAGATAACTAGGACTTAACAAGCACTATCAATCACCTCCTAACAGCTGAGAGCCCAGCTGATATCACAAGGTTATGCTGGAGGAGCTAATGAAGATATGGATTTCATTTGGCTTGCAAAGCTATTTCCTTTTATTAATTTAAGAGACGGCTTTATGTTCAAAAACATTTTTGCATACAAACTTAAATAGTATCCTAGACTACCTGATGTCACCTGCTTAAAAACACAGTAATTTGAAATTGTGCAGGAATTTAATGACCAGGATTTCTCTGATCCCCAGAGTGTGCCCTGCAGCTTTGGATGGTGATTTTCCTTTTTTTTTTTTTTAACATTATGATCTTTCTTGCTATAGGAATGTTTTCAACTCCTATGTTTTATAATTAAAAAATGTGTTTATGTACCCCAGTCCTCCCACTATGGCTCTGATAATGGAACAGAGGAGCTGAAAATGGTCCATCTACTCCTTCAATTGCAGGGAATGGGAGAGCAGGGCTGAGCTGCACAGCGAGAGGGATATTGCTTTGGTGCTCCTGTGTGCAGTCTGGGGCCCTGATCCTGCAGACATTTAGGCAGTTGAGCAATTTTACACAAGTGAATAATCTGATTTAGTTCAAAGGGAGCACTCACATATGTTAAATGTCATACCTGCTGCGGTGGTTTAGCCCCAGCAGGCAGCTAAGTGCCACAGTCACCAGCAGCCCCTGCCGTGGGATGGGAGCAGAGCAGGGAAACAAAGGTAGGGATTATGGGCTGAGACAGGAACAGTTTCATAACTGAGATAAAATAAAACATAGTCGTCTTTACAGTAAAATGTAATAAAAATAATTTTAATGGGGAGACAAAAACAGTAACAAAGAAAAAACAAAAAAGAGAAAGAAAACCCAAGAAAGACAAATTATTCACAGTAGAGTGGCTCACTACCCCCTGACTGCTGGTCTGGAATATTCCTGGGGACAGTTGGGGTCAGCTGTCCTGGCCATGATCCCTCCTGGCTCCTTGTGCTTCTCCTTTCTGGCAGAACACAGGAAACTGAGAAGTCCTTGAACCCCTCAGCATCACCCAAGCCATCAGGGTGTTACCAACAGTATTCTCTTTCTAAACCAACACCACTGCACTGGGGCAGCTACCAGGAAGAAAATTAACTCTGTCCCAACCAAATCCAAGCCATTTCCCTCAGTGTTCCTAAGCTGGAGACCTGCACTGCCACCAGGCTGTGGCTTCCCATGGAGGGAACTCCACAGGCTGCAAACCCTGGTTTTCATTTACTCTTAATGGTTGCCAAAGGAACAGTATCACATTCCCTGATCTGCCTTTATGAAATACAAAACAAGAGTCTGCATTACTGAGTGCGCATGAAGCTTAATTGGACAGGGTATCTGGGCTTAAACTCCAGGAGAGGGAAGTAGTAAAATAAAATAGTTAGGATACAGCAAAATGTTTCCTGTTACATGGTGCACACATTCTGCTCACACGGACTTTGACCATACCTAAAGGTAATGTAAAGGTGGGATGTCATCAAAAAATGACACTGAATATGTAGGTTTCAACAGCAAAAGCTGTTCCTGTTGTTTACTGCACTTGTCATTTACTCATGTGTGTGTATGGCATCACAGAACTGTGATTCCGTGTGAATTGCCATAGCAAAAATTCCATAAGCACATAACTGACAAAAACTGTGCCATAATTAGCAAATATTATGGGAAGACACAAGATTTCTCACTGTAATCAAAAGCCTGACAAACATTTACTTTTTAGAGTTTACCTCTTAGTTCTTGACACTGATACTTCAATGAGTTAAAAACTTTAAGGAAAATGCTGCATAAATGCAGTACAACCCCACTATCTTCTAACAGGAACTAAAAACCCCACACACAATGCTGAATTTGAAATTTCAATATGCTACTGCTACATTCCTTCCACAACAATCAGCTTCTCCTCTTCAGAGAGAATCAAGGCCTCTGACATGACCCAAACTAAATCATCATTATTTAGGTATTCCCCTATTCAAACTCAACAGTGAAATGTTTTGCCTTCTGTTGCAATGTACATTCTCTGCTCTGTGGGAACAACTTCCTTATTAACTGCAGAGTCTCAGACACAAGGAATCCTCTTTAATGCTCTCAGTGTTTTGTCCAAAGAGCAGCAGAGTTTGTACTCTGGCCAGACATCACTGAGAAAAGCACTGGTCAAATGGAAGGGCACCAAGAAACCCCACATCTCCTCACAGCTCCAGCAACATAAAACAGGAGTGAGCCTCATGCATTAAACAGAATTAGCATTGCCTGAGATGGGATTAAGCAAAGGAAGACCATACAGTATAATAGGGAATAATTAAATATGGCTAAGGAAATATTGAAAAGAATATTCTGAAATCAAGACTACTGTATTAAAATAATAATTATGTTGATTATGCTGATTAAAATTAACAAGTACTTTGAATATACTTCAAGATGCAAAAGGCAGATTGATTCTGGATGGAAGGTGTTGCTCCCAGAAGAGCAATGACACCTTTTGTCCATTTTGTTGAAGGGTTGGCACTTTGTCCTGCCAGTCAGCCTGTGAAGAGATTTGGTACAGCTTCTACACACTGTTGTAGCCATTCCTGGTGAGCTGTTTAGGCTGGAAAAGACCTGAGAGATCATCGAGTCCAACCATTCCCCCAGCACTGCCCAGCCCAGCACTGCCCGATCTCCCCAAGGGCCACATCTACAGTGCCTTTCAATCCCTGCAGGGACTCACTGCCGGGGCTGGGCAGAGGTGGCTCAGCCTGAAGACATTTCCCTTGTCCTGTCCCTGTTCCCTGGAGCACAGCCTGACCCCCCGGCTGTCCCCTCCTGGCAGCAGCTCTGCAGAGCCACAAGGTTCCCTGAGCCTCCTTTGCTCCAGGCTCAGCTCCTTTCCCAGTTCCCTCAGGAGTTCTCCAGCCCTTCCCAGCTCTGTTCCCTTTGGGAGCAGAGCTGCCCAGAGCAACACCAGACTGTCCCAGAGATTTCAGAAGGGCTGGAACTCTGTTTGCATGAGCAGCAGTGACAAAGGCAGAGAGACTGAGGAGATGACAATCAAAGCAGGATGGAAACACCTCCTGCTGCCCTTTAACAACAGACACATCCATGCCTGGAACCCTTTGAATAATTTACTGGAGGGGAACAGATCAGCTGAGTAAAAGTCTCATTTATACTGCAAACAGGGCACTGAGAATGTGGCCTTCAATATTATACAAAGAGCTCCTTTCACAATATATTAACGAGTCATTTTTGTTCAAACAGAGGGGTTTGTGCCTGTGGAAGGTGAGGCTGAAGGCTTTCTCCTCACTTGTGCTGTCAGCAGCACGTCAGCCCCAATCACTGCTGCTTGGGAACTCCCTGCCCTCTCCAGGGCTTGGGTTTCACCCAAACAGCACTGCGGGGAAAGCAGGATTGCTCTTTCCACTAAGAGCCCTCCAGCTCCAGCAACTTAAGCAGACCATGGAACTGGACCCTGAGGCAGACAGTTTGATTTCTGGCTAGGGAAACTATAATATGTTTTCTCCTAAGTAATTTTTTATATTTATATGTTTAAAAAAATGTGTCTGCCAAAATTTCCTGATTTTAACAGTTGAATCAGAGTTTTGAAGAAGTCACCTCATATCATTAGGGTTTTTAAAAAATCTGAATATTAATTGAAAGACTAAGTAAAAACTGAAAATAAATACATTCAATTAATATTAGAGTCATAATCTTATTGCCCTCAGAAATGCCATAAACTATCACACATCTCTCATGGTTTTTCCTTATAAGACATTTATTTCTAAAGGAAAATTACACTTATTTGGGCTTGTTGCTTTTGTTAAGTCCATTGTAGAACCTTTGGAACTAGGGGTGGCAAAACATAACACACATATGTATAGGATAATATTTTTTAAAAAAGTCACTACCTCAATAATTTTGGGCTTGAGCAAGTAATGCAAAAAAGCTCCAATTCCTTCCTTCCTTCCTTCCTTCCTTCCTTCCTTCCTTCCTTCCTTCCTTCCTTCCTTCCTTCCTTCCCAAGTTCAGTTCAGATAGTTCTCCTTATAATTTGAAAAATTCAGATTTGAATCCAAATTCAAATGTTAGGTTCCCAGCCCAGGCTATACCACTTTACTTTGTATTATCTGGGACATATCTTCAAACAGAAGTCTGAAATGTATAAAAGAACATCCTTGCCCTTTTTTGCCCCCCGCTTCATCCTCATAAATCAGAATTTTTTATCTATCAGTACATTCTTAATGTTAGAATTAGACCTAGATAGATTCCACTACATTTTATATGCAACAAATAAAATATTTTTTCTTATTATTCACCAAATTGATACATTAAAATTATCTTCTCTTCAAAACCAATAATGTTTCCTTTCCTTTAAAATAAAGTTTTCTCCTTCCATAGGCTTTTTTCCCCACCACAAATTTCTCCCAAGTTTCTGAATCCAGCTCCTCAGTTTCCAATTTACACTGTGAGATGTGATGGCTGAAAGAGCCCAAATTCACCTGCATTTGTCCAGCAGCTTCATTTAGGGAATTCTCCTTTCCCCATGTCAGAGTTCCACTCTGAATGCTAGAATTCCTAACTCACCACACACTGTATTAGTTTAAATACAAAACCAACTTCCATCAGAATTTCAAACATTATTAAACACTAAACCAGTAAAACCAGTTGTCTTTCCATGCTCTACAGAGAGAAATCCTCAGCACCATTTCATCCTGTGCCCCTCCTAAGAAATCAAGGAATGTGGAAAGGTACAGACTGAAGTTGTTTCTAAAGATCATGAAGCTTAGTGGACTGATTTAATGGACTTGATTACTGATTCAGATCTTAGCACAACCAGCACACAGAAGGGATTTTGGAGATCAAACACAGTCCTGGATGCCAATCTGAAGCAGGAGAGGTAAAAAAAGATATAGGATATGGAACTGGTTTGCTAATTGCACATGTAAAGAATATGATTATTGGTGGTAGGAAGGAATAGACTTAATTCTGTACTTTGTTCCTTCTTTTTATATCAGTGACACACAAATCCAGACTTCAAACACCCCTGGAAATTCAAGGGCTGATTCACTCCTCACTCTCTGGAAGATCTGTGATTACAAACACATCATGTTTGCTCCTAACCCCAGCCAGGGCAGAGCCCAGAGTGTTGTTATGTTCACAGCAAAAGCACAGGAGCAAATTTCACCTGCAGGGAGACTGGTGAAGGAACAGCCACCCAGAAAATACCTACACGTTCCAATCATTCAGCATTTATATCTGAAGTTTAGAAAAGCAGCATTAAAAGAACCTCACATTTAGGAAAATACAACCACCATGCTTCAAGCTGTGGCGAGGAGCTGCTGTTTCCCCTTTTCACTCAGAGAGGATTAAAAGTACAGAGGGAGGAATAAAAAAGTCCTCACAAATGAGTTTTTTGTTGGCTGTTGCTTTGTGAATCTGGTTTCTCCTGAAGAGTTGATGAGTGTGTCAGAAGAACTTCAGTTTCCATCATAGCTCTTAAAATCAGGTCTGATCCAGCTGAGAATTCCTCACACATGACCTCTCCTGTCTGACAGAAAGGCTCTCTGCTCTCAGGCTAACAGAAAACTCCAACTCACTCCCGAAAAGCTCATACCAGCTTTAGGCTTCTCCCTGGTCTGGAGTTCATTAGTTCTTGGGTTTTTTGCCTCCAGGACCATCACTTCATATTAGACTGAAGAGAGAAAGGCAGGAAGCTCATCCCATGTCCTTCTGCCACAGAGAGAGTGAACTCATGCAGTCCAGCCTGGAATTGCATCCTATCCCTGTCCCTCCACACTGCTCCCTCATTTCCCTTCCAACATCTCTCTGTGTTCTTTTTCTACTTGACATTCTTTCATCACAGGCTCACTCCTGCAAAGTTCCAACCCACAACACCCACCTCTGCTCTTCTGACTTGGCCACAATCTTCTAAAACACCTGGTTTTGCCAACACAGCTGGAGGAGGAAAGGCAGTGCTTCACAAATACTGCTCTGATTCCTGCTATGTTACTTTTTTCTCTTTTTACAAATGAGGTCTACAGCTACGGAGCATTTAAAAAGACTTGAAACCTGTGATGATCCTGGTTTGTAATGGTCAAGCTAAAGGAGCAACTGGGCTGTCATTGTAGTGCTGGCTGGGAATATTCTCAGGTGGAACTGGGGGATGCTCTCTGCTTTGATTTTTCCCCTATATCTCAACTTAATTGAGCCAAAAGATGCCACTAAAGGTTGAAATGTTAGGGGAAAATCGACTTGCCAACAGCCTGGGAATTAGGAGAGTGAATAAGGGTATGGCCATGGGTGTAAATTGCTGCTCAAAACAGGGAATAGCAAAGTCTGGAAGCTGCACCTTCTGTGTTCCCTAGGAGCAGCCTTAACTCCAGACTTTCTGAGTGCTTTTTGTCACACTTCAAATCAATTCTTTAAACAGACCTGGGTTTTGTCTGCAAGGAGAATAAGAATATGCTTGAATATTCAAATAAACTTTGGAGGGGGTAAAGTCTACCTTATACCAACATCAAGGTTTTATCATGGTTGAACTCTGTGTGCTCTGAAGGGATTTACCCAAGGTCACCTTTAGGCTCTGTGGCATTACCTTTCCTGTCTTAGCAAGCAGAGTGGGTGGCAATAACTGGTTTCAAATACAGATTTCTTCTTTTAGAAAGCACTTTTCTGTTACCTCCTAAACTAAAATTATCTCGAGTTTCATTTCTAGGCTGAAAAAGGCAAGAGAGCCAGGTGGGGGTCAGGCTCTTCTCCCAGGTAATAAGTGTAGGACAGGAGGAAATGGCCTCAGGTTGTACCAGGAGAGTTTTACTTTCAATATTAGGGAAAATTTCTTCACTGAAAGGGTTGTCATGCATTGGCAGAGCTGCCCAGGGCAGTGCTGGAATCCCCAGCCCCGGAGGGATTTCAAAGCCCTGTGGGTGTGGCACTTGGGGACATGGGGCAGTGCTGGGCTTGGCACTGCTGGGGAGCAGCTGGACTTGATGATCTCTAAGGTCTTTTCCAGCCTAAACAATTCTATGACTTTTTCCTGCTGGCAAGTATCCCTTGCATCCCGAATTCTTGATATAAACATCAGCCCAGGACTGAGATTTCACCAGTGTCCTGTGGAACTTCCAGCTCCCACTGATACCAGCACTGCTCTCTTCTTGGATCACACATTGCCCAACAGTTCCACAGGAGTTCTCCTCTCCCCAGAACTGAAATCAGAACCCCTCCTTAGTGCTCACCCCATTTCTGAGTCAGAGGGAAAGTGCTCTGTGTCAGAAATAAATCCTAGCACAGGAAGGCTGGCAATAACTTTGAAAGCAAAAATGCCAAGTGAATTCTGAGGAATGCAGACTTATTTCAGCATAGAACAGCAGCATGCTGGAAAAGCTGGGATTCTGTGTAAACACCTGATCAGAGTGGCTTCAAAGGAGAGACATTCTCTGGGATTCTGCTCTCCCTGGTGTCTCCGTGCCATGGAAGGGCAGAGGTGGGATTGGTGCTGCTGCAGGACCCTTTGTGCTGAGCCTGCCTTCCCTCAGCCTCCCCATCTGCCTGCTAAGCTCTGCTCCCTGGTGCAATTAAACCTGGGACGTTTGCCCTGCTTATTTATTGCTTTGATCTGCTTCTAAACAGTCTCTGGACATTTGTTCATGCTGAGCAGTGCTTTGATCCAGGAATAAAATCGCTGCAAAGTACTACTGCAGCAAGGTAGGGCTCAACATTTATAAAAGTAAAATCTTGACATAAACTGTTTCCACAAAGTTGCATTCCTCTGGGACAGCAGTCAGGCCTTGTTTGCAGCTTTCCTGGCGAGTTGTTTTGGGTTAGAGCAGAGTTGGAATGGTAATTGCAATGAAACAAAAGGAGGAGAAGAACACCACAGTTCATTTGCCAAGTAAAAATATCACAGACGAGTGATAAACTAATTTTGTGGAGAATCATTCCCCTTTTGTTTATTTATCTTGCCATTTGCTTTAAAGAAACTTGCCTTTGGGCCAATTTAATGAAAAAGAAAAAATCATGTTCTGCAAATAATTTCTAATAAGCTGTGCATTATTGAGAACAGGTTAAGTAGAAGCACTCAACCTGAACTCCCCACAAACTATAAAATCTGTTCTAAAATAATATAATGAGATTCAGAACACTAGTGCCACAATCCTTTTCTTTTGAATTCCCTTGGGAGTGTTCACGCAAGGAAAATGAGATTTTTTTTATACTTCTGAGTGCAGTTTCTGAAGGGATTTTCCATTTTTCAGAGTGGGAGACATGGCTGTGTAGGACTGTAAATGCATATCTTCTTCTAGAATAAGTGTAACAGAGCTCAGAAGGAACCTGGGGACATTGTACAATAGTTTCTTTTTAATTTCAGTCTTTACCTCAAAGGAAGAAATCACTTTGGATAAAAGTGATGTGAATGTTATCGAGAAAATTCCAAAAATTAGTGGGAAAGCACTGTTAATTTTTTTTTCTTTCACAGCGATGCCACATTTCATCCCAAGTTATTTTGGTTATAGTGAGTTAGCACCAAGAGCCATTAATTATGAATTCTTGTTTCACTTTATATGGGATACTGGACATATATTTTATTATATTTGCTCAAAAATTGCTCTTTTTAAACACATTGTGTAACTTGAAGATGACCAGGAGTTGCTGTCATTTGCACTCTAAACACAGAAAAGTCCTTGAATTACATCAGATTAATTAGTTCTGGATTTTTTTAGTTCCCTATTATTTGATTTCCTTATCACAAATTTCCTGTACATGAAACGAATGCAAGTGGAGGTGCTGCTGAAGAGTTTTTTCTGTAACTGCTTACAACAGAGTTCCAGCAATATTTTGAGTATATGGATGTGGTTTGGAGAGAAAGCATTATGGAGTAAGAGACAGCATCACAGTACTCACAATATATTTGGGTCAGTTTTCTCCTGCTGTATATTTGCAGGGACTCTGTGCCCACGTGCAGCACTGCAGTACTAACATTAAAATCAGCATTAAGAAATGGGGTTATAAACTTGCATTTTTATTATCATCGACCTCACATACACTCTCTATATTCTGATGATTATCTACTTAAAACTTCCAAGCATTTGGCTCATTTGAAAATCCATTCTAACAGATACATTTTCCCTATCCAGCTGGGGAAAGTACACATGTAGGAAGACATGGATTTGAGATTGAACCGATGATCACTGATATCTATTAAGGCCTCAAAATCTATAAACAGATGAAAAGGCTGTTATATACAAGTTAATCTCCTTAATCAACTTTGGAGTTTAAATTTCCTTCAGCCATTGCTAAAGTTCTATTTGGTGTCTCACATTCAAAGTTTTTCTTATTTTGTGCTATGAAAAAAATTTCCTTTATTCAAAATTACCTTCAATCTTTGGGGTTTTTTTAAATTTTAAAATTCGGTTTTATTTCTACCTACCCAGTAATTTCTGACAGCTAGGACTTCAGAACTCATGGAAAATGTCATGTTGTTTCATCTTCAAACTCAAACAAGCCAATTGCATGTGGTTATTTCAAGTATTCCGACAATGCAGGAAAATATTAGCACTCCCTATTAAATGTAAAGTAGCAAAGTGTTTGAAACTTCTGAATGCCTTGCCATTTTCAAAATGTCTTGTTCAATGTTTAAGATGTATAGGAATTCAGAGGAAGTCATATATATTTTAATCACATCAATCAAATGAAAATGTGATGAAATTACTGCATATCACAAAGGAATGTTTTATATTAATGTCATAAAAATGGTTTGCTGAATGAGGCTATGGAGAAGCTGCCACTTGAACCACAGCAGAACTGGAAGTTTGAGAATCAAGTAGCTAAGAATAACACTGCTCCATTTTCAACATACTAAAAGCTTTTTACTCAGTGGGAAACGAAGTTATTAGAAAGGGCAGTCTAAAAATGTACTGCTAGGAGATTTGGGAGTAGTAGTCCTTGAAGTGAAGATTTAGTATTGTAGATTTTACAATTTATCCATTTTTGGTGGTTTTGATGTATGAGTCACAGGGGTAATAAACTTCAAATAGGTTGAAGTAAAGTTAAGCACTTCCCAGTATCTTCTATTAATTATCTGTGGAATAGAAGAAAAGAAATTAATGCAGAGACATAAGCCCATCTTGGAACAAAAGGAGAACACGTCCTCATTGTGATGATTTCACTGAGTCTTTTTTCAGAGAAGGATGAGTGATCAAGAAATATTTAATGTCTATAGATTACTTTAAATGTTTCATTTTTTATAATTAAAAATAAATAAATTAGGAATGTGATAACAAAAGGGAGAATGGCAGCCCAAGAAGAGTGTAAACAGAATTCTTGAAGGTGCTGTGCTGTTCCCTGAGCAGAAGCTGGAGGTCAATCCCAGCTGCCAGGCTCACCCACTGGAATGATCTCAAGATTATTTCATGCTCTTTGTTCTTTTAAGCACAGAGTTCTTTTGAGAAGACTGGAGGGAGAGCCAATTTGTCACATGGCTGATGGCTCTGTGATTTAGCAGGGAGCTGAAGTGCCACTGCTCAGGGGAATCTGAGCCTTCCTCTCGGCCATTGCAAGGCTGACCAAAATGATCTGTGGCTATGGTTTGATGGAGAGAAAGGGGAAAACAAACCCTCCATCCCCCACACAGCCCAGTATCCCTCCCGACTCAAAGATTTCTGATTTCTTCATTTCCTGATGGTTTGGCACTCTGCAGGCTGACAGGGTGTGGAGACAGTGGGAGATTCTTTCCTCAAGAAGGAAGGATTTTCTGTGTGCACAGTACAGGCAAGACATTACCAGCTTGGGGGATAACTGCTGATTTTGGGTGACTTTGATAGGTGGAATCAAAACTCTATTCAAGTTTATAGCCCTTTAATAGCTCTAAGTGCAACATTCACAGTCAGGTTAATTGAAAAAAAAACCCACCAAAAAAACCCCCAGAAAATGCATTTAAGTCTCATTAAAAAAAATATGGTGTCTGTTTACACAATGTTGCCTGTGAGTTTTTAAGGTCAGTTCAAAGTTTGGCATTGTAACTTCTTCTTCAACTCATCAGCATAGCTAAAAGCTCCAAGACCTCTGTCCCTTTGATCATTTCAGATTTGGACACTCTCCAACACATTAACTTTCATCTAAAGCTTACAGCTTCTTGGCAGCAATAACACTATTTACTTCAACCTTGCTGAGGCTCCAAGAACTGCTGATAAACCTTTTGGGGTTTGTGTGGCAAGGTCTGGGTACTGGGGCAGGAGGCTGCAGGGGTACCAGGGTGTTTTCATATTTTCTTTCCTCAGAAAGATTAAAACCCTTTGCTCTTTTCTCACTGCAGGAGGATCCTGTTATTAGGGTGCTCATGTCAGTATACTTTAGGAATATCAAGAATCAATGCACTTGGAAAGCAAACATACAAAGGGAAGTTATCATCATTGATCTCTCCCCTCCTCTAAGAGAAAACACCAAGCATGACATTGTTTGTGCAATGAGAAAATGTCTCTGATGAATAGCAATTGTCAGACACAAATAATAAATCAATTTTTTGCAGTTCCATGTGCAGCTCCATGTGAAAATACAGAGTGTATTTTCAGCTATGCACTATCCACACTTGCCATGAAATGAATACAGGAGTTCCTAACCTTTTTCAGGGAAGGCACAGCATTTCTTCAAATAGCTCCTACACTGAATTCCAGATTGACTGCTTAAAGCAGAAATGTCCAGTTCTAAGAGTTGCAAAAAAACTGCTCATGATTTTCCCCCATCAAATGAAAGTCATTCTGAAGCCTCAGACCAACAACTGACCCCACTCTGTACTTTCACACAGAGCTGAGGCTCAGCCAAGATGCTCAGACTAGTTTTCCCTCGTGTTGTTATTTCCTAGATCAGTCTTCCACATCCCCAGCTAATTATCAACATCATCTCTGCAGATAATCTTGTCAGAGGATGACTGTGTCAGAAGATAATCTTTTTAGGGGATAATCTTACCACAAGATCATCTTGTCTCAAGATAATTGCATTACAAGGCTCAAGAGCATCAGCTCCTCCCAAGAATATGGTACATTTTCAGCAGCACTAATATGGAGTCTTAAGTTTAAAAGACATATTAAACTCTGTGAGTCAGTGTGGCAGTGGATATCAACATAGAGATCAATGAGAAGTCCTTTGTCTCTGCAAAACATCCTGCACAGAAATGTTTATGAAAGAAGACTCTGATGAACAGCAATTTCCATAGCACAGTATGTCACAGGTAAATTGACTTCAGTTCTCTCATTGCATGTTTCAATACTTTGCAATAAAAGCTTCTCCTAGGTGAGGCTCCACAGGCATTAGTTTGCAGCAGCATTTTCTGAGTTAATATTGCACAGGGCTAAAAATATAATCCTCACAGCATTGTTCTTAGGTTAGACTGGAGAATCCTTCATTTTTAGGGGTGGATTAAAACTCACCCAGTTCATCACTTATCACTCACAGTAAAAAAATTCCCACAATCACTGAGGCCCTTGCAGATGTTAGCAAAGCTCTGGTAATTTTCAATGTCTGTATCAGTCTGTCAAAGTAATGCAATTAATGAAATAGCAACAGTGATCCTTTTTTGTTTTAACCACTTTCTACTGTTCCCTAACTTTTCTTGCAGCCAGGCAGCAGCATGATTGTCATGGTGTGCCTTCACTAATTGATGTTCTCCACTTCCACCACAGCCTGTGCCTCTCCCATGCCAGCTGCCTACTTTCAATTTATTTGGAGATATGCTTTATTCTTTTTCCTCCTGACCTCCATGACCCTATTTGTGCTACTGCAAAAAGAAGGATGATTGTCTAACAGCCATGAATCACCTCAACTTGATATTTGCAGGCTGTTTAAAACCTCAGCCTTCACTATTGACTATGTGTTTCCTCTGTCTTCCTCCTGCCATAGAGAAAACACTATTTCACTACATTACCAGTTTTCACTTATTGGCTTATATTATGCAGTACACTCCTTTATAATGATATAAAGTTTTATCAAAACTTCCAATTTTTACTCTGAGTAATAGGATTAGCCTTTAAAATTATTCTGGGAAGAAAAATAGTGCCATCTGCATCTGATACACTTGTAATCACAAACCTTCAAGACACTAATGAAAGTCAGGATATTTAGATACCTTTTCCACTTATTGGAAAACCTTGGAAAACCACTGCCTCCAAAGTAGGGTTAGTATGTTTCAAATATTGGAAAAATAGGATTGCATTCTTGTTTTAGAAATAAGCCTTGAAGAGAATAACGTGGAATTCCCATCTCAGAGAGGCAGGAAAATAAGATTGGGATGAGGTTTCCTGGTGGGTTGGATGATGTGATGCTGCATGAAGAAGTGATCTTCCTATTCCACTCCCAGCCATGGATCCTGTCTGACCCCTGGGGTCACTTCCAGCATGGCTTGCTCTGACTTGGGATGCTGTTGTGATCCTACATATCCTGAGTCCATGCAATTCTTGGATCTGTTGCCAAGTGGAGGCAGGGAGGCATCATTGGTTGTGGAAAGAAAAGATCTCCTCTGTAAGGAAGAATTAAATAAAGCTATCCTTACTTTTCATCCTGTTTGTTTCAGATTTTCTGTGCTTGCAGGGAGCAGGTTTTGCTTTTCACGAACCACTAAGACATTCCACTAAAAGAAGTTCAGTCTCTAATTAAATGCAGTGACAGTAACATAATTACATTACTATCCTGCCGAGTTTTTAATATGAGTTCATTTAGTCTGCATTTCACTGCTGGTGATTTTGCATTACCAACTGACTGTTTCTGTGCATGATTAGCTGCCATTAGTCAGACTTCCTTCCATCCATTGACAATTTATCAATAATCTTAACATTCCTATCTAAAGACACTTGGAATGTATTTCTGTACCAGCAGGAGGGAGAGAGGTGTCTGGGTCACAAGTTACTGTGCAATGATGCACATGAGTAAATATTTTTATTTTTAATGAGGTGAAGCTTTTAATAATCAAATAGAGGAGAGAACCTGCAGCAAAGCCCTTGCTCTGAAGCATCCTGAGGATGAGGAGTACAAAGTCCTCTCAGCTTGCACTGACTGCAGCTGGACTTTCAGATGTCCCTGCAAATCAAAACTCAGGTTTCCCAGTTACAATAGAAAACTTTCTAACAAGTCTTTTCTCCATACTTCATCACACAGTCCCCAAAAAATTGTAGGTCTGCAGAGAATTTCTGTAATATACATTGTCCCCAAAAATTCAAGTCCTTTGGGAAGTCTCCTTTTTTTGGTAATTTTTCCCTTCCAGACAGAATATCTTCTCCCTATTTTTGTGCAACACTTTTCCATTTGTCTGAATTCCACTGTATACTCAATAAGTGATATATTAGAATACAGGTATCAGGTATAGAGTACAGGTATAACCAACAGTTTTTCCTTCTAGAAACAGAATTCAGTATCAGAAGCATCTTTACATGCCAAAAGCAATGCAAAAAATATATTTACAGGAAACAAAACATGCTCTGAATTTCAGTTCAACCTTTTGTGTGTTGTCATCAATGTAGACAGCTGCAAATGCTTCTGCTGAGAACAAATTCTTTCAAAAGAAGGGGAAAAAGAGAGGTTTTTTCTGTTGTTGTCCCATATGGCCTGAGTGTTTTCAAATTATACCCCGCTAGTATGAAAACAGGAGTTCTGAAACTGTGTTTATTTACTAGAAAATATAATATTCATTAATTTCCCACAGCTTTACTGTCTTTTTCAAACGTGACACAAAGTTCCCTCTGCATACTTTGCTAGCTTTTGTGCATGTTAACCAATTAAAATGAGAAGTTGGGAAATGTAGGGTAGGAAATATTATAATTAAAAGTTTGTTATGACAACTCTGCCACACTGGAAACTTGAAGAATTAAGGTGTTAAAAATCATAGCACTTGGAGCTATTTAGCAAAACTTTCAAGATCGACAACTCTGCTTTCCAGAACCTTTAAGTGTTTATTAACTTAAGTAGATTTCATAGAATTTCTTTGATCACATTTTTTACAATAAAGCTTTTGCAAAGCATGCATCCTAATTGTTTATTTACACAATATTAATATTCAGGCAGAAGGATCATGGAAGCACAGTTAATTAAATACAAATTAATGTGGTGGAATATTTAATTATCTATTCTACACCTCACAACTAATGATTATGTAAATGCCTTGCATTTAATCTTGTTCCCAGGAAATTAACTTAATGGCCTTCAACAAATGAACATTTTGTATGCATTGCAGGACACTTTATCTAAATTTTAACAGCATGGTATTAGTTTCAGATAATAACATGATTACATAATTTGAAATGTGAATGTATACAATACTTTTGTCTTGATTTTATTTTGGAATTCAGAGTGAAATATAGGACTACTTATACATTGGGGTTTTGAGGTCTTTGGGCTGGGGTTTGGCCAATATCTATTTTTTTCAGTTTTATTTTCAGCACATTTGCAGGGCTCTCTTTCACCCCAACACCCTGCCTGTTCCTGGGGGGACAGTTGGAATTCTGGCTCAGAAGGTGAACCAGAGGGATAGCAAAGATCCAGGAAAATGTCTTGCTGTAACACAGAGCTCCTGCTAAACCTGCCCAGCCCAGGCAGAGGAATGAAGATTCGAAGTTATCCACAGCAGAGATTTTTCTCTGTTGATTGCAGAGTCTGGACCTTTCTGGAAATCAGGAGAATTGATCTGTGTTTTTCTGGATGGTTAAGGCAATACTGACACAGAAAACCTCCCATCACAGAAACCACCTCAACAGTTAAACACAGACAATAAACAGAGCAAGGCAGTTTTTTACTTTTAGAGTTATTAGGAACTCCTACATGCTTTAACCTTGGAACCCAGAACATTTTGAAGTGATCTCAAAATGAGGTTAGGTAATTACAACAAGTGTCCTTAACTTTTGCTAAAGTACATGCCAGATATAGTTCCTGGAAAAAAGGTTTCTTGCTACTAACCAGTATAATTAATATGCTCTCCAATCCAGGATTAATCTAAAGAGCTCTGCTTCTCAGACAGAGAAGAGAGAGGGGGATTTGGCTCTTATGCACAATCTAAAAAGGGACTGATGATTATTATTTATTTGTCTGTAGGTCTGGGCATCCAACACTGCCTGTTCCTGCTACTTTTGATTTTGCAGAACAGCCAGAAAAAGCTGAAATCTTATTCAGAGTCAGTGGAATACAATGGGAAATGATCAGAAATCAAACCAAAGGAATAAAAGTGAGATGCTATGGTAGATTTTAAAGCTTCATTTTACATATTTTACAAAGGCAACACAAGACTGGGTTCTGCAGCCAGGTAAATTTTACCAAGTGGTGGCAAAGGGTGTTTAGAGAAAAATGAGAAACTATTCGAAAAATAGTTTCAGCCAAAAGGATAAAATGAAAGTTTTCAAAATTTATTATGTAATTTTGATATTATTTAAATTAAGTGTTTCATTTGTGAAATAAGGAAGAGCAAGAAGGCTTGAGAAGATAGAATCTCTGTTTCATTTCTGAAGAATGAGAGAAAGAGAAATACCTGGCTCTGACCAGGTACACGTATATGAATTAAACATTTGCTTATCCATACTACTGTGCTTGCTAATCATCACTGTAATTGCACTCAGGAAAAAGGAAATGGAAATTTCACAGAGAATAAAGAAAATCTTTGAGTAATTTACCCATCCTGAATTCAAGTGGAATAGATATTAGTTTTAAGAGATTCAGCTTAAAAAGGAAAAAACATCACTGGGAGGCTTCATTTTAAGGAAGAAATTCTACACAAAATTCTGGTTTGCCCTGGATTTCCAATGTAGATCTGTGTGTTGAGTAAGTCTTTGGAATTGTCTTTGTGGTGTGTCTGGGCAGACTAATTCTGACAGCCCAGAATAACTGGATTTAGGAATGAGCTTTCAGAAGATCAGGAGTAGCAGAACTGGCATCTGGAGCTTTATTTCACACATTCTTCCGTATAACCACAAGGCCCCTCGAGAACAGGAAAGGAAGCAAAGGAAATAAAACAGGAAAAGGAAAGAACTGCACTCACCTCCTAGTATAGGCTCTGTAATATATATGCAATTAGATAACTCTGCACAACACAAGTTCTTTGTATCTAAGTTCATGGATGTTCCATGTATCTTCCCCACTGTTAAAGCACAGCACATGTTAAAACAGTTTCTGCTTTAGATTCATAGGAGGTACATATTAATTGTCATTCACTCATCATAACTGTCATCCTGAAATCAGTTGAATAATCACAGCAAAGAGCATCCATAAAAGTGAGCTGATCAAATTAAAATTAATTAGTTGACATTGTGTTCTTTGTTTAGTGTCATCTTTTACAGTTGTCTTCTGCAGGGTTGTATTTGTGTTTCCCAAATAGTTTTTTTGCCTCTGCAAAGGAAATGAATGATGTACAATTGTACAGATGTACAATCCAGACTATGACATGGAGTTTATTTTATTTTCCATTTCTCTTGCTGTTTGCTTCATTCAGCTTTCACTGGGTGAAAATCCTTCTGCCCGTGTTTCCTTTCTCGTTGCTTGATGCTCTATTTGTCCATTATTAACGTTTAGCTTATTCTCTTCCAGAGTGAGAAATAGGTCCAGCAGAGGTGTAAAACTGCAAGGAGATGGGAAATTCTTGGAGGAGCTTAGCAGTCAGTGGCAGCTGATTGCACTCAATAATTACACAGAACACTCAATACCTTCCAGGATCAGTGCTCAGGTGGGAAGGAAAATGGATGACAGAGTAGAAATAGCTAATTTTACATATTATTTCAAAAGGCCTAATTCTTTCAAGTCAATGGGAGATTTTCCACTGAGTTTAATGGAAAACTCTTAACATTTTCCTTCCTTCAGGATTATGTATATAAACATTTACCGAGGCAAACCTACCAAAATCAGCCAAATGAGGACTCCAATAACTACCTTGTAGTCAAGGCAAGTACAGCACCCACCTCCACCAGGGACTATGAACAGCAGATCAGACTGAGGTCACAGTCAGAAACAGATGAGGTGATCTAAAACTGGAAATATAAACTGGAAGTATTTCTATAACATGAGAATTTTTCCCATTACTATATGATATCAGAGACCTTTCCCATGTGTATAAACCAAAAATACAATTAATATAAACCCCTAAACACTATAAAATAGTCATTAAACTGTGGCTGGATCACAATTCCCTGTTTGAAGCAGGCTTTAGAAACTTTCCCTGTCTCTGGCTATCAGACTGATGTGTTCTTCAGAACACCACCCTTTTCTTTTGAACATTCCACCACTCTTCCTTTTCACTTCATCTCTGCTGTCTTCCCCTTAGAACACCTTTAGATCTCCTTTCCCAGACCTTCGTTTCTTGATCTCCTTTCCCAGACCTTCCCCACGCCCTTCTTTTTGTATTTATCCAGTGGGGGGAAAAAATAAGAAAAAAAAAAAAAAAAAAGAAAAAAAAAGGGGGGGTGGGGAAAGAACTAAGAAAGTAGTGGTTGCTGCAGTTGCTATAAAGTTTTCTGGGAAGGTATGTGGAGAAGTTCTCAGGGCAGAGTGCTAGGGAGAGTCAGATGGCCAGTAAGGGGATTAATTAATTAATTATCTTCCTCTAACTAGAGGACAGGGACACAGCCCCAGCTCTGCCTTCAGCTCTGCTGTGCTCTTCTCTTTCCCTGCTCAGCATGGTGTGAGTTCTGCTGCCTCCTCTCCTTCCTGCCAGCCTGGGCTCTCCTCTCCTGGCACCAAGCATCCTGAGGAAGCAGATTAAATAGGATTTAGCCCAGAATCACCAACATCACTTCTTCAAATAGTTAGGCTTCACAGTCATAAAATAGCAACTCCTCCTTGGATTATGGCAGCACATTCCTGAGCCCATGTAATCTTAAAACATACATTGCAGGGCTCTAATTCCCAACGACTGTCAGGCACCTGTTTGTATTTGTGGGGTGTGTTGACATTTCAGATGCCCTGCAAGGATTTTCACATTGATTTGGACAGGACAGCTCACAATTTAAAAACCCAAGGATGTGAAAAATCATTGCTGCATGTCCCCACTGCAGTTTTCGGGTGGGAGGCAAACATGATTCTGTATTGCCCTAGACTTTTACATTTTTGTGAAGAAAATGAAACCCAGACCATTCAAAAGAGTTCAGCTTTTGTGTCAATCTAGTCCTGCTGGGAACATTGGTAAATACCAAGTGTTTTTTAAAAGCAGCACAATTAGGTCAGTGCTGAGCACCTTTGCAGATTTCTATTTAAATCAGCAGCTCAGCCTCTGTCTAGGCAAGGAACCAGGGCAGCAGATTTCAAAGCTGATGCCCTTTCTGTCCTTTGTGGCCTTTTTTTTCTGTTTACGAAAGAGTTGCATAAAGACATTACTGCTGAAGAGGAAAAGAATCATTTTAATATTTGTGTACTTTACTAGGTTTTCCCTTTCATTTCTTTGTTAGTTGAGAAACAATTGTAATATTTAAGCAGCCAGTGAGTTCACTTTGTTAACAGTTCAAACATAATGGGGAGCCAATATATTTAATATTAGTTATTAACCTTCTGCAAATTTAAGCTGTATTTTTCTCACTTAATTAGGTAAACTGCATTGTTTTTCTCTTACTGGTTCCTCTCTTTAATATGAGAGCATTAAAAGCACCATAGGGTGCACTGTATTTTAGTAGAGTACATATTTTTCTATGAATTGTAAATTGTTTAGAATTTTTTTCACCTTCACTATTCTTGCGATTCACAATAAAACATGTGATCCCAAATGCAACCTTTCTAAAAAGTGACTGCACCCAGCCTGTAACTAATTAATTACGAACATAATCTGTTCTAGTGACAGTTATTTTTTAACAAAGCTTTATAATGCAAATCATGCCATTTACATTTCTATTCAAGGGATGTCTACTTTTAAAATCTCACACAGCATATTGCCTTAGAATCAATTCACCCCTTTCTCTTTTCCTTTTTCACCTTCTCCTCTCTCCTTTGCAGTCCTCATTCGCTTTTGAAATGGAACAAAACATTGCTAATTTGGCCATTCTCCCCCTCCCGGCATTTCGCTGCTTTAGTCTCATTGCAGAGCGAGCAGATCAAGCTGCTGAATGCAAAGGCAGAGAGCATTTCAGTATCCATGAAAGCAAGGGAGATCATGCTGGGACAGTCACCTTCACCAGCGAGCATTCCGTCTGAATTTACAGTAATAGACTCATACTCGGAGGACGCTTGCTGTGTTTGTTTGCAAACTAGTATGCAGTACTTACAAGTCTGTGGTTTTATTGACATATTCCTTTCCTTTCCTGTGGTTTTTAATTGAAACCCCCACTGCTCAGCCGAGCTCCTGCAAGTCAGAGAACAGAAGTTTTGCGTTTAGTTTAGCATTTAGACAAGATGAACACGTACAGGAGAGTTCTGCTGGTCGATTAGGAAATGCATAGTTCAGGGCTGTTGGAGTTTTTGTTTTGATTAAGTAAGACTGATGGTGTTTGTGTGGAATTAGCACTGTGAAATCAAATGGGTGATGGAGAAAGTGGCTTCGTGTATAGATCAACATGCAAATGAAACAGTTGTTTTAATAGCACTGGGTTTGGAAAATTAGATTAGAAAAAAAATTAGAATAGAAAAAAAATTAGAAAAATATTAGAATAAAAATATTAGTATTTAAAAAATATTTGCTAGAAAGTGTTTGCTTCCCACTGCTGCAAGCACAGTGCTGGCTGTGTGTTCCACTGAGTGCTCAGCACACAACTCTTGTGTCCATTCTGGTCCCTCTCTGGATGAGCTGAGAGAGAGCCAGGAGTAGCCCTGTGTGTCACAGGGAAGGTAACATCCCTTAAAAATTACAGTGTTTTTCACCAATGTGGAAAAAAAGCTAGTTTAATACCAACAGATTGCAAGAAGCATGTGCAAAACTGATGTGAACTGAGAAACAGAAGTCAGGTAAATCTGAAAGTGTGTTTCCAGGCTGGGCACATCACCTGAGCTAGTTTGGATGGCTTACACTTCTGCCTTGGGACAGGAGATAAAGTCCCCTGGAAGCATTTAGGACCCCAGGGAATGGCATGAAGCTGAGTCAGACAATATTTAAGTTAGAGTTTAGAAAACACACACCCTGTAACACACCCAGCGGGTGCTGGCACTGCCCAGGCTCCCCAGGGAATGGTGACATTCCCAAATCTGCCAGAGCTCCCGGAGCCTTTGGACAGCACTGCCAGGGATGCACAGGCTGGGATTGCTGGGTGTCTGGGCAGGGACAGCAGCTGAGCCATGAGCCTGGTGGGTCCTTCCAGCTCAGGATATGATTCTATGATTACCAGTACAGTTTTCATTTAACTAAAATAACAATGCAATATAAATAACACACAACCATGTCAAAAAATGCAACTCCTGTCCACATCCATTCAGGACACTCTGTGATCCTGAGCTAAAACTTGTCTCTTTTCTTCCTACATAAAGGGATTTGCTTGCTTGCACTCAAAAAATGAATGGAACCAACTGACCATGGATGCAGATGGGAAATTTACTCTCTTAAGTATTCCTCCTGTTGCATTAACACCCTTCAGCAAAGTAGCCAGCAGAGCCTTTGCAGCACAGAAGTTCTGCAAGAAAAAAAATACACCAGCAGCATTTGTCAAATAAATGTCTGTTAATGAATAACATAAAAGAGCCCATGTTCCTCAGTTGTAAATAAGAGAGAACAGAGAAGTGTGAAAAGAACTCTGCTAAAGAAACAATGAAATATTAATAAACTTGTGTGGGAAGCCTTGCTAGGTGAGGAATTAGACAAATGCATCACTTGCTTTCTTTATCCTCCCACAGGACCATGCCTACGTGAATTGGTATTGACCTGGGAGGTGAGGAACAAACACACACAGAAATCCATGACAAACAACCCACAATTTTAGAGGCCAGGTCACACCACAGACCACTGCACAATTAAGGAGGTTATGTGCATAGCAACATGACAATGAAAAAACCTCCTAGTTATTCTATATAAAGCCTGGAAATCATGTATACACCATCCTGATAAACATTAATGTTTCTTTCTTTCTTTTGTTCTCATAGTTTTAGTCGTGACTGAAGAACTGACATGACCAGATGTGAAAAGAAATAAATTATTGTGTTAAAATTGTCAAAAGATCCTCCGAATAGCTGGAATTTTTAACAAGTATATTGGTGAACTGCTGATTTTTTCCTTAAGTAGCACATACCCAAATATATATTTACTGTATTTGTGCTGTGATGTGCACATGCACTCTGAATCCTCATCCTGGACCATGGATTGGAAAACCTGAGGAGCAATTATTGATTATTTGGGTGCAAAACATCCTCTTCAGGAGAATTAGTCACTGCAGCCTGAGGGATTGCCCTGGTCACTTGTTATTAGAAGTAATATTGACTTCTAAAAGGAGACCACAAAGATATCCAGGTTCTTTTGGTTTTCTACATATTGAAGCTGGAAGGTATGAAATTAATACCTCTCTTGAAGCTCTTTCTAACTGAAATGGTAAACCCCTGATTTCACCAGTGGGATGCCAGAATATTTAAGAATTTGCAAATATCCCTGTCAATGTTGCTCATTATGCAAGAAATAAACTATAACAAAGTGAGGTAAGGTAGTGTGCTGCTCCTTTGGGGGATGAATGGGAAACTGCAGCCAGGAGTCCATTGAAATTCCAGTGTGCCAGGGACTGCCAGCTGGCTGTCCACAACAGAGTGAGACAAAAAAACCTGTATTCTCTGCCTATCACTACAAGAGCAGCCATTTGGCTCAAGCCCATCCAAAATCAAATATCCAGCTGGGAGACAGCTCCCATTTGTCCCGTGAAGGGTTAAACAAGGTGTGCAGAAGGTAAAATTCCTATTAGGTTATTATTGCATGGAAGAATTCCTTTGACTGGGGAGCAGCAGAAAGAAAAATCTCTTGTTGTACTGTAAACAGACACCTGGCAGGCAAGTGTGTGTTGGCCAATAAGATGTGAAGGACAGCAAATGGAATAAAGAACCATTTTTCAGGCTCTGGTGTTGGTGTTCTGGTTTATTTGCTGTATTGTTGCTTTGTTCTACAGACAAAAGCTCATTGTTAGCTAGATCCTGTCCCAGTTAACCCAGGTCTGGTTTAAAGGCATCATTTGCCCAATTTGCTTTCCACATGGCTTCCACAAACAAATTGTAAAGGAGAAGTTAGATAATCCTCCCTCGAGTGAGATTTTAGTAGAGGAGACTGAGGAGAGACCCCAGAGCAGACCACAGCTCCTTCATAGCTGCCTGTTGGGAAAAATGTGTTGGAAAAGGCAGAAAACACAGCCCTGGATTGAGATGTTTTCCATCTTTTTAGCAAAGTTTGAGCAAAGAGATTTAACCCATGATGCCACTGCTGGCATAGCTCTCATATTTGGGCATTAGCTCCAATCAATTCTTTGAAAATAAATGACAGCTGAATAAATGACTTATGATAAACTCTAGGTTTGCTCTCCTTTTTCAGTAATGATGGTTTTATCCTCTCCATTTATTTATGATAATTTAAATGTTCTACCTGCCTGCTCTATAATGCAGACTTATTATACTGTCTCATTATTGTGAAAAAGATCCACACATAACTCCCCCCTACTATTTAAAATAAAATGCAACCTAGGATAAAAATATCTATGCTGATGACCTATATTGCAGAGTATATTATTTCTCTTTTTCATATATGGCAACAGGATTGGAATACCTGATTTATTCTTTATTTAGAGTTCAAAAGGAGGCTTATTTGGAAAGTAACAGACAAAACTTTCTTAGCTGAATCCTGAAAGTTTTTCCACAGTGCAATATGTGATGCTGTACGAGGTCCTATTTCTCTGTGACCTGTTCTAGTTGTCCTTCATATAGACAAAGATCCTCCCTTCAATCCCATAGAATATACTGAAAGTAGAGTATAGTTACCTAGTAAAAATAAAATACACAGTGCTCTAACACATCACATTGCATGGCTGAAAAGAAACAAGTCTTCTTAACAAATTTGCATTTAAATCCTCTACCCATGATAAATGCTATGTTTTCCATTTATCTTGAAGTGGCCACGTTGTTGCTATGGTTCCAACTCCAAAATTTGAAGCAAGGATTGAGTCACAAAGCTGCAACAGAGGATGGATAGAGAAGTAGCTGCTTCTACTCAAATATCTCAGCTTTTATGGATTGTAGGGAACCTTTCTTCCTATGCTGAGACACACTGGCAAATCTTTTCCACTGTGATGCTACAAACATAAATTCAGACGCAAATTTAAAAGGCAATTAGAAAGAACTCTAGTCCTTTGCATCTCCCCCTTCAGAGCAATCTCATCCTTTCAGGATGGATGTCTGTATGGTCTGATAAAAGTCAGGAGACCATTTCAGGCCAGGGAGGCTGGGCAGGAAGTTCTGTGCCCCTGTGCTGTGCAGCTCCCCAGGGCTAGAGCTGGCTCAGGCTTCAAGGCCAAGGTCCTTGGCCACCCTCTGGCATTTCTCTCCACACATCCCTGATCTCCAAATCTTTCCTCAGCTGACATCTTGAACCTATTTTTGAGACCTCTTCCCTTCATAAATCCTTCTTGATCAGCAGCTCTTCTTTCCAGAGCCTGTTCTCCCCAACCTGCACAGCTCATGTGCAGAAGTGCAATGTGTGCTCAGCCTCCTGCTTGACAGTTCTGTGTCATGGCTCTTTATTAAGAAACTGGAAGATTTGGGACACGTCATTTGTGTTTAGTCCAATTGTCAATAAAATTTACAGGCAGTCCATGCTGGCTGCAGCTAGCAAGGAGAAGACTTCTTGAAAGTTCAGAAGTTTAATTTAGAATATCTGTCCAGATGTGCACAAACTCCCAATTACCTGCCAACTGTTACTGTTCCAAATTTGAGGTAGTTTTTTGCCTGTGACATATAATTAATATATTTCCTTCCTTCCATTTTGATTTCAAATTACAACTGTGATGGCAGCCTGCTTTTGGATTACTCCACCACTTTATTAGTCAGAACTCCCAACCCCAAAGTTAATAATTATCTAATGACTAATATCCACCTAATATAATGCCATTAACTTGAAATGTTTAATCTTCACTTATCAGGTCCAACATGAATTGACTGTAGGTGCCCTGAAGGGAACAAACAGCATAATCTTGACATTAATATCCCTGGGGCCAAGACTTTGCCTTAAAGTCTAAAAAAATCATGAGAGTGGCTGATCCATGGGTGCACCAGCAAGGCCATGCCATGGGCTCAGGCTCTGCATTGCCAGACCCTTTGGAGGAATTCCTGCTCAGCCCCTGGACACATCCTACCATGCACCCACCACCAGGTACTGGTGCTCCTGTCCGAAAAGTGAGGGAAGCCCCTTCCAGCTTTCTGGAAGCTGCTGCACAATGATATAAACATCACCAAGTCTGGATTTTAAAATGTTAATTTATCTTCCCAAATTACCACACTCACATATGGCTCATAATTGCAGTATCATGGAGTGTCAATTGAGCAAAACAGATGTATTTTTCAAAAAACTGTGACACTGTTTGCAAAAGCTCTCTATTCTCCATGGGTGCACATGCTGCTTCTACCTTCTGCTCCAGTACCTACATATTGATACTGCTCAACTAAATGCAGATTTTCTGCTTCAAGAATACACAGCATTAATATTCAGGGCAGCAAATGGCTTCGTTCTGAGGGAGTTTAGACTTGGATAATGCTGAATAAACCGGTCAAAGTAAATGCTTGGGCATGAAGGGGCAGAGCAGGATTTTCTATAGAGCCCACATGAAACCTAAACCTGGGTATTCTGATATATGAGATTATTCATAAATTAGGAAAAAGCTAATGAAGGATAAAATAGCTCCAGGTATAGTAGTTAGGAATGACAACTTTGGTAAATTAGAATCTTGTCCCATTAGGTTTTAAATTTGTGACTTCACAGAGCACATCTCTGTAGCTGCTATGAAGTACTGAATTGCTCTGAAACTACTCCATTGACCTTAACGAGCTTTAATTTTGGTACCAATGAGGTCCCTGTCTGAGACACATTTCCTATCCTGTGTGAAAGGTGCTGTTATTCAGTTCTTGATTAAATAATCCTGGAGCTCTGGTCCCATCTTTCTGCCAGGAAAAGACTTTGCCATACATTAGTTGTTGGACGTCACTGTTATTCCAACTAGGATTTGCTTTGCTACAGAGTCCCATGACTACATGAACACCACTTCACACTGAGAAAGCTTCCAGGAATTCAGAGTTATTTAGTGCATTCCAACTCACAGGACATGAACTTATTTCTTGAGGAAGATGTTTCATTACTTCTTCAATTTTCAGAACTCTTCCCTTCCAGTTTCACATTGGTTTTACTTTTTTTTCAGACAGCTTTGTCCTTGTTTTCTGAAGTAAGAAGCAGAGTTTATCTAGCTGTCAGAAGTGTAGAAAAACTTCCTCTCTGTTTTGGCTGTTTGATTTTTTTTCATGGGGATGTCATCCTCCTGAACTATTTTTAATATTAGCATTAAGAAAAGCCATGTCTGTAAATTGCATCACTAAAGAAATTGACTGCGTGATACTTTTAACTCCGTGGTTTCAGAAAGATGCCCACTTTCAAAAACTGTAGGTAAAATACCCCCAAATCTCCATTGTAAATATTATTACACTGAACTAATTTCTCTCAGTTACCATTCTTAATTTCTTGCTGTGCAACAACTCACAGTGTTCAGTAAATCAAAAGCAGTTAGTTTTTGATCTGTATTATGTACAGCTGAGCTCTCCACTAGTTCAGAATGAGTTTTTCATTGCATTTCTGTCCATCTTCATGTCTTTTCTTGCAGCAGAATTTATAGCTGTATCTTCTTCATATAAAGAAGAAATCTCCAGGTGATGGATGCAGAAACAGTGATTTACTGCTGTTATCTTGGAGCTCTTCTGCATGCAGGGCTCTGTTGGGAGTGGGGCTGAACCCTGATGCACAAGCTGGATGTTCTCACCAGATACAAGATAAAATAATTTAAAAAAAAAAAAAAAACCCACAACCCAAAACCAAACCAAACAAACAAAAAACCTAACAAAAAAACCCCAAAAACAACAACAAAAAACCCACAAAAAAGACAAAGCCAAACAAGAAAACCAAGCCAAAATAAAGAAACAAAACAAAAAAACCCTGAAAAACCAAACAAAAAACACCACCAACAACAATAAAACAACAAAAAATCCCAACCAAAATCAATGCAAAAAACCAAGCATTGTAACTTTACTTTTATAATAATATGCTTCTCATAAATACCAATATTTAAAATATCTAGCAGTACCCTTCCTCTATACTTAGCATATGCATTCCTCATTTTTTTTAACTTTTGGCATTTTTTAAAAAAACACTTTTGATTGGGCCTCTCCTGAATGGAGATTACACTTAATTCCATGAGAGCAGGATGCAAGCATGGCTCAGTTCCCTTCAGAGGCAGCCAGTACTTTAAGGAATTGGGTTTATTGTCCCTGCACCAGCTCAGCCACCTCTGCCCTGCCAGGGGAGGTGACAGAGTGATGCATTGGGACACCAGAAGCTGCTGCTGTACTCCTGGGTGTGCTTAGGGAAGTTCATGCCCATTTCAGGGCCTCTTTTTCTCTAATGTGGGCATGGAAACATCAGCTTTGTCTCTAAGCCTTTGCAAGATGCAACACAGTGTGGGTAGAGTTATTATGAATATAGCATTTCACTTAAAACTCCTGTAAGGTATTTTTAATTTACAAAATACCAGATCATACGTGGCATCAGCAGTTCCCAGAATATACAGACACAGTGAATGCACCATCACTGCCAGGAACAAGTCCCCCCATAGCTGTACTTTAGAATAAAACATTATTTTGAGGCTGATTCTCCATGTCAGAATATCAGCAATGCAGATAAGACTGTATATTGCCATCTTTTATAGTTAGTGCCACTGAGAGATCAGGGACACAATTGCAGATTTTTATCCTCTCTGTCCTATCAGATATGAAACTGTGAACCTTCTCAAAATGTCACCATTGGAAACAAAAGGCAAAACTGATTTTTTTTACTGTGTAATGTGTTACCAGCCACTGTGTGGCTCAATTCAATTTTTACAAGGCTTCCTTATGAGGTGCAAGAAACTGATTTATGAGTCCACATTAAAGCCTCCTTCACTCTTGAGATTCTGGTTAAATATTATATGATATGACACAAGTATATTGAAAAATAGAGTTTCAGCTTATTATGGGCTTTTGCTTGCTACCCTTGCAGCACATTCATTTCAGATGGTACAGAATGCCCTACGTTTCTATTTTTTATGTATCTCTGGTAAATGTGAGAGTTCAATTTGATACACAGCAATATATTCTCCCTCAAACAAAAGTTTCCAGATAAGATCCTAGGGAAAGTCTTCATCTTGTGGAAATGCCTAATGTATTACTATGGGCGAGTAGAAGTGACTATTTTATCACAAGCTGCTATGGATGAAACTTTTATTCTCGATGTCTTCCTATGAGATGGAAACCTGTGATACCACATTCCAGACAGATTCAGTATTACACAGCTACAGGGAGGTTTACACATCATTTTTTGGATCCGTATCTCAAAATCTGTTTGAGTAACAGAAAAGCTTGTTTTATTTTTGCCTCGTCGTGCTTATAAACAGCACAGATTGCTCCCAGCCCTTCCATGGCCACAAGAATGCATTACAGCATCTGTTCAGACTGGGTTTACAACTCTGGGAAGGTTTTGAGTGAAATCAAACAACATTTAACCACTGCTATTGAGGAGCAAAACCAGCAGGGATTGAGCCTGAAGGGAAATCGCAGAGAGAATCATGGAATCCCAGAATGGTTTGGGTTGGAAGGAACCAACTCATTCAATCCCACCCAGTGCCACCCCAGCCCTGGCAGGGACACCTCCCATTGTCCCAGTGTCCAAGCTGGCCTTGGACACTGCCAGGGATCCAGGGGCAGCCACAGCTTCTCTGGGCACCCTGTGCCAGGGCCTGCCCACCCTGCCAGGGAACAATTCCTGCCCAAGATCCCATCCAGCCCTGCCCTCTGGCACTGGGAAGCCATTCCCTGTCTCCTGGCACAGCTATATACCAGATCTCACCTTACTAAATGACTAAACTGAGAGGAAGTTCACATTCCAGAGTGATTTCTCAGGGAATAAGTAAAGATAGCACTTCCATAAGAGATGTGTGTGCTCAAGGAAGCCACTTGATGCCAATTTTAGAATGGGATGTGACAGATTTATTAAAGGGCAGCTCTGCACAGAGTGGCCATGGCAAGCCAGGCAGGCTGGTGGAATAATTAATAAAGGACCTGGTAGCTGGGAGGTGACCAGCATTACACCACTGTACAGGGGGGATATTAATATCTTCTTCATTACATGCAATGTTCATCTCTCAAAAGGGAATAAAATTGACCTGGGAAACATTAATAGTGTTGGAACATTTGGAACAGCTGCACTGGTGAGGGAGGCAGAGCAAACCAGGGTTCTCAGCCTTGGAAAAGATCACAAATTGCAAAAAAAAGAAGTAAAGTAAGGACCAAATCCTACAGCAAAAACTGATAAGGCAGGAGATTTAAAGAAGGAAATAGTATCTTTTTCTCCAATGCAAAATTCAAGCTGTTCCAGGAGGTGCTTTGCATGCAAGAACTTAAATGGATTCAAGAATAGATGTACAAGGGGAATGCAATAATATGTTCAAATATTGCCATCGATATGATGATCATGATGCAATTTTTGTCTCCGAATGTCTTTGGAGTGTATTTGTCCAGAAGGTGGGAGCTTGGATCTGGGAAAAGAGTCAAATAAACATGTGTGCTCCTTTGTCCCTCAGTGTTCTCAGAGATGTCCCTTTTGCCTGAGTCAGCCTTGGGATTATTCTGTCCACCCCTATTGCATGAATATTTTTAATTCCTTTTAGCTCTCTTAATCTTCTTGTCATAGCCAATTGCAAACACATTCATGGCATGTTAGAGTTAAATCACAGGTGTTCTTAATTTAAAAATTATTAGCATACTACATAATTAATTAGACTTTTACACTTCAGTGAGTTTTGGTTCCCCAAAGAAAATTGAGCGTAGAGAATATAATTTGATTTAACTTTTTGTCAAGGTTTAATCTACCTGAAACATTGTAATATTTCAGTGGAAGTCTAAACTGCCTAGATCTTGTCAGAATTGCCTTAGTTGGAGCAACATTTATTTATTTGAATGTTAAAATGAAACCAAGCCATTCAAAAAGAATCTGTTGTCTCTTTCAAATTCAAGAAAAATTTATATATATATTTATATATATAAGCAAGGAATACATTCAGGCAGCATCCAAGGTATGTGAGCTGTCAGTATGTGAAACTTGGGACAGACATGGTAATTTTACCAGAGATAATACAACACTTAAAATAAAATGCAAAATTAAAAGAAATAGTTGAGAGAAGTGAAGAAAAGAAATGGTTTAAGAGCTGCTAAGTAGTTTTTTTTTCAACTGCAACAAGACTCTGAGCCCTTGAGGAGTATGGGCAGACAAAAAAGATGGCTTTTTATATAAATAATTGGAGGGAAGGGCTAAAAATACTAATGAAAGAGTTCCAGTCTTTGATGCTGCAAAGACTGAGCAATAAAACATCAGCTCCAAACGTGTTGGATGGCATAAACTATTGATTTTATGAATAGAAGGCAATTGAGAGTCCTCGTCTGGGGTGATTAAATCTGAGAAAAATTCTGTAATTCATCAGCTCAATGCAAGGTATTTTTTGAAATAACTGTCAGGTAAATAGCAGTTTTTCACAACTGCAGCAAATAAACCAAAATATCCCTGTGTTATAATATAATTTATAAACATTTTGCCCCTTGAGGACTACTCATTCCAAACAAACAGTTTGTTGTTAATTTTCAATTTCACATCCTGCCATAAGTAGGCTTGGGAAGAGAGAAACATTCTATATTCTTCAATATGTAGACAAAGCATTGCCTTCTCCCATGGCCATAACTCCCTGTAGCCTAGTTTATCTTAATCTGACTGGAATGAAAAATTTCTCAGAGGAGGAACCAAATATACAATTTGAATAGAGATTATTAAACAGCAAAAGCATTCAAAAATCAACTTTTCTGTCTTGGGAATTATACTATTTTTGAGATTTTATTCAACAGACGTTCAACACAAAGTACCCAGAACTGGCTTGTGGGTACTTTCCTGGCAGCGACCAGGAAAATGGGGGTTTTTAGTAGCTAGAAGTAAAGCTGTTGAGCTAAAGTGCATTCTCTGCCTTTTTTTCCCCCCCTCTTCTGTTTTATGTCTTGATGTGCTTTTTCAGAGAGTGGAACATCCTCAATAAGCAGCTGATGATGACTTCCCTCTCTGCTTCCACTTTCCCTTCGCAGCAGTTGGAGAGCTCTGGGCATATGAGGAGTTTGTTGTATAAACCACTGGTGTAGAAAAGGGGTGAATTTTGTGTCACCAACACATAGTCCAAAATACCGCTGACACCTCTTACAAACACTTCACAGTCTGTCCCAGAAAGCTGCTCCGAGGCTTTGGGAGCCAGCAGCAGAGCAGCAGAGCCTGTTCTGAGCAAGATATCCAAGCTCCAAGCCCAGCTTTGGTATCTCATCCTCAGCTGGCACCCAATTCCCAGCAAATGCCCTTAAATAAAATCAGCTCAGCCCTCCTGTCTCACCAGCACCCCATTCTTTGCCAAGCCAGCCAAAAACTTGTTACAGAATAATCACACTTTTGAACAGAAAGCCAGATAGGAGTTTCTTTGCCTATTTTCAGTGGTGTGCTGCAGCAAAGGCTGTGGTAGGATTACAGTGTTATTCCAGGTCATGAGTGCTTCAAAATCATTCACTGTTAATAAAAACACTATGAAAAGTTGCCACTCTGTGCTTAGCAGCTTTATGAAGTTCACATTTTTGTTCTGTCAAAGCTCCTTATACAGCAAATAATACTTGTCTGCATGACTGACTAAATCCTACAAAATTTACTCTTTTTAAATCAGATGAAGCTGGTGTAAAATCAGTAAGACAGTGTTTCTCCTTTGTCTTTTTTGCAGTCAATATTTAGGTATTTAGCTCCATTTTAAAGTGAAATGAGTTTTCAGTCAGCATGTCAAGCAGCACACTGAATGTCAGCTACAGTTCTTCTAGAGGAATTATTGAACATGCTACATGTGGATTTATCAGGGTGAACCTGACGGGTTGGATGACATTTGCTCAAATCACATCCTGAATGCCAGGCCTGAATGGAATGCATGAAAAAATAATAAAGAAAAATGTTAGACATGCATATGTACTTTGATTTTGGTGGTGTTTCTTCACTTTCTGCAATCTGCTTCAGAGGAGTGTCCTGGTTCCAGCTGGGGTGGAGTTGATTCCCTCTCAGAGCTGACGCACTGCTGTGTTTGGGATTCACCATGGGAACAGTGCTGAGCTGCCCTTAAACCCACAGGAATTTGCAAATGGGCAGATGATTTTGTGAGACCAACTGCCATGGAAGAAGATGTGGTCAGGCAACTCCACAGGAACTGAGTTTAATCAAAGATGCTGATCTTTAAAAACCTTGTTCCGCAGGAAACTATGATCTTGGACTGTAATTCTGGGTACTGCTGTTTGCTCGTGGGAAAAGGTGAATATTAAGTGCTGACAAAAATGGAATTGTAATCCATGTGGTGCTAATTTTTACTAGGTTCTATTCTTTATCCATGAGATATCCTTCTATGGAACAACATCTCTTGAAGTGATGTCTTGGATATAATTTAAAAATTGCAAAGTTTACTACAAAAGCAAGAGGAAAATTCTTTCAGGACTTGGCTGTTCATTTTGTTTTATAAAATAATCTCCAGCCTGTGAGAGGCTGCCTTACTAATGGCCATGCTGTATCTTATTTCAGCAGAAAGCACTTCAGGCATCCACAGCTTCATTACAGATCTATCAAAGAATCACAGAAATTAGAGGTGGAAAAGGCTTAGTTCACCACTTAGGTCTGCTAATGCAGGAATTCCTCTGGAGCATATTTACTCTTCATTTGTTTCTCAGGTTCATTTTAAAATGTGTTCCAAAGGGTTCCACAATGCAGAAGCTCCTCTGGAGCACACTTATCCCTCATTTGTTTTTCAAGCCTTTCTTAAAATGGATATTGATGGCTAATGCATTAACTTTGATGCTGCAGAGACATGCATATCAGGGCTATTTGGCTATTTTGAAATATATTTTCTGGTGTGGGTTATTTTGCTACGTTTTCTATCTCTTCACCTTCAGTGTAATTCATTTTAATTTTTACCATTACTCAGAGTATAAAGCCAATATATATTACTGTAAATAATGCGTCTCCTCTGGTTTTTTACCAACCTTCTCATTTGAAGATAGTTATAACATTTTCTTCACTGAAATAATTCTTTCTTAATTAACAAAAATAGAGTAAAATATTTATTCAAAACCTTCAGAGTGCAAGTGAGCAGAGATGCACAAAAAAGAATAATAGGAGCAGGAAGAGAATAAAGTATTATTAAGAAGAAGGAAGATGGGCTGAATTGTGTCCTGAGAAGTGTCTGGTTTATTTATTATTTCAGATTATTGGTCTTTCAGAGAAACATTAGTATGTCCAATGATTTGATAATGACAAATGAGATCAAAGATGGTCTAATCAAGAAAAAAGTGTTAAACCAGCATGGAATGTGAAAGCAGTGTGTGAACTAATTTTAATAGACACCAGTTGTCTGGTTTGGGTTATTTCTTTGCTTTCAGTTGCAAGGTTGTTCTACCAAAATGATTTTCCATGAGGCTGGTGACAGTCTCATTTTTCACTATCAAGCAAGTCTGCGTTATCAATTACATTCCATCTTATTATAAAGCTGTCTGTTCCAACACTCCACTCTGATATTGTTAGGGGGAAATAGCATCACAGAATACTTTGAGCAGTGGAAGATTCACTTCTTTAATAACATTTCTATAAATATACTTTCAGAGTGCAGTATTGTCAAAGGCAAATAATTTTAAATAATATAACCTGATACACCTAACAGTGTGTGGGACAGAGAAAATAAAGATATAATGGGCTACTCCTCAGCCCCTCTCCAGCTGTTTTGACTCCAGCATCCAGAAAAAGGTGCACCCTGGGGAGTAAATGACTCCTAGGAAGAACAAAACTTCTAAATTTTGGCAATCCCCAAATAACAAAATAGACCTTGAGGCTTCTCTGGTTTATACCAGCTCTTAGCCATACTCAGACCTTGATTTAGTCCAAGGTTGAGACCTCATGTCAGAGTCTGAGAGACCAAATATGGCATCTGTATAAAGCAAATATAATGCTTATGATCTTCACTATCCTTAATTTAAATGTTTGTATAAATCACATCCACAGATCTTCCTGAGCTGTATGGAAACACCTTCCCAGGCTATGCCTCTCATGTTTCTTACAAAACAAATTAAATTAACTCTTTAAGAGAGAGAACTGGGATTCCTCTCACCTTCATCTGTGTAGAAGGTGAGTCCTGCCCATGAATGCTGGGTTTAGCTCCCTCTGAGGATTGCAGTCTCCATCTGCACTCCTCTGGCAGCAGTATGAGTTTTAACAAACATCCAGGACCACATCTGAGCCACAGCTGAGCCAGTGGGTCAGAGCAGGATGGGTTCATAAGGAAACTGGTTGTTGTTACACAGTTGTTCATAAATCAGTCTGGGTTTTACCCTACAGGGAATTGTGGCTCCCAGTGTAAAGTTTTAGCACCAACTATCAATTCAAACAATCCCATTTAGTTTCAAAAGAAGGTTCAAGAACATTGCTGGCACTGCTGAACCTGCTGCCTTCTCCAGCTGTGCCAGAGCAGCCCAGCTCATGGCAGACAGGCAGAAAGTCAGATTCCTACAGAACATTTCCATGGTGCTCTTTACTGCCGTATCAAATCACTGCAGATTTTGTTCTTTCACTGAAATACATGGTTTCATTTTTCATAAGGTATTGACACTGTCTGAGGGAACAACCAATTTCTGTGACTAATTTCATTTCTCTAGAAATGCAAACCAACCCCAAAACTGACTAAAAGCATTTCCAGGGGAAAGCTTTGGACCAGCTGGGTTATAACACTGTAAGTTACATATTTGGAAGGTTTTCAATCTTTAAAAGATTTATTAGCATTTTGTTTTCAGAAAGGCTTTCATTTCTCTGCCATTCTTGCCCTGTGCTAAGGGATTATGTTTAGTGCATTGTGGCCAGGTTTGATAGAAATTTGAGATAGTTCTTAAAAATTACTGATAGCATTCAGGGAGGAGTGTGAATTTTGTAAGTCAATGAATGCTTTCATATGTGAGATTCCCATTAATGTCAGTGAAAATTCCTCAGGCTTGAAGCCCTGAGCCTTAAATTGGATTCCAACACATTTCAGTACTTCTGATTATGCATCCTAAACAACATATGCTATGACATTAATGAGGCCTTTAATTACAAACACCATAAATGGACAGAAGAAACATGATTTATACCAAACTCATATAAAGTTGCTATACATATAATGTAGGACCTATAAAACTCCTTATGCATGTGAGTGTTAAACTGATGGCTCTGAAAACATCAAGGGTCAAAACAACCTCCTGCTCACACATTCATCATTGCAAAATGCAGATATGTGGTAGCTTGACAGATCCAATGGTGAGATAATAAAGTAATCTCTCAGCTTAAAATTCAACTAACAAGAATGCAGGGCAACGTTTTGTGCTTATTTACTCAAATATTGTCTTTAAATTAGCTGGGTGTTGTCTGTCAAAATGCATGAAACAACACAGCTTGATAGAATTAATCCCTTATCCATGATGGATCCAGGCTGAGCAGACTGGCTGTGTTTTTACAGCAACTATTCACTACTTGATGAAAATCAGAGTGAGAGATGATGGTTTTTTCACTGAGCCAGGTGATTCCTTAAAGGTGGTATGAAAGATGTCTTACTTTGGGGTTTCTGTCAGATGCTGAAGAGTAATAACAGATTTATTATCAGCCACGTTCATTCTGCTCTCTGATTTCATGTGTTGAAATCAATAGCAGGCAAAATGTTGTGTCTTACAGCATGGGGACATGAACTGGAAAATACAGAATTTCATAAATAGCCAATGTGGATCTAAGCAGCTGCTTATACAGCCAGGTTCAGACAGTACCTGTTAAGGTAACCTGCATATCTGGAGACAGAATTACTGATACAAAGACTAGTGCAAGGAAAATAATGAAGAAAAGTCCCTGAACTAAAGCATTAGATCTCTGGGTAAGCATGCAAGATTAAATATTTCAAACATGAAATTGCAGGTCTGTGACAAAGAGTATAGCTCATGCTATAGGACACTTATCTGTCCTAGGAAACAAAGATCCTGTTAAAAACATGGAAGTCCTGCTGGTTATGAGAATGTGAGTTTGTAGACAAATAGCAAACATCAAGTAGATTTACATGATCCTTGGACATAACAGCCACGACAGCATCTGAGTGGAAGAAAAAGATGGTCAAAAAGCCATTTGTGAATGCTGTGCCCATTTCTTGTATCTGCAGAAGGACAGCGAAGGGTCAGGCACACTTCAAAGGATGATAGCACAAATAATTAAAACCCTATCTAAGAGAAAAGCTCTAATTACTCAGCAGTTATTGGGCTCAAAGCAGCAATTAATTCTAGGGGAACCTGTGCCCTGCCCAATGCTGGAGTCAAGACTAAAGGATTGCAACAGTTTCTCTTACCCTTGGAATTTTCTAAAAGCTGCTTTTACACAAAATTATTGCTTCCTTTCAGTCTCTCCCAGTGTTTGCCAGATCTTTCTGGAGCAGGTGCACAAAATGATGGAGAACTTTATTGTCAAAAAAAAGATGCTTCTAAAGTGAAGTATCTTCTAAACTTGAGGATATTTTTTTAAAAATCTTTCACATTGACTGATGTTTCCTACTCCAAATTCACAGGAGGTTTTCTAGCAGCATCACTCTGACAAGAATCCTCAGCCAAGCTGAGTTTTACAGAACATTGTTCAATTGCCTTCAATAAGTTTCTGCTCAGAAAGCTGGAGGACTTCTTTGTCCTCTGAAGGCTTCAGTTACTTTAGTAGGAATGTTACTGCCTTAAAAATGCCTTAAAAAAAAGGTAAAATTCTCCGTGGTGTGAGCTTGAAAAACAGAATAAAATTTATTTCCAAAATTCTCAGGGATGCTCTTTGATACACACACTTATCAAAATTAGCATTCTTCCTTCTGCAGACAGAAAATCTTCCTCCCAAACTGTAAACTTTGGGATAATCCAGATTGATCTTTCCTCCAGTCCTGCATACTTTTGCTCTTAGCAGTTTTTCTCACCCATTACTGATTCTAGCTGACATCAATTTTGGAACTCAGTTCTACTCTTCGCCCAGTCTTTATACAAGGAATATATATAAAATATTAGTCTATGTTACAATTAAAGATATTCTTAAATCTGAATATTTTCTCCTGTTTGGTACAATGGGATTTTAGGTAGATAAATATATATAAATTGCACAAAAAGCAGCACCATTTTAAAATGTGAAGTATAAAAAGCACATGAAATATTAACTGGAAACAAAATAAGTTATTCCTGATAAAATTATTTCTCTCTGGATGCAGTTCTACATGTCATTATAATATGCAACACATATGCTGTGCAAGTTTTTACCATGGAAGAAAAAGCTTAGATAAAAGAAATATAAGAAATCATAGGGATGAAAACCTGATATCACTGAGGTTCTTAGCAAAATTATTTCTGACTCTAATTATGTTAACTTGTACATTTATTGCAGTAATAACCTTCCTTTCTTGTGGCCTCTGCTACCTGGAGATTTGGGAACAAAATATTGTTCTGGAGCAAGTGTTCTGAGGTGGTTCTAACAGACATTTGTACACAATAACTGCATTTTTTACCTCAGGGTCCAAAGGATTTAATGTATGATAGACCAAATATTTTCTTTTAAAGTCACTGGGGCCACTGATTTTGTTGTTCAGCTCACCTAAGAGTGAACTTTCTGTCTTTCCAGTGATAGTGGCAGTGAAAATCCAACATTTTCCTGCTTGGACTGCCACTGCCTTCAGCTCCAGGAACTGCTGGATATTCACTGTTTGATTCAAACAGTAGAATTCTCCAGCTCATCTTTATTCAGGTCCCAGAAGTGATAGACCTCTTATATCTGTAAAGTGAATATGAGAAGTGAGTTACTGATACAGAAAAAAGTAGAAGGCTTCAAAGAAAGAAAAAAATATTAAATGAGATTCACATACAACTTAGATTTTCTTTATATTAAGTAACTTATATATCCATTTTCCCTGAGCTTTACTGCACTTTGATTAGTCCCTGAAGCTTTGAAAATATATGAAGGATATTGGTCCCAGAACACAAAGTTATACCCAAATAAGATCATGATAATTATATAAAGAAAAACCCATATCAGACTGGGGACTGTTAAAATTATCAGAGATAATATTAAATTATTTATTCCATAATGAACCATTAATAATGAATGCAGGAAGTATTACAAAAGCCATCACAGCATGATACCATCCAAATTTTACTTACCAGATGTGTTTTATTGATTTGCAGAACTGATAACTCCAATGTTCTAAGGGAGGTATTCTGGGGAAGCCATACCTACATAAATAAATAATTGCATGTGGAATGAGCAACGGTGCTGAGGAAAGCTTTGTGCACCACAGTCACTTTAATTCCTCTTTTGAAACCTGCAGACTTAGGGCAGAAGCAGGAGAGTTGTTTTATTGGGCTTGTGGCTTTGCTAGACACTCGGTTCTATTTCAGGCACCCATCTCGGGAGCAATGCTTTGGATAGATATTCCAAGCAGCCCAATTCACCCTTCAGTAATTTTATTAACTATTAAGGCTACTGTGCTCACCTAAATCCATGCAGGGAGCTGTCTAAGTGACCTAATTTCCAGGCTGCTACTCTGCTAATAGATGTTGCTCCAATCAAAGGGAGCTGAGTGGCACAGGATTTCTGCACTGAAAACACTGCAGGTTAAAGTGTGGCCCAGATTTTCCTGGAGTTACCCTGGAAGGTGTTTGTCCCACCCCTGCCATCACCCAGCCATCCTGGAAAACTCACAGGGCTTGAATCACAGCAGCTTCAGCAGAGAGATGTCCTTCCTTCCTTCCTTCCTTCCTTCCTTCCTTCCTTCCTTCCTTCCTTCCTTCCTTCCTTCCTTCCTTCCTTCCTTCCTTCCTTCCCTCCCTCCCTCCCTCCCTCCCTCCTTCCTTCCCTCCTTCCCTCCTTCCCTCCTTCCTTCTCCAATATTTTACAGAAGTTATTTACATATGGAAAAGTAAGATCTACTGCCAGAGGAAATCTTTGACAACAAAAGTTTAACAACCTGATCATGCTGGGTGTTGTCAGCTACCAATCTCCCCTTACCTTGTCCCCCTACACCCCAAATGGCAGCAGAATGTAATCCATCAGCCTGAGCTGCCTGCAGCAGTATCCAAAATATTGTAGGTTGAATCCTGATGGCTCCCAAAGAATGACTGAAAAATGTATTGCCTGGCACTGAACTGTGTTTTGTCTCATCAGTATTCAATAATGCTGTCTTGTCATGAAGAAGATTAAAAATAGAACAAAACCACAAGAAGAGCAAGTGAGCAAGAGACAAACATTCAGAAGACATTAGGATTTTTTTTTAGCCCAGACAGCTGTGGCTTTTCTCTGTGACTGTTGAATCTTCTTCCTAGACAAGAAGCTGTTCTATGATTCATTCTGCAAATCCAAGTGCGACTTTCTCTGTGGCACATGAGAAAATCTTGTGCTCAGAGCCAGGTACCTCACAGCCACACCCACCAGATGGGATAGATGTTGGCAAAGAAGCTCAGCTGTGACACAGAAGTTGAGAAGTGTAAATCCCCCTGGCACTAACCACAGAACTGCCCCTTCAGAATCACAAACTGATTCACTCTCAGCCCTCCTCTGTTTCTTCCTCTCAACTGCCAGATTCTGCATTTGTATTTTTCTTCATTAATGGGAAGAAGATTGTTTGGAACTGAATGTGGCTGGGAAGAGAAGCAACATCTGCTGTGATGTTTATTCCTCTCATTGTTCTTTACATAAGTGCTACAGGAGCCATTCTATTTCCCTTCTGTAACGAGTTCATTAAATCCTGCAGGAATAAAGGGCTACAGATCCTCATCCTGCTCCTGAGTGGGAGAGGCCAGGAAGGAGGGGAGTGAAGCAGAGACAGGAGGGCTCTGGAATACAGGACATCACAGGAGGTTCAGGTTCCACCTCAAGGTCACACTCAGGGTTCTTGAGCAGGACAGGCTGTATATTCCCAAAGGAAAACAGAAAGCTCTCGATTCCTTTTTCATAAGCTGCCTGAGATGCACAAACCAACTTATTACAAGTTATGAGGTCTTTCAGTGAGAATAAAAAGAACTATGATGAGATTCTTTTGTCTCTTCCTCCCTTAAGAAAATATCAAAGAAAGTGGGTAAAGGAAATATTTGTTGTTTAAAATGCATCTTTCATATTTTCCTTCTCTTTGTATTGGGTGATGAGTCACTTGATAAGGCACTGGCAGGAGCCTGGAGGGCACTCTCTGTCTCTCACAGAATCTCTTAGTTTGGGGTTTTTATATCAGCTACACTCTATCTAGAGAGGCAGAAATTCAGTGGTGGAGAGACAGTCTCATCCCAGGAGTCTTCATCAGGGTGTTTGGGGGATGGGGTTGGTGTGAGAGCAGGGCAGTGCTGTGGCCTTTCCTCCCCTCGCTCTGGCAGCCCTGGCCACTCTCCTGTCCTGGGTTTGTAGATGTGCTCAGGACAGGATCAGTGCTGGGTTGGGCAGTGCCAGGCTGGGCAGTGCCAGGTTTACAGCTGGACTCAGTGATCCTAAGGGTCTTTTCCAGGCTAAGTGATTCTATCTGTGACTGTGCTGAAGGAGGTATCAGCCCCCTTTGTTTCTGGTGACAGTAGCCCCATGTGAAGATATCCAAATATTTCTGATCGAAATTCTTCAGTGTATTTTCCATAAGAGGGCTTGCTTTGCTTGCTTTGCCTAGTTATTAGTTCATTAGCCATCGCTAATGTGAAAGAAGTAACACATTAACACTCTTTCAATAGGGTTTTGTCTCTGGGAGAATCCAAGGAGGAAAAAGTGAGGTATTTCCCCATTTCACTGGTATGCAATGAAGGGAAGATATAGCTGGGAATCACTAACCCTCATTAAACACATAAATGAGGTGCAAGGGCCAGTTATGGAAGGAAGGCAAGTGCAGTAACCCAAAGGGGGAGGAGGGATGGAGATGCCTACAAGCTGCAGAACATATGTGTCAGTATCAGTAATATTTACACTTGAAGCTTCATGAACAGCACGAAAGGGCACAGACATGCACATTCCTACAGATTGTGTTGAAGTGGCTTAAAGAGATGCTTTCAGTTTAGGCTAACATGTTCTAGCTTGTATTGAAAGAGACTGCAAGTGTCAACAGGGTCACTTGCCACATCCCAGCAAATGAGAGGGGAAGCTCCACACTATAGGATGATTTAACTCACACATATCAATCCTTGAACCCTCCCTACACAGTTTTTAGAGCCTGTCTTTGTCCAGGCTGCATAATTCTGGAACATTTACCAAATTCAAGGATTGCCTGCTTCTCCCTGCATCCACAGGTTAGACAGGACAGGTTTCCAAGGAACTATCTGCTCAGGGATGGAAACAGCTGAGGGTTTCCAAAGTGGGGAAAATGAAGCTGTGTGGAAGGGACATGGACATTACTGTGCCAAGAGCAGAAATATCTGGATTGAAAACCCTAAACTGATAGTGAAGAACAGTCTTCACACCTATTGCAAAGCTTGGTCAGGTTTAGGAAGTCTTATGGCTCTGATATTTGAAATGCAGTGCTGTGCTATTGTTTGAGGCTGACAAAACACTGGAATTCATCTATACTGCTGTCAGAAAACAAACTGTGGTACAAGAGAGAAACAAAATGACTGATGGGAAAATAGATGCATCACTATGTCATTTTTGTCATTATTACCTCAGACATAAAAGGCTAGGGTGGATCAAGATGCAGAATGAGCTTTAAAAATCTCCTTCAGTTACAGACTGGTCACCTGTATTTTACCATAAATATCATAACAATTATTCCAGGGGACATTATTCTTCCATTTAAGTACATGCTCTGTGTGAATGATGTTATCTGTAAATGCAATAAATTCAGTCATGGCAGTAAAATGTAATTAGAGTATTTTTCTGAGAGAATTGATTTGGGGTAGGTACATTAAACTCATGAGGAACAAAATAGGCTCTGGAGTTTCACAAACTAAAACTTTTACAGGACAAAATTTGCAGGTAAAGATATTGCAGATTATGGGGGATCAACTCTTTGAAGATCACACTGAGGCATTTGGGAGTCAATGACCAGCAGGCTCAAGGGATGGGGACACAGTGGTGTTTTTGATGGGTGGAGAGAGGGGAGGGAGGCAGAGATTTGTAGGCTGCCTGTCATCAGTCAGCATTAATTTCCCACCATGGCCATGAATCTGCTCAGCCACGGTGGCAGAGCAGCAGCAGGGATGGGAGAGCCCAGAAACACACTGCTGATCCCAATGCCCAAATTTCCAACTCCATTTGGGGCACGAGGATCATCATTTGGTGCCTGGATCATCATTTGCTCCCCATCACGGCATGGAGCTCGTGGCCACCTCAGTGTCCCCTCTGGCAGTGGTGACAGAGCTCTGGAGCTGCTGCTGAGCTCCTCCTGTCCCACAGGCTATCCACACCTTTCCAAATGAGCTCCACCACAGGAGCTCTTCAACTGCACTGCATCTGGAATTGCAGCAGGCTGTCAGAAAGGATTTGCTTCTGCTTAGGTGTTTAAATAAGGATCTGACACTGAAAAAAAGCACTTCTGAAATTCCTATCTTTATTGAATATATTTTAGTATGGTTTTGTTGTTTGTGTCTGCTAATACACTTCAATGCAAAAAAAAATCACAGGATAGGAATGCATTAATTTTTAAAAAATTTTTTTTGAAAAAGTTTTTTTGCAACTTCTTTTCTTGAAAAAACAGTGGCTTAACATAAACAAATGCTTGGATAAAGTTCAAAAAGAACTGATTAAAGTAAAAACAAAAAACAAACCTCAACATAGTATTTTTCAGGAGATGCTGGAAAACAATCTAGTTACCCCATGCATTTTCTACAATAGTAGAAATCCCAGCATTTAACTAGAGAAGAAAATATGAACATTTTTCTCTTAATTTCTCCTGTAACACTGTAATCTGCAATCATTTTGCCTTCACAGGATAATTGTGTCAGATTGAGAAGGGCTGTCTCTAGTGCCATTTGCCCAAATCCATCTCTTGCAGTGACTTCCCCACAGATTTACAAACTGTGCCAATGCCTGTTGGGTGCATCATCCAGTAGCACATTCAGCAGTGGGACTGACATCTCTTGATGCACCATTTATTGGTTTATCCCCTCTCTGGGGAGAGGTGTGTGCAGGGATGTGTCTTTTAATTGTGGGTTTATCTGGGTTTTGAGCATTTTCTCCAGGAAAACTGATCAAAATATTACCAAAGGTGTTCAACCACAGAAAAGCTAAAGAGAAGTTGAAGGCAAAGCAAGGAAAGACAAAGAATGTTTGAAGCAAGACATGAGAAACTGTAGCATTAACATTTTTGGTTTCATGAGCTGAAGTGCTGTTCCACACACCACAGTAGTAGTTAAACCTCAGTTCTGTGCTTTTGCACCCCACAGAATCCAAGTAGAGTAAAGCACTTTGGTTAGGACAACAAATGCTAATGTTTGCAGGGCATTGAGGTTAACTCCCAAGTGGGTGGAGAGGAAAAAGCCTGGGGAGGAAAAGGAAGTTCCAAACAGAGGGATGGAGCACGGACCTGCGAAATACAAGCCAGTGGAGGAGGAAAGATGTGACATTTTCCTGCTGTGCTGGGGCTGAATGCAGAGTGTGGGAGGGAAGGGTGAGCAGCTGGTTAATGGAACACTTGTGCAGCCAGCCAGTGCTACAGCAAAAGTTAGAGCCAGAGCTCCAGCTGGATAGCCTGGATGGTTTATGCCTTCCCTGGACTCAAATCTTTCCAGGTGTGCCTGAAAGAAACCTTGCTGGAAAGGAATGGCTTAATGCAGATTAGTCACATTGTTCACTACACCATGCAGAGACACTTGAGGGCAGTGGTAAGAGAACTGAAACTCATTCTTGCATAAAATGTAGGTACAGGTGTATAAATCTGCACATATCTGCTTCTCTGCAGTGTATTTCCCTCCTCCAAATACACCCTTTGCCATGCAAGGAGAGCAGTATGAAAGAAGAGCCACAGGTCTGGGTCAGAGGAGAAGTTTGGGATCCCTGAATAGCAAACCAAGTTTGACTCAGGAAAAGCAAAAGTTTGTCAGAGATCCTTATGAATGGAGACTGAGTATTTTTAACAAAGCTAAAAACCTCAGGATAGAGGGGATCATTTTGTCAGCAGATCTGAGTAAGAACAGTGGCTCAGATATGCAGTACTACTCCAGAGCCTTGAAACCAATGTATCCAATTCCCCAAGGATTCCTATCTGCAGAAGCTTCAGCATTACCCTTTTCACTCCTTAAACAGAGGACCTGAGCAGGGCTGGCCTTTGGTCAGAACAGCCTTGACTGGAATTTTGTGCTAGTGAAGATTTGAATCAAGAGTCTTTAAAACTGTCCAGAAGCTGCTCAGCAAAACTGAGCAGATCTAGTTGATCTGGATGAGATAACTGGGGTTGCAACTAAAGCAGTTTTTAAAATTACCATGGCTCTGCTCTGAATGATTCTCACAAAATAATTCTCACAAAATAATACACTTTCTGCAAAGCTGTTAAGGAATGGATTTGGGTTGGCTCATTTGCTCTGTAAAATTTTTATTTTAAACCAATCAAACCACCAGCTTTCAGAATTTTAGTGATGTAGAAACAGAGCATTAATTCAAATAGGTATTATGAGATATAGTAAATTTCAGTATTTTCAGAATTCAACGTAAAGTTGTTTTAAATTTCTTTGGTTCTTCTTATTATTCTTCTTGGAGAAACTTTCAGACATTCTAGAAGTGCAGACACTGTGATTATAGAGATAGCTGTGTGTCCTATACTGGCACTTTAGTGTTTACTTACCCAGCTGGCACACATAAGGGTAACTGTAGTCACAAATCAGTCCCACACTCACATGCCTAAAGAGTTCTAAAATTTGGCTGTGACTGACTATTCAAATATGGCAAAAAAAAAAAAAAAAAGAAAAAAAAAAGAAAAGGTGATTCTACCTGTATCAGTCTCATGCTTTTTTTTCAAATGAGCAAAAGCAATGAAAATCTTCACTTGGACTTGCAGGTAGCTCTGACCACTGAGCTCTAGTAGTGGAGAGAGATCTTAAAACAAAGAGTAGGAGGAACAGCAGTCCAGCAGAAGTGCAGGTTTGGATGTGACCTGCTCAGCAGCTTGCTGCTGTGCCTCACAGCACTGATATTCTATTCACATGAAACACAGGGCCTGATTCTCCACTCAGAGCCATCCAGGTTAGAAATTGCTGTGGCTTAAAATCAGTGCAATTTTGTGAAAAGCAAACCGAGCTCTTAGAGCACCATCCAGCACAGTGGAGTGATAAATTATATAACATTAACAAATCTTATAACTCTTTGGTAAATGAGAATTTGATGACAAAGCCTCAAAAGGCTTGGCAACTCAGATAAGTGCCACAAAGCCAGCATGTTTATTCGCAGATTATCTGAATTATTCAAACCTCTTGGGTTTTCAAAATTGAGCTGGAAGTCTTGCACAGACAGTCTTTGCCAATTGTGTGTACAGTAATGAGAAAAAAATATTCCCAGAGAAATTTCCCATGACTAAATAAGCCTGGTAACAACAGCAATTTTTTTTCACTACATGAAGTGATCTTGTCATTCAAGTAGAACTGGGATGAAAATGCTCCTGAAACAACTCTTTAGAGCAGTCCAGAGGCATCCAGTAGCTTTTCCTCATAAGTGAGGAAAACATTCTCACAATTAGAAAAGACTATTGAGGGGGACCTCCATTTTTCACAATAAGATTTAGAGCCACCCACCCTGACATGGGGAAAAACAGCTCTGGAACTTCAGATATTGGAGCTGCAGAGCTTCTCTACTCCTGCATGCTGTTAATTGTGGGTCTGCATGGCTGATCCCTGAATAATCTGCTTGATCCCTAAATAATCTACTGCATCCTGCTTGGGGCAGAGTTAATTACAGCAGCCAGCATATGGCTGAACCAAAGGAACAGGTTTGACTAAGGTTTCAAGAATGTGAAGATGATGGCAACCAGTTGAGGGCATTTTATGATGCCTAAGAGGGAATCTGTCAATATTCCCCAAAGGCTATTCCTGCATTTTCTGCCACTACAAGTCTTGATTGCTTTTAATAGGAAGAATAAGGTGCAAAATCTTGCTTGATATCTTTTCACTCTCTTGTCAAGCTTCTCTAGCAGCAGCTTCTTTTCTTAGCACCCATTTAGTACTCCAGAGTCACTTAAAACTTGGTCAGAAAAAGTTTAAGAACACAAGATGTATTCAGTTTCTTTTTTTCCAAATATTGTTTACAGATTGCAGCTGTGTGGTGGTTTTGGGTTTTGTTTGTTTGCTAGTTTTATTAAGATAATAGAATTGGAGATGATGGAACTGTAACTGATTTGGATAAAAAGACTTACCTGAGTAGCTGAAGCCTGATAATAACAGATATCTATAATTATAGACAAATTACCCACATTAATTTGCTAGTAAAGGAAAAAGGTATTTGTTTGTTAGAACCAAAAAAGATCAACTGTCCTGCTTTAGATCATAAATCAGAACATTTTATTGATGCTCAGCTCTGAGTTAGAGTTTAGGTTACATGACCAAGAGGTCTGACCTGCAATTGTCACTTCACTGATTCCAGGAATTCCTGAATTTCAGCAATTATTGTGCTCCATTTAAAAATGAAGCACAGAGGGAACAATGGAGGCTGATTGCAGAAGACATAATGAAAGGAATAATAACTGTCTTTGTTCAGAAGGTAAATATTAGTGGCAATAAACAGATCGAGGAAATTCTCAGTTCTGTCCAGCAAACTAAAATTTCATTTTCCATACTGCTTACAGTGGTAAGTTTATTTAGTTTTGAAATACTCATCTGAGTGGAAAAGAAATCCATGAATTTAATTCTTAATTTTGTGTGGAGGTTCCATCACTGACCTCCCTGGATGCAGAATCAAGACTGAGGAACTGAAGGAACGTGGGGGATTTCAATTTTCAATAAAATCATAAAAGAAGGTCACTAAAGCACAAGGTCAAAGGAATTTTTAGACATATTAAAGGCAAGAATGATTGTTTTCATAAAAGAAGGGTTTCTCAAGCAATAAGCCTTGTGACAAAAAGATAATTCTAATCAATGTGTTGTATCTAATGGGGTCCAATAACAAATTTCCATTGCATTTCTCATTTATTGTTCAGCACAAGCTACACTTGTGAACCTACTGATTCAATAGAAATTATCAAGTGTCTTCAATGAACCAAGATGAGTGGGATCCCAGGGCTCTGTGAAACCTCATTGATGCAACATCCATGCTTAGTTTCCAACATGGTAGGAAAATTTTATCAATTAGTAGGTTCACATTATTATCAATTTTCAAATGCCTTCTGTAGCATAAAGGCAAGTTATAATGCAGTGAATGGGCTTCTCATTACTTAAAAACTCTGCAGTGGGGAATTTCTCACAAATATTTCTCCCCTCTTAGGAGTTGTGTGAATGGTGCTCATACCCAAACCCTTTACAATTCTAGTGCACTGCTCACCTCATCTGCAAGTTGCTAAATTTGCATACCTCTAGATTCAGTCTGATTTTAAATATCCCTCTATCAGGCATTAATCCAATATTGGATATGCTGGTTCATGTTCAATACAATTTTATTTGTAAATTAATAAAAAATTAACTTGCTAATTCTTGCTTACACTTCAGAATATTTCTTTAGCAAGTTTTTTTTAATTAAGATAAAATCCTAAACCTGCTCAAAATCTCTCTTGTCACTAAGACAGTGGAGTCAATTCCATCAGATGTCACCAGCGCTGGATTTGGCTCTTAAGGGAAGTAGTGGATTGAAATAGTGAGAAACGAGTCACTGACTGATATGAGGCAAAATGTGTGACTTATTTGTGAAATTTTTTTGAGAATTTACATGATGATGTAGCTGTGTAGCAAGGAGGAGCCTTAACATGATGATATGTATTACTGAGCACCAATAGAGCTTGCAAGAACATTGTAAAAGTTGAGTCACAAAACTAATGAGCTATGCTATTAAACTGAGGCATTTGTGAAAACATGATTTAGCAAATGCTCTTTATTTTTACTTCATTCCTTCAGAGAAACAACCTCCCTCCCAATACTGGAATGCTGATATAAAGAATTTATATTGCAGTGAATCATCTCCTAAAATATTTCTGTGTCATCTCAAGTTTCAAAAAAAAATAATTGTAAGCTGTAAAACACATCCAATATGATTTCTTTGCACTAATGAGATCAACAGAATATGTTAAGTGCATCACAATGCTGTGATGGAAAAAGCATGTGAGTGTTTGTAATATTTTCAATAATGCATGGGAAATACATTGTAGAAAATTCATTATTCTTACACTTTTCTCCCACGTGAACCTGAAAGTGGAATGGTTCTCTTTGCCCTGAGAATTACTGAAATGCCATGTTCTGTTCTTACTGTCCTGCCAAGTGCTCAGCCAGTCAATCCCACGGCACCCTGGCTTGAAGGATAACTCATTTTCCTTAACTCTGGGGCTTTTCCTCCTTTTTTTCTGGGTACTGGGATAGAAAATAGAGATTTCTAGAATTCCTCCCATGCACTCTGTTTCTCTGCAGGTTACATTTTCAGATTAAACCTACAGAGCTGCCCAGTTAGCCATGACTCTTTAGCAATAGTTATGAGTGAAGGAAATTTGGTATTCACTGAAGCACAGAATTATAGAATCTCCTGAGCTGGAAGGAACCCACAGGGATGACCAAAGCCCAGCCCTGGCCCTGCACAGGACAGCCATGGATGACTGAGGATGTTACCATCCTGATAACACAGCCAGCTTTCCCCAGGACCTCTCTTGGTGTAGCCAGCTGTGGGTTGTGAAATTGCACTGCAGGAGGAAAACTCCACCTATAAAATGCCACTTTCAGTAGCAGCATTCAACACTTACCTTCACACCTGGGGTTGAAACTGTGGTTCAGTATTAACTCAGATTCTGCAGTCTAGCAAGGACTGCTTGTTTTGCTTTCAATGAGTGTCTAAAAAGGCAGTGGTGAATTATTGCTCCTTCTGCGTCAAATGTATTATCATATAAATAAAACTCTAGTGTACTTTTTATTCATTAATAGATGGGGCTGCATAAATTTTAACTTTCTGGACTCCTTGTAGAAAGTGCCATCCTGACCAGCAACTACTTATAGGAAAAACCTGAATTTTGAAAATAATTTCAAGATGACTTTTTTTCAAAATATTTAAAAATTTGACCTTGGGGCCAGCTAAAATGGCTTTTTGTTTGTTTTTAATATCAGACAAGGAATAATGTGCCATTTCTACAGCCTTTGTAATGGTCCATGAGGAAGCTCAGTATCCCAGAGAAGCTACCTACAGGATTTTGTGTTTCTGTAGCCTTTATCTGGGATCCAGGGAGCAGGATTTTGTTCCAGGAGAGCTAGGAGGGTTTTCACCTGGCTACTGCAACTCAGAAAAGAGTAAATTGAGGCAATGAGGTCAACAGTGCTGTAAGTACAGTGTTGTTGACAGGTCAGTTGATGAATCCCACAGTCCAAAATGGATACATTCTGGAATCAACAGTTTTCAGGTGTTCTTTATTGTACTATTACATGTAAAAGCTTTGGGGTTTCTGTTCAATTAAATAAAGACTAATGTTACTGAGGATTACCAGAAAAGAAGCTTACAGAAACATATCTGAGGTCCTTCCCACCCCAAAAAATGGGCCTGTTTAACACCCCAGCCACCTCCCATGCCCAAACCAGCTGGAAATAAGCTGCGTGCAGCTTTTCCAGGGCAAGGTTTTGAGCTGTCCCAGCAAAATCACAGAGATAGAAACGGGATCAACACAAAACAAATAAACAAACAGCAAAAGACATGTGAGAGTTTTCTTTCCTGAGTCAGCACTGCAATCCCAGCCCCTGCAGGAATGACTTCTTAAAAGGCAGAGTAGTAGTCACAGCTCTCAAATATTTTTAATTTTGATTTAAAAGAGCAGCTCCAACACAACATTGTGCTCGAGCAGCTGTCAGGATAGAGGGGCTGGGAGTGACTCAGGATGCTGGTGTCAGATGGAGCAGGCTGATGTGGGGACAGAGCTGGGAAAAGCACCAGCCCTGCCTTCCTGCTGCCCTTGGGAGGTTGTTCTGGGCTGTGTGTGAGCAGATGGAACCAGAGCTGGGAAACAGGGATTGCCCTGGAGGACACAAATATCTGTAGAGAACACGAGGCCCAGCAGAGGCTGCAGCAAGCAGCAGCACAGAGCAGCAAACGTGCAGTTCTGTGGGGAGGGTTTGCCTCAGAGCTGTCAAGCCAAAGATGATTTGGTGCTGCAGTGTGGGGTTAGATCCCCTGCACCATTCCTCAGAGCAGAGAGGTGTTTTCATTAAATCATAAGGCATCACCCAGGCTTTTCTCTTCTTTTAATAACTGTTTGCCTCACCAAAGCATAAAACTCTTTCCACCACCTACATATCATTCAGCGTGCAGCAGCTTTTACAGCAACATCAATAATGAACATTAAGATGGGATAAAGGTATGTGGCTCTTCACTAGTTCTTGAATGAGACCAGCAGGATTTTAAGCAGTCTGGGTGATTGATGCTTCGTCAGAGACTTTTGCCTAAGGATGCTGTAAGCCAACAAAGACAGGAGCTGTGCTATGCTGGCACCAGGCAGAGCAAATAGGAAAGAGCTCGTTAAGCACATGCAGGTCTTGGCTCTTCTTGGCTCTTGGCATTACACATCTTCTAACCATGGCTGCAAATCAGGTTATAGCAACACCAATTCTTTGGGGAAAAAACAAAACAAAATAAAAGAAAGTAACTAAAAGAAAACAGCAGAAAAAGTGCCCCCAAACATGCCATGCTGGAGGAACACTAAAAGAGAACTGGCATGGAGAGAAGTTCCAAGCTTAGTTGTGTCATTAGTGTGAGAGTTGTGTCAGAACAGGGTCAGTGATGAGTCCTGGTGAGAAAAGACTTCCTTGGTTGAGACCCTAATGTACAATCCCATCCATACAGGATCTATAAAACATCTATATAAACATCTATAAAATGATTAATTACATAGCTAATGTGAATTCTGGTAGCAATTTCAGCAGTTGTTGGAACAAGCACACACCGTGTCCAGGAATATCACCTATTCTGCTCTTGGCTCCATCCACAGCCTGCTTTTGCATCAGGGCAGCTCTGCCTGCTGCTGGCACTTGCTGAGGACTTGCTGTTTGGAAAATAACTGATCTTAAGGAGGTTTTGTAAGAATAAATCCATGCTCTGTGCTGAAGCCATCAGTCAGGCGGTCCTCCATCCAAAATGTTGTATATCAGAACTTGTCTGCCTGAACCAAACTGTTATCTCCTGCACTTTATAGTGAAATAGAGAGATTAAACACGGGAAAAGGGGAAGGGAAGGGAAGGGAAGGGAAGGGAAGGGAAGGGAAGGGAAGGGAAGGGAAGGGAAGGGAAGGGAAGGGAAGGGAAGGGAAGGGAAGGGAAGGGAAGGGAAGGGAAGGGAAGGGAAGGGAAGGGAAGGGAAGGGAAGGGAAGGGAAGGGAAGGGAAGGAAGGGAAGGGAAGGGAAGGGAAGGGAAGGGAAGGGAAGGGAAGGGAAGGGAAGGGAAGGGAAGGGAAGGAAGGGAAGGGAAGGGAAGGGAAGGGAAGGGAAGGGAAGGGAAGGGAAGGGAAGGGAAGGGAAGGGAAGGGAAGGGAAGGGAAGGGAAGGGAAGGGAAGGGAAGGGAAGGGAAGGGAAGGGAAGGGAAGGGAAGGGAAGGGAAGGGAAGGGAAGGGAAGGGAAGGGAAGGGAAGGGAAGGGAAGGGAAGGGAAGGGAAGGGAAGGGAGTTGCTATTCCTGCTAAGTATTGACCCATTTCCATCACACTGAGGAAAATTATGAGTTTTAAACAAACAACCTAAAAAATGGGCTTAATAAAGTGAGTCACTTTCTCACCAAGGTAACAGTCCCTGCGTGTGACCTTGTAGCCTCACTGAGCGAGACAGACAATCTGTTTTATCTGAGTGGCTCTCTTTTTCTGCTAACTTCCCTCTGTTTCCACCCACATAATTTATTTTTTAACAGAAGAAAATAATTTCCATTTTAAAATTATCAGACTTGCTTTTCACACTGCCCATTCTTCATACACAAGAGTTCCTAAATCAGAACCACAGCTCTCTGCATGTCAGAAAATAACTGACTCCTTCTTTCTCTCAGGTAAGATACTGATTCCCTTTTTCCTTCTCTCACAGATGATTTAACCATTTTGATGGCCCTGTACTTGTTTCTTCAGTGATCCAACATCATTACTCTAGCTCCTTCCAGTGGTAAATCATAATGTTTAACAAGAATAGAACAGAGCTTTTTAATATACCTTTGATCAGTTTGCTCTGTAGAAGCCAAACGTGTATCTTTTAAAACAAGTCCTTCTGCTCGTCCTGCTCACATCAAAGGTGAAGGGGAAATGAAGCTCAAAGGTACAGCTCAGCTTCATTCACAATTAGAGCACCTTTTGGGGAAGAAGGTAATGCTGCCATTGAATCTCAAAGCTTTGGACTTTTTGTGGTAAGGGCACAAACAGGGGAACAACAAATCTATATGTCAGGCCAAATAAAGTTTAATTCAAAAAGGGGGGCAGCAACTTGAAATAAATTCATGGTTGATAGTTCTGATAATTAGGTGCTTTTTGAAATATTGTTTCCAAGTAAAGGGATAGAAAAGCAATCAATATGTAAGTATCAGAAGAAGATACTTTAATATTGCCTCATTTACATTTATATATATTTGAGAAACCCTGTGTGAATTGGAAGGTGAGGTCTGAACTCATCTGTGACAAACCAGAATTTAAAAAAGGCTTCTGAAGGGAATTCTGGGAACATATTGTGGGAGAAATTTGCAGTGCTGAAATTTGGAGTACTGACTTTTGATTGCAGTTCTGAAAAGTGTTAAAGTAAGATAAATTTGTTCAAGAAGTCAAATCAGAAAGTGAAGAAACAATTCATTAAAGAACTGTAGGCACATTAACAAAATTCAGCAGTTCTGCAATCACAGCCATAAGCTGTCAGCAGAGAATATATGTGATCATTTATTTGATTATAAAGTACCTAAGAGTGTTCAGCAGGTCAGATTTCTCAGCCAGCTGAATTTTCTAATAGCTCTTCTCAATCAAGGGATTGTGCTGCACAGTGGAACACTGAGCCCAGACACGATGATGATGGAGGTCACTGACCCAACTATTTAAATAAAAAAAGGACTGTGCACAGCAGCTCTAGAAATGCTACTTCCTCCAGGTTTCTGTTCAAAATCTTTGCTTTTGCTGTTAACATATAAATTTAGGCCCTTGCCATTAGCTGCCATGGCACAATAAACTGGAGTTGAGCAAATGTGTGGCGAATCATTAGTCTGAACAGTAATTTGACCTCTGCACAATTCAGAACCCAATTTTTCATAAGATTTTACTCGTGTTTAAGTCTGTCTACATGCAGAATGCTACTGCAATTAATCACCAGCAGCAAGTTGCTTGAGGGAATCAGGGAAAGAACACTTACACCATGTCTTGTAATTGGTTGAATTTGTTTCTTACTAATCAGACACTACATAGCATTTTAGTATTAGTTTTGTGTAAATTTAAAAGAGCTGGCTGCCCGTTTGGTTTCACAAGTCCCATTTCTCTTCCACAAGCAAAATTTTTCTCAGTTAACTCTCTGGTCTCTCCAAGCAGAGGTTATGATCAAAAATAACAACCCACCCAAGGAATTGTAAATCTTCTGTTGCACTGCATGGCCTTGGGGGCAGATCCAAAGGAAGATGTAGACTTGTAAATGGGACTTGAGTGCCGAAATTCCCCACGAGTCCAAAATCATGGTCTTGCAAACTTGCTCAGCAGATGCTAGAGAGGAACGAACACCAAAATTCCTCTCTCATTATTTTAAACTTGAAGGTGCAGCTTGGCTTGGGCTGAGCCCAGAGCTCCCCTGCCCCAGGTGAGTTCCTCAGCAGAGTGGGGCAGAGGGAGGGCTCAGCCCACCCAAACTGGGTGGACACTTCCCAAAGGAGCCTGGCTGCTCCTCCACACACACTGCAGCTGCTGCTGAGCTGCACAGCTGCACAGGAGTGATCCATAACCCCTCTGCTCACCTAACCCTGCTGTGCTTCCACTTCGTGCTGCTGTTCACTCAGCCTCCTCTCCTTATCAACACAGACATTTGTAATAGAACAACAAATTGTCCCATCCTCTCAATGCCAAACAGAAACAAGGGTAGAGGCTACCTAATAGCAGCATCTCAATTCAGCTCTCAGGGCAAAGACTTGCATGGCTCTGAGCCTAATCAATTGAACCTTCCCAAATCTTCCCGTGTAGTTTTAAAGAGGTGCAATTGCCATCTTTGAAACCTTAAAAACAGTTGAGGAGATAAAATCACAGGGTAGGGGGAGAGCAGAAACCAGCAGGTTCCATCTGGTTCCTCACGCTGTGTTTCACTGAGAAATCTGGCAAAAATGTGTGAGGAGAGGGTGCTGAACAGCTTGAAAGGTTAGAGTGTGATTAATGGGATGGTGTGTGGGTGCCACGTGGTAATCCCCCTACACACCATCCAATTCAATTTGGCCTATATCGTGTTGTAGAAAAGGTTTAAATAGTCTTTCAAGGCCAGGAGAATAACATTATTGCAGTCCTCTATTCCCTCTCAATACAATTATCTCAAAAGTAGATTTAGTATGGAGAAAAGGGTTTCAATTACAAGTAGAAATCAGTTAAAATAAAACACTCCTTCACCCTGATGCAAACTCATTTGAAGAGTTGTTTATTTGTGAGTTAAACTACTATTTTCAGACAGGGTGTTCCATTGAGGCAAGCTGAAATTTAGGAATTCTGTAATGGCAAAATACAAGCTGTTAAAAATTGGTTATCCTACTAAATGAAGAACTTGTAGAGGAAATTGCAAAGAGCTGAACTCTCCATGTATGATATTGTCAAAAGCCTTAACTAATGAGCATTTTTGCGAAAAAAAGTTGGTCATACATAAAAAAGGGTATTTGAAGAGCTTAAACAGAAACTAGTTAACACATCTAAGGTGGGGGGAGTAAGTATATATTTAGATACTTTTTTTAAGCCACAGTCTGTTTTCCTTCTGGCCTTGCTCTGCTCATGGACCATGTTAACTACAATGCCAGCAGTGGCCAGAGCCTTGTGCAGCATTTGGAACAAAACAGCAAGAGTGGCTTTGGCCACTTAGTCATCATTAGTATTAATTTACCTGAAGAAACATCCTGTGCATCTATGGACATGTATAGCAGACTTTTTCCTCCCCTTTTTTACACAGCAGTGCTATACTTCATGGTTAATTTTTGCCTCTGAAATTGTTCATGAGAAAACACATTTTCATGGCTTTATGTTGCCATCTTTGAGGACATGATATTCAAGGTGCATGATACTGCTCTGAGGAGATTTTGAGTATTGGTGAATTCCATGCAATGTTGGAGCAATATATTCCAGCAATATATGGAGGAGAAAGGCTAGGTAACAAAGGAGCAAAACACCCCAAAAATCTCTTTATGTGTTTGCTCAGGTTTTCTTGAGTTTGGGATTTTTGGATGGTTTTATTTCTTGTTAAGAAGTCCCAGTGAAATTGTGAGCCTCGCTTAGACTTGACCTTACAGAGGGGCTAAGTGATCTTTTGATCCAGATTTCAGATATGATGTATTTCTTCATTATGAACAAAACTAATTGCTGCTGTACATTAAACTGCCACTTTTTTCCCCTTCCACTGCAGAACATTTCTTTCTCAGTCCCTCTGAAGTCCAATTTTCCTTATTTCTTTTAACTCTGTTTTGCATCTTCCCTCATTATTCAACCAGCTTTCAATCCATGACCTACAGAGAATGTGAGAACTTTCCAGCACTCCACTGTCTGGTTAATGAGCCTCCATGAGATGTGGAGATTCCTTTATCGTTTCAGTGTTTGCTCCCTTTGGTCATTTGAAATATTTTGAATTTGAATATTGTATTCGAATATTTTGTTCTTCAATGTATATATTTGCTGTACGTTGACACATCTTGCAAAGCTTATTCTTTCCCTTTTAAAATGCACTTGAACAACAGCAGATCCAGATGTCAAGAGCATGAAACAGTCACCTTTCTCATCCAGTTTTGTGAGAGTTGGATCTGGCAGTGGCAAACAGCAGACTATGGATTCCAAGAAGCACTGAAGTAGTCTGACCCCTTTACACCTTTAGAAAATGTAAATCTGCTTGCTCTTGGCTGGTAAAATGGGTGCAACTGTTCCAGAGAGTATTCTGGTAAATATGCCAGTGTTACAGTCTTTTAAAGAAATTAACTATGGGGTTTTATTTTATTTAATTTATTTTATTGTACGTATCTGTTCATAAAGGTCTTTGAAGCAATTTCATATATGTCTGTATCCGCTTCATTCTTTGGCCAAAATGCAAATAAAATGTGTATATTTGCATTATCTATCAATATTATCAACTGTGTATCAACCTATCAACTTGTGCATCAGTTGTCTATTTGGATCTGTGAGTGATTCTTTTAAATCCGTGTGCACACACAAATTTTTAAAAATAAAAATATACATATCTACACATACACACCCACTCTGGAGGTTAAATATCCAGAACCAAGTGTTGGAATGGTGAATTCCTACTTGTGGGTCACAACTCTGTGTTGGTTGCACTAGTCCAGTTTGTAGGTGCACTTTATAGTAAGGATTGAATTTGCTCTCAGTATTCTCCCATTTTCTGCTCTGCCAGGGGGAGCAAGGAAGGGAAAAGGCTCTTGGGAAATGACATGGGCAAACAGAAGGGTAGATGGCATTTTTATGAGATTACAGCCTGGCTGCTGCCTGTGTGCCTCAGAAATATCAGCAGAGAAATAGATGTGCAGCCACAAGAAGGACAAGATTCCCTCAATATTTATGAACCAGGATCTGTAATCTTATTTGTGGGCACGAAATGCATGGAGGGGTTATAGGTCTTTGTCTGAAGCATCACAAGTGCTGATCACTGAGCCTCTTCACCTGAATGCTGCAAAAAGCAGGTTCTGTGTCTCAATTTGACATCTTTTAATTGCTGCCACTGATAAGCAGGAATCAAGTGCTGCTATCCCAGGCTGCTCCAAACCCCAATGTCCAAGCTGGCCTTGGACACTGCCAGGTCTAGATTTAGCCCCCTCTAAATCTAAATCTCAATCTACTCTCCTTCAGATCAATTCCTGATCTTTTTATGGACCACCTGCACAAATATTTTTAAAGCACGTGGAACATGTTGGTATATGCATGAGGAGATTAGTAGATTAGAATTTTCTGTTGTGAAAAAGAATACTTTTTCAGTGTTTCCTACCAAGCAGAACATAGAATATGTTGGGTTGAATGAAACAGGAAATTTTCTTATGACCATAATATTACAATTTTAATGTTTTAATTGTAAAAATATTTCCGGCATAAGCAAGCATGCCATTAACTAACATCAGTGAAAAAAATCCTGATTAGCTTAGAAATCTTGAAAAGACCCACACTGAAAGGATAAGCAATAAGTCCAGCTAATTAGCCACCTCAAGGGCAGTTTCTTAATCAACCTGCTAAAATACATGCAATTACATGTAACTCGGTGATTGATTGATTGATATTTTTTTTAGCCATGTTAATGGAAAGCAAATAATTTTTGACAGTTCTGTGATGTAAAATATTGTGGTTTTTTTCCTTTGGATTGTCAAAGTTATTATTTACATGTGTAAGTAACTGGTAATTTCTGACAAGCACATATAATAGAAACCTACTGTGAAACTAAGCTGCCCTTAAAGGTATATCTGATTTTTATAATTTGGGCATCTAAATTACTAAATGAGGAATTTGAATTCTATATACAATTAACTGGTTTGATTTGAGGAATGGTAGAAATGTACCTTTATAGTAGAACTGCTGTCATGACTTCTGCTGTGAACACTGCAAAGTTAGTGATGGTGAATTGGCTCTACTGCATTTTTTGCTTTTTGACACAAAGTTTTAGAAACTCACTGGTCTCATCCTGCAGATGGTAACTAAGGGAGGGAGTAAAAATATTTACTCAGCAAGCAGATGGCAAAACATGATTTGCATGGCAGCATCCTTCCCTTGACACCTCAGGGTATTGCCCCAGCATTGGAAGTGATCAATTCTGCAGTTTGGCAAGGTATTGCTGATAGCTCAGCCATGCTGATGGTGTGCACAGCCTTCCTCCAACAGCAGAGCTCCATCCAGCTCTCTAGCATAGCTGGCATTTCCCACCAAGCTTCTCTGCTTATAATTTTCTCATTGGCTATAAACTAACTCTAAACTTTACAAAAAAACTACCAGCACAGTAGTAAGGTTGGGGTTTTTTTTTTCCTCTTATAGATGTCATTTAATGAGCTTTGCTAGATACAATTTTCTGATTAAAATAAAGCTGATTAAAAAGTAAATTAAAAGTAAACTCTCAATGATTGTTTTCTGTTGTAATGTTTTTAATCACAGGAGTGATATCAGTTGGGCACATGTTTGCACTGCACTCTCCTGCCTGCCACAATCCCAGTGTTTCCCATTCCATGCCCCACCGAGGCCCTCAGCTGCTCTGCAGAACTGCTGAACCTGGATTGGGATAACAGAGATTCACACCTGAGCATTGTTAAAACCACTGCCTGATTCAAATTAGAGCCTCTAATTTTTGTTCTGGGAAATCAGTATTCTTAATCAGCAGGGTTCCAGGTACTGCCATTGTTCTTTGATTTCAGAGAATGGTATCAAAGCTGCTGTTTAATATTTTTTAAAACCTAAGGTTTGAGGAAGGTAAATTACCTTTAATCTCCATAGACTGTCACTTAAAACACATAATTTTTTTGCCTTTTTTAACCATTAAAAAGCAACTGAAACAGCTGCACTCTTTTTCATGGCTCTGCATCCTCCAAATCACTACCAGTGCTTTGAAAGAGCCCACACAGGGCGAGCAAACCTTGCATGGCAGAATTAATTGTTGCTGTGCCAGTCAGTGTGTTACAGAGCTTCTCGCTGTACAGCAGGATGTCTGTCAGACACACAGGGCTGTGCAAGCTGAGATCAGGTAAGCCTGGCTCTGAGCAAGCCCAGCCTGGGCCAGAGTGTGCAAATGCAGCTGGGCAGGTATGAGTGTTGCCTTGCTGCTCTTAGAATCATGAGGCAGACACAGTTAAAGGGATAAAAGGGTTTTACCCCAGTATTTTAATAGGAACCTATGGTGCACAGCTTTTCAAGGTGGAAAACACCGAAATGTACACACCGTGTAATGTGTATACAATTTTTATAGACCTTGCAAATCTAGGATCCCCAATAAGAAGCTTAATAAATGAAGTAATGTCCCCCTACTCTAAAAAATTCCCCCTAGATGAGGTTTGAGCCCAGCTTACAAAAAATGCTCCAGAGAGGAGGTTTCAATCAAGGCTGAAACCTCCAGTTTTTGATAACACAGAGCTCTCTGGCCTCCTACTGGGGATGTTTGGTCTTTCTGCCTAGCAGAACCCCAAAATTAGGCTAGAATATGAAACTACAAAAATTGCAAGCATGTAGGCTATGGGTACAGAGGATAGAGAGGATATATGAAAGGTATAAAAATATATAAAAGGTATAAAAAATAAAGAAAAGGCAAAAACCATCAGGTATCACAGGAGCTAGGAGGAGCAACCCTGTCCCACAGGCAGTCCCTGTTTGTGTCCCTGGAGCTCAGGGACAGCTCTGTGTGTGCAGCCAGAGCCTCAGCTGGGGCTCTACCTCAGCCCAGTTCTCTTCACTTCCCTGGATCCCTGTCACACCCTCAGCTGGGCTTTCTGCTCCTCAGCACAAGATCTACCTGGAAAAAAAGCTAATTAAATTGCGTTTTTAAAGGGACATTTCTCTAACTAAGCACTTGAGCTTGCCTTAAGGTTGCCAGACGAAAAATATCAGACAATCTCACGTGGAAATTAAAATCAAACTCCTTTTAGGTCTACCAGACAACAGCTCGATGTAACATCTCAGTGCTTGATGTAATCATCTTGTCTGCATCTCAGCTGGATTTCTCCAGCATCAGCTCCCTCTGTACCTTTGTCTGCAATGGCAATGTCCCTGTCAGTGCTGGGACAGAAGCTGAGGCCACACAGACCTCCAAAGAGCACTGAGGTTCTTTTGAAAAGCTGCTTTGGAACTCGTTTCACAATTGCCAAAAGGTTGATCTTGCCTCCTCTCTTCTAGGAGAAGCTTAGTCTGAAAGGAAAATATTTTCCTAGCCTTCTGAGCTGTCTGCCCAGCCAGGCTGTGGGGAGGCTGCAGGGAGAGCTCTGTTCTCCTGCCTGCTCAAACTGACATGGCAAACCAAATCTTCCTCTTCAGAGTTCTCAGAATTTTCCTTTACCATCAAAGCTAACATTAGGCATGCATCATATTCTGTATTTATGTCATAACATAGCAAAAGTAAAGACACTGAACCTCTCCTTCCTCGGCTTACAGTCAGTGTAATCCTTAAACTAAAAAAAAAAAAAAAAAGAAATAAGATAGTCCCATATCAGCCCTGTAGACTTTTTCTGACATACTGGTACATTCTTTAAAACTCTTGTTTTTCCCAGAAGTCCTTAGCAAGTATCTCAGATGGTGGAGGTTAAGAAAAATGAGCATTCAAAATGCAACTCCTTTAATGCATTTACAACTCCTGTGCTTTGTTCTTCTTAAGGAGGCAGGAGGAAAAGAGGAGACAAAGGCAAGAACAGGATGGATGCTGGTTTTTCCCTGTGCATTCCACTCGGTGTCACAGCACAGAGGATGCCCAGCAGAGTGGGAAAGGTGGATATTGAGCTGAGCAGTGACCCAGGGAAGGAGGTGCAGAGCAGCCCTGGGAGAAACTCCTTGTGCCCTTCTCCCTCTGCCACTGTCTGCATGTGACATTTCTGAGGCTGAGGGCTGCTGCAGGAGAGGAGTTTACAGCAGCAGGGCTGGAGACAGCAAATCTTATGACAATATAAAAAAGACATTCTGAAGGAAATGAGTGAGGTATTAAAACAGCCAGGTTTGGGAGCTTTTTGTTAGGTAGTTGCAATAAATTATTCTTTTGTGATACAGTCAAATGAAATATGTACACAGAATTCTTAGAACTTCCAAATATAAACAAATCATTATAGTTTCCTTTAACTTAGAATGAAAAAGCTGTCAGGGTAGCTTTTGATGAGTACAATTGCACAATGCAACTACCAGACACTACTGAAGTTTCATATATCTTTTTACCTTATTTTACTAATTTGAAGTTTTGACTCCTCTGTCACTTCCTGACAAATGGAAGCATTAAAAATAGGCTATGCCTTACACGTAGTTTTTCTCTTTTTTTTTTTTTTTTTGCAAGGGAACTGTACCATCTTTGCGAATAACCTTTTTAGTACAGGAAATATTCTCAGTGCTCAGAGGTAACAAAGAGAGTGTCACTGCAGTAATTATGTGCTGTTTGCTGCAATTACAGCCCTCAACCTGTAATTCAATCTGTGTGGGCAGACCATACGTCCATGCAAAACTCCATTGGCTTAATGGGTTTTACACTGTTATGAAGACCAATTTGCATGTCTTAGATTATAAAGCCAGGCTAATGTGCATATCCCCTAAGCATTTAAGGACACGTTCCTAAACTGACAAGCACAGCAATGGCACTAAGTGAGTAATAAGTCTGTGTTTATCAGCTGCACGTTTGCTCAGCAGCGCTGGAATCGTGGAGCTCATTGCCACAGGTTGCTGTGGAGGCAGGGAGGATAAATTGGGTCGATTTCACAGAGGGAAAGTCCATCAGGGCTGTGGAGCCTGGGAATCAGGCTTTAGGAGGATGTATCGGGACATGAATATTTTGGGGTTGTCCTCTTTTGGAAATCCACTCTCTGGGCCTCACTGAACACCTACGAGGTTCAGCTGTAGTGAAAGGAAAATTATCAGCCTTTGGGAAGAAAACTGTGATACAGAAACTGAAAACAGCTTGTGGAGGGAAGGGTACCAAGGCATGAAAAAACAGAGATGGGGGAAATTCAAAGCATCTGACACTGTAAATGAAAGAACACAGTGGAAATGCAGTATTAGACTTGATGGGGGTTGATTTTGTCTTTTTGACTTTTTGTTGAAAGAATACAAGAAATGAAGAGTGGGAAAGACTTACTTTATAAATGGTACCCTACACTTAATTTTCAAAATTACAACTTTTTTTTTTTTCCCAGAGGTCTCCAAAATTCCTCTGCTGAGAGCTTATCACCTGAAAAGAAAATAAGAAGCTGCGACTTTGTAAACACCTGGGTTTTATTGTTGAGCAGCTGTTTGAAATCAAAAGATGCTTAGTATTATTTGTAGTACTATTTGTACTTTCCCTTTTGCTTGGAAGCTGTAATCATGAGGATGTGGGAAATAGCAAAGTTCATGTGTACTTACATTGTATATCCCAAAAAGCCAACGTACACCTGCGATAATGGGGAAAAAAATGTTTATTGTTAAATGTGCCGGGAAGGAGCTGCTAAAACATTTAGCATTTTATTTGTTCTCGGGTAATAATGTGTTCTAAAGTAAAATGTGAATGACATCAGCCAAAATAGTTATTAGAGAGCCTACAGGCACAGCTCTGAAGTGGGGAGATTGCACAGAGCCATTGACAGCTTGCTGGAGTCTGACTGCAGCGCCTGTCATTGTCTGAGGCTGAAATTCTGGCTCTGTCACTCTTTATCATCCATCATTTATCACACAAACTGATAAAGCCTTGTGCATTCCCTGTTTAGATAACAGAGTCACTCTGTTTCTGCAGCAGCTGTGGATCTCCAGGCCAGCCCTGCCACCACCACAAGTACCACAAGGCACTGCTCACATTTTCATGGCTAACATGCCTCGGGAGGTGGCAGAGTTGGCATTAGTGGTCAGGGAGGAAGGAAAGTTGAGCACGGAAGTGGAACATTGAGAATGCAGAGCAAAGTTATAGCAGAGCTGGAAATGGAATCTCAGTATTCTGATTCAAACCTGGGTGCTGAAAGGACTTAACATCCTTTCATAAAAAAACAAAGCCTAAGACAAAGTTGGAAATGAACTTTCCATTGGTCGCATAACTTGGAGTTTAAATATCTTTTAAATTCTTTTTTTTATCTTTTTTTCCTCTTGTTCCTTTTTTCTTTATCTGCTTGGACCTTTCTGAAAAGTGTAATAATTTTTAAAAGAATCCTACAAGCTTTTTTAATCACATTCTGTTTTTAACAAAAGTAAAGAATGACCCAATTCTCTACTTTTCAGGATTAATAACTACCTCCTTGCTATTATATTTAAAGTGTCAGCTCTGACGCTTAATGGAGTGTTAGACATGAAGTAAGAGATGTGTATGAAATTACTTAGATTAAATTCTTCCTCTTCCTGCCACCCACTGTTGATGCAGATATTAGTGTTTTTGGAAACAAGAAGACAGGAAATACTTATGCTAAGCATGAAAAGTAAGACAAGCACAATTTACTTCAAAAACCTAAGAATCCATTCTTAAGCAGAAGATTTTTTCCAGTCCCATTCTAATTAATTTTGTTAAACATATCAGAAATACTTCTTCCTCTGCATGATATCACAAAACTGCTTGATTTCCTTTTGCTGATTTTTATGTCACTTTGGGAAAATAGGTTAGCTGTGGGATGCCTATACTGAAGTGCATAAGTGATCTGCTTTAGTCACACAAATCTATTTGTACTAAAATTGGGAGCAAATAACTTAAACTGTGCCATGAAGAAAATATAATAAACTATTTTTTAATATGTTCACTTAAGCTTTCTTTTTTCTTAATATAGTCTGATTTTCAGAATCTTATTTTATGATGCAGAGGGTCCTATTATGTGCAGCTCATTAGAACCTTTACGCATCCCCTAAACCCTCTCATATTCAAAGTAATAATCTCAGTAGAATGTAAGCACTTTTCATGGCAATGTTTGGCCTCTGAAGGTTTTATGAAGTGCAAGGAATGTACTAATTTACCTCAATCTTATAGAGTACATAAGCCCCTTTAAAATTAAATTGGTCAATAAACTAGGCTGGTGCAAAGTGCAAGATCAATAAGGGGCCCCTTTAAAATCTATCAATCTCAGCTATGGGATGAGACAAAAAAATAATGCAGTTCCATCAGGATTTGAAAGCAACATTCTGATTGCAGTGGCATTCCACTGGAATAGCAATCCATGACTTCCAGCCATCAGAAACACCCAGCAAGTGCAGCTAACAAGTATATTTTACTTTCAGATTCATAATCCAGGAAATTAGTGAGCAGTTTGAAGCTGGAGTGGTTCAGTGGTCAGGGAGATCACAGAGGTGCTGCTGGGAGCAGGATGGGGCAGGATATGGTGGAAGGAAGCCAGGAAGTTTCTAAGGGAAGGGGAAAGGAAAGTTGAAGTTTGAATATCCCCAGGAGTTATAATGATCCTAATGAAGCATTTAGCATCCAAGCTCTGCCCTCCTCTGCACTTGGCATAATATTTGGGAAGCAAAATGTAAGAATTCTATTTTATTTCCTTATATTAATAACCTGGTGTAGCAGTACTAATGTTAGATGTGTTTATTTTACATAAATTTATATAAATCAGGCAAAGTTGCTGATAACTCAGTGTCTTCCCTAAGAGCTGATGGCCTAAAAGGGAACTTGGCCTACAAGCACAGGAGAAGGGATGGAGTGGTTTCCTAATGCCACCCAGCAGAGCAGGGCAGGTGGGACTCAGTCCTCCCTGGCACTCCCCTGAGCTGACAGATCCATGGGCACTGCTGCTGCAGCAGGGCTGATGAAATGGCTTCCTAATGAGACAGGACATTTGATTGGAATTTATATAAAAGAGGGGAAAAAAAAAACCCAGCCAAAAATCAGAGGATTGTACATTTGTATCTCTCTATCAGCTGCTGATTTCAAGCTCCACTGAGACTAAAGAAGGAACAAAGCTCTTTCAAACAGCTGCTTTTCAAACAACTAAATTCATTTCCTGATCAGAGCTGAATTCTAAAGCTCTTAAAGCATCAACTTCCATCTGAAAATGAGGGTAAGAGCAGCCAAGAAATTAAATTATTTCCTACCAGCCCATTTTTATTAGCAGTTTGCCTCCCCACTGGCAATACAACTCAGGAGCCTGGAGCAATTGACTTTCAGTCTGTAATGGGTTCCTTCCATGGCCTTCCCTGAAAACAGCCAAGAGCAGCAGAAGGAGCTTGTGCCTGACCTTTTCTCCTAATAGCAAAGAGATGAAGCTCCAGTGGAGGTTTCTTGCAGCAGTTTTACAGCACTCTGCAGCAGCTCATTACATATGGCAGGCTGACCTACAGATCGAATAGGTCAGCGTTTCAGGCAGCCTGTCTTGAGCCTTCCAGAATGTCCCATCAGCTCTCCTTGTCTTCCCTTGTTCTGCTGTGTTGCTGCTGCTGTAGCTCTGGGTTTTGCTGCAGACATGCTGAAATGCTCTCCTGTGACACCTTTCCCTGCCCCTCAGGTCTCCTGCGCGGTGTTGTCACCCCAAATTCTCTCTCTTTGCTGCTTTCACTTTCACCACCAGCTAGGGAAGATGTTCTTCCTTGTTTTCTCAGAGATATGCTGGGTCACTGCCATGGGAATAGTGATGCTGCAGTGGCTGGAGATCCGTTCTGGGAAGGACAGGACCTATGGATCAGGGGAGATCAAGCATTCCTTTGACTGATTTGCTTGTGGCAGTAGGGAGGGATGAGGAAGGGGAGGGGAGGGGAGGGGAGGGGAGGGGAGGGGAGGGGGAGGGGAGGGGAGGGGAGGGGAGGGGAGGGGAGGGGAGGGGAGGGGAGGGGAGGGAGGAGGGAGAGGTATTTTTCAGTCCCAGACTGAAACCATTGGGATTTCTTCAAAATTTTAATCTGACTTGATGATATTCCTACTTCATCAAGCAGAGATTTGGCGAGATCCTTGTGCTCATTTTCCTCTGGAGTACAAAGTCTACTGGAATAGCCTGATGGAATGAAGGTGGAGCTGGGAAATTCACACTGACACCTCTAGACCTGTCTGCTCATCACAGAGCAAGGAAGCCTCCAGGATTCCTCAGCTACATTGCTCAGCTCTCAGGACTTTAAGCTTTGGGTCCCAGAGGCTTGAAAGCTGAGGCTTTGTCTGTAAACTAATACAGCTCCTGTGTCAGGACCTTGGAGGAGTCTCTGTGGTGGGATAGTGTCTGTTTGTACAGCAAGAACTTGCCCCAGATGAGTGGGATAGTAATGTCAGAATGTTTGGATGAAATATCTGGCATTCCTTCCCAAAGAGAAGACAGAGAGAGATCAAAGTCATCAATTCATTTAGCTGGAGCATGTAAATGTGAATGAAGCAGCAAAGGGGGAAGAATGTTCAGTTTTATAAAAAATATTTCTCTTTGTCTCTTCTAGGGGACCTCAGAACTGCATTATCTGGAATGCTTTGAGATTTATTTAGTAAATACAATGCCACTTGAGTATCCCAATTTTGATGTCCTTACTTCATGTCTGTGGGCACAATTAGAATATAGGATATATTCCATTGATGTCACTGAAGCTTCTGAGCTCTCAGAGTTTCTAGACCTCCATGCAGACCCAGGTAAGCAGAGTTATCACACTACACTGCTTTCTCTTTAAACAGGCCTGCTAGAAAATTGTCTCCAGCCAGCAAACACAAGTCAAGCACAGATGGGAACCTGGCCTGCAGCCACTTTATTGACCTGAAAGGAAGGTGCTTTTCAAAGCTGAACTGCAACGGTTTAAATAGCAACACTGTAAACAAGAAACCTTCTTTCCCCCCCATACCTCCCTCCTTTCCCTCCCTTAAAAATCAAGGCAGTCAAATGTCCAAAACTGTTAATGTTAAGAATATTATAGGAAAGTCAGGAGCTTTAGAAGGGTATGGTCAAACTTGTGTTCACATTTATAGCATTTCCCATCTTTGTTTTTCTGATCAAAATGTGAGTAAAAGCATAGAGCTGACAGGATTCAGATCTTCAATTCTGTCCCAGAAGCATTTCATTCCCACATCAGGGCTGCAAGCAGATATGCAGCCACTTTTATTTTCCATGCCTCTGCACGATGGAGATGAGTCCAGAGGCAGCAAGTGGTGATGAACAGACCCAGAAGTAGTGCAGGAGGTCAGCAGGACAGATGTGTCACAGGCAGAAGCTTCCTTATCCCAGTTCCTCGTTCAGCTGCCTGCACTTCATGTCACCAAATCCCCAGACAGCTCCAGTTTAGGCTCCATCTCTGAATAACTCCACTCCAAGACAATCACTTATAAAAGTCCCAAATCCATCCATTCTTTACACAGATTTGCATTACAGAAAATGTTCCCACCCTGCAGGACCTCGAGACTGAGGAGACAGCAAGACCCAACAGCAAATGTGTTGCACTGAACTCCAACTTTTCACACTGCCAGTACCATGTTTCTTGTTTCCTGATGCTTCTCTGTATGTCATTTTCAGGCTCACAATTTTGAGAGGATGGTTACTGGTTTCCCACTAGAGGGAATATCAGTGTATTCTTCCAGTACTTTTCCAGCTTACCTTGAATTTCTCCTGATCTCCCTCAAGCTGTGGGAGCCTGTGCAGCTTTATCAGCACTGCATGCACAGCTCTGGACATAGCAAATGGGGATATTTGTCCATTGAGGAGGCCTTTGTGCTGCCTAAATTATGACTTTTCCTTAGAGGTTGAGAATATGTTTTATCTATCCAGAAAAAATAATACAGAAGGACTGAAACATGAAAATAAAACATGAAATATTAGGAAGACTAGAAATGTAGTGACTCACTTGACTGAATGTGACCTGGAAAAGAAAATGTTTCTTAACTGTTCCTGCAATAGGATAATTCATAACAAATACAATGACAGTATTTCTGCTCAGTTACATCCCTAAATATAACAGAGCATCTATGAAATGCAAGAGGATTCAACAGAGGTTATTTTTCATCTGGTCTCTGGTAACCCAGTTAGGAGCACTGTGCAGAAGCTGTAAGAATCCAGGAAAAGAGCTTAAACCCTGTAGCTGCATATGGTCAGAATGCAGGGCCTTCCTTACAAATCCATTTAAAGTACTAACAGTGTCCAGCTCCCTGTTTTTATTTCTTTTTCTCCCCTATATTTATAAAACATATATTTCTCATCTCTTGATGGAGGATGATCAACCAAAGTGGCTGCTGCAGATGAAGAAAGGGAGGAAGTTTAGCTCTAAAGTGAGTACAGGAAAACCTCCTGCTTTTTGGCTTTGGGAGGGTGGGAGACAGCGACCCACAGATGATTTATCTAAATACAAGTCTGTGCTACAGCAAAAGGAAATGTTCTATGTTTTCTCTCCAGGATGAGGAGTTTCCCAGACCTCATCTCCCAAAGGTTCATGAAGAGCTGCAATAGTGACAGCTGGGAAGAGGCAGGACTTATGCTAGAGCAGCCATCTGGGGGAGGTCAAAAAAGGGCAGTTTTGACTGCTCATTCAAGATTTGGGGGATTGATATACTGAAAATAGTCTTAGTAATCTGAATCTCATCAGCCCCACAAGTTACATCAGAAAAACAAATGATTGAAGTGCATCCTCTGCTGGATCCCTCCAGTGGTACCCTCAGAAAACAAGAGCCATCCTAGAGATCCAGGCACATCTCAGTTTAGATGCACAGAGGCCTCCTTGCCATTTAAAAGTCACGCTAAAGACATCCTTTTGATTGTGAAAAAGCACTTTTAGCGAGCATGACGTAATGCTGTGCGATCTTAAAGCTTTTACATCATCTGTCTTTAAATAAAAACTCGCCTTATGGCAAAAAATAATGTTACAATGTAATTAGACTCTATAGTCTGGAAATAAGCCCTCATTTTAAAGGCACTATTACTGGAAAGCTATTTGCACAGCAGATGTTTGAAGATATCTTCTGCGTTTCCATTTTGCCAGCTAACCTTACCCTGACAGTACTGGTTTGCAGACATCCAGACGTAAATCCTCCCTAAGCGACTCCTAATGCTACCAGCAAAACCATAAATTGCAGCTAATGCAGGAGGAGTCTGAACTGTTCCAGCAGTTTCTGAAAATGTTGCCTTTTCCTTTGCATTTAAACAGATCCTTGTTGGTCTCAGCTCCTCCAGTCCCCAGCCAAAAGCTTTTGCTGTGCTTGAGTCGATTGGTTTATCCGGTTCAGGAGTAGTAATCAAGTGTTTCAGTTATCCTTAGTGAGAGGGGTAAATAGTCCCTGTAGTTGTTCATTAAAACCTCTGTGATGTATGCATCAATTACCAAACAGCTTGAACAAAACAGAGGTAAATTAACTTTCTCAAGCTCGCTGTCATAGCCAAAAGGAGCGTAAAGCATTAAAAGTGATTTTCATGGCTTAAAGTTCATCCAAAGTACTATTAGCTTTAAGTCCAATTTTCAACTGTCAAGGGGAATATTTACAATAGTAATTTCAGATCATTATCTTAACATTTCAATGCAAATAGCCACAATTTAATTCATTATTACTCACATTACATCTTTATTTTGCCACCAACTGGTGGCTGACATTTCCCAAGCTACTAGGAAGAAATGCTAATTAGACTGGTGTGCACTCTTACCCTTTCTTAATTTCATCATGTTTGTTCTTCAGTGACATGAAGCATTTCCTTCCTTCTGGTCAGCCATTGCTTTTTATCCTCTGCATCTCCTCAGTGGTCCAGTTGGTAAATTGAAACAGAGATAAGGCAAGGGAAATAATTGCCTGCTTTCTGCCTTTTTGGTAAAGTATCTAAGGATATTTGTGCTAGTGTGACAAAAATGACCTCTTTCCTTCAGCCCACCCACCCAACTTAATTTAGAAAATCTGAAGTGATCTCTGGAGTGGAATACTCTATGCATTAATATGCAAATGAACTGCCAAGAAAGTTCAGATTTGCATTTAGACTGGACAAAGGGGAAGGAAATGGCTTTCTCATGCTGTTCCCTTGCATCACCACAATTTCACAAATTACTAATCCCAGAAATGATGCCAGGAGGGACTTTCTCACTACATTTCATTCATGCTCAGATGAGTTTGATTCATCTCAATGTGCCTGGCATTTCACAGTAAACCTGCAAATTTAAAGTGCAAGCAGGACCTCGGTGGCTTTAAGAACCAAATGTGTTTGAAATAAACACAATTAGTAAACTTCAAATAAAATATACCCTCCTGCTAGGGGCTAGAATAGCAATAGGCAGGAGGTAAGGTAATCTTAGGAAAGTTTCCTTAAGAATTAACAATTCTGCCAGTGAGAACATCTTATCTCCATTAAAAATAATATTATTCAAGCATGCATATTGGGCACAAATAAAAGATTTAGCAGGTGAATGCCAAAATTATTGAGGGGAAAGTAAAAAGAAACCTATAAGGCAAAGCAGTAATCTAGTTTGCAGATGGATGGAGTTTAATCCTTCTCCTCCTGTTTTGCTATCTGAGGTTTAGTCAGCTTACAAAATGAGGAATCATTCCTGGGGTTAAAATTCAGGTCCCTGCAAATTAAGCAGTATTTTTCAACAGACGCTTTCCTGAAGACTCTCTGTATGCCTAATATTTGTTTTAATCAGGAGAGTGTTGGTTAATTTATATTTTTTTGCCAAGTGAATCAGTGTTTCTGTGTCTGTAAACAGACGAGCTTTCAGGAGCACAGGTGCCCCAACAGGCAGGTACTTTTCAAAACTAGGTATAATGTTGAAAAAGTACCTGCCCTGGGGCATCAACAAAGAGGAATTTCAAGATCAGTTTTATGTTTGCTTCTTAATCTTTCTGGGGGATTTTTTTCTCCTCCCAGCTACTGTAGCAAAGAAAATACTGTAAGTCATCACATTTCTGTTTGCCAACATTTATTTGCCCTTTGGTTTAAATGTGTACGGTGGGAGGGTAATAGGGCAGTGCCTTTTACTGCTGGGGATACATTGTGCTGTGTCTGTTTTTCAGATGGCTAGAAATGAAGTATTAATACTTTTTCGTTGGAGAAATGCAACAACATTTTTCTATGTCAAAGAGCCTTTCCCCTCCTCCCCCCTCACCCTGCCACCCTGCTCTGAACCTTCCCCTGTGGCTCTCTTTTGAGTGAAAACAGGATATTTTATTACATCATCTGTCCATTCTACAGCCTTTCCCCTGTCTCCACATGAGGAGAGGGCAGACAAGTACAACCTGCATGTTTTGGGGGGTTTTGACCATTCTGTGCAGCACAGCTGCTTAAACCCTTCCTGCCACGTCTTGCTCAGACTTTTTGTGCTCACAAGTCCCCATTTCAGCCTCTTGCTTCTAACAGGCGGAAACTGAACTAAGCAGGCTTATTTTTAGGACCCTGATTAAGTCCCATTGTTGTCTGATGCCTCAACTGAAGAATTTTTGTAAGCATTTCTAAAATCCACTGGACAAAGGAATCTGTTCAAAAGCTTTTTTGAGATGAGGATGGAGCAGCACCCTGGGTGGTGGCTTTGGGATTTGGTGGCCAAAGCCAGCCTGGCACTTGTCCTCATGCTGGTTTACAGGGGGAAAGGCATGTGTGAGACACTGCTCACCTGAGCCAGGCTCTGTCCTTGCCCAGATCAGCAGCACTGGCTCAGAATTCCGTGTTTAACTCGCCAAAGATCCAGAGGGAGCAGACCAAGACGAGCCCCCTGCCCCTGATCTGCCATCTGCTGGCACCTCGTGTGGCTGAGCTGAAGCCAAGCTCACACAGCGCCCAGAATCCTGCAGCTTTCCCCCCTCTAGTGCTGTACCTCTGTTGTCCTTAGGTGTACAGTGAGCAGGAGGATGAATCCAGCTGCCTTCCCTAGTTTGGGAATTTTTTGGGGTGTATTTTACAGTGCCATGTGATTTGGTATTCCTGTGCTAATATTTCATTTCTTGATGTGCTTCTGATTTATTTTGTATTGGTTTGAGTTCCTCTGTAGATTTCCTACTCTGTCTCACTGTTAGCTATTCCTAATGCTCTCAACCATCCTTATCCCCCATTTTTAGACCAGGGGACTTTCTGTTACACTTGCTTTTTTTGGTTTCTTCTGCTTCCTGGTGAAGAGTGAAATTCTTTTCATGTCTCCCATGCCGAGCATGGAAAACAGCTGAACCACAAACCAGACTGTAGTTAGGTTGGAGGTGTTTGTTTTGCTTAAAAACTTTTCAAGGTCACTGCAGTGATGTTAAAGAAGCCATAGAAAGTGCATGACATTTTCAACAGTTTAAGAAAGGGCCAAGGACAGAAATTTCCCCCAGGCACTCCCATGCTTGCATCTTGTTAGCATCCCACCAGTATGAGCCTGTTTAACCTCCCTGGTGAACATTTTCTGTTCCCATTTGGGATGGAGCCTTGGCAGTGCCTGGGTTATAAGCTTGTTCACACTATTAATTGAGGGGAATTAAATAACAGTGCAAGTGCATGTTAATCAAAGGTCATTTAAAATATTTGGTCTTGATATCTTCAGTTGTGGCAGAGGGGTTTGTGGGGTTGGGTTAGAGATCTGGAAGTTGTGAAAAAACTGCAACAGTCTGCAGCAGATTTGTGGCTTGTGAGAAAATCCTCTGTGACTTCCCTTTTCCAATTTAAGGCACCTTGACTTCACATTATTCAGAAATTTTGATTTTTCTATCTAGACAACAGTGTCAAAATAATAACTAATGATAGTCATCATACTGATCAAAGAAACAAAACCAGTAGTCAGCACCTGTTATTTCACATCTAAATTGTTTGTGTAGTATTTTGGGCCTTTTTTTTAATAGGCTTCAAGATTCCAAGGGAATTTAGGTACATGATTAAAACCTCCTCTCACCCTGGTGCCCAGTCACCAACCCATGTCACCAAGAGCAACCATTCCACTGCAGTTTCCTGACTGTCTTTCAGATTGTTTTATTAAATTCTTAACATTTCAGGAATCCACAAGAAAACTTGAATTGGAGCCTGGAAGCTCCCATTAAATCTCCTCTCTGTGTTTAGAAACACTGGAAATCAGATTTATAATGAGAATCTTCAGCCTTAACCCAGTTTGGGTTTCTGTAATTGCAACTGTATTGTATAAATCAGTGCTGGATGATGTTGGCAATGCCCCAGTGAAAGGTCAGAAGCACTTTGGAAGCAATGGGTGGATGCAGCTTTCCTCTCAGGAATGGGAGCACACTGAGAGCAGAGCCAAGGCTGGCATCCTCCTGTATCAGCCTGGATGCTGCAGCCAGAGGAAATAAGCTCAGGCTGACTAATGACTACATAAACCAGGAAAATAAGCTTTTTTCCCAGAAAAATTATCAGATTAACAAGGTAGTACAAACAAATGGCAAATGTGGAGGTTTGTAGGTGGGCCAGAAGGTCTTAAATTAACATTGCATTTTTCAAATTTTGCCCTTCATTTCCCATGTAAATTTGGTCATTCCTGCCACCTTCTTCCTGACAAAAATTAACATTCAAGTCAGTCCTTTCCCTTTCTCTGTTTCTTCCCTGCCAGCTGCACTGGGGTCTATCCACCCTGTTTAGATGGACTGTGTTGATACTAAAACCAAAATTCACACCCATTTGAAGCTGAAATTCTAGGTGCAATTTCAGCTGTCTGAGAGGAATGCCAGGTCTCAGAATATGAACAGGAAAGTCCTGCACAGCAGAGTTTGTGGCAGTTGAAGCCAATAATATCTGTGTCCTACAGCCTCACCCTGAGTGGCACCTCAGAGCCCTCTGTGACACCCTGCAGTTGAGACACAAAGTGTGAATCTTTACACTGACCCAGAGATCAGGTACCTGTCTGGCTGTGCTGGGACAATGTCTCTGTGGGCCAAGGTTGGTTCTGTGGCTTTGTTTGCCTGTCTTCCCCTCCTAACTCCCCCTGAATGTCCAGGGGAAAGAACACTTTCTGTTTTCACTTGTCATTATCCATACCTACCATCCCGTTTTGTAATTCCTCTCTGTGGCTAGCACAGGTTCTTCCCGTGGGAACATTTTGCTATATTTCATAAACAAAGATAAAGTTTGGATGTTTTGCAAACAACGTCTCCGGATTAGGTCAGTTCGGGCTTGGCCAATTGGGCCTAGGGGGAGGTCTCGGTCTGACCAATCTGGGTGACCTCTGTAAACTCTATATATATGGAAATCAAAACAATAAAGTTCCTCTTCTCCTCTCTTTCCTTGTCTGAGAACTTGGGTCATTCCTCAGCTAGCCGCTCAACAGCGACATCTCTCCCAGAAGGTTGCTGTGTGTCCTATTCTGCCCTTTCCCTGTTCTCCCTGCTGAAATAACAGACTCACAGCATGGTTTTGGTTGGGAAGACCTTAAATCCCACCCAGTGCCACCCCAGCCCTGGCAGGGACACCTTGCAGTGTCCCAGGCTGCTCCAAGCCCCAATGTCCAAGCTGGCCTTGGACACTGCCAGGGATCCAGGGGCAGCCACAGCTTCTCTGGGCACCCTGTGCCAGGGCCTGCCCACCCTGCCAGGGAACAATTCCTGCCCAAGATCCCATCCAGCCCTGCCCTCTGGCACTGGGAAGCCATTCCCTGTCTCCTGGCCCTGCAGCCCTTGTCCAAAGTCCCTCTCCATCTCCTTTGCAGTCTCCCTTCAGGCACTGAAAGGCCACAATTAAGTCTCGCTGGAGTCTTTTCCAGGCTGAACAACCCCAACTCTCTCAGCCTTTCCTCCCAAGAGAAGCTCCAGCCCTTGGACCATGACCAGCTGCTCCAAACCCAGCCCAGCCCACTGTCCTGGTTCTGTGAGATGCCACCTGACCTGTGCTCCTATTTATAATCTAGGTTTGCTCTCCAGTTCTGGTGCAGCTCAGAAACTGCAGTGGTCCCTTGAAAAACTCCCTGTCAGAAGCAGGGGATGTAGTAAACAATTAATGATGGTGCTAAATGAATTGCTATGCTCTGACAGAAGGCTTCTGAGGAACTGTGTAAAGGTGAAGACAGAGAAAGTACATAAAGTGTGATCACATTTCTGAAACCACTCATTAATAATAAAAGGGGAGAAAGAAATGAAAGGGAATGTGAGAAAATGTTCTTTCTCTTTCAAGTTCCAGAAGTTCAGGCAGGGAGCCTGAAGTTAGAGAGACCCCACTTTTTTAGATTAATTTTTTTTTTTAACTTTTGCAATGACCCAAACATTACCTACAGTAACTGTCCTGAAAGGTCACATGAATGTTATGGCAGACTTGCTCTAGTCATTAGGAAAAGTTATTTCCAGTTGGTTTCTCTTTCTCTTTTGATATGGGCATTTTACACTCTCTTTTTCTCTCTGGTATTCTGCATATTTTAAGCTAAAAATAATTTATATCCTATAATACTCTTCTGCAATAGCTTTGCTTCTGGATGCTCTTATTTAACACTTAAAGAGGTGTGCTGATTTCACAGTTAGAACGCCCTTTACTTAATCCACTTAGCAAAGAGATTAAAAGCATTCTTATAACGAAATACAGGTATTGATAATCACAGCCAAAATTGTAGGGACTGCCAGAGTCCTTGGGCCCAGGAATTCCCTGGTGCAGTCAAGCTCTTAAGGTTAGATTACATATGCTTTCTTGAAAGGTTTATCTTAAAGGCTTGCTGCATAATCAGGCTGATTTTTAAGCTTATTTATGGCTTTCCTTTTGGCCTATGCCTTTCTTAGCCTTAGTTTAAAGAAAACAATCCTGATGAGCAGCCCATTAGCATTAAACAGCTTTCCTAAAAGAATGCCTCTTAAATTATCACAATTTTGTTGTGATTAGTTCCTGCAAATAGCAAATATCTCTGGGCTAAGCAATTCTCTTTCCCAGTGTGAGGAGCCATTGCCATTCCCTTCTGGATGATGCAGCCTGAACGATCTTGGTCTGTCCTCAGGTGATGCTGTGATTCTTTCTTCCAAGGACATCCTTTCCTTCTCTTTGCACAGCAGTGCCCTGCACAGGGAAGTGCTGAAATCTCCATTATCAGTTTGCAATGGAGGAGAGTCCTGGCCAAGGTTAGGACACATCCCTCTGTGTTTTCAGCTCTTTGCTGGGAATAGCACTTTCCCATGTTTCCTGGTTCTGCTGTTTTCCTGGAAAAACTTCTGTGGACTTGAAGATAAGTAAGTCAGACCTGTGCTGGTATTCCTTCCAATTCAGGGGTTATAATAGCAATGCTGGTACCACCTAAAGGGAATGGTTGTGTGGAAAAAAACCCTGGAGAATTGTTCTTGTGCAGCTACTCTGACCATACTCTTACATACTCTCACTCCATCATTTAACTCTGGTGGTAAATGGGAAAGTTGCTCTTTTATTGCTTAGTGCTGAATTTCTCCATCTACATTTCATTTTTTATGAGTCTGTCTTAGCTATCACAATCCTTTCTGTGTACAAGGAAACAGTACAATGCCTCAGAACAGAGAGAACGGTTGAATTTTTGATAGTACCCTCTACCTGCTCTGTTGTTGCAATACGTTGTTAGAGGGGATTTTTTTGGGTTTTGGAGTTGTTTTGTGGGGTTTTGGGGAGTTTGGGTTTAGTTGGTTGGTTTTATTTTTTATTTTTGTAAGGCTAAATGCTCTCTGGAAAAAATCTGCTTTACAGAGTTCAGAGAGATTTACAGAAAGCACTCTACGAGTTGGTTTTAGCAAGTTGGAATTTCAACCAGCTACCCTGTGTCTGTACTCACCTTTTGCTTTAGTCAAGGCACAGGAATATTTTTCTCCACATGCCTTTTTGACTGTGATGAAATGTGATTCCATGACCTCACATTATGTAAGAAAATCAGCTGATCCCAGAGAGTCTCTGAGGAAATTGGTGAAACTCTTGGAAGTGTTCATGAGTTTCTTTAAGACAGCAAGGAGTGGAGGTTCTCTGGACACAGTGAGACAAGAAATGTGTTTGTTCCTGATAGGGACAGGAGGTGTTCTGAAACACCTGGAAGTCTAAGGCACCTTTCTGTGAAGAGACAACTCCTCTGCAGGACACCAGGGTGCCCCTCTGCAATCTCTGTTACTCAGTTTTCCTCAAAACCTGCTGAAAAGGAGGAACATTCAGCATGGAATGTCAGCGACAGGAGAAGTTGTTTCATCTCTCTATTAGGAAAAGGACCAGTTGGCAAGTACATTGTAAGGAACTCCTGCAATAGTCATTTTAATATTAATAAAGGTAGTGTACAAGAGCACTTTCTAGCTCAGTTCTGCCAATTAGAGAAAGATCCTCCTACACATTCTTTCTGTGCTCTGCTTTTTTGCAGTGCTTTCACCTGTGCCATCTGTGATGTTTGTATTTCTTGATGACCTTTTCAACAGTTTGTTGTTCTCATTCTTCTGTCCGTGTGAGAGAGATGGAATTCTCCAAGGAAAGCTGCTTGAACATATGGCAAGGTACAATATTGGAGCATGTAAACTGACATTCATTACTGCTTCTCTGTACTGTTGACTTTATTTTTTTCTCTAGGTTTCTTTTGGTTTTGGTTTATTTGTTGTTGTTGTTGTTTGGTTGTTTTATTTGGGGGTTTGGGGGTTTTTTTGTTTGTTTTTTGTGGTTTTTGTTGTTATTGTTGGGGGGTTTTATCTGTTTTTTTTGTTTGGGGTTTTTTTGTTTGTGGGGTTCTGTGTGGGTTTTTGTTTGGGTTTTTTTTGTGTGTTTGGCTTTTTTGGTTGGTTGGTTTTTTGGGGTTTTGGGTTTTTTTGTTTGTGGGGTTTTGTGTGGTTTTTGTTTGGATTTTTTTGGTGTGTTTGGGTTTTTTGGTTGGTTGGTTGGGTTTTGGGTTTTTTGGGTTTTTTGTTGTTTCATTGATTGGTTATAGGGTTTGGGGGGATTTTTTTGTTTTGGGGGCTTTTTTTGGTGGGATTGTTTGTTGTTACTATTGTTGTTGTTTTTGTTGTTGTTTGGAAGAAGATTTTATTATTAATAATAGTTCCAAACCAAGGAAAGAACCCCAGTATGTGGATGGAAGTGTGATGCAAGTGAGGAGCTGAGCCAAGCTGTAGATGAATTCTTCAGACATGAAAAAAGATAATTGTGCTCAAAAGGGCTTACCCTGCCTAATCTTTTTCCTACCAAATTCCACCAAACATGGGAGTAAGAAACATTTTTAAGTACAAGCACAAAAGTGTTTGTGAGTCAGTGGTTTCAGAGTTGGGGCAATTAAGGCTAAAAATGAATGGAAAAGTCACACAGTGGGAATTCTTCCAATAATTAGAGAGTAAGGGTGTAAATGTAAGTCAACTTCTCAGCAAACAGGAATGTCACAGTCAAGGAAAACTTGTCCCATATCACGAAGGTAATAAAAATTGTGGCTTGATGAGATGTGGCACAGGAGCAGAGAAAGGGCTGGAAGGTAGGCCTAGCATGGGTTAAATGATGGGGCTATTTTTGCAGCTTGTATTTCCTGATGACCTTTTCAACAGCTGCCTGCTTTTGTTCTTCTGGCCATATGAGAGAGTTAGAATTCTCCCAGGGAGGCTGCTTGAATGCCTGCCATACCCATCCATTTGTGTGAATTAAAAGGGTATTGTGTGGACATCATAAAAATGAGAGAGGAGATGGAGGCTACTGAATTGAGATGGAAAACAAGTGAAGCATTTTCCAGTAGTTTTGCTGTCAGGATGAAAAAGAAGTACTGGATAATTTATAAATCTGTGGGTGAACAAATGACAAAACTTCACAACACTTTACATATGTTAGAAGAAAGGTGACTGAGCAAAATCTGATGGGAAGGAGAGTGAAAAACCCCCCGGAGCAGTGGAGAAAGGAAGCAAAGGAATGGGTTTGGTTTTGTTGAAAAGGAAGTAGTCTCACATTTGACTAAAGATGGGAAGGTAAAGGAGTTTCTGGTGGATCATAAGCAGAGATGTGGAATCAGGTGTGGGAGGATTAAACAGAAGAAGTCAACCAGCAGCAGAGATAGTTGATGGGTGAAGTCAGTTCTGGGAAAGAAGAAAGGGGAAAACACTTGAGAATGGATGAGGAAGATATTAAAAAACAAAACAAAACAAAACAAGAAAAGCACTAATATTGCTGCTTGAAATAGCTAGAGAGGATGTTATTATTTACAGCCTACAGCTTCTGCAAGGTCAAGAAAAATCCACAGATGCAGTTTCGTGAGGGTTTCAATCAAGACAGTCCATATTAGCAAGGATATTTATGTTAACATATAGACTGTAATTGATACTTGCAAATTTAGAGCCCAAATTTTAGTTATTGAAAGTCTGTGCAAGAGGAAAACAACCTCACTGTTTTTCTAAATGTCTTCCTCTGTAATACATTGATTTCACACTCCTCACCAGTCCAAGAAATGCCCAGGCTGACAGTGGTGGGCTGAGGTTTGCTGTTTAATCCACACCAGCTAGCAGACAATGCCATGGGGACACAACAGGCTGTGCCCTCAGAAGCTGCAGATCACCCTGGGAGCCCTCCACAGGGTCCAGTTCTGGATTTGGGGATGTCACTGCTGTCCTTAGGAAGGACAGAGAGGAATCTGGAGGGTGAGGTGTGGGGTGATGATGATCCAGAGAAAGCTCCATCATTTTTTTAGGTGAGATGCTGCACTGTTGGTTTACATGAACAGTAGAGGATCCCACTGACAAAGTTGTGGCAAAAAGGCCACTTGAGCATTGCTGTTCCAGTTAATTCACTCCTCATGAACATCCTTGGGTTTCTGGCTGTGTTTTCTGAGCAGGAAGCCATCTTTAGGCTTTAATCTTTACAAGAAGTCCTTTTTCCTTCTTGCATTCAAACACAGCACATTTTTAATCAAGCACTATGAATAGCATATCAAAGGAAGTGGTTGACCTTCAGATCAGTGCAGCAGATAACCTCCTCCATTTATTACATTTGAGAAAAACTGTGCTTTTATCAACTTTGATAAAGAACAAAACCAGAAATATCTGGAAAAATCTCCAGCACGTTTCAAATGTTTCGCTCCTGTTGGTTTGAGCAGAGCTGCTTCAGAGCCCTTCTGTAATACCAAATTCCAAATATTCCAGCAAGCAAGGGAGTGTGGGCCTGAGGAAAGCACGCACAAAACCAATTCTCTTATTCTGTGTTTACTTACTCTGCAGAGTCGTCTCAAAGCACCAACTACAATCTGCAAAAACAAGATTGCTTCCCTCTGGACCCAACTTGCATAAATATTTCAGTGGATAGATACATAAATTTTAAAAAAAAGGATGTTGTGGTAAATAGGAAGGGGGAAAAAAGCATATCTGAGATGGGCTGATTTGTAAACAATAAATATTACATCGTCTTTACACAATAAAGTTCCATAAAGGACATCAGATGATCAAAGTTATGAGAAAGGCTTACTGGAGATAGAAAAGGATGGCTCTGAGGGTCATAAACTACTTGTAATTCAAGCATTCATTTTACTTGGTGGTAGCTTTTTAATAGCCAGCTGCCTGGCGTTGGTAGTTGGATACTTTATAATTTCTTTATTTTCTGTTATCCCTGTCATAATCATCCCTGAGTAATTATTCAACTCAGAAAGAGTCTGCAGAGAGCATTGCTAATGTCCTGTGGTTTCTTTGCCCATCTGAGTTGTCATATGGTGCTCTTTCCAAAACCACATTTGTAGAGCACAGCCTTGGAACTGTTTAATTTTCTGGAGAAGCGTTTATTATTAAACACTAGACTGTTATCAAAACAATTCAATATGCATGACCTAAATCTATTTGTGGTTAAATAGTAAGGTCTGGAGGTTAATAAAAAGAACTGCAGCAAGCTGCTCACAAGATAATTCAAGAAACTTATAAAGGATTGTAGAACTCCAACCATTTTCCCATTAGGCTTAAGATAAAAGTAAATATAAAAGGAAGATAATAGTTCTATATTACTATTTCCTTAACAATATTGAGAAATTTCATTGTTTCAAAGGTTAGGTGGGACAAAGAGGAACTATGTGCAGTTGGTAAAAATCTGGGGTTTTTCCTAAATTTAGAGAAATAGGGTTTTTCTCCCTCTCCAGGTAATTCTTTACTTTTTTTATTTTTGGGTTGCTTTTTTATTTTCACTGTCTTTAGCCTTGTGAGTGTGAATTGCTGGAGTGGGGAGCAGAAGAGACCTAAATCAGCTCCCAGTTCAGCATTTAAGCAAGCACAGTCACTTCTCAAGTGCTGCTGAGTGTCACAGCAAGACAGGGAAGGGAAGTGGCACTAAATGACTCCTGAAAAGTCAGTAGGCTTATTAAGTCTTACTTAAAAAGTTGATTGGGGAGCTAATTTAGCGCTCCCCTGTCCTGCCTTTTAAGTATGATGAAAACCCTTAAAAGACTCTCAGTGGTGCTAACAGATTCAGAGTGGCATTGAGTGCAGTCATGGAGTGGGAACAGGGAAACACAAAGTTAGAGGATCTGGTTACCTTTAGATCCCATGCCTGTGCATTTTTCCTAGAGGCCAAGGGGGAGATGAAGGATATTTGACTGTCTGCTGCTTGCAGGAATATTTTTTACTGCACAAGGGCCAGAGTGCTGCCATCAGAACCCTCTTTGTCAGTGTAGGGAAGCCCAATGTGGGTCTAAATGCCATCCAGAGCCATCCTGATTTCCTAAGCAGCATCAAGGGATGGTGAGGTAAAAAACAAACCCCGATGTTCCTCAGGGGTTTTACTGGTGTTAATGGCATTTCATTTTTGTTCATGTGGCAACAGTGGCATCACGTAGAGAGTCAACCAAGCACTGAAAAGGTGGCATTGGAAACTGTTGTTCCTGCTCTAAATTGCTTCTAAGCTGAGCCTTTAAAACTGAATGTCATTTCATAGCAAACTGCCTGCCCTTTTAATGGAAATGTCAATCCTTTAGAAAGTTCTTGTTTAGCAGAACCATGTGGTAGACAATACTCCTAATGAAGATCTTCTTCCTTTGTCTCTGCACTTGCCCTCTCTTTTATTCCCTCGCATGGAAATACCAGCCAGGACTCTTCAATTATGGAAAAAGCTTTTCATTTTAACAACTGTTTTGCAGGCATTCCTGCTAATGCATTTTGTCTGCCTTTGTTTTCCAGCCTCCCATTTCTATTGTCATCTTTTAAAATGACAGGAGAAGGAGCTTTTTCATTAGGAAACAGCTAAGACGAGGCAGTACAGTTCAGGCTGTGCTTGGAAGAAAGAACAAAAACTTGACTCTTATTAAACTCACTACAGGTGCATATTCAACAAGATATTATTGTCTTATGGCCACTAAAAGTGTACCAACTGGAAATATTTTGAGAGAGGGAATTCTTAATCCATGACACCAATAATATGACCCACCGGAGTGTCTGGGAGTATTTCATTATCCACAGAGTGTGTACATGCTAGTTTTTATCCTCTCCCAGCCAAGAGTCAAAACACATTATTAGTCTAAACTTCAGGGAAAGAAGATTAAAGTGGTTTTTTTGTGTTCCAAGTGCAGCAAGCTGAACAGTACATGGATGGGTAGTGATGGTACCTCTTGACTTCCTAAAGAGTCACAGGCATTGTGCATTCTATTGATTTTTCCAGGACCATGCCAACAGGAGTGCTGCAGCTGGAGCTGACTGCACTCTCACTTACCTGCCTCATACTCTGATTTTTCTGAAAGGGCAGGGGCTCTACCCACACACGGCTCCAGGTGATTTCAGAGTGTCAGATAAAATATATCTTGGGGGCATATTTGGAGGAATTCTTGTAAAGTTTCTTCTTTTCCCTTCCTACACTTCTTTTTCCATCAGAAAGTTCTGGAATGTCTTTAAAGTCACTAAAACAAGTATCATGGCTGCTACTGTAAATGGATAAGATAATCCACTTTTGGACTCTCCATCACAACTTTAAATCCATACCTACCATACCTACCATATATATGTATATGGAGATATACATGGTTAGGTATTTAACAAGCCCATTGCTTGCCAACTTCTTAGCTAAATAATGATAAGTCAAAACCAAAGTGTGGTGTTATGTGTGATTTTTTTGTCCACTGTGGAACACCTTCATCTGTAATTCTAAAATGTAGGCCATTGTAAACATGTATTGATAGCCAGTGTGTTATTTAATCCCTGGGGTTCCAGTAAGGGAGATAAGAGGCTGTCTGTCCTCTGGGATCTCGAAACACACACCCTTCACAAAAAAGCTTCTTGTTAACGCCACCACATTATCAGAGGCTTTCATCAGACCAAATTGTGTGTTGAATTCACTTTCTGCACATCATTTCTGTACTATTATTATTATTACCGTCAGGAAGTTGCATTTAGTTAATTGCTCCAGTTGTAGCTCACTCTAAATTTGCAATATTATTGAACCTGCCCTAAAAGGGAGACAAACAAATGTTATTATTAACAATAGGCTGAAATAGATAAAAGCAGCATTACTCCTTCTGTGTTTCTAGTTAAACACTCTACAAACTGTGCTGGATACGCACGTCAATCCTCTAATATTGCCAGAGTGGCTTCCAGCTGAGACCAGTTTAGCATTCACTCAACACTTGCTGGCTCCTCCTTTGGCTGCTGCTGCCAGGACACCCCGAGTCCCAGGGCAGTGCCAGGGGACAGAGCGTGGGACAAATGTCCAGCGGGATGCTCGGCCACACGGCCACTCCTCCCATGGGTCACTCCCCCTGGTGCTGACCGTCCTGGGCAGGAGCAACAGCAATGGCCCAAAATGAGGAGTGCTCGTGGTGATGACTGAAACAGGCTGCCTGAAACAGAGGCCAGGACTTTTAGGTGTATAAAAAGCAGACAAATTTATTCAAGGCCTTCAAGGTACACTCGGGCAAGCAAAGTTGCCCTTGGGGACCACACCCAAAATGGACTCAGGGTCACCTTTTATAAGTTTTGTCTTATTAGCAGATTGGTCCCTAATTCTCCAATTACGCCTTCAGACAATGATATTGATCTTCCCAGGCCTGCTTCCCCCTTCCCACTGTTGTTTACATATTTTTGGGCCCTAAGGCAACAAATATGTCCTTGAGTCTCTATCCAGAGAGCTTTGTTTTGGCTAAAGGTGTTGGGAACAAAGGTTTTCAGCATTCTGTAAGAAGCACAGAACTACACCAAGTTACAGATACATGGAGAGAGAAAAAAAAATTATTAAGGCATCATTGCCAGGATGAAACTGATGCCTTAAGGATGTTTAGTTTCTATTTTTCATGTATCTGTAGTTTTGGTGTGTAGCTCTAGGCTTCATATAAAGTGCTAAAACCCTCTGTTCCCAGAATTTTAGACAAAACAATTCCTCTCAGTTGGAAAATCCAAGGACACTTTGCTGCCTCAGAGCCCCAAAATATGTAAACAACAGTGAAATGGGGGGAACAAACTAGGGGTGGTTGACATCATCAGCTGAAGGTGTAATTGGGGAATTGACACTCCATATGTTAATGGACAGAACTTACAAAATGTGAAGAACTCGTGACTCACTGTCCATTTTGGGTGTAGCCTCTCAAGTAGGCTCTGTCTGCCCTAAATGTACCTACAGGCCTTTAATAAATTCATCTGCTTTTCACTCTCCTAACTTTGTCTAGCCTTCTGTTTAGGGAGCCCTGTTTTCGGCATCAAAACAAACTCCCAGGGCGTACCTTTGCTGGCATTGTGGCTCAGGTTTGTGCAAAATAATGATGGCTTGTGGGCCTGAGGGTGTGAGCTGCAGTTTGAGCACTCTGTGTTACTGCTGATTCTGTCTCGGGCCAGGCTCTGCCTCTGATCTGAAATAAGTGTTTCCATGTTGCTTCTTCCTGGAAGCACCACTGTTTTGGGCCCTGGCACAAGCTGGGAGCAGTTGTTTTGTTATCAGAGCCTGGCAGGCTGCGCTGGTGTACGAGAGAAGTGTGTGAGGACAAGGTATGGGATGTTTCTCTCTCCAAAGGCCCAGAATTCTTTTCTTGTCCAGGCCTGGCTCATCTCTTCATGTCCTTTGGCTTCTACAGCAGCACTGATTGAAGTTCTGTTAGTGCTCCACAGCTGAGTGACAGCAAAACCTGCTGTCCTGCCCTCATCATCCCTTTAAACAGCTATGGCTCTGTGGGCAACAAAAGGGGGAGAAAAAACAAGAAGGAAAAGAGTGAGGGTCAGCTAGATAGAGACAGAAGTGAAGATAAGAGTGCTTCCATGAGAGAGAACACAGGGAGTGGCAGTGCCTGGCACACAAACCAGACTGCTGGAACCTCAACGGGAAGGAACTTGGAGAAGGGCAGCGAGAGAAATAGAGACCCAAAGTCAAAGAAAGCAAAGTGCAGCTGAAGAGCTTAACCCTAGAGCCTAAGCTACCACAAAGGATGGGTTAAGCTGCAAGAATAATTCTTCCCTGGAAACTTTTTCATCTGGGTGATTTTTGAGATTCCTGGGCTTAGCCTATTCCTGTGGTTTGGAGAGAGCCAAAGCTGAGCACTGAACTTGGAGTGGGACTGCAAAACGATGTTGAGGGACAAAGGATTGTATAAAGACATCTCCTCTGAGACTGTTTTCATCCTTTTCCACATTCTGACTTCCTGCTGTTGGCTTCTTCACTGGGAGGCAGCTGTGGGAATTATCTGACAAAGACAGATCATCTAGTGCTAAAAATAAATGAGGTAAAGGAATTGAAAAAGCTGATATGAAACCAAGCCCATCCCCATCTAAGATACTTTGTTATATTTCTTGATCTATGCAATGGTGGCAGTGACACTTTACTGCAGATGTAGAAGCAGGTAAATCCAAGCAGGTTCTTTTTTCTGCTCACCTGATTATATAGAATACATACTCAATTGAATGTAAAGAGGGACTAAAAGCCTTGTGAAACAGTTGATTTTTTGTTGTTCATTTAAACTGGAGGGCAGACAGCAGTGAGAAAGGACAGTGGAGCAATTGTCTTCCTAGAGGAACAATTTTCAAAATTTGTAAAGGGTGTGGGAACAAATGTTGCATGACATTTTTTTCAGCCTTTGTTGCTGCTCCCATGAGCATTAGCTAAATATTCACAGGGGAGGGCAAGAACCTCATAATATAAAACCCATTTACAAAGAATGAAACAGTAAAAGGAATAGATGTTTAATATTCAGCATATTCACCAGAACTGTTCTATCACTGAGTATCTGTTGCTCAGGGAAGGGACTGTGTGCAAACACTGAGCATGAGGGTACAATTGCTTCCTTTCCAAGGTGGATTAGAATCCCATGGGTGACTGACTCTCAGCTCAGCACTGGGTTTTTTTTCAACATCTTCTGGTAGGTAGCCAAGGGAGAGTTTCTTGTTGAAATGACAGAAATTCTTTGACATTAAATGTTTTCTTAGAACATATGTTGAAATGTCTCTACCACTTCAGTGATGAGCTTCCTTTCTGGCACCTATCAATGTATGCTCATGGTAATCACAAGCAATATCTTGTCAACAGCCATCTACCATAAGTGATCCTAATCCACTTTGCAATCATTTTCAAAGCCTCTTCATTTTCACTGAAAGGATTGTTTTGTTTCGAAGAATTCCTGCTAATGTGCAAAATTGCCCTTAGTTAAATCCATTGTAGGAGCTGAAAAGGGATACAAGTATAAACCTTCACAGCTGGAGAACAGAGCTACTGTGGCTGCAGCTCCCACGTCTCATTTTTCACACGCAGCATATGCTGGGAGAGTGAGGAACAGATGCAACCCCTTTAATGGGACAAATCCCATGCATTTTATTTTCATGACTCCACGTTTGCAGAGTGCACTCCCTCTTTACCTTTGTTCAGCATGGCTCAGGATACATGTGAATGGCTGTGGCAGAATGTTGACCTGGCTGAGATGAAGCTTGGAGATGAAGGCTACCTGGCATTCTGTGAGGAGCTCATTAAAGCAGGCACTATGTGGTGTGCAGGTGGCAGCAGAAATGCAGCCTGAAGTGTTTTGGTTGGGCTCAGGCTGCTGAGGCACAGGGAGGGCTTGGCTTTTGAAGGTGCTCCCTGTTATTATCCAGGGCTGGAGGCCATGGCTTTACCTGCTGCTCTGGGTCTCTGCCAAACCCTGTCTGGCACCAGGAAAGGTACTTTTCCCTTCTTCTCCCTCCTCTGTCTCTCTGGCTGCATTGCTGGGGGAAGATAAAGGCAGTCCTGTCACACTCTGTGCAGAATTTCACCAGTCTGGAGCTGAAATGAGCAGCTCTGCTGCATGTGACCTGCTATTTTCAACATCTTACATACGAAACCCTCTCCAAATATTCTGGCATGTGCCCACTTTCACTGAAATGATGTGTCTCCTTTGCTTTGTTCATCTGGAGTGCTGAAGAATAAGCAGATTTTTTTTTTTTTTGACATCACTGCCCTTCTTCCTGCAGCCTAGACACCACTCAGTATTTCCATTGGTACACAGATAGAATATCAGCTTTCCCTAACTCTGTTTGAGATCTGGGGGAGCCAGGCAAGTCCATATTTTAAATTCTCACTAACTGGGATTAACAGAAAAATAAATATTTATGCAACATGCATAGGGCATACTCAGTGTCCCCTCACTGTGGGGCTGTGGGCTGATTTTACTGCTGCTTCCAGAGATTCTTTTTAATAATAGCTGACAATTGGATCTGATCCCAGCTTCCCCCTCCTAAATCAAGATCTGCACTTTCATATGGGGAGAGGCTAATGGATATGGATATGTTTACTAAAGCCACACATGAGCGATGCTAAGTCCTAAGGAATTTGACAAAAACAAATAATTAGAATATTTTTTTAGCCAGCTATTGGTCTAAACAATCACATTTTTCAGGAGTATTTTGGGCTTAGGTTTTGTTTTGTTTTTGTTCTTGATTAGGAGCTGGTAACAGTGGAATACTTGAATACAAAAATATTTTCTTGGCAGAAGTCCAAGCACACATCTCTGAAAAGTTATATTTTCTCTCTCTCATTTTGTCTTCTTTGCCTTCTCTGTTATTGATGCACATAATAAAACACTAGGAAAAAAGACAAATCCACCCAAAAGGTCAAAATCAATGATCCTTTTACAGATGGCACCTTTGGGAATCCTGGGTACTTTACCATCAGCTTGTGTTTGAGACTGTTACTTGAATACTTGTTTTTTGATGACAAAAATCAATGACTTCTTTAAAGAAGAGACCCTTGGGGCTAGAGGGATGCAGACTTTGAAATGCTTACTAGTCTGTGCCTGTCTCTGAAAGACTAATAAACATATTTATAAGTTTATGAGCTCCTATTTAATTTTATGGATTGGAGATGGGGTATGGTTTTGACAAGAATATTTAAGCTAATGTGCCCCAATGAGACACATTCCGTATCACTTTGCAAATTTACATAGAAGTTCTGACCCAAAACCGATGGAAAGCTACAGATATATTTACATGAGCTTTAAATTTATCCCGGTGAATAAGCCACTGAAGTTATTGGAATTATCTTGTTAATCAATTTGATCCAACAGCCAAATCCTAAATCAATTTTCAAAATAAAAAGACAGAAAACCCCCTTACAGGAAGAAATCTACTTCTCTCATCAAATATTATTTCCTTCATTTCTTGTATACAAATATTTGCTTATTGTTACTCTGAGCTGCGAAAGCATTTATTTTTCTTAAAAAAGAGATACAATTTTGCCTTATTTCTTTGCTGTTAATTTAGCATTGCATTTATTTCTGGCTCTATAATTTACTTTGACACCAGGGCAGATATTCCTTGATTTTCCTGAATGAGCAGGGCCATAACAGGCTCTTGTAAATTAATAGAACACTTGATCTGGGGACCCTGTGATGTGGAGTTAAGGCTTTGGTGCTGGAGCCTGGACAATCAGTTTTCTCACCAGCTGTGCAGATGCAGACTTTGCCAGGATATTTTTTTCCCTTTTTTCTTTCTTTTTTTCCAATCAAAGATTTAGAGTTGTTTTAGTCTTGTCTTTTGCAAGTTGGTTTCCAGGGAATGAGCCACAGAAATTACTTTGGAAATAGACTGGCAGTGGATACAGCCTTGCAGTAATTAGAAAAACTAATTTGTATTCCTTTCCCTTTGACTCTAGATCTAATCAGTAAATACAGTGATATAAAATGTCAACCCTAACCAAACAAGCGCATTGAAAGCATAATAGTAGATAATGTCATTTATGAATTAAAACATGGGAACATGCATGACATTAAAAGACTTCTTATAGTAGACATTCCTGCCCATCACTTACTGTTCTTAATTTAAATTTACTGGTTTCAGCCCCATAAATCAGTATTATTCTGGTATGTAGCATGTCATCCTGTCCTTAAGGCAGCAAAAATGCTTTGCTCCTGGGCACTGTGGGAAGAACTGGTGGACAATCTCTCCTGTGCCCATGCAGACACAGATTGAAGCTGGGAATTCTGTCATGGTTTAACCCCAGCCCACAGCTCAGCACCACATGCAGTCCTGGTGGCATGGGGACAATCAGGAGGAGGTAAAACCCATTGGTTGACGTAAGAATAATATAGTCAATAATGGTAATGATACTAAAAGGCAAAAGTGAGTGAGGAGTAAAACCCAGTTAAAAACAAGTGCTGCAAAATGGAGTTGCTCAGCACCCACTGACCGATGCCCAGCCTGTCCCCCAGCAGTGACCAGCCCCTCCCAGCCACCAGTTTGTGCACTGTGGTGATGTTCTGTGGTCTGGAACATCCCTGTGGCCAGTTCAGCTCACAGTCCTGGCTGTGCTCCCTCTGGATCTGTGCTCCCTCTGGATCTGTGCTCCTCCTCCCTGGCCAACACTGGGACACTGAGATGGGTGAGCTACAGCTGGAACATTCATGTGTCATCCACATTATCCTCATACTGAATCCAAAACACAGCTCTAAGGAGGAAATGATTCCAGCTGAAAGCAGGACAAAAGGCTCTGGAACACTCAGCTGCAGGAGGGCTGGTTGGTGCATGGGACCCTGCAGCCTCTCTGCAGAGCTGTGCAGTGTGAAGCAGTGCAGACACCACATCCCACACCTCTCTGCTGAGAGCATTCTGTCCATCCATGCAGGGCAAGACTGCTCTGCTGCTGTCTCTCACACTGGACTGACCCACAGCAGGGTGACTTTTAGTGAACAAGCTCTTACTTCAGCCCCTGAGCTAAATGGAGTCTGTGCTTTCCTGATGAATGTCACACTGACATCATTCACAGCTGTACCTGGTGCCACTGACCTTTCACTGCCTGCTATCCTTTATAGGTTCCTCAGCCTCATTTCACTTCATTTTTCCAAGTATGCATTGAAAACACTAAAGCTTTCTCCTCTCAGATTTTGGTAATTTAAAGGATATTTTCTTTCATCATCAGGCTTTCATTTGGGCATCATTGCATGTAATTGTGGTGAGACTCATCAGAGAAGGGGTGAAAAAAACAGTGCCAGAACTGAACAGCTTCATCTGCCTGCAGGATGGGACAAGCAGAGGGGCATCTGTCACAGCTGTACTGACTCTTGCTTCAGAGTCTGATGCTGTTCTCAGCCAGTAGGAGGGTGCTGGGTTTTGAGGGATTTCAGATCCTGCTGGTGCTTCATTGGGACTGGCTTTGTGTGACTCCCCAGCCCAGGCTGAACTGGCTGCCTGTGCTGCCTGGATCCTGCCAGGGCTCTGGGAGTTTTAGTGAACAGAGTACACACGGGAGAACAGTCCCTCTCACTTTTAGCACTTGAACCTGCCTGAGGGTTTTACCAGACAGGTAAAACCTGTCTTATTTTACCTATCTGGTAAATGATTATTTTCATTGTGACATTGTCTGTGTGGATTAACTCATGTTTCTCCTGGGAAGGGGGTTGAGGGGTATAATCAGAACTGCCTCATGATGCTGGTGTCCTTTTTAGCCAGCAGTATTCTGACATCCAAATTAGGACTATATGGAATGATTGAGTGGAAAACTAGATGAGTAAAAAGCTGATTGGATGATCATCCAAGTGCAGGCTGGGCAGAGAATGGGTTGAGAGCAGCCCTGGGGAGAAGGATTTGGGGATGTTTGTTGACTTGTCTGTGTGTGCTGGCAGCCCAGAAAGCCAACCCTTCCCATGAGAAGCTTGTCCAGAAGATGAGAGCAGGCTGCCCACAGTGGCTCAAGGTGACAGGGCAGGGGACAGTGCACAGAATGGAACCAAGAACCCAGAACTGACACACACAGATTTCTTCTCACCTGGCTGACAATCAAAGATCAGAGCCTTGTCTTCACCCTTGGGAGTTTTCAGGGCCTGAGTGAATAAAACCCAGAGCAAGCTGATGAGACCTCAGCTGAGCCTCCTGCAGTTGGGCTGCAACCCTCCTCACAGCCCTTCCATGCTGAGTGTTCCTATGGCTCCTGAGGACCCCCACAGTGCACTGGAAATCTGTATTGCTGTAACTGCTTGGGAAAGCAGAATCCCAATAGCAGTTTGCTTTAGATATTTCCTGCCATTTTCCATGAGCAGACTTAGTTTTGCTCTGCCACTGTTTTATAACTTTGTCAAACCCCATGTGTTTGAGCTGATATTTGAGAAGGGTTTGTTAATTACTTGTGCAGCTTTGGATATAGTAAAATGCCCCCTGCCCTTTGGCAGATGGGGTGGGTCTTAGCTTTAACAATTTTGTTATTGAGGCAGTGTTATATTATTTGGACTTTTTTATAAATTTACTATACCAAAAGAAAATACTGATACTGCTTGAACAGTTGGCATTCTGATGCTATTTCGCTTTAAGGGGAACAATTGGTTGAACTTATTTAATGTTGGCAAGAGAGTCATGAATCCCAATAAGGCCATGAATACATTTATTATTAATTTTTTTCTCATTCATTTTTAATTTTCTGTCAGACAGAATCAAAGGCTGAATTGGTGACTTCAGTGTTTTTTACCTTGCTCTATTGGCTTCAGAAGTCCTTTAATAAGGCAATTATTTATTCTGGACATCACTGGGAAATCAAAGGTGAAGAAATCGGGGATATCTAAGCCCTGTAGTGCATTAATTCAAACAGAACTCACATTGTTGGATAGAGTTCATGCCTCTGGTTCTTTAATGTTGCCTGGTTTGGTACCTGTTTCATTTTAAATTTAGCTGGAATGTGTAGAATGGAGGATGAAGGGAAACCACAAAAGGATTTAGCTCATAGAAGCAAGACTTACTGGAATCAGCAGGGGTTCATCTCTGGATTGAGGGTAGGCTGGTTCCTTGTAGTGAGAGGAAGCAGGCAGAGGATCTTTGGGAAGGGTTTAATGTGTGCCCACAAGGCTTTCCTTAGGAGTTGTGGTTTATAGGGCTCTGTTATCTCCTGAAAACAAGGAGTCGATCTGACTTCATCACAATTCCCTTCTCTAAGCCATGGCACTTCACTGGAATCAGTGGAAAAGCTTTCCTGCCTTTGACTGCACCAGGCTTTCAAGCAGAGTGTGGAATGTTTATCTGCCTGTAGGACACAATTCCCATTGGGAACCAGCTGGACTGGTGTGACTGGGGAGGAGCTGTCTGTGCCAAGGCAGCCACAAGGCTGTTTGTCATTTATCAGACCTCAGCTTTACCTGGACAGACTCCCAGGCCTAGGGCATGTGTGAACACTTCTTCAGCTCCATGGATTTTCGGTTTTGTACATTATTGATGGTATTCCCCCACAAGCAGGAGGTAGTGTTTATTCCATTTTTCAGAATAAATGTAGAATGCATCTGTTATTCACAAGGCTTTGCTATCAAGATGTTACTGCAGTCTCTTGCTGTTTTGTTTTTGCTCATTCCTCAGAATTTTGGCCTTCTATGAAGTTGATGGAAGGAGAACTGAGAAGGAGACAACGTATCAAAGCTGACATTTAAAGGTTCAAACCTTCAATTTACTGAGCACATATTCGAAAGAAAACAGTCGTGGAATTTGCTTGTCTTGTATCCTGAATTCCTCCTTGACACTGAGCTGCCTTCCTGCAACATGATGGAGTTTAGCTGTGATTTAATATGCACTCAGGTAACACTCTGCTCTCATCCTCTGTGCTGAGCAAAGCAACAAGAGGCTATTTGAAAATATTTAGCCATGTGCTCCTGAGGGAAAAAAAAGCTCTGTTCCTCTCTGTCTAATCGTCCTGCTGATCACAATGCTATCTTAAGGAAAAAAGGAATATTGTACAAGTTGCCATAAAGTTTTATGAGCCAATTATTACCAATATAATTGTCCAAGGTTATAGAGGTCTATAGATGTCTTATTTTCCATAGGCTGGTGCCCTTTTATGCTCCTCTTTTATAGTTAATGCAATGCCTCATTTAATAATTTAAAAATAATTTATTGGAGTTAAATTGCTTTTTTAGAAGGCATAATCTTATCATCCTCATTCTTATAAGAAACTCATTTTAATTTGTTTGCTGTGCCATTCTCAGATGAATTTAGGAATTTAATGGAGTGAAAATTGAAGGCTGATGGCATCAATGAAATTATTAATTTGGTAACCGAAAGATTTATTTGGTTGATTTAGATGGAATTTTCAATACCCAATTATCTTTGGACTCTATTAAAGAGCGAAGCCTAGCCAAATAACAGTTCTCACTCAAAGTTCCCCAGGATGAATTGAAAAGGACATCTTCATTATTGCTATTGATGTTAATGTGGAAATCACTTACTGTTAATAATCCTGAAGGACAGATAAAGGCTTATTTTTACCCTCAAGAAGCTAGGTTCCAAACCCTAAAAATGTTATCTTAGTGAATGAATATTACCTGCAGATAGCAGACTTAGCCATGCAGAATATTTTAACAGTTTACTTTTATCTCTACCAAGTCCCATTAGAATAATTTAGCAGAAGGAAAATATCTTTGTCATGCAAATAAGTTTGATTTTCTTAATAAAGGTGGAAATGTAACTATATAAAGAGTCTATCTGCAAACCTAGATTTGAGAATACAAAAGAAATATTTATTTTCCATTATTTTCCATAAGCTTTTGCTATTAGGGTTTTGAAGAACCCTTCCATAAAAACCACCCTTTTTCAGTTTTTCCTAATACCCTTTGCCAATATAAACATTTATATATGCCTCATGTGATGTTTCCTGAGGAGAAGCAAACACCAACATGACAGCACACCCCAGTGAAGAGGTAACAGTCTTTTTTTATTATTTGAATCTGTCCTGGCTGACAGAGCTGTAATCTAGAAAAGCATAATTCTCTGTAGTTCTACAGCTGATAAATGTAAATGCAGGAGAAGAAACTGCAAATGAAGCATTAATTGCCTTAAAGTTGGTGTCAGATGTTAAGGAGAATCTGAGTGATTTTAGAAGTCAAAAAGGAACATATTCCCACCCAGGCTAAAAATACACAGTATGGATCTAACAACAGCTCAAGATCCTCAAACACTGATACCAAACCACAGCCTGGATTGAAGTGATCTTGCCAATTCACAGACAAATTGCATTGTTGTAGCACCTGGAAGATTCAAGCTGGATATTAATGATTCCTGGGCAGCATAAGAATGAAAAATTTCTTCACTCTCAGTTTTTTTGGCAGTTTGAGGAAGAAAAGAAAGTCAATTTGTACTACTGTTGGGTTCCCAAAGTGCCACAGGTTTATTGCTGGAGACTCACTTGTGATCCTTGCAGCATAAGCCCTGCCAGCCAGGTAATATCAATCTTATATACAGGGATGTGATTTCCTATATTCAGATTTGGCCTTGAAATGAGGAGATGAGAGATTTAATCATTTTAAAAAGGCTTGGAAGTAGTTAAATGACTCTTTCAGGAGGACCTAAATATTAAGAAGACAAAGCCAATGGATCAGGGCCTCTGCATTATGTCTCCTCAGATCTGGGGAGGGTTCAAGGGTTCTTGATCAGTGCAGTGCATGGTTACACCAGAGCCAGTTCAGAGCCTTCCATCTCAGCCAGGATTTATTTCTCACTCCCACAAGCCACAAGGGTTATCCTAAGATTCTGCTTCTCCCTCTCAAACTCTTTTTTCCTCAAACCTGTTCATGCAGTGAAGAGCTTTCCCTGCTGTGCTCCAGGTTTGTTCTCCCACTGCAGTGAAGGTTGAATGACACCTGGGTAGGTCCACAGCCCACCAGTGCCTACAGACTGTGATTCCATCCTCACAGGCAGACAGGAGATTCTCCAGATGTGACAGGAAATTCTCCAGGAAATTCTCCAGATGTGACCAGTGCACAGCAACATTATGTCCACATTATCATTCATCCTCCTCTGCCCCCAGCATTAGCAATGCCAGCAAAGACGGTTGAAGTAAAGGTGTGTTTTACTTAAGTGGCCTAGGAGAGAAGGAATTAAACACACATGTTCAATTAAGCTTTCAGCATTTTGGTGCTGGATCCCACTCAGAGAGGCACTTGGGAGGAGAGCTGAATGTTTTGTTGCAGCTCTCAGCTCTCTCTGAATTTAGAGGTTAGAGCTTAAGCCCTGCTGCAGCTCCCTCTCCCTTTCTGTGCTATATATAATTTGTACAGCTGGATACAGGTGAGCTCCTCTGGTCAGGACACAGACAGAGCATGAAGACTGAAACACTTCTTTATGCTGGCAGACAATATCTCTCAGATCAAAGAGGGCACTATTTCTAGAGTGAGAAGAAGAATAGGTGCTGTCTGCAGCATACCTGACCTCTGTATAAAAGCTGTCAGCTCCTTGGAGTTCCACTGTCAGCTAGCACAGGGAAAAACACGCACAGGGATGGATGAGTGAAAGTAAAGGAAAAAAAAAATCTTCATTATGGTCACATGTCAGTTGTGAAAGGAATTCACATAATATTCTCCTCTTAAATATCATGTGAAGTTCTGATGGATTTTCTAACCCTTGTATGAGTGTTAAAGCTGTTCAGGGATGAGTAGAAGGGGTAAAATTCCCCTTCTTTGCTTCTTCCTCTCATCCTTATTAATTTAAATCAATTTACAGGACCTTTTACACCAGAGTTGAAAAGCTGCCTCCATTCTGTCATCAACAAAACATCACTTGCAATTATTTTTACTACTTTATACAGTGTGCAATGAAGAAAAATGCCTAGAACTGTATCCCAACTCAAAAATCGAGCTCAATTCATTTAATTATCAACAACAGAAAATGATTCCCGCTTCTCAAAGAGCTCTGATATAGGCATAATTAGCTCATTTAACCTCAAAGAAATAATTAGCCAACAAGAGAGGACAAGAAAAAGAAGTTAAAATGCCACAGCAGCATATTTTCCTCTGTTTTCTACCAAAACTTATCACGTGGAAAGGAGGGCTGGATGTTACTGACTTGCTGAGGTTTTTTGCATAATGAGGTATTACAGTTCAAACAAAAAGTAGAAAAGTTCCTCAGCTCTATCTGAAGAGCAACACATTCATTCAGATATTTCCAGTTCTGGGAGAATTTTCCCTATCTTTTGGGGCTGATTTGTAAATCTGATCCTCCCCCCATTAACTCCCCAAACAATGTAAAAACTTCATCACACTGCAAGAGACAACCACCAAACCCAACAAAAATTCAAGAGATGTAAAATCCATTGTCCATCCCTGTGTATGATTGAAAATTCTAGCAGAAACAATGAAAGACATTTGAATTGGAATTAATTCCCAATTGCGCTTTAATTGCACTTTGTTGTAAAGAGCAAATAACTGGTATATCTGGCAGCTGTCTCAGCCTGGCTCCAGTGGGACACTGCAGGTCACCTCACAGAGTTTTGGGGACTTCTTGCTTCTCCCACCTTTCCCTTCCCTCTTCAGAGTCACTGCTGTTCTGCTCATGTAAGATGTCAAAGATCCTTTCTGAGATTTAGAAACCTCTACAAGCTGCAGTGCAGGGAGCATTTTGACTTACAGTGGAAGTAGCTTGACCCCTAAATCTCTTTAAATTTCATCAGAACAGCTACTAATTAATTACACTTGACTTAAAACTTTTCAGTAACTAATCTGATCAGCTAGGAGAACTGAATCCCTCCAGTCTTTCTAGTTATTATACATTCTTAAAATAATGATTTCTAAACACACAACAGAGAATTATAACTGAAAGAACACAAAATGCACGAAAATTAGGGGCAAAACTTGTTTAGATATTACCATTGAAAATATTGTGTCTGGCATCAAAGCAAAATTTTTCTTGTGTTTATGGAAATGAGGTCAATATCTGGTTATTTTTGGCTGTAAATGAGCATTTGCAAAGATTTTACTGCTGATTCTTGTCCCAAACACCAGGTTTGGAGGGGTTTCAAAGTGGTCTTTAGGTGTTAAGCTTGCTCCTGGCAGAGCTGGGAGCTCACAAGGTACAGACATGGGGTTTACCTGAGGAACCACTGAAAGAGCTGAAGCCTCAGCAGCAAGTTCAGACAAGCAAGATGCTTTGTAGTCATGGTGAAAACAAGTTAATAATTAAAGTGCTGACAAAACCTTAGCTGCAGTATCATGAACTTGGCTGTTGTAAAAACACCAGGATTAAGTGGTGGTGTGTGGGTAATAAAATCTTCAAAGAAACAAATTGTCTCTGAATGTATAATTATGGCTTTCTCAAGGATTTTAACCTGTGTTTGTATTTTACTCAAGCATTTAAAGGACCGTTGGTAGAACATTGTCAATGTTTCAGCTGCAATATCTTTCAAACAGCCTGAGGCTTTTTGTGTAGTACATACTAGTTTTACTATTCAGTGAATATCATTTTTACATAACGCAAACAATGTCAAAAATCAAAGGGAACAAATATTGAAGAGAGAGGAAAAACAATCTTGAAGAGAGCTGCCATCCCATGGAGTTGCTACAAGCCCACTGGCACTGGTGGGAGTTGGCTCATTCTGGAGAAGTACTTTTACCGTGTATTTATATAAAACAGGTGAAAAGGGAAGAAGTCTATGAGGTTGGGTGGGTTTTTTCCAAACCCAAACCCATTAGCATTTGGCATCACCGTTGCAGAACACAATTGGTGTTGAGTGCACCTGTTTGCCCGTGCAAAACCCCACGTTCACAAATGCAAATTGACTGAGCATGACATCCCCAGCGGCAGCACAAGTGTGAAGGGAAGCCTGCAAGTGTGAAATGGATGCTGAGAGCAGTTTCAGGGCTTCGTGTGTGCAATTAAAGGGAGACTGATAACGTGTGTCACAATGCAGCAGCTTTTATTGCGTGGTGTGTACAGTCAGGCTCACACATGGGGCTGTTTGCCTGGTGAGGACCAGATTCGTCATGCATTTAGGCACTATAGGAATGCTAGTGAGTTTTAGAGAAGCACTCAAGTATTTTTAATGTCTGAAACACCATCTAGCTTTGGGTACCTAAATACCTTGGCAGCTTTGACCCTCAGCATAAAGGAACTCCTGTAGCTACCCTTACCTCAAGACCTTTCTCTGTTTTATTTTTAAGTTCTGACTGTCAGCTGTAACATCTTCATTAGCTAGGCAACAAAGAGGCAGTTCTAACAAAAGAATGGGCAAATGCTGCTTCTGCTTGAGAAGGGCATGTATTTCACAAGTGGCCAAGGGCTGGTGTCCTTTCTGCTGCTGCTGGCTGCTCTTTAGGCCATGCGTGGGAATTGGCAGCGTGTGAGCATCATGTTTGTTTTGATCTTCTGGGGGAAACAGGGGGAAGGGGGAAAGGGTGAAGGCAAGAACAGGCTATGAAATGGCTCAATAAACCACCAGGAAAGGCATCTCTGATGAAACAGCACATCCCTTGAGGGAGTGTGCTGCAAAGCGATGCTAACATTAGCATTTCAGTGCTTGTGAATTATACATTGAAACACAAGGCTCACCTACAAGGGATTATCAAAGAGCCATAAGGCAGCAGAATATCCTCTGTGGTGTTTTATGTGGTTGGCCGAAGAGAGCACAGTGGTCAGTGAATATTTTTGTACCATTATGACTGTTAGAGATGTGCATACCTTGTAAAATGCTTGGTGCTGTGTGTATCTTTTGGCCAGAATAAACAGATCCCACCAGTGATGAGCACACGGGGGTTGGTTTGGGAAAGGAAGGTGTTTTCACCATTCTGTATAAAGATGAGAGCTGATGGTGGTACTGAGCTGTATCCCACACTGTTACTCTATAAATTGTAGCAACTTAAGAGCAGGTGAATTAGTAAAATTCTGAAGACAGAATCTGAGACATTAATCAAGATCAGGAGACCTTGTAGATACCTGATTGTGGCAGTTTGGGGAGTCAGAGAGTCAAAAGAAGAGTCAGTTTAGTTGTGTCATTAGAAACACAATACAGAAAGTTGTCCTGACAAATCCACAGTCGTCTCACTAGCTCCAAAGATATATGGCTGCATTCAGTGAAATAGCTGGGTAGGAAAGAACATTCCTTACATGTTGCATATTTCTAAACACAGCCTGGTCATGAATTAAGACTAAAGCTAAGCATTTGGTAACCTTGAATCAAATATTTATTGCCACTTTACTGCCTCTATATCCCCTTTTCCAGTTGCTCAGAGGAATTACATCAGTACTACCACTGCTGCTAGAACTGATACTTACTGGGAGATTGTGTTTCTGGGGATGCTATTTCAGCCCCATAAATCAGCATTTCAATTGCTGTGACTTACAGGCTCTTTATGCCACGAAATCATCAGGAGTGAACTCTGGAAGGCAGAATGTGAATGGCAGGACTAATAACAGTTATTGCCACTCTTTGTCTTTCCTGCTATTTCAGCTTTGTATCGTTGGGAGAGAAGGAGAATCAGTGCATCAGGTTACATCTGTCCACTCTATCCTTGCAGTTTCTGTGGATTTGGATGCTGGTGTTCATCAGAGATAGGATATTGGAATTGGATGGACCCAGCATGGCAATTCCCCTGTGCTAAAAGTTCAGGATGCTGCAAGCGTCACTTGGGGTTTTCCATGTCCATTTTGCACATGGCTGAGCAGATTGAGTGGCTGATGCTACAGAAACCTGCCACAGTGTTTCTTGTCTAAAAGACATTTGGGCAAACCTCTCCTGTAACTCAATGTGCCCACAAAAAATCCATATTGGCCATGTCCTCAAAGAGAGGAGCCAGTGTTCCCTCAAAGTCTGAACAATGGATTAAATAATGACCTTAAAAGGTTGCTTCTTATTGCTACAATTTCTAGCATCGAATGAATAACAATACTTTGTTTTTTTCTTTTGTTATGTTTCTCTTCTTGCCTCAGAATGTAAGAATTTTCAGTCCAGGCAAGGCCAAAGACAAAGCAAAATAGATGTAGTGAAACATATGAGCACCAGGATTTCCTTGGCAATGATAATCCTGTCACAGCTGTCAAAATTTACTTCTTTTTCCATATGACATTTTAACAGGATGGAAACGCCACATTAGAATAAGCAGCTATAAAGAACTCAGTCCAAAATGACTATCAACAGCAGACTCTTCCAGGCAATATATTGTTTACAAATTTCACAGAAATTGCTTTACCAATACTGCATTTGATTTTGATGCTCAGAAGCTTAGCCATAACTCATCTCTTTTATTATGGCAAAGGTAAAACAGCAGTTAAAAATGTTAATTTAATTTCCACAGGGATCCAGAGGAAAAGATAAATGTGAAATTATTATGCTAAAAAATAAACAGTAGAGGGAATGTAACTCCTTAGGCTTCGTGAGTCCTTTTGGGTTTTATCAGTTTGCTGTTGAGAGAGGAATCAAACCAAATGATAATATTTGGTCCAGCTTCTCTTAGTTCAAAGAGAGATGAATTCTGGAACACCCACATGGATGGGTGAGATTGCCAGTGCCTGTGACAGCTCAGCCCCTGGCAAAGCAGCTTTGCAGTGCTGCACTGGTGCTGCCATATTGCTGCAATGCTGCACTCCTGGCCCTAAATGTTCAACACTGAAAGCAGGGTGAAACCTCTCTGTTAATGGTGCTGCACATGGAGATAAAAGAGACAGGTAAGGACAGAGAGAGTCACCTCCTCAGCCTCTGAATCACTTTGTAAAATACATTTCTCCTTCCTGAAGGTTCTAGATATGCTAATTTAATAACCTAGATTGGATGGGACTTCCTTGGTAATTCCATTCCCTGCCAGCTCTATGAAATTAATTCTTGTGTTCTCTGTTCTGTATAAAGTTGTGGCTAACATTCAGGTGTAGATGTCCCCTGTGATCTGGGTTATACCTGAAGAGGGTTTTAAATATATAGCAACTGAGCAGCTTTCTGACAGCTACAGGGGAAACCAATTACTGCCTCTTCACCATCACTGCCCACTCTCCTTCCTGGCTACCCTTTGAATGATGTGTTATTGGCTGTCTTCCCCAGCAAGGTCTTTATTCAGGATTTTTTTTCATAGCCTTATTAATGTGGGGATTAAACACAACACAAAGTTGTAACGTTATCATCAGAGGAACTTCTTCAGGCTGTGAATGACCGTGCTGCCCTGGAGGTAAACAAAAAGTCCTGCTGATGTACTTGTCACTTCCAGCATGCTTTATCCAAAAAGTTTCACTGGGGTCAGTGCCAAGCTACCAGAAGGACTTTATATTCAGACATCTTTGTCATTTCCTCACATTAAACTCTGTTCACCTTAAAAAGACACCTCTCTACACACGTCCCAAAATAAAACAAATTGTGAGTCTGTAGGTCAAACCGCAGGTAAAAAAAGAAATACATCTATTTAACAATGCAAGAGGAGGCATTTAAGCTGGATAGGCCAGATTTTCATCTTTTAATTCTTGCATCAGCTATGCAACTGGTTTATCCTCTACGTGTAAATATGGCTCAGTTAAACTAAGCAGTGTCTCAGGTAAGCTCTGTCTTAGTGAGTTTTAATGACAATTTCAATGGAGCAAAATGGTTTTAAAATCTTCCAGCAAATAAGGATATAGCTGGCAGAGCATAAGGACAGAATATAGCTATATCTATATCCATCCCAATCTTGCCACTTGTTCCTAGGGTGTTCAATATTAGAAACTTCCAAAGCCACAGAGACTTTCAGCTCCTGCTTTTGTCCCCTGTGGTCTCTGAAGCCATGGGATAAGTGAGCCATGACAGTGATGCAGTGATTGAAGTAATTGCTATTCAGGTCCAAAACATCACAATAATCCTGCAGGGCTTTAATAAAAATCTATGGGTTTTTTCTTTAATACCTGATCTATATTGTATTGTAATTATTTCCAAAGAGTTCTCTGTCTGTTGTATTTTTTTCTCAAAGATGCAGGAGAGGTGCATTAGGAAAGACTAATCTGGCATTAATCAATATATTCCAGTGCACACTTTAAAAAAAAATCCTCCTCTGTCTGGGTCATCTATCTCATTTTACTTGCCCAGGGCTAATGCAGGGCTATGCTAATTACACCAGAGGATTCAGTCTTTCTTTAAAAGTGTCTGCTGGATGCTATATTTTCCAATATTGATTTTAAAATAATGCTAGTTCATGATGTTAATGTTCACTTGTACTCTACAGATCATTTATATATAGAAGACATAATGAAAAAAGTGGAAAAAATTGTTTGAAATTGAAAGATGACCAAACAACATTAAGTATTGTTAGTACTAGAAATGGACTTCCTTTGAAGTATGTATGAAGCACAATGTCTCAATGAATAAAGGCAGCATTCTTATGTACTTAGAATGTCTCCAGAACTTCAGCTCTTTCTCTGTAATAAGAAACAGGAGATGTTATAAAATATCTGTGTCTTGACAGAAAGTTTTGTCTCTGAGAGAAGAGGGAAATGGCAGCAGCCATGGGAGGGAAGCAGTGGCAGTGCAGAGTTCCAGGGAACCTCCTTGCCCACCTGAATGCAGGAAATGTAGAGAATCTGGGAAACAACCCCAAATTGCTAAAGTGTGTGACATCTAATAAAGTGCCCCTGACATTTCCTTCTTCCTCTGGTGGGGAAATGCATTTGTAACAGATCCGGAAGTCTTTCATTTAACATGTCAGGGTATATTTAGTTACCCTGACCGACACTCCTGCAGTCTGAGCACCAGCAAAATGACTTTGAAATCCAGCAGGAGTTCATCCTGGCTTAGTGCTGCATGAACCAGGCCCTTGATTTGGGGGCAGATATAACCACAAAGTAACACAGGAATAAAAATCTCAGTCTGTCTAGGGAAGTTTCATTGCCTTCCATGATCTCTGTGCCAGTGGGACTGATTGTGAAGCTGAAAGCTTGCTCATTGTCTGCGAGAGAATTAGTGCACCAGTTAATCATGTTTATGGCTTTATATAAAATAACATGTTGGATTCTTTTATGATAATGATGTAACATTAGGGAGGAGAAGCAAATGCATTTGTGCTGTGCTTAGTGTGTGGGTTTGTGTGCATTCAGGAAGTCCTGTAGAACATTGGTAGTTTACACAGGAGAAGTCTAATGAGCAAAAATGGCTTAATCCTGGCTTCCAGGATAGCCACAGACTATCCATGCCCCCTTCCCTGTCAATTATTGGAAGAGATGGGTAGTCTGTCATTTAGGAGAATTATTTCTATTTTCACAGTCATAATGTGATTATATCTTCTCTCTTTAGCATATACTTAAGTGAAAAAGGAGATGCAGGGAGAGATGGAATAGAGAGACACAGGGAAAAAAAATCTTCCTGGGATTCTCCTGATGCCATTACAAAGAGCCTAATTGCCTCTGGGCAGGGTCAAAAGGTCCAGAGTTGCTAGACAGTGTATAAATTCTCCCTAAAGAGTTATGATTATTCTCAGCAAATACAGAGCTCAAATGGCTGTTAGATCATCCATGATGACAGCAATCACTAAGGGTAGAGATTCCTTAATGACTAGAATCCCAAATTACTGCATTTTTTACAAGCTATTCTGAATATTTCTGAATGTTATTTGTAACATAATTAAGTTCATCATGAGCATGCAAAACCAGAAGCACTGTGCTGTAGTAATAAGGATTGGATGTATTACAGTTAGCACCAAAATGTAATATACAGGCTTCTGTGGCCTCTTGAATTGAAATGGTTTGATATATCTTGGTGTCTGCACCACATCAGGTTAAGGACTTTGATCTTGAGCCATCCCTTGGAGACTTTTCTGTGGAGATCCCTTCTGCTTTCCCTGTGGAGCACTCAGCCCATGTGTACCTATAACATGAGGGGCTCTTATTTTACCACTGTCTTAGTAAACTTTGTCAGTCCATGTCTGAACGAGATATGGAGATATCATCCATCTGCTGCTGGGAAGTGCTCTGAGACCTACAGAGGTGTTATTGCTGCTGTTTCCCTTGTACACAAGGAGGATTTGGGGGTTTAGCTCTGAGCAAAAGTTCATATTTGAGCTGATTGAGCATATTTGGGTGTCTAGTGGATATGCTGGACAGAACATGTTCTATCCATTTGCTCTTCATTTGTGCTCTGTTCCTCAGTGGCTGGACTGAGTCCAGTGGGCCCTCTGGAAGAACAAGGAGATGTTTTATTTGCTGTTGGCTACTGAACATCCAAGGCAGAGAGGATTCTAGACTCCAGGGGGAGGAAAGCAGGAGGATATATGGGGAGGGTCACAACAAGGACTTGTGAGCTTTTAGATCAAGCAGAGAGGCTGAGAAGAGCAGACACAGGCTGCCAGGTCACAGGAAAGAGAGAGAAAAACTTACAGAGGGTTAAAGGGGATGGGTTAGAGTTCCCACAATTCACGAGTCTTTGGTTAACCTGAAAATCAGGAGGCAAGGATGCTTCTGTAGAGACAGAGTTAACTAAGAGGTACTTATAAACATTAATTTCTGCTCTTTCTTCTTGATGTATCTTAACAAATTCTAACCTTTTCATTGACTGTAAAAGTTCTCTGTGTTCTTTAGAAAGATCATACAGGAGAGGTCCTAGACAGGTCTTTCTCCAGGTGCCATTTTGAGCCTCAAGACAGGATCTTTTTGCTTCTGTGTACTTAACGAAGAACTTCAAATGAATCAAGAACTCCAGAATGTTTGGAGTTTTTTTCTAAAAAGCCTTACATTGAAACTAGGATGACTCTGTGTCTCCCAGACCTGTTTGTACCAAATATATTCTTTCACAGTGCAAATCTGCTCCATTTTCTGTCACTATTTCCCACCATGCTGGAAGCTGGGGAAGTGCAAGTCTCTCAGAGGAGAGCTGAAGCACATCTGTGTCCAAACTGCTCAGTAAAACATGGTCACTGGGCAGAGTAATGGGCTCTGTGCAGGGTCAGCCCCTGGAAGTCACTCAGTGATGGAACACGTGGCAGCTACCACAGCCATGTATAAGTGGTGTTGAACTCGTCTGGCGCAGTGATTCCCATGATTTATCCCTGTCTGTTGGGCTGGAAGATGAGGTCCAATTAAGGAAGCTCTAAGTCACCATTAAAATAATATAGAGAACTAGGTAGTAGTGGATGAGAGCTACACATTTGAAATAACTTGCTATTGATTTCGCAAAAATTGATGCCATCAATATGGTGGGAGTAAGTCAGCAACATTATAAATTCAGCAAATATTCCTGATGTAAACAAGCCCAGAGAGGACAGAGAGGAATCAGTGTGTCTGTTTGCAGTGGGAGGAATCATTATAACCACAACCAAGTTTTAGAGAGATTTCTGGAGATTTTAGAGATGATTTCTGGAGACACCATGCTGATGGGTGTAATTGCCTTTAAAATAAGTTTTATGCTACTTAAGACTGATTACTGCCAGTTTTATTATCCCTCTGAAATTGCTTGGAAAAGGGCATAAACTGTTTCATATTGAAATTGATAACTCTGGAGCCTTGCAGCTGGCTAACCACATTTCCAATACATGCAATTCATAATCTGAATATTCAAGTGTTTCCCTATTGATCCAAATTCCTTTGTAAGTTATGTACAGGCTAAAAACTCAGCTATTTTACTTAATATTTTTATAAATTGCTGATAATAATGGGACAGCTGCTTAGGAGATGTGTGTATATAACACATTGTAAAACTGGGAAAGAAATATCATACTTGCATGGTAGAATGCCATGTCCTAGTAGAGGGTGTTAACTATAATTATATAAATAAGCATGTGAGTCTTCTTACAAAGCAAGCTTGTGTCACTGCAGCAGGATTCTAAATCTCCCCTAGTGGCTAATCACTTCTAATTTAGAATTCTGCAGTTGCTCATATTGCTGTGAGTGGAAACATCCCTGCAGGGCCCATTGCATTGCAGAACTGGGATCTGGTTTAGGGCTAAGCAAAAAAAGTCGTTTGGTTTTTACTGTGAGATTAACTGGATTCCAGGAAAGGAAGTGCTGCTAAATGGGAGGATTCAGGATGAATTACCAGGGTGAATCTATCAGTCATTGAACTTAACCTGCCTTTGCCCAGCCATGTGTGAGGATGAAAGGGCAAAAGGATTTCAAGGCAATCTGAAGGAAAAATTTTACCTTGGCAAGGCACAGAAACAGGACAGATAGACAAAATAGAGTGAGCCTTCACATTTCTGATGGCTGTTCCAAGCTTTCCTATCTGCTTTTGTTCAACTCACTAAATTAAGGTGAATTCCTTGCTCTCCCAGGCAGATGGTTTAAGCTGGTACAAGGTGGAGTGGGGGAGAGACCTGACCCTGCTCCACATGGTCCCAGGGTGTCAAAAGTGTACCCTTGTCCTGAAAAGGGGTGGATGGTGCTGGGCTGCAAAGATTCTATTGAGTATTGGCTAAAGGAAATTGTGTTTCTTACTTCAGTCTTGTTTTGGAGCCAGAAATCAAGTCTCAAATGTATTTTGAGGAAGATGGTGGATGATTATCTTTTTAACTTACAAAGGGAATACCAAAGACTGATTTGTGACTGCTCATGACTGTAGGAGTGATACATCTTTCCATAACATAATTTTCTCCATGAAAATGTCCTATATCACTTGAATTGCCAATCACAGTGAAATGAGAGACAGTAAATTATTTGCATAGTCTGCTGAAATGGTGAATTGCAGGAACCAAGGGCCCCTTACAGAAACACTTAAACCACAGAATCATAGATTCACAAGTGGTTTGAGTAGGATGGGACATTAAAGATCAGGTTTCCCACCCCAGCCCTGGCAGGGACACCTTGCAGTGTCCCAGGCTGCTCCAAGCCCCAATGGCCAAGCTGCCCTTGGACACTGCCAGGGATCCAGGGGCAGCCACAGCTTCTCTGGGCACCCTGTGCCAGGGCCTGCCCACCCTGCCAGGGAACAATTCCTGCCCAAGATCCCATCCAGCCCTGCCCTCTGGCACTGGGAAGCCATTCCCTGTCTCTGTCCCTCCATCCTCTTGTAAAAAGTGTCTCTCCAGATTTCAGATTTAAATCTTCACTGAGATTCTTAACTTAACCTGAACTTAAACTAGTTCCATGAGGCCTCTGCACGTTTTCTCTGATTATGATGGAATTATTACATTATATGTCAGAATGTAAAAGATTACTTTTCTTCTAATATATATTTTTTGCCACCCAAAGAGCACTGACTTCGGTTTTTTACAGCACAAAATCTATATGCTGGTTTATGAGCAATGGATACAATAATAAGCATCACTTCTGACTCTAAAGAGCTGCAGATCTAAAATCCTTTTCTATATAATAGTTATCCACAGTAGTAGACACTAAGAAGAATAAGGTCACACTTAGCTAAGGTTTATGAGTGCAATTTCCTATCTAAATGAGAAAGCATTTCCATTTGAAGGCAAGGGGGTATTATTATGGACTCTCTTACTGTTTTTCCTACTTGCTATTATAGGCACTCTTCAGCTAATGCTTTCAGTGCATTCACTTACAAATGCAGTTCAGGTCTGCAAAACATCAAAGCCATAATGACACAATCTTTTTGAAGTCTTTTTATCAAGCTGCTGAGGTTGACCTATTTAATTGTGCAGCCTAAGATGATCCGGATTGCCTGGCAGAACATATCCACGCTCTTAGGGGTTTGATTTGTGCCCTGGAACAGTTTACACAAGGTCAGAGCCCCAGCAGGAGTGAACTAGTGTTGCTCAGTTAAATTAGAGACAGTGGTTGTAGTTCCAGTGGCCTGGGACCTGTTAATCCTCCAGAGAAGGCAAACAGATTAATTGCACGTGGTTTTCCTTGCTGACAGATTTTGGAGTGTCCAGGACTTTATCAAAGGCCTCCAGCAGAATTCACAAGTGGTATTTGTGCCCATGGTCAGTGCTCATAGAGCTGGTACTAAAAAGTAGCTTCCTGCCTCTGGCAGAAAAGTACTATTGTTTATAATTTTACCAAACCTAAGTTTAATATGACTTTCCTTTGGCACAGTTTATTTATTTTCATGCAACAGTTTGCTGGGTGATCAAAGCATGAGGAGGATTTGGATCTGAAACCCGTGCAGCTTCCCAAAGGGCTGAAGTCACAATCAAGTCTTAGGGTCCACAGTTTGTCACTTCAAATCAAACTGAACTTGGATGTCTGCCGGAGCTTTGATCTCAGTCAAACTGGGGCTCTCTGCAATCCTTCAGGGATATTTCACAAAGATTAAGCATATCAGAATTCACAAAATTAGAGCAGATTTTATCAGAATTAACAAACCTAGTGCAGAGTTCTCTGAATGGAACTGAAGGCATGAGAATCATCTACTTGAGCTGCTGACAGGAAGAAAATTGATCTCAGTCTATCTTTACAGTCGAGAGCAGAGTCAAATGCCTGATAGATTGGGTACATTGGCAACATACATCATTGCTCAACTGATTTTTTTTCATTTTAATGAATATAATGTTCAAGGAAAGTGCAGGGATTTATAGCCCTTATTCATCATCTCGAATTTTAGCCAGGTTCAGCACAGAACAGAGGATACTCACAGCCATCTGATGGCTATTGAAGTGAACTGAATCACTGGTCACAGAATACCCACAGCCCCAAAAACTCATTAGAAGAATTTGGACAGACACATACAGAGCGATACAGTGGAGTCCAGAGATGACAAAGATGTTTTTTTGATTTGTCAGATGTAATTGTCTGCAGTGAATTTGTATGCATTTTTCGAAAGATTTACAGCAGTTTAGCAAACTTGGAAAGGAACAATAAAAGCCAGATGTGAATAAAGGCTGGCTTAGAAGGACAGAACAATTATTTTACTTTTGGCTATTGTGGCTAGCAAGAAAGAAAGAAAAACTTTCCCTACAATAAAGCATGAAATAACTTGGAGTGATGATCTGACTTTATAATGGCAAAGTTATGACTTCAGTCTTGGAAATACTTTTTTTGATGTGTAACTTTACAAATCAAAATAATCCACTGGGCTTCTAGGGACTACTTTTGCAAGTGAGGTTCAATACATGGATGATTAATGTGCATATTGAGCATTTTTCTTATGTTATCCTTACTCTTTCTATTCCATATATATCTTGCCTTACATGTGTGTATGTGTATTTTCATATTTTTGACTGAAATGAATTCACCATGGACTCACAGTACTTTATTTCAGAGCACACTCCTCAGCCATTTGTGTTTTAGGGTGAAGGGCACAGCATGCTGCCTCTCTGTATTGGCCCAACCAGTGTTTGCCAAAGGGTGTTCTCTTATAAACAAAGGGAAATTGCAGGAAAACAGTTCCTTGACTTCCAGGAACAGAAGATGAATGCGAAGCACCCAAATGAGGTTTATATTGATCTAGCAGAACATGAAATCAAAGGTAAGGACAGAAAATGAAGTGAGGAGGGTAGTTGTTCTGAACTTTGTAGGCTAGGATTAAATTGTTATTGAGCACTGGAGCAGGCTGCCCAGAGAGGCTGTGGAATCTCCATCCTTGAGCTGCTCCCACTGTGACTGGACACAGCCCTGCACAAGCTGGTTTACCTGGTGCTGCTCTGAGCAGGGAGGGCTGGACTAGGAAATTGCTAATTGCTGGACGTCCCTGCCAGCCTTTATTCCTTCATGATTTTATGGAACGCATAACTATGTTTGAATCGAGATTTCCAGGGATCCAACATTAGAGCTGTTGGCACTTTAGAGTCATCAGTTGCCATTGCTGTGACTCAGCTTTAGAAACTCCCATGTTCCTTCTAACTCTGGTCAGGGTGTATCCATAGTTTGCACGAAAACCTTTCCTACAGCTCAGGTTTTTCACCGAGAGGATCAATTTTAGCAAGCGATGCACTCAGAGGCACAGACCAGCACCTCTCAGGGTTGTACCCTGGAGCTGAAAATGTTGTGTCCTACCAGGGATTGCCCTGTGGAGCAGCTGGAGCTCTTGCAGCAGCAGCTGGATTTCCCTTGGCTGTACCTATTGGTGGATTTATTTAGTTAACAAATGTTCCAAGGTGTGTGCAATCTGCCCTCCTGCCCCTCATCCCCCTCTGAGTGATGTTTCTCAGCATGGCAATGACACCAGCCCAGATGCAGCAGCCACCAGCTGTGCGACGTCTCCAAAGGGATGCTCACCATCTTCCCCAGGATGCAGGAGCATGGCAGGACCTCCAGCCCAGTCTGAGCTCCACTCTGTGCCCTGAGGTCACAGCATCTCCTCAGACATCAGCTGTCTGTCTCAGAGAGCTGATTTATCACCACAGCCACGCTTTAGTCGAGAGAACACTTGACAGAAGGTGTTCCTCTCCAGAGAGGAGACAGTTTACTTTCTGCTGCTGCTCTCCTGGGGCTGCTTCTCTCCCGGGGCATTCCCAGCCTACAGGCAGAGTGGAGTTTATAACAGGAAGGAAAATGTTTATATTGCAATCGTTTATTTTAATCTCCTGCTCTTCCCAGTGATCTCCCTGTAATGATCTGAACAGTGAAGAGTGTGTTGCTGCTGCTTGGAACAGAGTAAGATCAAAGATACTGTGTGTATCTGCAGTTTTTGTCTGGTTAGTGGGGTGGATGGGGAGCAAGGTAAGGACAGGCACTGCCAAGGAGAGAGAGAAGAACTGTAACTAAAACAGAAGCAGGAACAAATTCACAAAAGCCTGGATTTACTGTTTCAGTCCTTTGTTGTTTCAAGGAAAAACAAAAATGACAATAGTCAAGACTCCTCTGAGATCTTTAGGAAAGCAGCAGGGAAAAAATGCAGCATGATTTTGGGGGCAAGAGGTGTCCCTACACGATTTAAAAGCAGATGCACTTGGTGATCAAGTAAGAAGCTAATTCCTGCCTTTTCTCATTTCATTCAGAGCCTCAAGGCACTCGTCTTTATCTCCTCTCCATTTATATGCAAGCAACTTAAGGTGAATTGTGAATGGTTCTGAAGGCCAGGGACGAATACAGCCCTTAATTCTGCCCTTTTTGGTGTAGTACATGGCCTGATGCTGTTTATTTCCACTGTGAGAATTGTGAGGCTGCAGCATTCTGACCTCGTGCATTGTCTCTCCCAGGGATCTCATTTTGACTGCTGCCTTGATGTTTCAGACAATCTGAGATTTCTGTTTGAAGCAGATAGAGTTTTGAGGGTTTTGTTAAGAAAGCACACTTTTCATCAGGACCCAAAGGACAGAGAGTTTTTTCACTCATCCCTTCTTTCAGAGCTGGTGAGTGAACAGAAATGAATTTCTTGTGAGACTGTTGATTCCTAAATATTAAGTATTCGTGTTGAGAAACCTTTTGCAGTTTTCTGCTTTGACAGCTGGAAAAAGCTTCCTATTGCTATTGCACTGGATGGCTGTGAATTGTGATATCTGCTCTCCAGCTGGATCCATCAGCCAGGATTGTAGCCCTGCTCAAGCCCTGTCAGCTCAGAGGAACATCAGACATGCTGTCCATTCCTGTTTCAGCAGCAGATCCCTGGGATGGATTTCTCCTTTATTACTTTGGAGAGCCAAAATCCAGTTATTCTTTGGTTGCTTGGGGAATGATTTTATCCAAGATACCATTAATAACAGCTAAAGTGAAACTGAATTGAGTGCATTCCCTGTTGAATGTCTGCTAAAGATGGAAGGTCAAAGCAAGGTGCAGAGGACATTTCCATTTTGTAAGTGAGAGAATTAAGCAGGTTATCTGCAGTCCCTCTTCCTTTCTTTTCCCATATCTTTAGACTTTAAAGTGCATAAGCCAAGCTTGGTTCACAGATGGGCAGTGTGGGAGGTCAGAGATGGCTTTTAGCTAAAAGTATGATGTATTCTATTTTTGTGAAGAGTTTTTTGCTTATTTCTTTCCAACCATAGGAGACTGAGCTCACGAGGCAGTTCAGAAAATTATTCTGAAAGAGTAAAATTCTGTGGTCTGTTCCCAGATGGTTGCAAGTGTCCCCTGTGGCAAACACCCAGGATGTTTCTTTTTGCTGATAAATTCGTATTTTTGTTCTGATTTTTATAAGCTAGCGCAGTGGCCACTCATCAGCGATGTTTTTTGGAACATCCAAATAAAGCACAGACGGTTTTTAATCCCTTTTGTAAGGATAGGGACTGAAAGGTTTAATCAACATGCAGGAGATCACAAGGGAAATCAGCACTAAAACCTGAAAGGTAACCTAGACTTCAGTCTAAAGACTTCAAGCACAAGATCTCTTCAGTCTCTCTCCTCTGTAATTATGAGGTGGGGAAGTCCCAGAAGGATGCCAAATCCTTCTTGAAGTATTTTAAAAAGTAAGCCACATTCTGAATAACACTTTGCATATCCCTAAATCTCTACAGCAAATTGTTGAGGTGAAACTTCCTAAAATATTTGTGTGGAATTCCAGGCTCTGTAGAAACCCATAAAAATATTCCCCCTGTCCCTAGCAGAGGGAAGTCAAATTATTATTATAGATGAAACAAATGATGAAGGTTTTCATCCTCTCCACCTGTGTGAGTCTGACTGCAGTGTGCTACACCAGGGAGAGGATCTGGCTGGTGGCTCCAGACAGCGAGGAGACATTTATTTCAAGCCACAAGAGCCAAGAAACTGTAAGTCCAAAGCCCAGTGGGATATTCTTTCATCCTAACTACTCGTGCAGTGTCTGTCTTCAGCTCCCAGTGACCTTGGGGCTCCCAGTGGGGCCTTTCTGGCTGGCAGCAGCAAGCCGTGGAGTTTAGAGGGAAAAAAGTAGTCAAAAACCCCCAAAAAATAAAAAACAAAGAGGGTAAGAAGAAATCGATTTCCTCCTTTAAAACTCAGGGACCTTAAAATTTCTGAAAAACATGTCACATTTGAAAAATTTTGTTTAGGAATGAGATTGTTTTGCAGATTAAGGGACACAAGATGATAAAGTAGTGATACATTTCAACAGCAATGAATTTTAGGATGAGGAAAGACAAAAACAAATTAGTGCTGATGACATTAACACTTCAACTGAACACAGTGCTCCACGAGTCATGTAATTGCTCTGCCACATTTTAGCCTCAGCAATTTAAAAGACTGAAGTTTTGCTTTAACCAAGATTTTCAATCTAAGGAGAAGCTCCAGAAAAGACATTCAAAGATTTAAATTCACTGTGAGTACTGTTGGCTGCATGCTGGATTTTGAGGATTTTCTGGTTTATATGAAGCTAGCAAATATTCTATCAAAAATTTTCCCTTCCTGAAAGCAAAAAAAAAAAAAAAAAAAAAAAAAAAGGCAGATTGTTTTCTAGCAGAGCATAAAAGAGGGATTGCTGTGTTTTCTATTAGAGCCACCAAAACAGGTTGCACCAAGGACAGTAAATTTTGTCCATGCTGTGCAGACATTTTGAACAGGATGACAAGTCCAACAGCTTGGATTCTCTGCAAGGTGAGATTTCAGAGGCTCCAAACGAAAACGAAAGAGCAAGATTGAGAGACACCAAAGTGAAAGCCACTTGGATGAGTGACAAACACCAATCAATCAAGTTTATTATGCCCTGTTTCTCCTGTGGAATCCTGGGGCCAGGAAGGCAGGGTGGCATGACAGGTATATCCAAAAGTGTCAACAAATGCACTGCCTTCAGCTCCTCTGTGAGTTCCCACCCAGCACAGGCACTGCCAGCACAGGAATAGCCTGTCTGCATCATTGGTGGCACATTCTGGGAAAGGAAAGGCACTGCCCTGGCACATCCTGCCTCATTTGGATCTGATTGTGCCATATGGAGGTGGCATTTTCATTCTGGATTGAAATGCAGCATTTGTTGTCTCTGCCCCCATCATCCAGAGCCCTTTGTGAAATTGATGGTTGGTGAAGAGGAGATGGGGCTCAGGAATGAAGGTGGTGGTGATCAGCAGTGGCCTCAGTGGAGCAGGGGATGAGATGCCTTGGCAGTTTTATGGGATGAGCAGCAGCAACAGGGAGGCTCAGGTGGAGACATGCAAGGGAAGCAGCAAGTGGTAGAATTTTCCCTAGAGAAAGAAGTGGAGATAAGCAGAGCAGGGCAAGGGGGAAGGCTGGGCTCCTGGAACATCAGAAGTGACTGAAGAAGGGGCAGTGGGTTTGTGCCAAGAGCCTGCAGTGCAGAGGCTGTGAGGGGTCTGATGTCAGAGGGAGGAACAGGACAGGTGAGACAGCCAGGCAGCACCTGAAGGGCAGCCCAGCCATGGGCACTGCTGCATGGAATGGAACTAAACCTTCCTGCAAAGAAAGAGAGGGGAAAAGCAGCATTAAGGGGCTCCTCAAGGCTGGGTAACCACTTGAAGAGCCATCCATGGATTTATTTGTAAAGAGAGATGTTATGGCGGGGAGTGGGGATGTTCTGCTGGCACCTGAGACAGAACAGTCAGTCCCTGTCATGGAATTGTTCTGGGCAAGACCAGCAGAAACCAGGGAAGAAAGGAGTCAGAGAAAAGGGAGTCATTTGGGGGCATTTTCCTCACCTCTCCTCACAGATCTCTGCTCAGTCACTAAATTACACAGCACCAAGGGGCTATTCTTTAAATATACTCTTCTTCAACCACCAACTTCTTTTTCGTTACACAGCCACATAAAAACAGAGAAATTAAAAGCTACTTTTTCAACAAGAGATGCACAAATCTTGTTCTTGTTGTTGTTGATGTTTTACAAAACAATACAACTTCTCACCCCGTTGGACAACTGCACCTGGAGTCTGAATTTTATTCAAACCAGCATGAGTCAACATTAAAAGTAAAAGGAACAAATGTTCCTAGGATTCTGTATCATTTAAGGCAGAAGGAACCTCAAGAACATTAGGTTTCATAATTTGTACAAAATCTTGCATCTATTACTAAGAATATTATACAACTCTTGACTATGTGTTGGAAGAATCTCTGGATGATAATTTAGACTTTTCTGTAGATAGGCAGTGCAAGTTGAGTTGTTATGTTCTGGATCTGGATCAGGTTGTTTCTGCTGGGTTTGTTGGAGAAGAAATGTTCTTTAGAGAAGCACATATGTTTTTTTACTGTGAGGTTTTTTCTGTCACTTCAAAAATGTGTTCTTTGCCCACCCCCTTAGTCTTTCATTCCAGCCATTGGTACAGAGGAACCAATAACTCTGCTGGGTTTCAGCCAGTGTGGTGAATTTAATTTTCCAACACTGGACAGTCATTGCAGAGTTTCAAGGCAGTGTAACATTCCATAAAATCAAGCTGTTTACTATCTAACCGAAATGAAAGAGCTTTGCTTTTCTTTAGTCTCCCTTTCTTTTTCTCCACTTTGTACTAAGTGATAATATAAATCACATTTTGTACTTATTTCAGGAATGCGTGTTTGTTCTCCTGTGATGCTAAATAAATCTCTGAACATTAACTATCCCTAAAATATTTGGGGGAGTTTGCTTTTGTTTAGAATATAGACTTAGTCAGCCCCATGGTGGGCAAATAATCTTTTTGTTATGTGATGAACCTGCAGGTCCTTCACAACAAAAGATCTCCTAAAGCACCAGGACCAATCCTTTAAGTTGGGAAACAGTATATCAATAAAGGTCAGTGTGACAATGAGATTTATTGAAATACTGTGCTGCTCCTAGCAGTTAGTATTTTATATTATATGATACACGGCAGGTGTTTTTATTCGTATTTGGGTTCCCCACTGAAACCTTGTTCAACCTGTTTTATTATTTATTGTTGCCTTTTAGAGGTGAAAGAAACCAATTTATTCGGCTTTCATAACCATTCCTAGCAGGTACAAAGAGGTTAAGGACTAACAGGAAAAATCAATTGGTTAATAAAACAGTTAATTGACTAAATGCTCCTTCCAGGAGGCCCTGAATGCAGACTGTGCAGAACCAAAGGAGCTTGCTTTAATTATAATGGCATCTCACTGCATAAAAGCCCTCACTGCAGAGAAGGCTTTCAGACCTGGGTGAGCTCCTTCCTGTTTGTATGGGTCACACATGCAGCAAATCTAGGTACCATCATTCTTTTTTTTTCAATATCTATTTTTCCTTTTTATCAATTGTTATCAATATCTATTTTTCAATATCTATTTTTCATTTTTATGGTCGTGACAGATGGCAAAATGACAATGAAACTGAAAGATCAGTAAACATGTTCACTATAGATCTGGAAAGAATTTTGAGGTAAATGTATAAAACACTGGCAAACAAATACTTCCCAATTCTGCCTCATTCTGCTGGATTGTCTGGCAGGATTTTTTAAATTGGTTTTATGGTGCTGTTCCTTATGAAATCCAGGATTTTTAGAAGGCACAGGGAGGTAGGGAGTGACTCACTCTCTTTAACCACTTCTGAATTCCTAGAGGAAAGACATCCAAAATTGGTTTTGGGCACAGTAATGCCAGGGTCTGAATCCCTCTCAGAAAAATACCAAATGTCTTCATCTCACTTTGATGTGCCACAGTCACCACTCAGTGGGAACCCCTAACATCTGAGCTCCCATTTCCCTGCCATGTTTACTGTAGTTAAAAGCACATTTTAAACAGGGACACCATTAAAACCTTGAAAGATACTTTACAGTAGGTACATTCACATTTTGCATGTGCATTATGCTGTAGCACCCCCAGTGTTGTAAATGTTAAAAAAAACAGTAACTAAATAAATTAAATAAAATCATTAAATAATTTTTTTTTTTTAAAGTCACTTGTGAGTTTCCTGCACCAAGAGGCCAAGGCAAAGCAATGTAATATAGATCTGAGTGAGATCCTTTCTTGGTTTATCCTCCCCATCCCTCATCTCTGGAACCAGGAATCTGCCAGGGCATAAAGCATTCCAGTGGTGAGTGATGAGGTTGCCTGACTGAACACTGGGAGGAGAAGCTCCTGATGAGACACACAGGGCTGTAGAAGGCTTGGGACTAGTGAATAATCACATTAACTGAGGTGAAACTCAAACAATGTGTACAGAGGTAACAGAACAACAGGGCCACTGATTGATTAACAAGTGACTTGGGGGACAGAAGAGAGCAGTTTGAAATATGTTTGTATCAGGATATGCACAAACTATTTACATTTTGCTTCCTTATATACTACTCCCTGTTTCCTCCTATGATGGTGTAGCCCCCTGTCATGCATTTTTTCCTGTATCCTTTCAAATCTCCTAGCATGAGGATTGCTTTCCTTGTCTGAAAACCAGACTAAGCTGCTGGTGGAGTATTTGGGATAACTCCAGCAGTTAACACCTGGTTCTGGCAGCACCTCAGTTATTCTCCCTCACCATGGCAAGGCCAGGGCAGGAGTGGCTGAGCCATCTCTTGGTGTCATCCTTGTGCCCAGTCATGTCTGGGGTTCAGAGGGAAGCTGATATTCCCTGCTGCTGAGCACCATCAGCCTTGGGCACACCGGTGGAAATGCAACACTCAGCCCTTGTAACACTGGCAACAAAATCTTCTGGGCCAATTCAGTATTTCATTCCAAATATTGACCTTATTTATCAACAAAATGCCTCTTGAGGGTGAATATCCTTTATTCCAACCCCCAAAATGGGGTCCTGCTATACGCATGCCACAGTCACCCAGCCCAGTTACAGCCAGTGGCATTTCAAGGTGAGCTCACAGAGCCTGTCAGCCCCCTCCAGACTGAATTGAAGTGTATTAAAAGGAAATCTCGTGGTTTGAAGAAGGTGAGCTGTGCTGAGTGTTCCCTGTGCCTGCAATGAACAAGTGGCACACGTTGATAAAGGACATGCTGGGAAGGGCTGGGTGCCTGCACGACCTTCAGTGCTGCTCGTGGTGACATTCAGACAGGAGAGACATTCACACTCTTGGGGTTAAAAGAAAGGGGACTTTGATTAACAGCAAAGTAATGCATTGAAATTCCAAATTATGTAGGAGTCCGTTCAGGCTGCAATTTGTCTTGTTTGTTTTTAATTTTAGATTCAATGTCAATGCGAGATTTTAACTCTCTGGTTACGGCTCTTTATGCATATAATTCTCTAATGTAATTGTGATATAATCCTCAATTTTATTAGGAGTCAAGTTAACAGGTAGCAGTGTGTTATTCAGATTACCTTCCCTGGCAATTAGGACAAGTATCAAATGGGACACTTGCATGGGAAGGCCTGGGAGTGATTTTCTGAGGAAAAAGTGTATCTGCTTCTGCCATTGGGAGCACCTTGAGGACTGAAATGTGAGGCAAACACTAATGCTAAACCCTCACCGAGGCTCCTGAGTCAGAGATTTGATCTGCACAGCCAGGAGGGGAGGCTTGTGTGAAAGCATCAGGCTCTGAGCTGCAGTGGCTGAAGGCTGAGCTTTTCCTCCAGCAGATGGGGCAGGCAGGGCAGCTGGGGAGAAGCTCCTGAAGCATCCCAGCAGATGGGACAGAGCTGCACGGCCACCAGCAGCTCCTCAGTGCCACCAGAGTCACACCCAGGGCTTCCCTGGGCTGTGGGCCTGTAACAAGGACAAGAAATCAATGCTCATTTTCATGGTGCTGCTCTGAAAAGCCCAGCCACACAGGGCTGCTAAAAGATTTTCTGAAAAGGGCTGTTCACATCCTTCGTTATGGAAATGGGAACCATGACAGGCTCTGGGGGACATGGTGCTTTGTTGCAGTTCAGCAACCCCAGCCCAGAAGCTGCAAACAATGCTGGCTTGAGAAGTTAAACACCAAAATCTTTCTCTTTTTCCAGAGCCTTCCTTGTCCACGAAATCCAGGCACTGACATTGTAGGGCATGGTACTGAGGGAGCTGCTTCCTCACATTCAATTTGGATCCCAAACAAACAGCTTGAGATTTCACATTGGATAATTGGGCTTTACCTGCATTTTAAACAAAAATCCTCCTCCTTTTATAAACTGCTTGAGCTGGGAGACATGCCGAGCTTTTGCTGAAAGAAATGCATTAATCCTTTTAAGTTTGATAAAAGGTTCCTTTATACCATACTGTATAGTTTCCTGCTGTGGGACCACATTTGTGTAGAATCTCCATTTGTGGGGAAAGAAAGATATAGACTCCTTCTAATGGTTTGAAGGAAAGACTGATAAGGGAAAGTGCTACACACCTGGACTTAAAATTGAACGAAATCCAGGGGAGGTTTATTGCATTAATTGGAGTTAATGGACATGGTCTGTCCATTTCTTTTTATTCCAAAGCTGTGCCCCAGGAGCTGTAGGTGATCACCTTTCTCTGAGGCTGGTGGTGCAGCAGGACCACAATTGATCCCTCTGCAGGGATTTGGGAGGCCCTGCCACGCCCTGCTTGCCTTGTTCTGCTCCTGCTTCCCCTGCAGAGGCAAATCTCTGTCAGACAGGGACAGTGGAAGGCATTGCCATCATCTGCTGCCAAGAAGCAAATTAAAATGCCTGGTCTCTTTTGTTTCAAACCCAAACTGGCCTGGATTTATTTTGGCATTTCTGGTATTGTGTTATTACAGCCTGGCCAGTGCTGGGCATTTCTGGGCAACATGACAGCCAATATTCCTGACTTACTTTTTCCCACATATCAACAGTGACTGGTGTCAAGCCTTTTAGACTATTGCTGGTCATTGATCAGCTATTATTACTGTTTTATTTCTCTGTCTCTTTTTGTTTAGAACATTCCACTTTTACCAACCAGTGGAGTAAAATATTTTGACTTTCACTTTAGACAAGGCATTATGGTTAGAGTAAAATATGGTCTTCAGCAAAACAGGTCTTCCAGGCATATTTCTGCCTGGAAACCTTTGTACTGTGTGCTGAGCTTCTATTTGCACCCAAATTCAGTCCAGTTAAGCCTGGTTCCCAAAAACAATGTAAGCAAAACTTTTACAGATAAGTTACATTTTACATTATGAATTGATCTACCAGAAACAACAAACTCATTGTTCTAGCACAGGCAGGGAGTGAGATCCCTGTGCTTGGGTGTTGTAGAGCATCAGGGAGCACAGAAAAATGCCAAGGAAAAGGTCAAGGAGTGAAGGGTTGGGAAGCTGTGCTGGCCACAAGTCCTCTCCACTGACCAGGCTGAACCAGAGCAGGTGTCTGCTCTGCCTCAAAAGAGCTGCTGCAGCCTCTTCTCCAGGCTCCTGCTGGAAATGGGACTCTTGGGAAAAACGTCCCTGTCCATTCCATCTGCTTTCAGGATGGGCTGGCATGAATTTTGTGCAACCTCTTCAAACAAGCTCTGTCCAATTTTGTTAACTTTCTGCTGCTTACATCTAACACAAGGCATCAAAAAAATCTCCTCTCAACTGCATCATGAGGCAGGATATCGTCTCTGGAGGTTTCTCAAACACTTCATGAGTGTTCCTGTGCCATCAGCACTCAAACCTCAGCCCCACACACACAGAATGTGCAGCCACATCACAAAGTATTGCCCCCTGTAACTCAGTTGGGCCAAAATGAGAGCTGGTCTGACAAATCCTGGACTTCTGGACAGATCCTGGACTAAGCTTCTGGGCTGAAGCTTAGCATTAAAGAGAAAGTCAGTGTTTTGATGTAGAAAGATATTTAATTTCTTGTATTCTAGATAAGTGTGGTATCAGGTGCACATTCTCTCTTCCCATTAAATGGCTCCATAGTATTATTTATGAAAAAAGAGGAAATGTGACTTCATCAGAAAACAGACAAATAACAAGATTCCCTTATTTATGTGTTGGGGGATGGCTGACACAATAATCAGTTAAACATTTCTGAGGATCAAAAAGGATTTTTTTATGTCCATTTGGGGAACAGCTGGTATCTCAGAATACCCTAGGAAGCTGAGCTGCCTACCAGCTCTCACTTGTGTTTCGGTTCTATTCCTTCTGCTGAAGTCTGTGAAAAAATTATCAGGTAATATGGATTTGGTTTTGTTATTGTTGTGGATGGTAAGTTCCTGTGAGCTACTTCCTGTTGGGAAAGTATTATGTAAAACAAAAAAAGTGACCATTTAAGTGTTTGAAGAAGGCAGGAGAAGCATTAGTGACAGGCAATATCAAAGCCTGTGGTGACAGTGTCCAAGAATTCATAGTTTTAAAGAACCCTGCAGGTGAATCTTGCCAAATCTGCATTTTGAGCATCTTTAGAGACCCTCAGATGATCTGTAGGTACACAAAAGATGTCATTCCATTTATAAGGGGCAATTGCATGGAAATAATTCTGAGCTGTCTCATCACACAGTCAAGCCAAATGAAACAGGAATATTCATAAAGGCTATTTTATAAACACCTCCAGCTCATCAGAACCCCCTGGGACACACCCAGCAAGGTGTGGCCTCTTGCCTTTAGCAGAAATGTCCTTTCTGCACAGACATTAATCACTCTGACTTATGTTGCTTTGAGTGCTGAATTCAGCCCTCCTTAACAGCACAAATAAATTCAGTCCTTGAAGGTGATGCTAACAGACTGATGGCCTTATCACTGAGATTGCAGCGTTCTGGCTGGAGCTGGTTTGAACCTTTTCCCTTTAAACCTTTCCAGTTGGAAATGTGGCTCTGGCAAAATAAAATTTAAAAAAAAATACGCATGAAAAAGTCCATTTTGTCAAAATGCAATCCATGAGGGAAAGTGAATGAATTTCAAAAGCAATAAGCTGGCTTGGTATTTAAAGGGGTTTTTAATTATTGAAACCTTGCGGGATATACATTTTCACACCATTCATTGAACTGTGGGTGCAATTTATTTAATAGGCACACGTTTTACCGGGCAACTTACGCCACCAGAAAAGGATTTCAAGCCTCAGCCAAGTGGAAAATCTATCCCAAGGTATCTGTGTTGCCTAGTAAAAGTAGGAGATTTAAACAGTCAAGATATAAGCTGACTGTGAAAGCATCTACCACTAATGTAAAGCTATGCAGTTCTTAAATGAGGCTGACAACCCTCACAAACCTTTAAATAGCCATTTCCAAGCTGGCAGATCTAAATTGCAGGAAAACAAAGTAATCACTCAAGGAATTCTTTGCAAAATTAAAACAGTTCCTTCTTGTTGCTTTGTGTTTTGGAGCTTCACAAACAATAATACAGCATCAGAAGCCATTTGCCTATTTCCTTTTGTATCAAGTACTTTTTCTGCAAAAGTAAATACTCTGTCAATAATGAAAAGAAATTGTTGGTGCATAATGCAAAGCACAAACAAGAACTCTACATTTTACAGCTGATTCAGGAAATAAATAATATATTTGTGTGTATCTTTTTTTATGTAAAATGAGACGAGAAGTTACTTCTTCTATCGCTTCTGGCCCAGTGTAACTGCCTGAACGACACCTTAGTTGGGTTTGTATTTGTGTAAAAGCCTAGCTCCAGGTCAGCACACCTTGTGAGATACTAAGTGTGCTTACAAGTGATGCAGAGTTTGTGCTGCCTCTCCACAAAGGGTGACAGACAGGGATCCTCTCCAACATAGAAAGAGCAGAGTCCCCTGGGAGAAAATACCCCTGCAGATGCTTATTGCAACCTGGAACTTGTGGCAATTATACAAATAAAACCAATCTCTGACACTTGCCTAAAAGAAAAGAAAAGCTTACAAACATAGCAATTCATGGTGGGAATGTGAAGTTTGAGAATGAGCTGAGATGGCTAAGGGCAAAATGCAAATGGAACAACCCAAGAGCTCCTCAGATGCTCATCTGGTGAGAGGCTGCCCTGGTGGGAAGTGAGGAGAACTCATCCCCACGTGAGGAATGAGTGCCCTTGGACCTCAGCACTGACATTTCCTTGGCAGAGCCTGGGGTTCCATCCCTGCTCTTGGTGCTGCCACAGCCACACCAGCACTGACCTGCTGCTGCCTTCCTCCAGCCCAGGATTTCACTCCTGCTATAAAGAACTGGAACTATTGGTCAGATAATACACAAATGTTTGACTATTTGAATATTTTTAATATATATTCCTGTGAAGAAGAGGCATTGTTCAGCTTACCTACATATTTTTCTACTGAAGAGAAAGAGCAAATTTCTCTCCAGGAACAGAAATTCTTTGACACCTGACTTACCCTGAGCTCTCAAGTACCAGAGAAAAGCCAGACATATGGCATAATTCAGTAATTTTCTCTGAGCTAATGTTTCAGAACATTGGCTATTCCATTCTTGTGCTAAGAAAAGGTCCAAGAATCCTGGGCTCTGTGTTATTTTCAAACCCAGTGGGTGGCTGGGCACCCACCCAGTGTAACTGCACCAGCTGGGACCAGGAATGTCACAGTGACTCCCACTTCACCTTTCTCTTTTGCATTCCTGGCTGCACTCACAGGAGATTTTGTCAGAACTCTCACCTTGCCAGAAAGATGAAAAACAGAGAGCAGGAAGTAGGAGAGGCATTTTATGGCATGGCCTTCAGCCCTTTGTGTTTGAAAGGATTCTTCCTGCAATTTATGTCAGTTTGAGTTAGAAGTATGTGTTAGTTCTGCCCTTGAGATGTGGTGCAAGTACTGATGATAGCAAATATTCATCTCTGGCAAACATTTCACTGAAATGAGGGACTGACAATTTATTAAAGCTAATTTCCGAAGTCACATCCAAATCTCTTCCCATTCATTCAGCAAAACCTGAAGTAGTTTAAGATAAGTACCAATACACAAACCCTTTTAGCATTATTGCTCTGCTCACTGGGGGGACACCGTAATGAAACAAATGGATTTTTAAAGATGTGCATTACAAAGAACACAGCAGTATTGGTGGGGCAGCTTGAAATGGAGGACAGGTTATTAAATTAATAATACCAACTAATTGCATCAGCCCCTGCCTCCTGAATACCTTCCTAATGTAATCCAGGATTTAGCAATGGGGCTCAGGGCAACATTCTCTCTTCACCTCACATTTAGGGTAGACAGCAGATGTTGCTGGAGGTGCTGAGCTTGTTTCTCATAGAGCTGGGATCCCTGCAGCTGACCTAAGGAGCAGCTCAGAGCTCAGGACAGGAAAACCTCTCAAGTCTGAACCTAAATCCTCCCCCAGGTCTCCCAATGCAAACCAAATTCCCTGCTGCCACTGCTAAACTGTGATTGACCCCAGACCCTGCAGCTGAAAGCCATGCTCTCAGGTATGTATACATTATGATACAGTACATTTCACTCTGCATTATGATGCAGGAATGACTGTCAAACATTAGGGAAACTACATGCTTGGGAGGTTTTTCCAGTGGAAATCATGCGCTGGAAAGAAATTTGTTTTATTGCTGCCAGTAGTTAAAAATCTGTCATCAGTTTGGAAGGGACAGAAATATGCTTCTGAGAGAATATGGTTCTCCAGATGAGGCCAAAAGAACCATTTGAAATCTTTTTGATAAAGACACTTGTGGAAATCCATGCAGATGATAGGAACAGTGATGATAATCTGGCATGAGAATTGTTTCTCTTGTATGGTGACATATTGCATTACTATATAAATGAGGATACAATTTGACATGATCCATTTGGCCATCTTCATTAACAGCCTAGTGTAGCAACAGAAAAATGAAAGACTGCAAATGTGTAATGAAAGATAAAACAGTAGGTAACTTCTGATAAGCATATTATGGCTCATCCATCTTGGGCAAACCTGAGTTTATGAACTTTTCTTCAGCAGCAGGGGCATAAGTGCTCTGACTAATAATAACAGAAGTTGAGTCCAATTGCTCCCTTCACAGAAGAGATATAATTCAAAATTATCTGAACCAATGAACCTGCTTCACATTGCATTCATTTTCAAAACTACTTTTTGAAAAGCCACATCCTGAACCTGAACATTATCATCTTCAGCCACAAATCTCCATTTCAAAAGCTCCGAGCTGCACAGCACAGGACCATCAATGTAATTATTGTATATATATTTCTATTGACACTCTACAGGCTTTTTCCAGCAAGTGGATTTGAGCTAAGTGTGTATTGTCAAGGTTGTTACCTCTTTGGTTACTGAGAGGTGTGTAATGGTTCTTCCCAGAGAAGAACAAAAGAGCAATCTCCTTGGTCTCGTGTCCTTCTAAAGGGATACACATACCCACATAGCACTTTTTTAAACTGGATTTTCTTGCTGGAGATATAATTAACATGTCACTGAACTGTCCTTGGTGTGTCCCTTGAACTCACAGTGCATCACATGAGATAAACTCAGAGTGTCACCTGAATGATTGTGAGGCTGTATTGTGTGACATTTTAAATTGAGAAGGCTGGATATGTGTGGCTGCCTTTTTTTTTTTTTTTTTCCTTTGGAAGAAGAAACAAAAATCAATTTGCAAGCAGCAAATATTTTCCTTCATAGTGAGGACACCTCTGGCCTTAATTTGGGCAGCTGGCCAGACAGCAGCTACTAGCTGAGATTTATAGCTGCACTTTAATTTCCTTGAGTAGCATGCACACAGATTATCCTGTGTGAGCACAGATTCTGCTCCTGTGGGGAGCTATGGTGCAGTTAATTGGGCATGGCATTTGGAGGCAGGAGAGCTGGTCTTAGCTCTGATGCTGGGACTGACTGTCACTTCGGGAAAGGCACTTTGTGGCTGAGTGTCTGAACTAGAGGCAGTAATATCAGTGTGCTTTCCCAATAAATGAGCAATTAAAAAGTATTAACATCAAATAACTGTGGCCGGCAATTTCAATGGAGATGCATCATTCCCTGAATAAAGCTAATTATTATCCCAGCGTCAGCCTTTGCCTCTTCCCCTCTTTACTTTCATTGGCTTTGTCATTTTCTAGCTGTACTTGGAGGTTCTGACTCAGCTCCTGTTAAACTCAATTTTAAGTCGAGCTGTACAGTAAACCTTGTAACACTGTAAAGACATTCTGGGCTTGGACAGCTGGGCCAGATGCATTTTCTGTCAGGGCTGATCACAGTCCAGGGTTAGGGACATCCTTGGTGCAGCACACACAGTGCATTGGAAAATGATGTCCCCTCAAACAATGAAACTATTGTGGGACAAAAAAGACTCTGAGGGGGTTTTGTCTGCTTAACTGCAGAGATTAATGTGATCAAATGCTGCTGGTCTTTCTATGGATTGATGTGGGAGAAGAAAACATCATTGGAATAGAAATAAATATTCAGTGAGAATTTTTCATAGAAGAAAGGATGTAATTAGTTAACAATTTTGGTGCCAGAATAAAAGGACAAAGTGTGAACAGAAGATAGGAGAGAAATCCCATTCCCCCTGTGGCTTATGTCTTTAAGAAGATTTTGTTTGTGCAAGTCTTATTTCATTTTCTTCTGTGCCTTATGACCAATATTCACTGGTCAAAGCCAGTGAATATTGCTTGCAGCTTGAGAAACAAGAAAATCAAAGGCATAATCCTTTATTAGAGCCTTTTTGTGGCATTTCTCATTTGGCTGTTGGTTCTTCACACATTCACCACTGTTGGGATCTTAGTCTTTGCCTTGGGAAGGACTCATTTGCTTCCTTGGGGTTTCTTTGTGCCCTTTTATTACTTTGGATTTCCTTACAGCAAGAAAACCTCTTGGCCACACTCTGTGCTCTCTCTTAAAGAAACTGCAACTTGTCCAGGTACTGAGTGTGTTTGCTTTACCCTTCACAGCCTGAAAACCAAGAGCATCTCAAAATACCATCTTTGCAAAGCTGGTCCAACTCTGCATTGGCTGAACTGGCAAACTTTTCAGCTCCTGCTGTGCATCAGCTGCCTCCTGGATGCTGCTGGAAGACCCCAAAGAAAGGCAGTGTGGTGAGATGGTTCTCAGCATCTCTGCTGCTGTTTTCCTGCAGACAGCCGAAACTGGCTGGTGGAATTCTCCTGTCGTGGTGTTGTTTCAAAATCTGTGCTTTACTAGGGAGGTTGGTTAAATATTTTGCTCAAAGCAACTTGCAATATGTTTGATTTTCTCACACCAGCTTATGTCTAAAAGCTGCCCACCTTCCTTTATTTTCCATTGGATAAAACAGGATAATACAGCCATCAGGATTTGCTTTTGAAAATATTTTTTCCATTGAGTTGCTATTTGTTATCTTAAAAATTCATTGGGAGAGATAAAAGAAAATAATTTCCATTGAAATTCAATATTAATGACACTATTAGGTATAATGGATCTGATTTGATGTCAGTGGTTTGCATGAGGAGGTCTGGGCTATCACTTATCTTTTTACCAGGATAAATACTGTGCTTTAAGAGTTCTGGTGAATATGGGACATAAGCAATAATATTGGAAAAATAATAGGGAAATTTCTGGGAAGAAAGATAAATTATTTTATGAGAATCTCAGGGGAAAGCCTTAACAATGTTCATAACAACTCTCAGTAGAAACTCCTGCGCTCATTCAGTTTGTTGTTGCTATAATTCCAAAGTTTTGTGTTATATAATGAAATCTGATAAAGTCCCATTACCTCAATGAGGATTTCAGTCATGTTTTATTGGGGAAAATGAGAGGAGAGGACTGGTCTGGGAGACCTTTCACATTAGTTGCATTTTTTTGCCTGTACTCTGAGCACTGAAGCCACAAAAAAGTAATCCAATGCCAGAAATAATGCAGCTGTGCCAGAGGCCACTTTCTTGGTCACAAAATGTTCTTTGCAGAGATTTAATCCTTGCATGATTCAAACCTCCCCTGACCTGTGCACTGCAAAATTACATATATATACAATACATTTTGTTGATTTAAAGCCTAACTTGCCAGGAACTGCAATCCAGTATTTTCATGGTAATTGTTATATTTTTCTAAACCTCCATGCATCGCTGAAAATGAAGTGAAACTGGAATAAATGGCTTTGTCAACTGCACAATCCTTAAGTAAGTTTAATGCTCACCACTGCCATTGGTATTCAATATCACTAGATATTTTACCTTGCATAATCACTGATGGACATTGATTTTGTCTTTGCTCTTCACAGCACAGCAAAATTAATGTGAAAGTCAGAGTTAAATGAGTCCCAGTGCTGTCCTGCACTCTGCTGAGAGTACGTTTCAGACACTGAAGAACTGGCAAGCATTTCCAACCTGCAGTGTCTTGTATTGCAACAATTAATGGATATGAATAGTCCTCACAGGGGGGATTCGGGTTACCTTTGAATCAACTTTAGAGGTTACACTCCTGAAGCAGACAGCGAGGTTAATGCAAGGTACTTGATGAACTGAGTCATTCTCTTCCTTCAATTAAATTAAAAACTTTAGCTCTTTTCCTCTCTGAAAATTATGCTGAATCACTGGTAAAGTGTCAGCAATAAAAAGTTAAATTATTATAAATTTTAGGGTCAGAAAAATATTATGCACTTAATAGTCTGTTTTTCTAATATTATCAAAGGGGTTGGCAAGGCAATACTTGCTCCTCTATTTTTCCCTCTCAGTCTAGAGCAGCTTGGCAGGCTCCATTTAGGTCATAATCACATCATACAGCACAAAATCCAGGGTGGCTGTGAGGCCAAGGTTTGGCACTTGGATGTGGCAGCCAAATGCATCAGGAAAAACAAGATCTAACTGGGGGCAACATCTGGTCAGCAGCTTTGAAGTCAAAATCATGTGAAAAGGTTCCATGGGACAAAATTCTGCTTTGCTTCTGTGCTCTAGAGGTGGATGGATTGGCTTTATATCAACTGCAGGAAGCTTCCTGAGCACAAAGCAAACCAGAAAGCAGCAATCCTTGTGGGAATCTTCTTCCCAGCTGCTTTGTGAGGAGCAAGTGTGGTGAGAGGAATGGGTTAGAGGTGGAGGAATGGGTTAGAACTGGAGGAATGGGTTAGAGGTGGAGGAATGGGTTAGAGGTGGAGGAATGGGTTAGAACTGGAGGAATGGGTTAGAATTGGAGGAATGGGTTAGAACTGGAGGAATGGGTTAGAGGTGGAGGAATGGGTTAGAGGTGGAGGAATGGGTTAGAACTGGTGAAATGGGTTAGAACTGGTGAAATGGGTTAGAACTGGAGGAATGGGTTAGAGGTGGAGGAATGGGTTAGAGGTGGAGGAATGGGGACCACCCATTGTGAGCAGCAGCCAGTGATCTGTCCTCTGTCCCCACTGCCCAGGCATTGCTTTGGGGATCCCCCAGCTCACGAGGTAACAGAAATCAATTTACTCTTTGCTTTCTGGCTCTGAGTTTCTGGTTGCTACATCACCTGCCTGTGCCAGCTCACACAAGAGTTGTCAGACACTAATTAATGTTGGCACAGAGGGTGCAAGTGTCCAAAGCAGCCATTCTGCCCCATGTCTGCACAGATGCTCTTGGGAATGGTGACAAGGGTGGGCAGGGTCCTCAGCACTGATTCTCAGCAGCTCAAAAATTATAAATCAGCTCTGCAAGGAATGTGAGATTTAGAAAGAAGAAGGGAAGAATGATTTTAGATTTTGAGGCTCCTCTCTGCTTTGTCAGAACATAAAAATACATGGTTGTTTCAACCCAAACAATGGATTTTTAGAGTATACAAGAGAGGATACAAAAATGCATCCCAGAGAGAGCCAAGATTTCTGACTTCACAGTCCACAGAGCAGAACCTGCACTGGGAAGAAAAGTTACTTCAACCTGTGCTACTTTGGGCTGAGAGTTTCTTCCCAGTAGCTGGAGTGTGGCTGTTTTGGATCTGTGCTGAACACAGGGTTGGTAACATGGAGATGTTTCTGGTATTGCTGAGCAGAGCTCACACAGAGCCAAAGCCTTTCCTGCTTTCTGTAGGGCCACACTGGGAAGTTGGGGGTGCCTGGGAGGTTGGGAAGGGACACAGGCAGGACAGGTGACCCCAACTGACCCAAGGGATAGTCCAGACCATGTGACATCATGCTCAGTACACACAGTGAGGGGAAGAAGGAGGAGGAGGGAGATGTTTGGAGTGACTGTGTTTGTCACCCCAGGTAACCATTGCATGGGATCTGGCCCTGCTCTCCTGGAGGTGCTGAACACCTGCCTGCCCATGGGAAGCAGGGAATTCATTCCATGGCTTTTGCTTTCCCTATAAAACTGCCTTTAGCTCAAGCCAGGGGGTTTCCAGCTTTTACCCTCCTGATTCCCCCCCAAGTGCCACTGGTGTTGGAGTGAGAGAGCAGCTGTGAGGGGCTGGGGGCTGCTGGGAACACAACAACCTAGGAAAAAAACAACAGAAATTAAAAATAAAAAATGGAGGGAGGAAAGGTTCCAGGGTTTGGTACTGCAGCTCTTGCAGCAGGTTGTCTCTGATTCTGCCTTTTCTGGCTTGGTGGTGCTCAGGGATTTTCTTTGTTACTATCAAAGGACCAGTTCTTACACAAAAGGAGTGGCTCAGGATGGAGCAGGGACTCTTGCAAGGACTTTTATCCAACACATGAGGCAGCCTTAGTTCTGAGAGGGAAACCTCTTTCGTGGGAAAAATTCTATTATGTGAAAAAGAGAAAGAAAGAAGGAAGGGGAGGGGAAGAAGAGAAGAAATAGAAAAAGAAAGAAAGGGAAAAAAAGGAAAAAAAGGGAAAAAAGAAAAAAGAGAAAAAGAGAAAGAGAAAGAGAAAGAGAAAGAGAAAGAGAAAGAGAAAGAGAAAGAAAGAGAAAGAGAAAGAGAAAGAGAAAGAAAGAGAAAGAGGAAGAGAAAGAGAAAGAGAAAGAGAAAGAGAAAGAGGAAGAGGAAGAGGAAGAGAAAGAGAAAGAGAGAAAGAGAAAGAGAAAGAGAAAGAGAAAGAGAAAGAAAAGAGAAAGAGAAAGAGAAAGAGAAAGAAAAGAGAAAGAGAAAGAGAAAGAGAAAGAGGAAGTGGAAAAAGAAAAAGAAAAAGAAAGAAAAGAAAAAGGAAAAAGGAAAAAGGAAAAAGGAAAAAGGAAAAAGGAAAAGGAAAAGGAAAAGAAAAAGAAAAAGAAAAGAAAAAGAAAAAGAAAAAGAAAAAGAAAAAGAAAAAGAAAAAGAAAAAGAAAAAAAGAAAAAGAAAAGAAAAGAAAAAGAAAATATCTGTGTGAGATCATCAAGACACACCACTGCAGATAACCTGCTGGCTGCAGGAAGCCCAGAATGGCTGGAAGGAATACATGGGATAAAACCTCTGCTTTCAAACTTGAGTTGTTGTTCCTGGCAACTCCTGCTTTGGCAGAAACTAATATGAGGTGACAGAATATTTCAGTCACTGATTTCTGCCTGCTGCCTGCACAGGGGAGGGAGAACTCAGCCTAGCACCATACCCAGCTTCCAAAGTTCCACTGAATCTCTCTCTCTCTCTCTTTGTTTTTTTACTTTTTAGTTTTCAAACTTCCCTACAAGTAAATGATTGGAAAGTTAGTGATATGTGCAAAGAACATTTTTTCAATTAGCGATGCCCATTAGTTGAATGAGTATGAAGGGCTGATATTTTTCCCCCTGAATTAGCAGGTACACATGTGGAATTTGGGCTATAAATCATTACTTAATAATTCACCAGAGAATAAATAGGACATAAAAGATAATTAGAGATTTGTACCACTTGCCTTCACCTTAATTATGAATGAAAGATATTTGGCATTGTCTGCAGGACTGTTAAATTTTGTTATATTGAGATGGGTCTGGAAAAGGAAGATACAGCAAAGTCATTTTATGAAAGAATATAGCTTCTGGCAGAGTGGGTCTTGTACATCATTGCAGGAGAGGTATCCAACAGTTATGATCTTAAAATCTAAATGCAATGTGCTGGACCAGGAATGGTGAACAGGTTTGTTTTGCTATTTCAGTAATGACCTCTTGCTTGGCTCACAGAAACACATATGCCAGCCAATTTCACTGGAACAAAATTAATACTATATCTCCCTGCTGTAATAATAGTTAACTTTGGCAGAGCAGAAACAGTTGGATGTTCTTCTCTGTCCTAAGATTTGCTGGAGATACCTGGAGACAGAGTGTGTACCAATCATTTGAATTCATAATGGATTTGAATGCTCTGCTGTAACATAAGCCAGCACAGTATGGAACACAGCTTTTTCCTAGCCTAGGCTTTGTTAACTTTTATTGACTGAAAAAAGACTCTTTTTTCTGCAGTCCTCACTTCCTGTAAATAGTAGCAGTGAGGTGCAGAAGAAAACCCCAAGTCTTTCTGCTCTGCCTGCTTTCCTTTGGTTTGGGAGACTCAGAGGGCTGTTCCCTCAGCTCTGCACATTTGTGGCCACGTTCCTCCAGTCACACAGAAAAAAACCCAAACTTCTAAAGAAGTGCCAATCTTTTCAGGTGCTGCCTACTTCAGTAGAAGGACAGAACTTTGAACAGAGCAGTGAACGGGGAGACAGTGGCAGATGGGAAGATCTGGAATGTTATGCTGTCTTTCACTCTTGCCTCATCAGAAATAGCCCACTGAACTCCGATTTAGCTGCAGTTTTCCTAAAAACTTTGGATTAGACCCAAACAGACTGAATTAGAGTGTATCAGCCTGGAACAAAGACAAGCCAGGCCATCATCTGAGAAGATTAAGAAGAGCCTTTCTGCTGGCTGCAGATGAAGAATTTTCTCCTGATGGTTTTGACAGCACAGAGGCAGTGATGCCCAGCATGAACCAACACCCATTGCTGCTTTAGCTTATTCACTCAAATGGGTGAATTGTGACCCTATGCACAGCTTCTTTAAAACACATTATATCTGTCAGCCTCTGATTCATTTAGATTTTCCTGATGGTTTTCAGTTTACCTATTTATGACTCAGACTGATGTCTGGGATTCATTGAAGTGGCACAGTCAGAGCCAAATAAGAAACCCAAAAAACATGAGTGGCCTGTCAAAGACTTGTTGGCAGCTGCTCTCAGAGTATCCCTTGATGATTCCATGGAAATGTCAAGGAAAAGTAGTGGCAGGATTGAGCCATGGCAGTTCTGCTTGTCAGGGCAGATAGTGTGCTTTGGAGTGATGGAAATGATAGACAATGTCCTGATCACACTGCTGAGATCTTAATAAAGGCAGTGAACAATCCCTAGGTTTTGCCGTTAATTGAAGAAATAACTTCCTTTGTTGTTGAATACATCTGCCACCCAAAACACAAGTAAATGTTTAATTTTTGTGGGGTAATGTGATAAGCCTTACTTTCATTATAAGATGTGGAAATACTTTAAAAATTCAGAGACAATTCTCTGCTAAGGCAGACAAAAATCAGACTGACAAACAGCAGACTCTAAAGCTCCAGCTCGGTTTTCATTGCAGCTCCAGACATAACAGTGATGTATTTCAGAATCTGTGAACTTGCAAGTATGTATTATAACAGCTGGGAAGCAGGAATTGCAGAATGCCACAAGAAACTCATCTCCCAACGGGCTCCCAACACCTATTGAGAATAATAGGTCTCAATTTATGCAAGGTGCTTAAGCATTCCCACTAATTGTAAGCATGCAAGCAGTCCCACTGCTTTCAGCTGGTGATTACCATTAAGCACATGCTTAAGTATCTTGCAAAATTAAGGTTTCAAGAGAGTTCTGTTGAGTTAGAAAAGCTCAGTTATGATCTCAGACTTTAATGTTCTCTCCCAAATCCAACTAGATCTATAATAAGTTTGAAGTTTTTTTCCCCTCATTGCAAGTGAAATATCAAAGTGATAAAAATGTATCTTTTTGAAAGAGATCTAGGTATACACTGGCTTTTTGAGATGCAGATTGAATCTATTGTATGATCTTGCTTCTTCCACCTGATACCCCTGGCTCCCACAAGATACTGCTGGTTCATACCAACTCTGCTCTTGGGTTTTCCCTGTGGCACTTGGTTTGCACTGAGGCAGAGAAAGATTTCAGGTCTTGTCATTGTTTTCCTTCTGAGATTAAGTGAATGCTATGCTTGCAGGGGCTGTTTTGTTTTAACATCTTTGTAGTTGTCACCTCTTGGCACTGATTTTCACAAAATAAAGGCTGAGAGGCCCTGGCCACTTGCACATCTTTGGAGAACATGCCTTGACAGCATTGTGTGTGTAAGTGTGTGCATCTACACCAGGCAGTTAATTAGAAGTTAATTTTAAAATTTTCTGTAAAAGTGTCCATGGGTTTGAGGGGTCAGGCTGAATACCTCACCAGCTAAATCAAACACATCCTAGCTAAGGTTTTAACTCTTTTCTTTTGTGATTCTTTGTCATAATGAACCAACAGAACTCCTGAACGTTACTCAGATAGGACTTCTCTGGCTTTAATTTGCCTCATGGGGAAAATTTCCAAGTAGGTTCTGACAGAGGCAGCAGCTTCAAGAAGCAACACCTTGATCTCTGTGAGGCATAACACTGTGAAGGAATCAATTCCCAAGTGTCTGGGCACTAGGGGAATCTGCTGGTCGTGAATCCGTGCTGGAACAGCCTTTTTCATGGCTTCAGCATCACCTCTCCCAGCTCAGTCCTCACCCTGATGACCTGCAGTGCTCCTGCCAGGCATTAGAGCAGAGCATACACCACGGGGATTTGTTACTCTGCCCTTGCTGCAGGCCTTGGTTTTCCTTTCCCTCCACAGGTGACCCTGCAGTTTGCACACAGAGCTTCTGAACAAAACACAGGGTGAAAAGTATGAGAAAGGAAGGCAGCAGAGCACAGGCAAGGACATGAGACAAATCTACATTGGAGAAAACAAGCCTTATTAGCAGTTCACATGTCTAAAACCTTATCTCCTAAAATACACAAGATACCCACTAAAAGTCTTCCTTTTGCCCACTGCTGTCTCTGCAGGGTGACACTGCATTGATTCGAGTGCATCTCTCTAGCAAGGCATGGTGCAAGGTGGGTTCAATTCCAGTAAGAAATAATCAAGGTGAGAAATATATCCCACATCACAACTTTACTGTAAGGGATAAATATTTAACAAGATCCTTCCAAAACTGGCAATTTGCCTTGCAACCCCAGCAGAGGTGGCCTTCCATTTACAGATTCTGTGAGACTGTTCCCTGCTCCTCCCCATGTAGGAGTAAATGAGCAAATGTCCCTGTGCTTTTAGTAGGCTGCAAGGAGAGCTCCAAGAGCTCAGCAGATGGACAGAAGAGGCCTGATCATACATCTCTTTTCTTGCTGGAGGAGCACTTGTTTTCTCTTTTAAAGGGCACACTCTCACCTGGTTTATGAATGCTGTTTATCTGGTATAGAAACACATACCTGCCTTTGGGTATAGGTCTCAAACTCACCACAAATACAGCAGTGGATGTTCCAGGTGGATTTCCCTGCACAGGTTTCCCTGGCCAAGCTCATGTGCTCAGCAGCAGAGGGAGAGGCACTCCAATGTGCCTCCTGTGCCTCACAGGGACGGGCAGATTGCAATTTCCTCACTGGCACTGATGAGCAATTTTTTGTCTGAGGGTTCTGATTGTACCAACACAACATCTCTGAGTCTGGCACCCAACTCCCATGGGCTTCCTCTGTGCCTTCACAGATCCATGGCCTTTCTGCATTGTCACCTTGCCCCAGGCTCCCTCCATACCCCACTTGCCTGCACTGATATCAGTTTCATGGTGACAGTCCTGGGGTGACTTACCTTCAAGGAGCCTTGGCAGTGTGCCTGCACCTCTAGGTTAAGTGCAAAGGTACTCCCAGCTACAGGCACTTAATGCTCCCACTTTTCTTCATTTTCCCTTGCTTGAATTCATGCTGACTATTCCTCTCCTTCTTTTGCATGACAGTCATATTTTCTCTCTCCCTGTATTGCCATCTTGGCTCTCGAAGTACCAGCGTATCAAATAACAGAGGGAAAGAAATCATCCCTGAAATCAACATGGTGCTCTGGAAGGAACTAGGTGTGGTGCTGTTCAGCCTTCCCTGAAAAGTTTCTTTGTGATTTTCATTTCTTTTGGTTTACTTTGCTGCTGGGGTTTTTTGGTTTTTTGTTTGTTTGTTTGTTTGTATGGGGGTTTTTTGTTTGGTTGGTTTTGGCTGAGGTTTTATTTGGTTGGTTTTTCTGTTTGTGTTGTTTTTTCATTTTGTTTGGTTTGGTTTTTGGTTTTGGGGTTTTTTTATTTTTCAGGTTTTTTTGGTTTTTTTCATTTGTTTTCTGTGCTGTTCCTTTCTCCCCTTTTTGCTTCTTGTGCTCTGTCCTTCGATATCATATGCACACCATCTGATCCTCACAGTTTCTGACATAAAACAGTAAAATGGGACGTTGGCCAGCATGACAGACAGCCAGCATGACAGACAGCTTCCCCTGCTCCTGCAGTGGGCTAATTCCATGTCCCTGACAGTGGTCTGCAGGAGCAGCTGGACTCTGTGTTCTTAGCAGGCAGAGCATATGCTCATACATGTCCCGAGCAGCCTTCCTTTCATGTTGTCCTCAGCACTGTGCTGAGCACTTTCAACAAGTGCTGGAAGGAGGAAAGCCCATTCTATATGAAGTGCTGAGCACAAAAGCAGGAGCCTATCAGATTTGCCATCAGCGAGGAAGGGCTGCCAAAAGGCTGGGACAGAAAATGAACCCCCGAATGATTTTCCCATTTCTGCTCCGCTCAAAAGGATGCACAGTTAGTGCTTAGCCTCAGCTTATGATCTGCTGCCAGCACCAGCTGATTTTGTGCAGTGGAGGATCAGAGCTGCTGACAGCTGTGCCCTGCACGGGAGCTGCCAAGCTGCAGCACAGCCCTGTCAGGCTGCCACGTGGCTGTGGGCCAAACAAGACATCGGTGACACATATAATGAGATACTAAAGGAAATAGCATGTATCATGGATTCTAAAGAGAGCTGGCAGAGCACAGGGATGGCCTTATGTTCCTAAACACAGGATAGAGTGGTAGGGGAAGGCTGGATCTTTATTAGAGCAGTGTTTCTGAACCTGAAAGGGGAAAAACGAGGCAGTGTAGCTCCCCAGGTATAATGAGGGGAATGATGAGCTACGCCGGCGTGATCATGCTGCAGTAGCACCTGACTGTGGTTTTGGAGCAGGGAAAACTGGCAGAGGAAAAGGAAAGGTGTGGAGAGAACCAAGGAAAGGCACAGAGCAGTGGTAAAGCAGCAGAAGCCTAGATTTGGGGGGTAAAGAAAGAAGGGGGAAACAGCAATTGCTGTGCCATGATGGATCCAGGCACCTGACTTAAAGAACCAGTGTCACTGGAAAAGTGGAACAAAATGAGTTGGGCCAATTAGGAAGAATTAAAATCTTGCAAATGCTATACATGCCCTGGAAAATGTTATTCTAAATCTAAGTTAAATAAAGAATGTATTCAACTCCTGACAGATGATTGAGATGGGGAGTCTGAGAAAGTGCTTGGAAAGTGAAAATACACTTGAAAATGTGATGTCGTTCTTAAAAAAAATAAATTTCCATTTTCCCTCTTTGTATTCAATCTATATTGGGTCAACAGCATTTAGAATGCTGTGCTGTGGCCAAAAGTAAACAGGGGTCTTTTTATCTGGTGCTCCCCTTGCCTTCTAAACAGAGCCTCTCTGTCTCATCCAGAAATGCCTTTTCATGGCATATGTCTGAACATCACGATTGTGAGACATCGTGCTTAATTTAATATCTTTGCATCTTGGGTCTTTATTGTTACCACTCTCCAGCAATATACTTCTCTGGAGTTTTTTAATTCCTTACTGCCTCCTCAAAGCCTGAATTTCTTCCTAGTTCCAGAAATTTATCTCTGAAACTTCAGCATCTCCTGAGAGATCTACAAGAATTCAACATGTACTACCAGTGTTGTAACCCCTGTGGTATAAGAGGCTGAATTGGCTGTACTACAGCTCCTTCTAGCAGAGAGAAAAGAAGAAAAAAGACACCCTGGCTATATCCTCCTTGGCAGTGGATCAGAAGCCTTGGCAATGCTACTCAATGCAGTGGGAAATTCTCATGAAGGGAGCACTCATCCATTATCGCTGAGGTTTTTTGAACTGGAAAGAGGCTTACAAATGCCATGGGTTTCTTTTCTGCTCTCAGTAATCCATCAGAATATCCTGCTCTTAGCCACCTCGCACATATGCCAGAAAATCCAAAAAAAATCCCATCTGGTTTCTCCTGTGATGCTGGTTTTCATCATCTTCAAAGAATCTGTTCTGCAGTTGGTAGGAGGTCCAGGAAGCATGTCAGCTTTTCTGTTCCATACAGAACCCAGCTGGGAGCACATCTAGAATGTTCCTCCCTCCCAGGTATTTTATTGCCAAAACAGACATGCCTTTGTCTGGTGAGCCATGGCTCCTTTCTTTGTCATGCTGCTTTGCTGGCCATGGCTCTGTTCAGATGATGGCTTTGATTTATAAATCAGCATTCCCATCACAATTGCCATATTCCCAGTCCTCTGCCTTGTGCTGGGTGTCTTTGGGAAGCCTGGGCTCATCTCCTGGTTAGATGCTGTATCTGTAGGGCATGTTGGCATGCTCACCTCCCCGCTTCTCCCACCATTGAGTTTTCATCCCAAATAGGATCCACATCATCTCATCATCCTGTTTCCTGACAAACTGAAAGTGTGATGTTGTTCTCAGTAAATGTGGAAATTACATCCATGGGTGTATTACCTCTCTGTTATGCTGTGCCATACCACAGCCTTTTCTGCACAAACCAAAACAAGGACCCTGAGGTAGCCCCTAACTGCCCATGGGCAGCAAAACCTTCTAGGCAGATCTTCCTTTTGGTCTCATGCCTTGCTTCAGTAATTTGCTCTTGAGGTGGCAACTTAGAGCAAAAACTTTAAGACTAAACAGAGAACTCATGTTTTCAGTGAGGCTCAAGGCTCCTGTTCTGCACAGAAGGAAAGATGTCTGAGCAGAACCAGTTCAGTTTATTGTAACAGTGATCCCCATCCCTTCTTTATAACCTCTTCTTTAGTTTAGATTCCATTCTTACCTCTCTTCAGGATGGTCGAGAATTTCCCTCCTGACACACACAACACACCCCCACACTTTTTAATCTGGAAATGAGCAGAAATAATTTACATGTCTTATGAATTATACATATTACCTCTTTTATTCCTTTTGTACCTTATGCATTTGAAATTCTCCATGTATAAGAGAGGTTATGGAAGGTGCAGAAAGCTGTTTGTGCTGCTTCACGTGGTACAATGACTTCACAGACACCTCATGTTTTTTTCAAACGAGCCTTCTGTCCTGCCCATGGATTCCTTGGTAGGGATCTCTGCATGATGGTCTCACTGTAGCTTGGTATTATTGAGCAGTTACTGCATCAACTCACTCCTGCATTCCCTTGGCACTGATGGCATCTGTGGTAGCCCACTTGTCCAGTTTTGTTAAAATGATCTGGGCTAATTAACCATGCCTAATAACAAGGGGTTTGAACCTGGCTCATTCCTGCACAAGTGGGTTAGAGAAACTGCTTTTTTATTATTTAAATTACTTATTAATTTTAAAAAATATATAAATTCATTTATAAATAATAATTTATAAATTATTTGTTATCGTTTAGTATTTATTTAGCATTTAAATTATCCAATAAGAATGGTGCCATTTTCCAGGAGAGAGAGTGAAGGATCCAAGTGATAGATGAAGATGATCAGCAGCAGGAGATGATGACTGGGGTAAGCTCTAGCTGAGAGAGACACATCTGGCCATGGCCCAAACTGCACAGCAGTTCAGTTTCCTGGGGCAGAATGCTTTTGTTGTGATTTTAATCTTTCTTTTGTAGAAAGCCATGAAAGAAAACTTTAAAGGCCTTTCCCAGTAAGTCTAATGTAGACTCTGAGCAAAACATAGACCCACAGAATCATAAAAATAAGTGTTGGCAGAGATCTCTGGGGGTTATTTGTTCCAACCTCCTGCTTGGAGCTGGGTTACTGCTAGTACAGGTGAGGAGAGCTGCAGGTTTTCCTGGCCAAACCTTGAAAGCCTCACAATGATGAGCCTTCATTACCTCTAGATTGCTTATCCCATTGCTGCAGTACCTTCAAAGAGAAGAAATTTCTCCTAATCCCCAGCAGAAGCCTCATGAGCTATAGTTGGTAGCTGTTGCCTCTTGTTTTACCATCTGGCACCACTGAGGTTTGCTTCCACTGTCTTGCAATTTCCTTCAAAACAGTTTTAGAGCACAGTTAGGTTGTTCCTTAGCATCCTCTTCACCAGGCTCAGCCAGCCTGAGTCTCTCCTCAGAGGTCACATCATTCTGGCAATTCTCCATGTGTTTCTCCCCAGTTTCTCACCATCCTTCTTGCCTGGGCAGCTTTCCAAGCTCTGTCCTTCCACAGCTGGGCACTGTCCCATGTGTGGCCTTACCAAGCAGCAGGGGACAATGCCATGCCTCGTTCTGCTGCCCATGCTGCTGCCCCCACACCCTGGACTGGCACTTCCCCAGCCAGCCAGTTGGTTCCCAGCCTCTGAACGAGCACCATCAGACGTTCCACAGGTGCAGCATTCTGGTTTCAGTGAGCTCCCTGCTGGCTTCACTGAACCTTTGCTTGTGGACATGTGAAGTGGCAGGTTGGGGTTGGAATGCCACCCAGCTCCTCCAATTTAGCATCATCTACTGCTGGGTGCTAATTAACCTTTGAGCCCAGCAGTCCAGCCAGTTTTCAATCAAGCTGGTGTTGATTAGTTCAGTTCATAGCAAAACACAAATACTAAATGAAGCCTTTGGAATAACAGAGAATGGCAGCTCTGTCCAATATTCTGCTTTCAGTGAATTCCAGCTTTTAAATGTACTTTCCCTGCATCCAAGCTAGTTCTTAGTAATTATGACTTCTATTTTACTAATGTTACTTAAACAATAAAGACAAATTAGTGTCATTTTCTCTTTACTCCTAAAACCATGAATTCTAACCTTGCTTTTCTATCCTTTATATGAAAGTCTGCCCTTACCCAGGAAAGGTTTTTCACTTTGTCACAGTGCTCTTGACTGAATTTCCCAAAGAAAAGGCTCTCCTGGGGGGAATAGCTTTTAGCTGGATTGACAGCAAAGAGGAAGCTTGGATTGGACCAAGTTTCAAAAGCATTTCACCAAGCTGGGCAGTGCTGGGATGCAGTTCTGGGAGCAGAGACACTCAGGCCCAGTTTGGTGAGCTGCAGTGTGTGTGCAGCTGAAGGGACTCAGCTCCTGCATCCCCAGCATCTGTAAATCCTTGGGAACTCTGCCTTTTATTTCCAGTGCTAGGAGGCTGCTCAGGCTGGAGAGGTTTGGAGGATGAGTAACAGAAACTCTGAGGGGATTAATAAAGGGAGATTATGAGTACTAAATATGCACTGCTTGGTCAGAGGATGACTAAGGGGGATATACTAATTATCTCCCAGTATTACAGAGCTGCAAACTTCAAAGAAGGAAAGCCATTGTTTTGCACTGTCACAAGGTGGAGAACTAGGATAAATGAGGTGAGATTTAACAAAGGAAAATGTAAGCTCAATATCTTCCAAATCAGAGATTAGTCAAAGGAATGCTTTGCCAAGGAATTAAAACAGTGGTATTTTAACTCTTCCATCAGAAGAGTGCAAGGTTAGAGGCAACAAAATTAATTACTTTTCCCAAAATTGAAACTTTTAGCTAAATTCAAGGAGCACACATGCAGTTTGGGCCAAGAATTTAGGAGGAATAGGAAAGTTTCATTTATTTTTAAAATTTTCATTTTCTTTTCTTGATAAGAGGCTAAGATAATGAAGCACTTAATCATAAGAGAGTGTTTCTATCACTAAAACACTTAAAGTATACATGAAACACCTGTATGATAACTAATCAATTTCATTCCTGGTGTTAGTAAAATGCCATTGCGACAACTGATTTAAAATTAAGTTGTATTTGGCCTATTGTGGATGTAAGAGAGATATAAAATCACAAAGAAAAGGAAAAGGGAAAAATAAACTGGCCTGTAGTATGTTATACATTCAATTCTTTCACAATATTCCAGTCTCCTGTAACTGATATTTCTGGAATGTCTGGGACATCAAATAGGGTCCAGCCATAAATGCCTGTAAAAATCAAGTTAGGAAGGATGTGACACAGCCACGTTGTTCCTTACAAAAGAGAAAGGTGAATTGCACTGCTCCAGTCTGGAGGTGATGACAGCACGAATAAGAATCCTGACATCTGCACGTGAGAGCACACACTGAGTCTGGTCCCATCCCTAACGTGGTAATCAGATATGTGGCTAATGTGTTCAGTGTCAGCTCAGAGCCCTGCTCCTGGCTGAGCAGAGCAGCTCTGTGTCTGACCAAGCAGACAAGTGCCACCAATCGAGGTGGCAATGGGAGAGGCATTCCTGAGCAGCTGGGGGTGATGCCTGAGGGTTTTTGCCTTTTCTTTTATATACCCTTTTACACATTTTTAAACCCTTTTATTTTTTTCTGTACTGTACCCTTTATACTTTCTTTGTACCTTTATCCTACATGCTTGTAATTTTTGTAGTCTGATATTTTAACTTAGTTTTGGAGTCCTGCAAGGCAGAAAAACCAAACATTTGCAGCACGAGGCACAAGAGCTCTATATTGTCTCAAAACTTGAGACTTCAACCTTGGTTGAAACTTTCTCTCTAGAACATATTTTGTAAACTGGGCTCAAGCCTCATTTAGGGGGGTGTGATTAAAATAGAAGGACAATTACTTCATTTATTAAGTTTCTTATTGTGGGATTTTAGACAGATATGCTAATTTGCAAGGTCCATAACACTGTATATGCATTATACACTGAGTGTGCATCTCGGTGTGTTCCACCTTTGAAGAGCTGTGCACCTAGGACGCTATTAAAACACCAGAGTAAAACCCTTTTACCCCTTTTTAACTGTGTCTGCATCATATTTCTACCAGCCAAAATGCAACAGGGAGGGCTGAGCACGAGGACATCAATCAGCCTCACCAAAATTAAATCCAGGAAAGTTAAAGGACATCCCTAACTGAGGCTCCTGCTGTCATTTTCTTTCCTAGAAAATGCTGAAGTGAAAGTTGCTGGCACAGCCAACCACACCACTGATCTCTGTCCCAGCAGAGGCAGTTCAGAGCACAGTGCCTGGAGCTGCGGCAGGTTCCACGCAGGTCCTAAAGCAGAGTCAGAGGTCCCTGAGGTCCAAATGGCAAGAAACAATGTGATCCTTGTGTTTATCAAGGTAATTGATGTAAAACTGGCCCTACTTCCTGAGGCTGCAGCTGTCCCCTGTGCAGTGATAACTGTGCCTGAAGTGGCTGCTGGGGAAAAAAAGCTGTGTTCTGGAGGAGTCCCTGAGACCCTCTGTGTGAATGAGGCATAAGTGCTTTAAATGAGCAAGTAAAAGATATATTATAGCATGGAAAGGGCTGGAGCAAGGTTGAAAGGACAAGTGAAAGGAAAGCAGAATAATAACTTTCAAGTGTATAATTTTATAGTCTCAGCTTTCCTTAAACATATTTTGTTTATATGCTATATGAGTATGTATGTAAAATAGTAAAATATTTATTATAATGCACTGCTGGTGTATAAATTCAGTGATGCACTTTTACCACAGTGACAACAAGTTATCCTTATAGATGTTGAGTGTTTATGCACACACACATCACTTTTGATGTACAAACTCAGAGCAGACCTGATTTTAAGAGGGGTAATGAAAAAGCCATAACTTAGCTGGTTGGGACTACAGACACAAGGAGTATGGAATGATTTAGCAGGATGCTGGAAAGTAATCTGCTACTTGCAAAGATATTCACCTTATAGTTAATACACTGGAGCTGTTGGGACTTCAGATTTACCAGACACATTCCCTTGCCAGTGGGGCAGTGCTTGTTAATTGTCCATAGAAATGTTAAGCTGGTCAGAGAACCAGAGTTCCCCACAGGAAAACTGCAAGGGATAAAAGCATGGGGTGTCCTTTATTTGGGGTCTCTCCTCAGAGGCACCAGCTTGAGCTGTGATTTGATTCAGTTAAAGCACCAGGATTAAATTATTTTAAGGATCAGGATGTCTGAGGCTGTGCCATGGGAACCCTAGGGTGGTGAGGAAACCTGGTGTGAGTGTGAGAGTGTGAGTGTGAGTGTGTGGAGTGTGTGAGTGTGAGTGTGAGAGTGTGAGTGTGAGTGTGAGTGTGAGTGTGAGTGTGAGTGTGAGTGTGAGTGTGAGTGTGTGTGTGTGTGAGTGTGAGTGTGAGAGTGTGAGTGTGTGAGTGTGTGAGAGTGTGAGTGTGAGTGTGAGGAGAGCAATCTCCAAGGGCTTTGGTCCCAGCCCGGGTGCTGCCAGGGCACTGACAGAGGCACTCCTGGGTGGGCAGAATGGGAACTTTCCTGACAGCTGCACCATTCGATGGCAGAAGAAGGTGAGCTCTTGCACTGCTTGCACAGGGCAGTTTTCCTGGTTTGGGGCAGTTCACTTCCTGTCCATCACAGAAGACACAGACTGTGTGTAGGGTCACCAAAGTAACAGCCTAGCAGAGACCAAAAATCGATGTATTGGCTGAGCATTGATTAGAAACTCCAGCTCTAGCTGCAAATGTAAGTAGTGCCCACACTTAGCCCCCTGTGAAGGCAATGTCTCTACGCTGTGATGTCCAAAGGAACCTGCTGCTCTGCAAAGCCCTGAGCGAACAGCATCCTTACAAAACCAGAATTAGCTGTGCTCTGTCAGAGCCCAGACACCCAGCACGGCCAAGAACATCTGTCAGAGCGAAATTGGCTGCATGAAACCTTTTCATACAGCTGAAGTAAAACATAAAGCTGCTTACGGTCAGAGCAGCTGAGCAATTCACCTGAGTAAGAGCAAAATCTCATTAGATGGAGATCACTATGAAGAGAGAGAGCACTGACCGTGTCCCCTGGGCTTAGAGGGCTGAAATGCCAGGTTTGATCAGCCTTGCTCTGCACTAGGACACCTGACTGCTGCAGCTGCCTGCAAAAGCCAGCACTGGCTCCTGCCTTGGCTGATGTTGGCTGCTGAGGAGGAAAAGCACTGTACCAATGCATGTAAATACAGCCTGGGAAAGCAGAGAAGTGTCATTAAATCCCTCAGATGATGTGCACATTATCCCTTCTGAGTTTGGCCCTGAATAATACAGCTTATTATATACATTTTTATCAGAAACTTGAGGGAAAAAGGGGACTTCTGGGTTGGTGGTTGGGGTTTTTTGCGTGTGTTTTTTTGGTTGGGTTTTTTTGTTTGGTTGGTTTGGTTTTGGTTTTTTGTTTTGTTTTCGTTTTTTGCTTGAGAGGTGCAATACCAACATTTAAACCTGGAGATGTTTGTTCAATATCTGATAGTTAATTTGGATCCACACTGCTTTGGTGTTTTGCAATATGCCAAGGGCTGGCTAGAAGCTGTGGAATTAGCTGCATTTCAAAGGTTATATTCATGTAGAGCTTAGGAAATACTTTGGGAGCTCCTGAAAGAAAAAGATGTGTATAAAGTGAGAATTGATATGTGAAACATCAAAATGAATTCTATTTTTACAGCTAAGCCCTAAACCCTGACAAATAAGAGCTTATAACTGAACCACTGACAGCTCCTTTGCTATTGCAACAGGTGATGAAATAGTGCATGGAATGTGAAATTTATCACAAGATATAAAACATAGAGGAATAAGATAACCTGCAGAACTATGTTTTTATAAAAAATTGCACTCTGCTAAATGGTTTGGGGTTTCTTTTGGTGTCCCCCCACTCCCCAGCTCTATCTTTCTAATAAGAGTCTCAGTAGAAAAAAGGAAAATTTTCATCCCTGGTGTGCTTGAAGCACCAATGGGAGATCACTGTAAGTAAATGCCAAACTCTCCTTCGATTTAAAGTGCGGTGAATGGAACAGATAAACATCAAATAAGGGTCTCCTCTTTTTTTTTTCAGTGTGGGAGCTAAAGGAGAGCAGATTTTGGCAGAGGGGAAAGGCTTGAGCTGTCAAAGATTTCTGTCTTCCCAGAATTCCTCTCCCATCTCCCAAGGTTAAACGCATTGCCTCAAGGCAGCTGCTTAGAATGATAAAAGGGGCATGACAGGACAGCGGTGCTCTTTGTAATGTTAATAAACCCTGATTTGGATATCAGCTGCAACCCTGGGAAAACCCGCCAGGTTTAGGCATAAAAATCCAACACTATTTAGCACAAGTTCGTGTAAAGAAGCATCAGTTTGGGAGCGGTGATAGTCTAGTTTGAGTGACATATGAAAGCAGCAAATGCACTCTCTTCTCTGCCTTGTCAAACCTTCCTGTTGTTTACCGACAACAAAAGGAATCGCCCGAGTGCTAATTAAACTGAAGGTTGGATTGAAATGTACTGCGAAGGCTCTGCCACAACTCAGCTTTTGAGCTTTGCTGTCAACGGAGCCAAAACTCCCCGGGAAATGGCTGGGGTGAGGTTTGGGGTTTGTGGTTTCCCTGAGCTCCTTGCCCCGAGCCCAGCTAGGAGTTTCCTTGGGATGGGAAACCTCTGACGAGAATCACGGCATGTCCTGAGCTGGAAGGACCCACCGGGCTCATGGCTCAGCTGCTGTCCCTGCCCAGACACCCAGCAATCCCAGCCTGTGCACCCCTGGCAGTGCTGTCCAAAGGCTCCTGGAGCTCTGGCAGATTTGGGAATGTCACCATTCCCTGGGGGAAGCAGAACCTTTCCCTAATTTCCAGCCTAACCCTGCCCTAACACAGCTCCAGCTGCTCCCTTGCCCCCTCCAAACCCTTCCTTGTAGCCCAGAGAATGCAAATAATTTATTGCAATAAATGCAGAGCCATAGCACTGTTGATTAGACAGCGTGGAGCTTAACCCAGGAAGCATAGGGACTTTAGTAAATGCTTTTCTTCCTCTATTTTTGCTTTAAAATGACAGATGTCTAAATTGTGTTGGCCATTAAGTCAGGCTGTCATTGTTAGCCAGGTATTTCTGAATCAATAATAAATATGTAAGTTAAAACCTCCGGGGAGTGACTCAGAATAAAGTGAAATGAGACATTTTTATGATCAAGGCAGCTATAAATGAACAATGCAGTTTGGTCATGTGGAGTTTGGCAAAATGGAGCTCCAGCTTATCCTCACAAAGCAATTCTGCCTCTTTGAATCCATGAGAAAACCCCCACTGGCTTGAAAGGGGTTTGGATTTCACCCACAAAGTTGTGATGAAATCTGAACAAAAGCAAGAAAACTCTGACAGTTCAGCGGAAGTGAAGCTGTGATTCTCCTCCTCCTTCAAATTCCCCAGCAAGACCCATTCCCATAAGGGGAGCAGTGCCTCCAAAATGCAGAAATCATCTATTAAAGCCATCTGTCAGCAGTGCACGCTGGTAGCTGAAGAAACCCCACTGTGTGAAGGTGATTCCCAGTGTCCCTCTGGGATATCTGGGACACTGCTGTGCCCACCAAGGGACAGGAGCTCCTGGGGTTCAGTGCCCAGCTGGGCACACAGCTGGCAGCAGCTGGACACAGACAGGACAACAGAGCACAGGGCTGCAGAGCTCAGCAGGGCTTTGGGAGGAAAAATGTGCATCTTGGCTTTGTAGCAAAAATGGGTTTGAGTTAACTTTGCCTAATTCTTCATTGTTTCCGTGGGAAGGTACCTGCATTATATGTTCAAATATCTATCACATAAAAATCTGTGTGATTCTGTCTATGTGAATCTATCACATAAAAAACCTTAAAATATATTTTTTTAGGAAATTCTTCATAAGTTAAGTTTTTTCACCCCACATTTCTAAGGAAATAGGTAGCAATAGGAAGAGAATTAGGCAAAACACATTTCTGTGCTTTCTGAATTGACTTCATGTAATACTGAATTATTTCTCTCCATTCTTCCTGTGAAACTCCACAATGAAAGGAAACAATGGGGAAGGTTCAGATATTCCAAAAGCATTCTCGAAACATATTGTTAAAGCAATACTTCAAATTTAATCTGATTTTTTTTTTATTCTTTCGATGACAGTAGCAAAAATCTAATAAGCAAGGAAAAGCCATTACCTAGTGATTTGAGGTTAGATTTACAAACCAAGTTATTTTCCTTTTAACCACAGAAGTCAGTAAGGCTTCATTTAATTAATAGCTTCATTGGGTACATGTGGCAGTCCATTAAGACAGTGTGTGTTGGCTCCAGGTAGGTATTAAGATGTATCCAAAGATTACTTTATAATAATCAGGAGCATGCCATCCTAAATAAATACTCGGTTAGGATTTTGGATCTGGTTCCCAGCACAAACAGCAGAGGAGAGTGGCTTAACATGGTTTAATGTGGGATCTTGCACCAAATTGTGTTTGGACTTTTTTCATTAAATCCATCAGGTAGAAATCCCAGTGTTCCAGAACTTGATCTGATGTTTGTCATCCTGGCAATAGTCAGGCATTATTTTGAAATTACCCTTTAGCTCTGGAAAATTCTGACTACTCATTACTCAGTGTACATCTTTACTCCCACTTCAGCTGGGGTTCTTTGCTTCTTCACTGGGGTGGTTTTGCTTGTTTTTCTTTCAAAATCTATTTTTTTCGCCGAAACATAGGTTCAACTGCCTTTTTGGGGCTCCTCCCAAATGACCCACTGCTACTGTCCCTGTGTCCCCCTGTACTGTATAGGGACAGGGACAGGGACAGTGACAGTAATGGTGACAGTGACGGTGACAGTGATGGTGACAGTGACAGTGTGTGATCCTGGGCAACTTCCAAGAGAGGATGGGGTAACATTAGGCACAACTATAGTAGAACAAAAGCTCCTCCTTTATTCTGGAAAAGCTGGAACTTTGCTCCATCTGAAGCTGCACTCTCATCTCAGCTATCTCCTCCTGTGGAAGCAGCAGGACACTCCTGTTGCAGCTGCTGTGCTGTTTATACTTCACACGGAGCAGCACTTTAAAACATGATCAGTACAGCAGTGCTACCTCTCCTTGGCAATATCCACAGGTGAGCTGCTCTTTAACAACTCCTTTAATGTCTCAACAGCATCAAAGCCTTTTTCTCAGCACCTGGAACTGTTCTTTGAGCACCTCATGTCTCTATTACCACAGAATGCTTTTGTGATTCTATACATACACACTGTAGCATATATTCTTATTTATCTGAGTCATTCCTTATCTTTTGGGGGCTGAGAAAGTCATCACTGAAAGAGCTTGGGTTTTTTGGTTTTGTTTTTTTTCCCAGGTAATCTGAGAACCATGGCTATCTAGAGTTTGAGGAGTTCCAGTGGAAGGTAACTAAACAGCCCAATACCCACACACACCTTTCTCCAGCAATGCACCAATCCACTCACTCCCCACAGAAAGGAGAGAGATGCTCCTGACAGGGAAACCAGACATCCTTCAGATCCCACAGCTGCAGAAGAGCCTGCAGACCTCAGAACAGAAGGAATACCAAATTCTAGACCATGAGGAGCAGCTACATTATGTTTGAAAGGTGTGTGAGATATTCCCACTTGTGAAAACACAGGGCTCCTTTTGCATGTGTGGCATGACTGTTTATGATTTTACTCTCCCCTGTTTTATTTCCCTGTTGCTCTGTCTGTGTGCAGCTCTGTCCAGCAAGAGCTTCATTCTCACCCTGTCCTTGCAGGGCTGGCAGTCTATTGCAGGGAAAATTCAGGTCAGCGTGTAAGACATGGGAATGATCAAGTCTGAGCTGGAGCCTCAGGGTAATGTCCTATTTCTCCAAGCAAAATCTCTTTTCTTATGAATTAATGGTTTGTCTGGTCACTATCGATCTTTCTTCAGCTGATCTTTTCTTCATTGATCTTTTCTCAGCAAGAGAAATGCCAGTCAGCTAATGCACTGATCTCAGAGCTGAGTATAAATAGAGTCAGCACCTCAGATCCTCCTCGGAGGCTGTTTAGAGTCTGTTCCCCCAGCACTTGTCCATGTCTTTTTCATGTAGAATAGTCCTTGAGCAGACAGTGCTTTCAGGGAAATGATATCAGAATGATCTGATGCTGGTTGAAAAGGCACAAGGCTCTGGTGTTTGAACAGGAGTGACTTCCCCACGTTCTCTGGAGTGTCTGCAGGATGATGCTGGTTCAGCAGGGTTGGACTTCCCTCCCTGGACCAGACAGTTTTACAGGGGGAATACTGTGGGGGGGAAACCCCAAGTTGTTAAAAGTGAAAAGGAACAAATCCACTGTGCTGACTCACTGACATACCATAAAGCCCTTTTGAGTATTTAAATAGGAATAAAGCACAGCATTAAATATTTATTCACATATGCATTTCTTCTTGCAACAACTAAATTACTTTGCATATGCTCTCCCTCCTTTACTTTCTGTGGAGACAATAATAAATCAGGTGTTTTGAAAACCATCTCCACATGTTGTATTGTTGTGTTTATTGCAATAAAATGCTCCAGTAGATGTATGGAGAGCTACCATAGGTATCACTGGTAAAAGTAACAGTCATTTGGTGCAACTGAACTCTATTTGACCATCAGAGGAAGAAAAAAGGTATAAAGCACCATTATAGCAGGTCTCAATTTTTTTCTTCTCTCCCAACCTTAGTACTTTAGTGCAGAGATAGCTCCATCAATCTTTTAAAACCACTGACCATACCTTGCACCAGCTCTCAGCCATAGTTCATACTGAGCTTTCTGTGTGCTCCAAATGGCTTTACATTTTCTGTGCAAAGCTGGGTTGAAAATTTATAGTTGCTTTCCTTCTGACACCTGGATTTCCCACCTGGAAAATAAACTCCTTTAACTACTTTAAATCTTCATGAATTTCTTGCTGCCTGGATCTCCAAGGGCTCGGCTGTGGCTGCTCCTGCCTGCCCATGCCATGAAGCAATAATCCTATTCCACTGTGGGTGAGTCTGGCTGATTCATGGGCTCCAGACACAAAGCAATAAGGAGACACTGTATCCTCATTTAAACCCAGGTTCTCAAAAACAGTTAGGAATCTAACAACTCAATCTCAAAGGGAATTTGATGTCCAGCTGCATCTGAGAGCCTGAGCTCTGGTCCCTGCCCCAAGACAGAGAAGCAGGGACAAGAGAAAAGTGCAGGTGAGTTTGTTAACACCAGTTGCAGCCAGCAGTGTTGTGAGTTGTCATTAGCACAGGTTTGGAAGAAACAATTCATTTCCTAGTACTCCACAACTTGTATTCTAGTATTCTTAATAAAATTTTTCATTGGGTTGTTTGGTTTTAGGCTCAGAGCAAAGCATTTTTACCTTTCAGTAAAAGGTAGTCTGTGGCTATAATGTTGTTAATGCTGTTCCCTGCATCCTAAAGCTGACTTTCACAGCTAGGTGTGGTTATGTGGCTGTCTAGAAAGTGATTCCTTTTAGAGGCAACAGTGTTTTTAGAGAGGACTATCACTGTCACCAAACCTGTCTCAAAGCTACAGCCACGGCACAAGAATATCCTCACAGATATCCCCAGGGAGAAGGGAGATGTGCAAACATAAAATAATGAGTCAAGCAGAACTGGTGAGTTATAGAAAAGGCTTCATTCTTGGAAATAAACTGCACAGATCTCTGAAGGGAGATTCTTGCTCCAGGGAGATTTCTGCTTGGGATTCATTGACTGCATTGGGCCATTCTCAGCACATCCAGAGGAAGATATAATGAAGATATTTTTTTATTGTGAGGGTGGTGATGCCCTGTCAGAGACTGCCCAGAGAAGCTGCGGCTGCTCCATCCCTGGGAACATCCAAGGCCAGGTAGGACAGGGCTCTGAGCAGCCTGACCTGGCTGCAGATGTCCCTGCTCCTTGCAGGGGAGTTGGACTAGGTGGCCTTTAAAAGTCCCTTCTGAGCCCAAGGCTGTCTGTGCAGTGCAGGAGTTTGGCTCCCAACTGGCACAGCCCTTTCACCTCTCCAGCCAGCACTTTCCATGCTCTCTGCCTGGGAAGCCCTCTCAGATTTGCAGGGGAGCTGTGCAAAGGTGAGAGGTGTGAGCTGAGTTTCTATGATTTATTCCCAAAAAAAGTGTTGGAGCTCATTTTTCCTGCAGAACTTCACTTAGGAGGTGGACTGAGCACCTCCCTCGAAGAACCATAAACCCACTGCAGGCACCACAGGAAACAAAGCCAAGTAATTACCGAGATGTTGAGTGATCTTGTGCTGTGGGGATTGAAAATGGTGCTTCCAGAAGTACCTCCTCCACATTCCAAGCATTATTCTGCGCTGGTTTTAGTCAGAAGGACACCTTATTATGTTCAGCTGGAAGTCAACCCAGATCTAATGCACTGGGCTGCTGCCTCTAATGGAGTTTACCTACCATAAAAGTTAAAAATAAACTACAGCTTATTCCACTTACTGAAAAGTCAGTTCAACATGTCATGGGGCTTATTAGCTCACTGAGAATGTTCTTCATGCCTTAATACTAGGGCATGACTCTGATGTAAAAATGAAATGAAACTATTTAAATTGACTTGGATACTTATTAGGGAGAGGGTTTCATTTAATTCCCTTTTCTGTTTTTCTCTCCTTTATAGAAGCAGCCATCTGGGCTTGATAGGAGGTAGGGCAACGACAAGTCTATTCTGTGAAAAACACTATAATTTTTAAAGCACTATTACCAAATGAGACTCAATAGACAGAGTGTGTAAGTGAAAAGTGATTTGCCTTGTGGGAAAAAAAAAAAGTACATTCTAGCTGTATGCTATAGGGATCTTACGCTGCTAATTGGAAAACTCAAATTTGTAGACATTTGCAAGTTGAACAGGTGACAATAACTGGTGATAACCAAGGAATAATTATCTCAACTGGGAATTAACCATCAGGTGTTCTGAGCTAAATAAAAGGGGAGGGGAAGCTTGGAATAGCAATGTGTCCTATTTATGTTGAAAGAATTAGCAGGATTTTATGTGGGATTAAAAAAAAATTAAATCAAACAAATACTCTCTAGGTTAGTGCTGTGTGTGACTGCTGTGGTTCCATTTATTAAAGGACTTGGACGGGGGGAATGGAAGGAAATAATAATGCACAGTGGTGTGATTTGCTTAGGGAAGAAAAAAACCAAACCAACCTTCTTTGTTCTCTTCCGAATTCTGCTGAAGTGAGAAAAGAGCAGTTAGCAGTCCTCCGAATTAAACTCTTTGATTGAAATTATCTATTGTTCTGGTTAGCAATACACACTGCGGTGTGTCTGTGGGCAGGAAAGGTTCAGCTGCTGCAGATTTCCAGGAAAAGCTGGGGCAGGGCATGGACTTGGGTGTTGGCAGATCCACCTCAGGCTGCAGCATTCCTGGCTGGCTGTGACACCCCAAAGTGCACACTGCTGCTTCCACCCTGCTCTAATTTCCTTCATCTTAACACTTATTGCAAAAGTGAAACTCTGATGGGTAGGGCTGAACCAAGATATGGCCCTGGATGTTACCAGGGAAATGACAGAACAGCAAACACCACCCTTCTCCTCCTTTCTTGCCTCTCACACAGACTGTTTTATTCTTACATTTTGTTTTTCTGACACACCAAGTGAGCAAAAGTGACAGCACTTTAAAAATAATATCAGATTCCGAAAGCAGTCAGAACCTTAAATTGGAATTTCAGTCTTTGACATTGGAAACAAACATACAAGACAATTGTTAGCATTCTGCATTGTGCAGATAAAGACACAGACTGGTAGCAAATTCTTCTGAGAGACATGCCTGATAAGATTATAAATTAGGTTTTACAGAGAAAGTTCACTTAAAGAGAGATTTAATTGTTTGCCAATAAAAATCTCATGTTGCATGGAGATTTCAGAGCTCATTTTAACAGTTGTTACTATTCAAATGCCTTGTTTTAACACTTTAGGGGTTTGTTTGCTTGGTTTGGGTTTACTGAATTAATTGTTCTCCCTCAAAGCTTCACTCTTTTCCTGACTTTTGTGTCTGGTTTAAAATTTTGTTTCCTTTTGCAAAGTCTGTATTGCTGTGCAATAGGTGGAAAATGTGGTACATAAGTACAAATCTTTTTTTTTGTTTTTTCACTAGCTGGATTTTTTAAAAGCTGAAGCATGAAGGTTACAACTGTGTGCTCTAGATTGGGTGCTTTGTACTGTTGGGCAGCTCACCTGGGATGTGTGTAGGGCTGATTTTTTGGGCATGTCAGCTCTGATGTTGGACTTTGGGGCCCAGAAAGCCACTGACAAAGGCCCAACAGAAAATCTTGTGAGGATAAATAAGGATGAGTTTGTAGAGGTGCCTGGAGAAGATTGTGTGAAACCTCAGCTGAGTCTGAACTGCAGCCACAAATGGCAGTGGAGCAGCCTTGGAAATCTGCAAAAAGTTCTGAAACACTTTCAGGTTCATCACTGGATAAATTGCATTAAGCAGCCAAGGATTTTTATCTTTAGCTCTATCATTCACATTTAGGAAAATGTGTCTGAAAGCTTAAAACAAAATATTTGGTGAATTCTCCTAGTCTGCATTAACAAGTGTCAACGTGTGGTTGCTCTGGAAGTGTGAACCTGTAAGTGGAGGTAACACAGCTGTCCCTTTGTGGGAGATTAACACCTGGGGGGGGTTACCTGAATCCCATTAAAGTAATAAAAAAACCACTGACAGGTCTTTGGATCGAGGCCACTAGAAATAGCAGCTCTTTGGGGTTCATATCACTGAGCTTGTAAATAGAATTTCCATATACATTCACTAATCAGCATTGGTAATCTATTGAAATCTCCACGTCTGCACACTCACAGTGAAAGACAAGGTGGATTTCTGCTAAGACATCAGCCAGATTTTCTTCACATCAACTCTCCAGCCTCCCAGTTTCTACATATTTAACCTTTTGTTTCTAACAAACATCATCCTTTGCATCAAAGGGCTTTGGGACATCCATTTTTTGCTGACACACTCGTGCTGTGCTTTATTTATGCATCATCAAAGTAAGGTACTGCCCAAGAGGTGAAAGACCTCTCTCCCCTTTAACTCATTTCCCGAGTAGACCAATATCATCCAACTTCAGACACTGACAAATGTAAATTGAGGTCCGTGAAATTAGAAAAGTGCTGAACTAGAGTACACAGAAAAGTGTGACATTCTCCCGTGGTGAATAACAATCTAATATAATATCTCCCGTAAAGAGAAACTTGGATGTGGGATATGCTTTACCTATTTGGGATGTACATAGTAAAACCTTCCTAATGCTCTTGATGCGCAGAGAAATTGCACACCCCGAACTCTATTAATGCTGCTTTTGTATCTCCAGCAGCAGGGAGAAGAGACTCTTTGCAAGGTTAAACTGAGGGTCAGAGCACTCTTTTGAACTTTCTTGCAGTAGTTTCTCACAGTGCAGCTGCTTAGGTGGTGGCCATGTACTTGCTGAGGTACTGAATTCCTGACTAGATATTTAGAATTGGAAAACAGAAGCAAAAGCTTCTTAAACATCTCTCATAGCCTCCAACATTAATTATTAAAGGAAGAGGCTTCCAGAATCTTAAAAGACAGATTTTTTTATTTCTTTCCTGAGTTTGTAGATTCATCGGAAATAATGAGAGGGCAGCTGTGTCTTATATCCATTTCAGAGGATTCCTGATAAATTTTCAAAGAGTTTTTCCTGTTGATTGTTTACTTAGAGCATCTTGGTCGATGAGAAAGTGGCTTTTTATTTTGTATTTTGAATATATCATTATATAGTTTTCAAGCTTTCCCTGCAATATTTTCTGTTAGCTCAAGCTGAGTGGAAAAGAAAAACGGTATTAAAGAAGCCATTCTAATTTTTTTCTAGTCACAATATTTTCTGCTCTACTTTTGACTGAAAATGGACTGTCGTTCACTTGGAATTTAGTAGAGATTAATAAGCTGTGGTGAAATTTAAGTTTGTGTGGTTTATGGAGAGTTTAGGACAGAAAAAGAAAAAATAAAGGTAAGATTTTGATCTTACTTCAATGTGCCTTTAGATACCTTTGTACAGAGCTAATTAGCAGTGTGTTCACACAAGGTGAAATTTCAACAAAACTGCATTTTGGTCACCCTGAGAAAGGCAATTGTCCATAATGTGGAGATGCAGCAATTAAACACCCAACCCATGGTTCTGGTTCTGGGAATGCTTAACCATATCTCCAACGGGGCATTTCTGAGAAGTCCCACAGACTGAAAAGAAGCACTCCCAAAAGGGTTATTTTGGGAGCAGCCCTGCAGTGCATCCCTTTAGAGGATGTGTTTGCAGGTCAGCTGCACTGCTGGGCTGCAGTTTGTCCCCAGAGCCTGGGAGTGCCACAGCCACCCTGTGTCCCACAGCCACCCTGTGTCCCACACAGCCACCCTGTGTCCCACAGCCACCCTGTGTCCCACACAGCCACCCTGTGTCCCACACAGCCCACCTGCTCTGGTGTGTCCCTTTGGCACTGCCCAGCTTCCCCCCGAGCTTTGTGCTGCTCAGGATGGCAGATGCCTCCCCACAATAGCATGGAAACCTGAGCTGTATCCTCTCCTGATGCCCTGGATTTTGGTGTTCAATGGAAAACAACAATAAATTCATGGAGCTTTGCTGCCTCTGCCAAATGTGACATCTTTCAGAGTATAACATGCTGAAAAGCTTGCACAGTCTGTGCCAACTGCATGATTTAGCTGCTATAAAATTCCTCTGAATCAAAACCATTTTGAAATAAAGAAGAACCAGCCTGAGAATTTCATTGCACTGTTGGATATCCACTCAAAGATCAATCACCTGTCCTCATTCTGTATTCCTGCTGTATTTTTCAGCTTAATCTTTTCTGAAGCTTACCTATTTCATTAAGGCTGGAATTTTAAAAGACTGGCAATTGCATGCAGAGGCAGAGAGTCAAGAGTGAGAAGTGTCAAACCTGGACAGCAAAGTTCTGTACAAATTGTATTGTGCCATCAGAAAAGGCAATCTCTTTCTTCCTTTTTTGTTTCTGTGGAGCTATGTAATGCCCAGATATGCTCAGTGTAAGTTTTCCAGAGTTTGGCATCCTAATATTCCTGAATTCTGAACTACTCTCAGACCAGCTGGGTGCAGCAAACAGGGCTGGCTGCAAGAGAAAAGATAAACCCACCTGATTGTCTTCAGTTTTCCCATCCAAGTGAAGTTTTACACAGTACTCATCACGTTTCATGCAGTCATTGGATGTCAAAGCCTGGAATCTCAAGCAAGAAGTGATTTATTCAGAAATTAAATGAAAAGAAAATATTTAGGAGCAGCACATAAGCTAATTGAAAGTGTACCAGCAAAGGACATTCTCTCTGTAGGAAAAATGCTTCTTTCTTGGGCTGTTGCACTGAAAGGATGTTTAAACAACACAGAGAGATGCAAAATACTGGAATCATGTGAAAGGATTATAATTATTGTATTCACTTGTTGGTTCACTCTGAAACATTTATATAAAATCCACTGTGGAACAGATTATCAAAATGATAAACTATCCTTGCAACATCTGATCAAAAATTCAGTAAGTTAATTAATGCTCCTTTTGTCCTAATAGCTTATATAATGAGAGGGAAGTTCACTAAATTAGGCGTGGTAAAAAAAAATGTTGTCAGCAGTTTGACATAGGTTGGGTTCATGTGTGCCAAAGTTGTTAGAAGATTTAATAGCATGGCAGAGTACCTGTGTGGGCTGTTCCTGCACATGTGTGTGATGCTTCTGCCTGGCTCCTGAGGCCCTGGGGCAGTGGGAATCACTGCTCACCGTGCTTACCAAAGGTATCTTTCATCGACTGTTTAGAATATTTGATTACAAATTTACATAGGAAAGGCAACAGCCTATGATGACAGTATAAATCACCTTGAATGGTGCCTTGACTGGAATGGGAGTGAGTACCCTTTGTATTCACCCTGAGAGCATGCTAATAGGGGGGCATATTTATTTCTAGACTGTGTAATTAGAAGCTATTTGAAGAACTAATATTCCAGCAAGTAGAATAATGACGGGAGAGCAAAGTATGGATACAAATGCTTTCTTCTTTCTCATGATGAAGGGTTTGGTCTTGACTTTCCATTTCTTCTAGTGTTTATTTTACAATGATCTGGCTCTGAATCTGTCGTGAGTACTTCTGAAAAGCTGCTCGTTGTCCCTTTCTATTGAACATGTTCTGGGGAAGGGATGAGCTCTCTTCCTCGTGGCCACAGCAGAGACAAAACGTAGGAGAGCTCAGCTGATGGCAATAGATGGTGACTGAGAAGTACTTGCTTGAAAGGCAGCAAATCAGAGATCATTGTAGGAATTCAGTGGTGGGAAGTGACCCAGAAGGGAACAGGATTCTCCACTGGTACAGCTGAAGCAATAAACCATCAGGAAGACACTGCTGTGCCAAAGGCAGACTGCTTTTCTCATCTCTTCATGCACCTCCATCAGCTTGGTAGGAATTTACTTCAGGCTGAAGGGAGGGGAGAATAAAGTCACATAAGGCACAGTGTGGCTGAGGCTGAGCCTTTGCTGCTGTGACACAGCTTTGGTGGAGACACTGCAGAGTCACTGACTGCACGGCATCCTGAATCAGACCCCAGTTGTGGGCTTGCTGAGAGAGGAAGAGAGAAAAAATAATTACTGACTTATTTCAGTTGATGTTTCAGTTGTTTCAGCTCTGCCTTTCAGCTGCTTCCAGAGTCTCTGGAGGTTCACTGTGGTGCAGCTCATCACGAGATGTCTGGCAGGTTTCTGTGTTTATTAATTTGACTTGGGTCATCCCTGCAGTTCAGCCTTGGGGCTAAAGCAGACCATGTAACTGGTTTAGCTATTAAACTTCTGTCATCCAAGTACCACAGCAGGAAAAATTTAGGCTGTGTGTAGAATTTACTCTCATTTGTGATGTTATTCTGCTTGTACTGGTGGTGTGCTGATTACAAAAAAACATACGTGGAGAGAAAATGCTGAAATTCTGCATTTAAAAAGCCAGGAAAGTCTGTGAGCTATGCAGCAAGAAGGTTCCCAGTGAGGAGTCCTGGCTAGGTCTGCCTGTGGCTTTGCTCATGGGAAATGTCCTGAAGCCTCTGAGGCTCAGGTGAGAGGTGAACCAGGGCAGTTTCCATGAGGTCTGAGCCAACCCTGCCTGTCACTTTGCTGGTTTCCTTCTCTCAGGGGGACAATAGAGAAGAGAAACATCCACAGGTGTTTTGATCTTGTGGAATCAGTGCTGCTGATTCTAGCTTGGTTATCATTCTTGGCAATTCAACATGGCTGTTTCTGTAATTGTATTTTCCCTGTTAGGTTTTGAGGAGCCTATAATGATGCTCAGTCCAGATAATGCTCAGTCCAGATGTAGCAGTGCTGCTTGTTTCTAGCATGGCTCAGGATTTCATCTGAGAGAGGCAATCTCTATTTCCTGATTTATTTCTGTGTATGTGTGCAGGACTTCTCTATTGTATGCTATTAAATCTCCCTTTAGAAATTTTTCCCTCCCTCATTTTCCCCTTCTAATAAGAAGAAATAGGTACATTTTGTTCTGTCTGTTAATGGCTGTTTTTATTCTAAGTATTTATGGCCTTTACAGGAGCAGAGTTAATACTATATGATGTCAATATTCTTCCAACATAGTTATGCAGCCATCTTACATTTATGACCTTTTCCCCCTATAATTAGTTCCAGCTCAAATTAGATTCAGTGAGAGCCTCACTCCAATTACAGCCAAATCTGAATAAAACTGATTCCACCGTGGTTGTCTGGAGGAAAAGAAACAAAAAGAAAAAAGAAAAAAAGAAAAAACCCTGTCCAGTTCCACTGTAGATAACTAAGTCTAACATCTCTGCAGTACATCTGCACTTAATAAAAGTGAAAAGGGTTTAAGGGCCAACCCTGGAGAGAGTGGAAAATTCTCAGCTCTGCCAACAACTTTGAGCAAAAGTCCCTTTTGTTTCCCATGTCCCCTGTTGCCTGTTTCTCCTGCCTCCCCTGGGGCTGGATGGTTGGGGGATGAGGACAAAACCCTTGTGCCACTCCACAATAGAGGTACCTAAGAGCCCAGGTGAGCCTGGTCTCAGCCCTTGAATGCAGATGTGCACAGCTGGAACACAAACAGCACTGCTGGCTCTCCAGAGCCCCACAGAAACTTCCCAGGTGTCGACTGCCACAGAGAAATCTTTGAGAAATGCAAGGAGTTGCTTTGAATTTGAAGCTGTATTTTGTATTAGCCAAATGCATCAAAAATAATATGAAGCCTTTTTGCCATTATCAGAGATATTTAGCTGGGATTAAATGTTTGTTTACCTCAGATGGGTTTGCAGCCAGGTTTATACCTTTCTCACCTCCAGACTGGATTACTGTAATCCTTTATTCGCACATTATTCTCAGCTCTTTTTTTTTTTTTTCTTTTCCTCCCCTTTCATTTTTTGGTCGTTGGGTCAGTACAGAAAAACAAAAATTGATTTCTGGCACCCGGAGGAGTAAATTATCTCTTATCCTCTCTGAAATCATTGTCATATTGGGTTCTGATTCCAATCCAAATTAATCTTCAAATTAGATTTTGGATCAATAACAGCCTTATAATGGAATGACACTGGTAAGGCTCCTACCAGCTGCTGTGACCCTCAGAAGCTGATGAAAGCATCTCATCGCTGTGTATAATCTCAGGAAAATTAATGCACATCCAGTTCCATTAGCTCACTGCTAGCTGTTCCACCAGGGCAATGATGTACACAGGGTCAGCACTGCCCTCAGCCATCCTCACACAGCCAATTCGCCACTTCTCATGGGGCTCCTGGCCCTTGCCAGAAAGATGTGTAAAGTTTTGGCAAGGGAAAAATGTTGTGTTTCTAACCCTGAGCCTTCAATTCCAATTAAGTGCCTTCTGAGACACAGCGAAATGGCCCTGCAACATTAAGTGAAATGAATCCAGAGATTAATTAAAGTTTTATATTAAAAATTGACAATTTAAGGAATAGGAATAAACATTTAGTGAACAGATAGAAGATCCAGTATTCTCCAAAGCCCCTCCAAGAAGCAGGAATAGCAGCTGAGGTGCAATTTCCCTCCAAGCTTTTCTAGGCACTTAGTATTTCAGAAGTGATTTATCTGGAAATATGTGTGAGTTATTTTGAGGCTGCTATGATTATATCATTTGATGAGATTTTTTTCTTCTCTTTTCTGCACTGAGGACTTTAAAGTGAGAGAGACAGTCCATAGATAGCTTGTGGTTTGTTTAATTAACTGGCTTTCTTTTTATGGATGGCTGCTTGCAAGGCTGCTCTTTCATTTAGTGATTGTTTTTGTTATTAATGGTTTCAGACAGAGCTCTTCACGTATCAAGTGCAAGTTTTTGCAAAGCCAATGAAGGAATCACACAAGAGGGTTTTTTTCTTCCTCTTTCCTGCAGCTCGTGTTTATTTTCTGTGGTGTTGCTCTCCATGGTCGGCTGTGGTTGTTAACACTTTGCATCAAAAAAAATGTTCAGGAGTTCAAAGTTTTCTCTCTCAGATTTGCCAAGTGCTGTTTGTTTGGCAAAGGTGTCAAGAAACATTGACATTCTTAGTCCTAAATAAGAGGGAGGGGCAGCCCAGGAGAATAAACTCAATTACGTTTATTGTTCATGTCACTGAGGAGGTGTTAAATATGTGATATTGTGGTAGAAGGGACTCTGTGTTGCCTGTGAGAGGCAAGGGTGGAAGAAGGTAAGTAGGAAAAAGAGATTATTTTATTTATATGTGACTGGGGGAGGTCAATAATGTAGGTGCTGATTAACAACTGGGAGGTGAAATAACTGTTATGTGCTTCCCCCCCAGATATTACATTATTTTCTTTCACCACAGGGAGCTGAAAGCAGTGATTCAGGTGAGCCCCTCTTGCTGTAGCCCTCCTGTGAAGGAAGGTCCAAGTGGTTCCCCAAGGAGTCACTCATTCCAATGGCTTTTTTTTGGCCCACACTGAAGTCTGTAGCTGCCCAGTGCAACCACAATCCATGTCACTGCTGAAAGAGGCAACCCCAGCACTTCCCCGTTCTCTGCTTGCTCATTCCCAGGGCTTCACTGCTGCGGGAAGTAGCAGCCACATTGTCACTCAGATTAAAGATCTTTTATTTTCAGAAAGATCAGCTGCTTATAATGGCCCAGCCCGAGTCTGCATGAGCACTTCCATGCCAGCACTGAGGGCAAGGCAACAGCACAGGGAAGGAGGCAGGACTGTGTTTTTGATGGGAGATAAACCTCTGTGCAATCAGGGATGAGGAGTTAGTGCTCCTGATGGTCCCCAACCTGCCGAGACAAAGCTGAGGCAGCAGTGTCACCCCAGTGTGGATGAGGACAATGAGCACTGCAAGAGAACAGACTGGGTGTCTTGGTTTGAAATTGGGGTTAGGATCAGCACAGCCTGTGTGGATCATGGCAGGAATGGTTTGCAAACATCTTCGAAAGCTCCTATTTTCTGTACCTCTATCTGCTTCCCACTCAGCTCAGAGTTTCAGTAGGAACTTTGTGTGCAGTGCCTGCTGAGTCATATTTTCTTCTAGCATCATACCTCTGAGTATTTTACCCACTGTATTTATCTCTTCTACTGCTAAAAATCTTTCCCTTTATCTTGTTAACTCAGTATGTGTGTGGTGCTCTTCTCGGGCCGAGGGAGTGAAAGTAAATACAACAACGAGAGTGTGGGGACCATTTCAGGAAAATCGGAATGGTCAACTATTTTTATCTTTCCCTTCCAAAGGGAATGAGGTGAGCATTTTCTGACAAGAAACTCTTTAATAATTAAAGTTTGTTTTAAGCTCATGTCAAATCACAGGCTCTCCTGAGAAGTGAAACCTCTTCTCTCTTCTCATGGGGCTGAATCATTCAATTGTGTCTCCAGCTTCTGGCCTTAAACATTTTTTATTGCATGAGGGCAGGAGAGCTGAATCCGCTTATGGTTTCTCATTGGAATGCATTATAAAATCTTTTGTAAATGTGTGAATGTTCCTTGCAGTTACAGCGATCCAGGGTCCCATTAAAATAAGCAGAATACCCCAATAACTATTGTACAGACACTCCAAGCATCTGTTTCTCGATGCATTGCACAGCTTGCACTGGGGACTGACTTAATAAAGGTGACTTGGATATAGAGACAAGCTCAGAGGATGAAGGTAATATAATTTTAGGGGCACACAGAAGCCTTACATTCACTGCTGCTGTTGGTAGGAAGGATTAAATTGCTGAAATAATAATCAGGAGAACACGAATAAACTCTACCAGAGAAAGCAGAAGCTGAAGGTTTCTGTTCAGGCAGTAATTTGAGGCAAAGCTTTTGGGATTCAAAGTTTCACAGGAATACAAGGGTTTGGAGAAGAGAAAAGAAACTTTTTCTTTCCTCATGCATATAAGATGTATTTTAATGTAACAAATGACAGTGGCAAAGTACAGCTCCTTTGACTGGAACTGTAATATTTCATAACCCAGAAGAGCTTCCTTTCTTAGACTATGGAGAAACCACTGAGCTCTAATTTGTTATTCTCATATTTCAGCAGCAGTGTGTGTGCAAATGATAAATTTTCACTGGCTGTGGTGAAAGCAAAAGCACCTCAAGAAAGGCCAGCTGGTGGTAGGGAAGCATCAACATGAAAGCCTTGTCCAGCCTATATTATTTCCTGATGATATAGCATTTAATAGTTTTCTTTACTAGTAAATAAATGGAAAAGTTGATATCAAAGGTGATTTCTTGCTTTAATTCCCTCATTTACAAAGGAAACAGTTGGCATAAGCTGTTCTATCAGCAGTCAATGTATGGCATGCTTTGAAAAGTTGAGAAAATCAAGTTCCTAAAAATGTTTCATTTTCTTTATTTATTCACTCCTTTTTAAAAAAGCCCTACCTAAACCACCCTGTCCAAGTCACAAGTAAAATATATCTGACAACTTAGAAGTTTCTCATACTTTGGTCTGTATAAAATCTTTCCAAAATTTGGTTGATCTTATCTGCTAAATAATTGGAGGCTTCCTTAGAGCAAGCGGTCCAGGAGAATGAGGACTGAAATTCCTCATTCCTCATTTTAAGCTCTAACTTCATTACAAAATGGTTTGTTTCTAAATTCAAGGCCTGTAATAAAATAGTGATATTGATTGTGATTGCCTGAATTGGAGATATTTCAGGGAAAGTCTTCTTGGTTGGAGGAAAATCTGATTTATCAAATGCAAAAATTTCAAGAGACGTATTTTAATGATGTTTGTTTACTTTAAGCAGCACTTTCCAACCAAGTGATGTGAATGTTTTATTTTGTTGCTTGTAGAATGGAAGAGTAAAACCTTCCATTTTAATTTTTGTTAAATTTAATGTCTCAAATTTACGAAAGCTGAATTCAAAATCAAACCAAACTCCCTCGCTTGTTAATCTTTAATTTTTATAGTAGAAGTACCAAAATTAGAATAAAAATTATAATTAGAAGTAAATAGAAGTAATACACTGGAATATCCTGCCCGTCTCACAGCAGCAAACAGCTGTGAAAGTAGTAGGTGACTTATTTTTAAAGAAGGTAATGAACACAACCTTGTTCCAGCCATCTTAGTTCCTTTGCCATTGTTTTTTTGCCAGTGGCCCTGTGTGTGAACATGCTTGGGAACCTTCTGAGCTACCCTTAAAGCTCCTCTGGTTCTTGTCTAGCTTTTACATTATCTCCTTCTGAAAATGTAAATAGAACAACAAACATGAGCCTTTACTTTTGCTGGCACAGTCAAACGCATTTTTTTCTTTACCTCATATTTCTCAATTTGAATATATTTCCCCTCATATTATTAGTTCATATTGCACAGACTGGGGAGAAACAAAATAGACATGGACAGCCTTGGGCTTTCCAAGCAAATTCAAGGTGAGATCAAGAACATCTGGATATTTGCAAACAATCAAACATCATGCCTCAGCATGAGACTGAGCTTTTGCCATGCCCACTGCATTTCACTGCTGGATTCCAAAGGTGTAACCTAAATATCTCCTGCACACTGCTATAAAGCAAACAGGAGCTGCTGCCAGAAGTACACGAAGTTCTTTCGTTTGTAATTTGCCGCACAAAACATATCAAGTGCCTTTGTTTTCATGAAAGCACTGCTGAAAGGTTCCACACAGCCCTGTGCTCCTGAGCGAGAACGGATCGGGAAAAGTCTAATCATTGTAATTACATGAGTGAAAAAGAGAGTCTTGACACATTAAGGCACTTAGGGGGAGAAAATACCATACAGGGGAGGAATTTGTTGAGCAGATTCAGAAGGAGGTTTAAAGGGAGGCTGCAATAAGCATCAGAAAGTAACCTAGTGGTTTACAATTACTCGCTTGCTTGTTGATCCACTTGATATTTCTTTTGTGATTCAATGAATCAAGAATTGAAAAGAAAATGTGTGGATGGAATAAATATCTCCCATTACACAAAGCAAGGACAAAACTCCATGCTGAAGCATGAAGACAATATAAAACTTCTGTGGAATTATTAGCTCTGCCTCACCACTAAATTGATTACTCTCTTGGTGGATGTTAATAAAATAAAGCTTTAAAATCAAGATACCAGACTGTAAATTACCTTTTTCAATTACCCATTTGAGTCAATTCTCATGTCAATAACATAAAAGATTACCACATGTGCGTTTGATACATACATATCTGAATTTTGGTGAGGTTTTACATTAAAGAATTGGGAGTTAATCATTGTTTTGGATGGGTCTTTGGTTAATTCTGGGAGGAAAATAATTATTTCTGAGACTGAAAACTGTGATGACTTTGGCACAAGGAGAATTCTGGGATTGGGTCAACCCAGACAATAATTAGCTGTTAACTTTGTGATTTAATACTGGGCAAGATAAATCATACCTGAAGCAGCAGTGAATGGAGAGGTACATCTTAAAGCACTGTTTATGTTTAAGTCCTTCTGTCAACTTTCTGAGAATGATTCTACTCACAAATTTCTGCTTGCAATAATAATAGCAGGAAAAAAGACTTTCAAACATTAATTCACATAAAAAACTAGGTTTAAGCTTGGGCTTTCTTTGCACAAACTTTGAGAAGCTCATTTGGGTGTGTGACAGAACTCCATTTTATAATGCCAGAGCCAGGATCTACTACTTGAACCCAGAGATAAATTTCTCAGAAGAGAATTGGATGCAAATCTATCTTGTATCAGTACAAACACCGTTTTGACTGCATTGGTAGCAAATAAGAATTGGAAATTACTTTTAAAAAATGTTTCCAGTTTCAGTCACACCACAGAGTGAATAATGGAAGGCTGATGACTTTGGAAACAACCCAGGTACTCACTCATGAACAAGCTGTGGGCAGACATACATTGTAATAAACCTTTTACTAAAGGGTTTTGAATAATGAAGATGTCTGTAAAAATTGAAACCTATCCACAGCTCACTCACTACCAAAAAGGGATGAATTTGTCAAAGATTCCTCAGTAAGTGAGCTCAGTCTGCCTAGAATGAAGGGGGGTTGGCTTTCTAGGTTTTGGGGTGGGGGCTTGGTTCTATTTGCACATTAAACAGAACTTTAAAAAAAATCTTAAATGAAATCTCAATCTTCATGCAGAAAATATCGTATTTTAAAGTTGGGCATTTTCTTCCCCAGAGCTAGAAGTAATAATCTAATTGTTTTCAGTAAAGATGGCCTTCAAACCTGCATTTCATGTCCTTACCTGCCAAAAATTTCAGCTACTCCTGCAGTACCATCTATACTGCAAAGTGCAGAGTTGTATTGTTTAAGGGAATTTTACATAGCATTTTAACACTTTTCCATAATGACAGCTTACATCCCTAAGTGTGACTGGAAGAAGTATGTATGTATGAGTGTATTCATGCAAGGCTCTATCAAATAGTAATTCCTTAGTTTATTATACATTTTACTGCTATTGGAGTCATTAGTCTTCCTTGTTAGTCAATCATTTTCTACCTGACTTCCTGCAGCTTTCTTACAAATGTGTACCATTAGGAGTTATATTTGCTTTTAGCTAGAACCAAGAAAAAGAAAAATACCCTATGAATACATTCAGTTTAACCAATTTTAGTGGGTTTTTTTCTTAATGAGTTGGCTTGAGCATGTAAGGAAGTTAAAAGGTGATTCAGTAGACTTTGGTAAATCATTGCCAATGGTGCCAACTTGACCAAGTCATGCTGATAGCAAGATTGAACTAAATTTTAAAAGAGAGCAAGATCTTTAGTGTTTGCTTTAGCATTAGCAATACTCTGCTCTTTGGGTGAGGATCTGAAAATGTGGGGAGGTTCCTACAAGTAACTTATGGAAGAGGAGTGTCAAATTCTGCCAGTGATCTCCCATTGTGACACACACAACAAACACTGTTATCTGCACTTCCAGACACTTCCCTCTTTGCTTCCAGACAAGGTGTTTTCTTCACATCCCACTGGCAGGATGACAAAAGCTTCACAGTTTTGAGACATTCCTTCTAGAAAACCCCAGAATTCCGATATTTGTCACATTGTTTGTGCCATCGAAGGCCAAGCCAGAAGATCTGCTTTGGAGTAAGTGTTCTTTTGCTTCACGAGCAAAAGTGTTTTGGCAAAGCTTCTCATAATTTGACCTAAGTTGATTTAGATGTTTGGAAAGAAATCTCCTTTTGGGGCACGACTTCAGCCCAGGTAAAAGCAACCTGATGTGCCCAGCTTTTAGTGCATCAATCTACATCTGACACCGTGAGTGGCACTGATGAGCAGCTGAGTTAATGTCTTGCACAAGGGATGGATAAACAGACTTTTGGATGGATAAACTGCATTTGGCAGTTTCCTTCTACCTGGGACGTTTTCTGTGGAAGTCAGATGGCAAACAGTGGGGAAGAAGACATTGTCTTGTCCCCCTCTGCTTTCCATGCAGGACCACATTCAGCATTTGGAGTTGCTGGGTGAGTGGTTGACTGATTTTTACATATGGCTCCACAATGACTGCCCAGACAAATTGGGGGAAGGATGCTACATCTTTCTGAGCATTCGATATCTCTTGCAAGAGTAATTTTTGTGCTTTTGGACTGGAAGCCAGGTCTCCTGAAACCCTGATTCTGGCGCTGACTATGACATGGGTCACATCTGTTGGCAAATCATTCTGAGCCAGATCTCCAGAGGGACTTTGGTGTTTTGTTGGCTGCTGGAATACAATGCACAACCCTGACAAATGTACAGCGAGTCAGCCCAGAATGGGCTTTGGCAGAAGCAGAGCACTGAATGGGGATGTTGCTTAATGTAGCAAAAAAAGGCTAAAACAAGAGAAGTAAAAACTGTCAGATGTGTGTTATGCTTAGACACATCCTGTGATTGTTTTCTGTGCAATCTGCCTCTCAGAGTGTCTTCTTCAGACACAAACACTTCAGAAAGCTGAAGGTGGGCAACATCACTCCCACTGCTAAGACACCTAACCACCATTCACTTCCAGAGATGAATCTTGAATCTACACCCATTTTATCTGTCAGAATATAAAAGCACAAGTTCCTTGCAGTGCTGGGGAAAACATTTGCAGGTGGTTTTAAAAATGTCTGACTCTTAGGAGGTGAAAGGAAGTATGGGTATGAGACAATAGTGAGATTTTCAACTCAATTTCAAGATTTATTTACAATTTAAGTAGAAAAACATAGAACTTGTTCACCCGCCATGGCTCACATACCAGCATTAAATGGACCTTTTAAATGTTGTCACTGAGACTAAAACCAGTGCTCCCTCTTTTCTCCTACCCAACTTTGCCCCTTGAAGTGTGAAGGATGAGTATTAGTCTCGGTGGAGTCCAAGCTGGAGACATTATTCTAGTTTTGTTAGGCACTTTGGTCACATTAATTAGGAAAAATGTTTGAACCATTTCTAATAAATCAAGTCTGTAACTTTAGGAGAAGCATTCCCATTATTTTGAGCACTGCTTCATTTCAGAGCTCTTTGGAGCCTACATGCTCCGTGCTCAGCATACACCTGCGGGAAGAGTATGAAGAGGTATCAACTCTAAATCAAAAGGAGATTAATACTTTAAAAATGTAATATAGCAATGATGCAGTGCTTACTCTTTTCACTTGGGCTAGCTCAAATCCTCCAGTAGGTATTAGGAGATAATGCCCATTTTTGGTGTTCCACATGAAAGGTCTCTTATGGACAAAAGAGGTGATGGGATTTTATTGCCTTAATGTTTGCTTTCTGTGCTGGAGTCTTGCTTGCCTCCAAGGAATCCAAATATTATTTGCGAAAGTAAAAAATTGTCCTTGAAGAACAGCAGCGATGTATTTGAAGATAATCTTTTTTTTCACTGAAGCACTTGAAAAAAAAATCTGCATTTAATTAAATTATTAATTAAAGATGCCTATTTGAAGGTTTTGAAATTTATATGTCAGCATCATGTGCAGTTATCTCCTCTATGATGGAGATAACTTGCAGTGTAAGGCAACAAATTACATTTTTAAGGATCTGATTCCAAGTTCTGCCAGGCATTTGCCATTTATAGAATACTAATTGATTATTTATACAAATTCTAATCATCATTAGAAACTAATTCCTATGTATAACACAACCAAGAATTCTTGTGTCTCTAGACTAGTATTTGCTGTAGTAGACAATGTTTTAGGGAAAATGCTCTTGATGGATGTCCTGCAAATGGAATAGTTCGGGGAGAGAGGAATGCTTGAATGGAGCCTCATTTCTATTTTATGCAGAATGCACAGAAGGATGTTTTCCTGCTATCTTCTCACCTCCACTGATTGACACTGCAATTCCCCTTACTTCATTGGGCTTGGTGGAGAAAAGTTCCTGCATGTCGAGCTTTCTCTTTGGCTCTCCCAGTGATTCAATGCATTTTTATGTTACTGCAAATTCTGCAGTGGTAGCCAATACAAGGCATCATGTTGGAAAGTGTCTTTCAGATGACTTCCAATGCCTGTATTTACTGCAGAGCTACAAACTGCTCTGCTGGACCACACAATGACATGGATTTGGGAAGAGCAGGCTGCAGGGAGCAGGAACCCTCTCAGAATGCAATCCCCTCACGTGCTGGGAACAGGTTTTTTCCAAAGTGCAATGCAGAATCTGTTATAGCAAAATACAGAATTTCTCTGGGATTATGCACAGGTTTTCTGGAGGGTTGATTTACATATTAGGATTTATGTCTGAAAGGAGAATGTAAGGTCCAACCAGTGGTTAAAAACATCACAAGTCTAACCTTGCCTGACAGCCTATTTATCAAAATCAAGAATTTCCTTGAATCATCCAGAGAAGGCTTGATTAAGGATGTTGGGAAATACCATATACGAAAGCAAATCTGCTAATCAATAAGAGATGTTTCATCATGCATACTTGTTCCAACCAGTATTTATGTGGATCAGTCATTCTCTCCCAATGAGTCTGATGATGCCATCTAAACTAATGGAAATGCTTCATTTCCAAAACGCTGCTCGTGATGTCTGGCTGCACATGTAGCAGGAGATTTTGCATGGCACAGACAGTAAAGATGGATATTAGTCAAAATAAACAACTTGTATAAGAAAAGCTCTGAAATCAGAGAATGACAAGACTCATAAGCACCATGAGAATTTGGTGCATTATCATTTTCCCTTGTCTCCAGCTGAGTATTTGTTGTTATTTTAGTATTAAGAGGGTGCCATAAACAATTACATGCTATCAGTGAAAGGATAAGGGCCATGACTGAAATTCAGTGTTTACACTTGCAGCTATCAGAGCCTTTAGAGAGCTGAGACATTCCTGTAAGGCTTTAAGCACTAAAGTAAATGAACTCGAGTTTGGGCAGTGGACCTTGCAGTGAGAGCATATTTGAGCACATTCTTTGGGGGGTTGTGTTGTGCTGTTATTTCTAGAGTTCCCTGCTTTCAGAAGTTTTGGGTTGCAGCCACGGCCTGGCAGCAGGGTGGGGATCAGCAGGCTGCTTTGGGGAAATAGGGGAAAGGGAAGTAGGAAAAGTGGGACTGATGTCAATAATCTTAAATTTACTTTACCGCGCTCAAAAAGTCATGTTATCTACCTGGATCTGTGCAAAGCATTCAGCACTGGCCATGGAGGCCATGGAGATGATGCAGGCCTGGAGCTCCTCTGCTCTGGAGCCAGGCTGGGAGAGCTGGGGTGTTCACCTGGACAAGAGAAGGCTCCAGGGTGAATTTGGAGGCTCTTCTAATACTTAAAGGGGCTCCAGGAGAGCTGGAGAGGGGCTGAGGACAAGGGCTGCAGGGACAGGACACAGGGAATAGCCTTAAACTGGCAGAGGGCAGGGCTGGATGGGATCTTGGGCAGGAATTGTTCCCTGGCAGGGTGGGCAGGCCCTGGCACAGGGTGCCCAGAGAAGCTGTGGCTGCCCCTGGATCCCTGGCAGTGTCCAAGGGCAGCTTGGCCATTGGGGCTTGGAGCAGCCTGGCACAGTGCAAGGTGTCCCTGCTAGGGCAGAAGGTTGGAACTAAGAGACCTTTAATGCTCTTCTCAACCCATTCTGGGATTCTATGATCAATTAAAGCCATTTCCTTAGGTCACTTGTCCCTCTGGCAGGTTTTATTTATGGCTGCTGCTTTTATACCTCAATAAATACCTTCCTAAATGAGGATTTTTAAAAAAAAACTTTTGAGGTTTCTCGGGACCTGGAAGAATCCTGTCCTCATTTTCTGTTCTCAGTGAAAGAAACAGAAACCAGCCTGAAGCAACTGAGGCAGTTTCAGTGTTTTCCAGAGTGTAACCACTGGTGATCTGTGGGAATACAAGTAGTAAGTTGAACCAGGTCATCCTGTTGAGCATTTTCAGTCTGAGATTTGCTTCAGGACAGGCAAGTCCAATGGGAAATTTGAGAGGCTGACAGTGACCCAGAATGTGTGGAAATTACTCATTCACTTAGTGGAAACCAGCATTGATTGACTAACTAATGATATTCTATTTAGTTTGCCCTGCTAATTAGCTCATTCACTTTTCTCAAGTTAATTAGTAAGCTGTAGCCAATATTGACAATGCTGGTGGAATGGGTTGTACAAACTTTTTCTCATGCAGGACATCTGTATTTGTCACGTATCCAAAAGATGGACAGAACGTGAGGCTGCTGCAGAGACAAATCGAACAACTGAAGGTTTTTAGCTGATATAAGTGGACTTAGCACCGTGAAATAGCACAGACATATTTAATTATACTGATGGAAGATCTCAGGAAGAAGATTATGGAGAAATCAGAGGCTGAGGCTAAGGAGTTTCTGGGAAAATTTCTTTTAATTATCTGTACAGAGTATATCACAGTCCTGTTGAGCTGCAGCATTTCTTGAAGTATAATCCAGAGGTTGCACATGTAAAAATTCAGTGCTTTTAAGAATTCACCTGTCTTTATGATAGATATTATTTAAATGCCAAAAATAATTAAATAAGTGAATTTTTATGTGGCAGTTTATCAGTGGAGAGATGAGGTTGCAGACAGCTGTCAAGAGAAGGTAAAGACTGTCTTCCTTTATCTGAGAGCTCATTTTTGTTTAGTGTCTTTGTTGGAATCACTTTACAGTAGATGCATGTGAAATAAGATACTTTTCAGCATATCATCTGAATAAACAGATTACACAGTTTAATCATTTTAGTTCCTGACAATGTGTGTTTCAGAACTGGAAGTCAAGAGAGATCAGGAAATTTGCCAAACAGAGCAACAAACTAGCCTAGGCATAATAGTAATGTTTTATTTGTTAATGAGCATCTAGTCCCCCAGATGTGAGCAAGTTAACCTAGGTAACTTCCAGGGAGCCTTATTTGCCTTCTTTGCCCAGCTGGTCAGGACTGTTGGCCTCCCAGAGGATGTTGTGTCTCTATTTTCCAGTGGAATCCTCAGAATTTCCAACACCTGATCAGTTATACATCAGAAGAAATATTTCCTGTACATACATTTCAGAAGACAAGTAATTTTCAGAGTGCCTTCATTTTTTGATGGAATCCATGGGTGACACACCAAAGAGAATGAATGTGTCAGTATATTTTTGGACATATCTCTCTACTCATGTTTTCCCTAGCTCTGGAGCTTTATATAAGCTGAAGATCCTTGATTGTTCTTCATACAAACTGCTGCAATAAAAATAAAACTGTATTAAGACAAAATATTAGCTTTTATAACTTCTCCATTGCCACTGTGTGATTATGAGAACACTGGGTTTTTCAGAAAATCCTAATAAAGGATTATAAATATATAATTTGCTCGTACAATTGGGATATGTTTCTCTGCTATTTTTATTTTCAATTTTCCACTGAAAGAACCCAGAGTATCACTAAATGCGATGATTTTCAATGTTTCACATGGGTTTAGAGTTCACATGTCTGGAACACTAAATGTTCCAAAAACTTCTCACTCTACGCTTTAATCCATAATGCATAGCTCCCACTATCTTTTAATCATCTGTCTGGTTTAAATGTTGCTGGATCCCTGGATATGATATAATCTATGAATGTTTCAGAGAGCTGATGCCAGGCTGCCCTCTAGACACAGAAACTCACTCAGTGAATGTGAGTTTTGGAGACAAACAGCTGCGAGAGAGAGTAGGTGCAGTCCTGCTCACCCCATCCCCTCTTGCCAGGGAATGAGCCTGGAAATTAATCTGATGTTTTCAAATCACTGCTTGGGAGCTTCTAGATCTGGCCATTGATGCTCTGGTATCAACACCAAATTTTTCCATCATGTTGCTGCTTTTAAGTTTACAGAGGATTGAGCAGCAAACTATTTATTTCCAGGGAGCCATAAAAATAAGAATTCATATATAAGCCTGAAGCAATCAAATCAGGCCTGCTCTTAATACAAAATTCTTTAAGGTTTGAGAGGAGAGGCTAACTTCTCTGACTCATATTACAGAAAGTGATGTGATTTATGGATTTGCTTTAACATTGTATAGAATGGCATAAAGTACAATATCTAGGAAATACATGATCCTTCATTAAGGCTGGGAAAGGCTGCTCAGAGGAGATTCTGTGCAACTGTGATTTAACTTAGTTGTACTTGTTTTATTCCTGACAGCTGCTAGATGGCAAACATCTTGCTGTATGCAGAAATTATCTGTTCTTCATAGGGAAGAAGGGATGATGTATTCAGGACCATGTCAGCCTTGTTTCTGGAGAGACACTCGAGTCCTCCCTCTCTCAAACACCCTCGGTGACCTTTCCTGAGCCTGCTAATCTTCAGTACCTTCATTCTCTTCACACTAATGAAAATATTACTTCTTCAAGCCGCAGGAGCTTTTCTGAGTCCTGAGATACTTTATCAGGAATACAGAGGAGCTCTAACAATAAATTTATTTTTCTGTTTGCGTTTCCAGCCCACGAAGGACTGCGTCAGCATTTCAGAGCAATACCGTAACTTCCCAGGACAGCTATCTCCACGGGGATTTTTGCAGATATTGTGTGATTTACGAAGGGGTGGCTGCCATCCTGCATCCTGTGACTCTTTCTGCTGCTTTTGAATGGCAAGCACAAGGCCTGGGTGCCAAGTCACAGAGAAGATTGTCTAGCAGGAGCAGCTGCTGCTTGGCAGCTGCAGCATGGCAGCAGCTTTGAAGCTGCCCATGGCTCTGTCACATGTTTGAGCTACCAAGAGACTGCCTTGGCTTCTTTGTCCTTTAGAGATGCCATTTGCTAGGAAACATGCTTTGGTTCTTTGCAATTTTTCATGTCGTGCATGAGCTCTGAGTTTGTCAACAGGGGATCCAAAAGTTATCGTTTGCATGTGGAAAGAAGGGCTCTGAGCTTGGAAACGTGGCAAAAGTGGTAGAAATGCTGGTGTGAGGCGATTTGCATAAAGCAAAATAGTTAGAGAAGTCCAATTTGAAAAGAATTGCTAATCTGTCATCTGAAGTTATGTTTTATAAATAGGAAACAAATAAAAAAGCTCAATCATGTCTGGTACTCTGCTGAAAATCAGGCCCTCGAATGGATCTCGGACTGGTTTATGGAGAATTTATGAGCACTTTAAAAATGAGGGTACTTGGATTTTACAGAGGGAGTATGTTTCTACAACAGGTTTTATGGATTATAAATAATTGAATGAACAAATATGTTATTTGACTTTCCATTCAAACAAAAAGAAAGCAAAAAAAAGCAATGTCTGCATGTTTAAGCCCAGCTAAGGCTTTCTACTTCCATACTGATTGTTTTGAAGCAGTTCATAGCTGATTTGTCAAAAATTACATAGAAATGCATTTTACACCATTTACACTGGAGTTTTCACCCTTCAAATAGTTCCAGACCAAAAAAAAATACAATTTTAAATTTTTTTTTAAAAATTTTTAAATTTTTTAAAAAATTTTTTGTTTATTTGTTTGTTTGTTTGTTTGTTTTAATTTTTTTTTTATTTGTATAAGCTTTTTATAAAATACCTTGTCCGGTAAAGGTTTCAGGACTGCATTTATTTTCCTAATAGACATGAATGCATTGCTTATGCACTTTAATTTCTATTTCAGATTTTCTTCTGTCAGTTCTTAGTTCTAAATACAAATTCAGCATAAAAACGCCAAATGTTTCTTTCATTTTTCTTTCTTACTCCAAAAGTGAAGAAAAATAGAAGTTTTTTACCAGAGCTAGAAATTTAGTGGCTGTGAAAGAGCACTGGTTGAGAGCACAGGTAATCTTTTTGAGTGCCTGGCTTTTAATTTGTCTAAAGAGTTAATACCAAGTTTTCCATCCAGGTTCCATTGGCTTAATTTCAAGGTATATGCTCACCTAATAGTGGGCATTGTTGATGAAACAAAGAAAGATTGCTGCATCAGAGTTTGACCCCTCGTGTTGAACTGTGATTAATCCTGCCTGTCCATGTATTAGCCCAAGAACCCATTTTCAAACTGCTTTGGAAACCTCCAGTAGGTTCTCAGCATAACCCTCTGGATGTTCCCCAAATTCCGACTTTGTTCTGTGTAATAAGGTTAAGCTGCAAAAATGGGTAAAGGTTTCAAGGTGGGGTTTTGCTGAATGCTGTTTCTGGAACCAAGGTGGGAAATGGAAAATCATGGTAAAATGGCATTTCTTTGCAAGGAGCAGCATCGATGAGGGAGAGAACAGGGCTGGTCATGGCCGGTCTTGAAAGCAAATGAATTTTCATTTTGCCCCTGAATTAGGCCAAAATAGAATTCACTGCCTTTGCTGCTGTGTCACTGGACCTTCCCTGCCAGCTGACCCATCCTAAAGTGATGGTACAACCAATACACAAGGCATGTGTTGGGTGAAACTGAGGGCTAGGTGGGACAGTTTCCTTCAGAAAGGGGCCAGGTGGAAAAAAAAATGGCTTTTTTCTGTGTACCATTTTTCTATAGCCATTGAGTGCTGGATTAAGGATAGGCTTCTTTTTCTGTAACATAAATGGCAATTTCTGTCCCCAGCATTTTCCTGGGCTGGGGTGGTAGCAGGCTTCATATCACCCAAGGTCAAGAGACAGTAGAAGGGAAAATTTAGGAGTCTGCTCTGCTAATTCTTTGCTCACAGACAAGAACGGATGATGAGGCAAAGCACTGCCTGTGTGAGGCCCAGATAACAGAACTTCATCCCTCATTCCCCACCTGAAGAAGAATCATGGCATGTACATTTTTAACCCAAATTCCCACCATATACAGTCCTGGGGTTTGGGACAGTTTGGTCGCTGTGTTTGTTTTTCTTCTGGCTTGTAAGATGGCTCTTAACAGCAGAAGTTGGAAGATGGGATTTCCCAGTTTTTGTCTCTCATTTCTATCCGTCTCTGTTTCCTTGGAGATGTTCCAAAAAAGAAATATTAAACTATCCTAGTGCACTGAATTCAGATGGAGCTCCTTCCTCAGACGCTAGTCCCACTGGAGGGACTCATGGAGAGGTTTCTCTGGCACTGACAGTTGGAAATTACCATGTTTCAGAAGTACTTACAATTCCCTGCTTAGCGCTGGGGAGAAGATCCTGCATTAAGGGAAGAACTGAAACAAAATCTTTTGCAGATAGATGAGTGACACACAATGTGTTTTCTCATCAGCTAATTTTTGCTGCTCTTACTTTTTAATCTGCTGGCCTTGAATCTTGATCTCTGCTAATCCTAAAAAAAAAAAAAAATTACCAAAGTGATTATTTAAATTGATACACAGCAAAGTCTGTTATCTTTTATTTAATCCATCTCTTTATACAGCTACCTTGCCCCTTCAGAATTCATCCTAAATCATATATTTTAAGCAGTATCAAAAGGAATTAGTCATCCCAACACTGAAGTTGTGACCAGCAGACACTGATTCTTGTTATGTTTCAGTTTACATCTTCCATTTTCAGTGCTTGACAAAAGGGCATCGGCTTAATTACCTGTGATGTTCCTGACTAGAGGGAAAAGGTTCTCAGTTTGAAGTTGTTAATAAAAAGCAAACTTGCTTATTGTAAACCACTTCATTGTCTTCTCCCTTCTGGCTGACATTTATGAATTGCCTTCACAGGAGCCTGGGTTGGGTTTATCAGGTCCAGATAACAGAATAAATTTCTATATGATTTAAAACACTGTCATTGCTCTGCTCCTTAGGATTTTGTGACAAAACATGGAAAACTGCTGACAGAAAAGTGATGGCCTACTTGATATCTTGCTTTACATTCCTTTTGGGATCTGAAAGGGATTTTGAAATACCACAGCTTGCAGAAGTCGCAAGTGGTTTTGTTTGGCATTTCTGCTGCAAATTTGCCTTTGCTTTCACGTCTACTGTGTCGCTGTTGAACAGCTAGTGGAGTGAAGACCCAAGCCGTGTCGAATGTGGCAAATTTTTGATTTTATTAGTTAATTCTAAAACTTATATAGATTTTCAAAGATCATCTGGATTGGGTCATTTCAAAACCTCCCCCTATGCCGATTGGCCAGGCTTGAACCGCCTATGTTTCCAGAGACCGTTTCAATAACATCCAAACTTTATCTTTGTTTATAGAACACAGGAAGAAGAAGAGAAAAATTCCCATGGGAAAGAGTCTGTGCTTGCCACACTACTGGAGGTCACTGAGGTGGCACCACTGTCCAGAAGGGACAGCAGGATCTGAGTTTTGCATCTTTATCCCATGTTTAATTTTTCCATAGGTATAGATCCACATTCCTAAGGCACACTCAGTCACTGTAGGGAAACAGTCAGCACCACCTCAGTAACAAAGGCTTCTGTGGGTGTTCAGACAAGCCCCAGCAGAACAAAGTAGATCAGGTACACAAAATGCTGAAAATATTCTTCCAGTTACATATCATTAAGGCTTTTCAGATATCAGTATGTCTGCTGTAATTGTATATTGCCTCACAAGAGGTTTGACCACAGAATTCAGATTTTATGTTCAGCATCATAAATTTCTTGTTAAGCCTTAGGCAGAAATTTTTCTTACAGAAATATGATTTCTGTTGTAGATGAACACTGGAACACTATAAAGCACTCATTTTGTAATGAACCTGCTTGTCTTGAAAACAAACACAATTTTAAGAGCTTTTTCTCTAAATGTGTAAGTCAGACTCCCCTGCTTGTGACTCTTCTTATTTAGTTCTCTCTTTAGTTCAGCAGCAAGAAAAGGAAATATGAAACAACTTCTCTCTGTTAAGGCAGTTTTCCCTTCTTGTTGCTTCTTGCTTCTTCTTCTTCCTTGTAATTACATTTATGTTTTTAATATAGTGGGATACTCATTGCACACCATACTTTCCCATTGATGGACAGAACAGATTTTTTTTCAGACATTCTTGTAACTACTGCTACTACCTGCACTGAGGAAACCTCCTCAGCTTATCTGCCTATTTCTTTTATGGCAGATAGCTGAAAATTGCTAGTCAGGAAACCCACCAAAAGTGAAGGTTTGGCTCTTTTTCTGAATTAAAATTGAAATTAAATAAAGGAATGCCTCTTTTGTTGAAATTGTTACTGATTTTTATTCTGTCTGGCCAACGATATGAACCCTGTCATCAATTTAAATTTGATTTGGACTGTGAATTATGAGATTTTAATCAGATGAGGTGGTTGTAAACTGCTGATTTTTTCCTCCAATGGAAAGTGGTGCTTAAATGAAACCATTAAAGCAGGCTACTTCTAACTCCATTGTACCAGGGAAAGCTTTCCAGGCATAGCACACTGTGTTTAGTATCACTTTAGAATTCTATAAATCTTTGATCAGCTTTTATTTAATCTTTGTCTAAATTGGAAGGTAGCGATGGTCCCTTAAGATTTTGTATGGAGTTGAATGAAATTTAATAAGGCGCCTGACAGTTATTTGATTGTGATTCGTAGCATTTTCATTTTACAGACTTAAGCAATCCTGACCTCAAAAGGACTGTCATTCAGACTAGGTGGAGGGTGGGGAAATCAAATATTTTATTCTTCTTTGTTCCAGTCCTTTTTACTTGATAAGCCCTTAATAAAAGTAGGAATGAAGTCCTTGCCAGTTCTTAGACCAGTTCTCTCTTCAGAGATAGCAGATTCATTTCTGGAACATTTTAGAGCAGGAAATGCAAAACAAGACAACATCTAAATGGCTCCACATTGACAACCTTGACAGCCTGTATAACTTTGGAGTAGAGAGGAGCTAGGACATGGGATGACATGGCTTTCTTCTCAGGGGACCACCTGGTGAATTTTGCAGGTCCCCAGAACAGCCCGTGGGTTACCCTGAGCTCCAGGAGGTCCTGCTGCCCGCTAAGGCAGAAACCGTGTGTTTTGAAACTATGAGTCCAATTATTTCAGCCTGCTGCACTACAGAGAGCCAAGAGAATGAAGCTGATCTCTTGCAAAGCTGGTGTCTCTCAGAGCTGCCTCTCTCCCAGGCTCATGGAGATGCCATCTCGATTATTAAAGCACAATTGCGTTAGTGACGAGCTGCTTCCCTCAATTAGTTTTGACACAAGGTAATTTTATGGCTCCAAGCATACTTATCTTTGACTCCTGATGGATTTTCCTACGTCCTTGTTTACTACCTAAACCACCTTTTCTTTTCTTTTTACATTTGTATAATGCACTGTTCAGTGTTTCAATTTTAATCACAGTTATGTATTATTGTTTATTATTTGCATTAGACTAATGGCTAAATGTCAAGGCCCCATTGCATTAAACACAGTAAAATATATTAACTATCTTTTTAAATCATTGACAGAGACTCCTGCTATGTCACTGTGCTTACAAGAGTTTGGTCCAATATCAGCAGTTTATTTTCTATTTCCAAGTGAAGCAATCAAAGAGAAAGAGGAATGAAAAATGAGTGGAAAGAGTTGGTTTTAAGCAGAGATTTAATTTGAGCCAGTGACTGAGTACTCAATACTGTGCTTGAAACAGATGAATTTCACTGAATATTGCAAGCAAATGTAAGGATCTTTATGAGGCAAAACCACTATAGGAGCATAAAAACTGGCATTTGGCCCAAATTTTAGCTGCTCCAGTACCCAGTCTCTGACTGTATGACAGACAGATAACCTGCCCTGCAGAATTCCCATTCTGGTCCCTACCAGTAGTTAAACTCATGAGGGATAATATCCTGTACAAAACCCACGCTTGGGAGGTGATTCCAGCATGCTGCACAAAGAAGGTGCTTTACAGAAATATTTGGACAGGTTATTAACATCTGTTTGCCTATATTTATGTGCATCTCATGCTGCTTGTTTGAAAGCGTGGGAGGCAGAAAAACACGGTATCAGTATTCCAGGCTGGAATTCCTTTCATTCTGGATGCAGTTCTGGCAATATTCTTCCCATTTAGTGAAGTGTTTCCATTGCTGTTAACTTCAACAGCATGAGCAGTTCTATTCAGCTCAGTTTGACCTCTCCTATCGTTAGGACAGTGCCCAAGGACCATCATCAGATGCTTTTCATGTACACTTGGAATGGCCACTTTGAATAGGATTTTCAGTGCCACTGAGCTGATTGGGAGCCTGGGCTGAAAAAGTGATCTGGACACTTCTAGATGGTTCTGAAAGCTTTTAAGAGGCAGTAAATAAAGATGAGTAAAAAGGAGATATTTCCAAAGTGTTAACCAACCTCCTTTTGATTATTCTGCTCTACATATGCCTCTGGATCTTTGGGAATCTGGAGCTTTGGGACTAAGAGTGGGAAGTAGTATGATAAAATAGAATCCTAGAATCACAAAATAAGTTGGCTGGAAAAGAGCTTTGAGATCATCAAGTCCAATGATTAATCCAGTGCCACCACCATGTTCACCATCAAGCTGTGTCCTCAGGTCCCATATCCACATTTATTGATAACTTCTAGGGATGGTGACTCCAGCACTTCCCTGGCAGGTGGGTTGGTACCAAACAGGTCTGTATTTGGGGCAGCAGTCCCAACTGACTATAAATTACCACAAGATTTTTAAATGTCTGACACAAAATCAAGATTTTCCTTTCCATTCCTTGGTGAGGAGGACCAAAATTCACCAATGTGTGGAGGCTTACTGCACTTTATAAAACATTCACTTAAGAGTAACTCAAAGGAAGACAAAAGCTGGCTGCTGCCAAGTCTTGCAAGGTTGTTCTTCATCCTCAGGTGTCTATTCCTCAAAACACCTTGATTTTTCTTACCCAATATTGGGGTATATTCGGCATGAATATCACTACAGGGCATCACATTTTGAATTTAATTCAGAAGTCTCAGTGCTCTGCAAACTGAGCTCAGCTCTCCTTTTCAGTAGTGTTCTTTCAGAACTGTGAGTGTTCAGGTGTGTTCCTCACTCAGAGAGACTCTGCATTAAATCTGTAAATATGCACAGCTGATTGCCAATACCATTAATAGGAACTGCACCTGTATTCATAAGAGGGAACAGAAATGGTGCCTTCAGGTTTGCTATTCCTTAACAACAGTAATGATGCTTTGAGGGCAGTATTACTTTAAGAACAGAGCCCATTTAATTTGCTTGGACTTTGAAATCTTCTGGTAGAGAGTAATTGCCTGACACACAGCTCCTAGGAGGTGAATTTAAATGAAATACATTTTCCAAGCTGCAAAGCAAAATTACTAAATGCCTGATTAGAAGATCTGTGTCACTAGTACTGCTTCATTACGAGGAGTCTCTTAAAAATTTCATATCAACACTTGCCTTTCACAGTCCACAGCCTGGTGCCTATTAAGGCACAGAACAAACTCTGTCTTCCTGTCTGCCATGGAATGGGGTAAGACCAGCACTGACCTGTGTTTGTAGGGTACCAGAAAGCCCCGTGGAAGAGGACAAGTCCATGCCATGGCCTGGGGAAAGCACTGCATGGCCCTCCTGAGGTGTACATGGCTCTCTTTTCAGAGCTGGGGGAGAATATCCTGGTGGCTGGAGTGGTTTTTTCTCCTTACCCTGAAAAGGCAGGATATAAAAGACTAGGAATTTTCAATTTTCAAATAAAGGAGAAACAAAATGGCCAGACCTAAACTGCAAACAAGGGAGGGATTTGTGCACAGGAAAACAGCTCTGGCCATCAGACTCATCTCTTAGGAGACATGGAGGATTTCTCTTATTTACTCTGCCTTGCTCCATTTTCATTGCAGGCTATCCAGCAACTTGTTGTGTCCCTGAATGGTTATTCTTAAGGTAAGCCTCCAAATTTCAGACATATAAGGCCAAGAAAAAGCCTAAGGCTTGATTCATAGCTACACTTATGTCTATTTATGTTAGGGATAATCAAGGATGACCCAAATTCAGGATTATGAATTAATAATTAAGCTCAACATCCATTTCAGAGGTTAACCACTTCGAATTTAGGCTGAATTCTTCTTCTAATGGAGTTTTCAAGGCTAGAGAGTTGCAGTCAACTAGTGAAATTGCAAATGAAGTGTTAATTAATTTAATTTTATAAAAATAATATTTTAGCATTCAAATAACCAGTATTTTGCTCTCCCTAGTTGTGTTAATTTATGGCAAAGAAAGAGCTGTTTGGAACAGCATGTGAAATTCATATACTTAATTTCTGATAATCTCTAAAGAATCTAGGTTGTGTTCAGTGCATATATTTCGACTGAAAACTGGCTAATTAACATGAACTGCACAAGATTGCTCTGCCTGAATCCATTTCCTAGTTTTCTTCTGAACCTTTTTCAGTAGGGGGAAAGGGAGCTCTGTTATCAGAATGCAGTGGGATTTTTTTCCATAGTGTTGCACAGTTTTTTTATAATGTGACATTATACAGCAGCCTCATTATATTCAACTCAACAATGTGTTGCTCAGCCATGAGCTTGATGGCTTCATGGAGCATGGGGTGAGTTCAATTCCTCTTTCTAAAGGAGATGCATCTTGCTTCACTGCTTATTTTCTGAACTTTAAAAGATGCAACTTTACAAAATATTCTACAGCTCCTGCTCAGGGGGAATAGAGAGTGGCTCAGTGACAGACTGCAGTGGAGGCCATTCTGAGCAAAGCCACACTGTTCTGGGTTAGAGAACACCTCTCCCTTCTTTAACCTTCCATTGCCTTAATTTTTGGAATGACTAGCCCCTGAAACCTCTGATATTTAAATCCCAAAGCAGTGCTGCTCACACTACGCTGCCTTGACTTCCTCCCCTATTTTGTCTCCCATCACAACTATGTGTCCTTTTGCTGTAACTTTTCCCAAATTGGCTCTTCACCACTAAAGGGGAAATTTTAATGGGCTTCACCCCATTAAAGAGTATCATTAGTTACACTCCAAACCCCACATTGAGATTGTAACTCCTGCTTGCTTGTACTTGCAGCTCCTTACCCAGAACCTCAGAGGTGCTCCTGCCCTGCACACCGACTGGTGGGATCCTCCTGCTGGGAGGGGACAGCTGGGAAAATTGAGGCAACTTCATATTGCCTGGATCTGGCAGGTTGGAAATAAGCTGCAGGGACACTGATAGAGGTGATGTGAGAAGAATTTTGGGGCATATTTACTATTATGCCCAAAACACAGAAGTCCCCAAAAAGCACACTTGTTAGAACATACACTCACTTTTTGAAATTTTACCGAAGACAGAAATTTCTCTCCATGTGTGCAGGTTAGAGCTGTTTGCTTGTTCATTTGAATGGCTTGGAAGAAGCTGACAGAAGCAGCAGGCCAGGGGACTGCAGAGTCTCTCTCAGTCTGCTCACAAGGACACCATCAAGCCACTGAAATCCTCACAGGACCTGCAGCTGCTGTCTTCCCAAAGGCAGTTTCCATTGTTGAAGGATTGAAAACTCAAAGAGGACATAAAGCAGCTTCATTTAATAGCACTCTAATTCCTAAATTTCCTTAGAGAATGACAGCATTTATCAAAACTACTTCAGTGTTGTTTCTCTTCTGTGTTTCTCGAGGCAGGGTAATGCCTGCTTTGCAAAGTGCATAACAACGGATCATTATTTGTATTTAAAACAACAAAATCATTTATTTCGAGCTTGGCAACACTACAGGCTTTTTTAATGCTGCTCTGTCTTTGATGAGGAAATTGTCAACTGAGAAAGGACTTGGAAAGCAGTGTTTGTGTATTAGAAAGTGGGGACTTGTTTATAAGCCTCCAGAAACCTCTGAGAAACTCTTCAACAAGTGTATTAAGTCAGTGAGACAACTCATGAAGTGAGGTTCCACTAAGCATGGACATCAGAATTTACCCCTGCAGGAAATCTAGGTTTCCTAGTAGTGTAATACTCTGAGAGACATACTTGAGTTAAATTCTTTTTCATATCCCAAGATTTATCAGCAATTTCTGTGGTGTTACAGAAATGGCAGAATCCTTCCTAGCGATGGAATGCTAAATATTCCTACAGTTGGCATAACAATTTACCATGAGGCTTGTCAGATAGAAAGCTCTTCCTGGCCTGTAGGTGCAAGGAGCCCTACTACCTGTGGTTTTTTGTATTTGCTGATTTTTGTAAGAATTAGAGAGTTTTGAAAACTTCCATGTGTTGAAATGCATTAATACCGCTGAGGGTTTCCCAGCAGCAAGAGAAATGCTTGCATTTCATTTGTTTTAAAGTAATCCAAATCACCAAAGTCCACGTTTTACAAGAAGTGATTTGGAAGTGAATATCAGTATTGTTATGGAGTTACTGACCTGGTTGGAAATATTTAAGGCTGCTTCATGACGGGGAGCCTGCCAGTGTCTAACAGGACAGGGTCTAGCTCAGAAAACTGAAATAGTTTTTAAACTGCCTTTAAAATTTTTTAAAAAGAGCAATTATCCCAGAAAATGTGATTCCAAAGGCATATCTAATCTTAAATCTACTATATGTTCAGTTTGAAGTCTCTCAATGTTTCATTAGTGACTGTACTCTCAGAAAGCATGTCTTGAGACAAGATACTAAACTTGAAGGACCATTGTTCTGTGAAACACAGCAATACAGTGTTCAGTGATATATATCTAGAGAATAATAGAAGATCATGTCATTTGCTTTCTCTCTGTTCTGAACTTGATGGGAGAAATTAGGTCCATGCTAGCACAGATCAGTTACCCAACCCTTGGAGGAGACTTGGTAATTAAATTAGTATCTTCGATGCTATTTTGTTCAATATATTTCTGCTTTTATTCCCTAATCTTTCAATCTGCCATTGAGTATTTAAGGCTATTTTAAGACTCCACTTTGAAAATCTAAGACGATTTCTTCTACAAATGATGTGAAGCACCCAGAGAGAGCACAGGAGCTATGGAGAGAACGGGACATGTTATTTCTGAGAATGTCAAAGGGACTGAAACCCACTCCTGGATACTAAACCTTCTTTCACAGCACATCTCCATTTCACACTTCATCTGCACAATGGCTTTAAGTAACACCTCTCTGATGGAGGGATGCAGTGGGAAAGTTAATAAACACTGCAAAGATGACCTGATTATTCACAGAATGATATGAAATTCTGAGCATCTCCCGAATTTAGGAATAAAGACCTCAGCATTTCTGTAGTCCAGGATTCACAACCAATACCTCCTCTCAGTATTGCCCGCCCTGGCACTGACCTGGGAGTGCAAACCCTCCAGGGTGTGGGTTTTTAACAGAGCAGAATGGTAATTTCACAGCCCATCACAGCAAGCCCTGCATTTATTGAGGAGCTGGCTGCTCTTTTGAAAATTTATTTTCCTGCATTCAGTCTGCTCACCAAGAAGCAAACCCTGACCAAGGGAATCAGGTGACATCAGCTGAAAGCAGAAGGCTCTGGCTGTGCTGGAGGGAGGATTTCTGCTCCCAGCAGTGACTATGGAGAGCCAAGGGCTCAGCTCCTGTTGCTGCTGGCTGGGCAGGGGATGAGAGGGCTGGACAGGATGGGTGATGAGCAAAACCAGAGCTCCTGAGCCATGGGCATCCCAGAGGATGGAATCTCCACTGCTACACTCACACAGGGAAAATCCAGATGTCTCTCTTTACACAGAGATATCTTCTGTCTACGTTTTATCTGAGCCCTGGTGAAGGGCAGGAGCAAGCCTCTTACTTTGAACATTAGCAGGGATTTAAAGACTGTTTCTTTTCAGCTCACATGTATTTCCCTGCCCTCATTGTCTTCCACCTTTTTGGACAAAGCAGATGCTGAATGCATATAAAATATTTTCATTACCTTTTTTTGTTGTTGCTTTCCATTGTTTTGAGGAGTGGCCCAACATCCAGTGGATGTTAGAACTATGAACAACACAGCTTTGCACCATTTAATAAAATGTTGCACTCTCTGTGAGAACTCCACCATTTTTATCCTAACATAGCAAAGCATGAAGCAGATTTAGTTAGAAAAATAATGTTCTGGTACTGCCATGTCTTGTCCCTCTAACACATGATTAATTACCCATCTCGATGCAGGTTTTATAAACGTAATTCCTGCTGATATACATGTCCTTTTCCCCACCCCTGGGAGTGCCCCATAGCAATCAGGTGAGTAGAAGGAGCAGTGGGTCTCTGTAAAGTCCTGGGGGTCTTTAAACTCAGGATTAGTGACTTTGAAAGGGCTGTTAGGGACAGGAGACTTCCTGATCTGATCCAGTTCCAGGGTGAGCCCAGCAGTACTTCCCAGTGGTTTTTTCAATTTTATTTATTGTTTAATCTGAAAGTTCAGTGGAAATTCAAGTTTCGATACTTCACAAAGAGCTTTAAACCCTGACAGATTCTGGTTTTGACAACTGTGAAAACCCTATTTCCCTATCTTGGCGATTCCATGTGACAAATCCATCATCATTTCTCTCTGCCTCTATGGTACTGGTTGAACAGAGTCGGGGTTTCTTGTTTGCAGCATGTTTCTCGTCTGTAAAGGAAATCATAGCTACACTGCCTTTACATGAGGAACCAGAGCACTCGAATACTTAATTCTAAATGTATACTCTGGCAAATGAAGGAAACCATTACTCTGGAACAGCACACTTCAAACATTAATCATAATTATTAATCACACAAAGTTTTATGAGAAACTTGAATGTAAGTCCAGGCCTCTAGTAATTGTCACATTAGCACATATTCAGTGCATACAGCAAAGCAGAGGTACATGAAATCATTCTGCAACAAATAAGTGTTTTGCAGTCTGATTTAATTTAGTTTCATGGCATCAAGCCATTCTGATTTTTTTTAAAAAACATTATAATAAGAATGAGTAGTTTTGAGGTTATAGAAATCTCACTCTCTTTCTGAATTGCCTGAGAAGGTCTTTGCTGGAAGTTAACTGACAATTACAGATTCTTAGGATTTCTATAGTTCTTGAATGTGTTTGTTATATACCATTAGTCACCAGGTGAAGCCCGTCAGTAATGGCAATACCCTTCAGCAATAGCTGGGGAGAATTTAACACTGATTGATGGCAGGTCACCTGGAATTGGTTGGCAGAATTTCCAATTTTCTGTTGGGAAATTGCTTATTTCTTGAAGTCTATTCCCATTTTTACAAGTGGACAGCCAGCTGAGATTATACATTATTATGTGTCTAACTATAAAATTGTGATGGATGGTGTCACACATTTGAAGAGAGAGTTAAACATTTCATTTAGGGCTGGTTTTAAGAAAAAGGCTAAGTAACTTTAAAATAAAAACTGTAACCTACCTTTGGCTTTTATTTGTTCATCTAGATTCAGAACAGAAGTGTTGCACTTTAACTAGTTTTAAACAAAGAGTTCCTTGCTTTGTTATCATTCTTATTAAGCATTCAAAGGGTTATGATATCTTTGTTGTAAACAGATTTTCAGTTTCTAAGGCTTGTCCAGGGACTGACTGATGGAGCAGATTAATGTTTTACTTTTACTTTTGGGACCTCGGTTAAAATTCTGGCAAAACTGCATTGACAGAAAATCAAAGGCCATTCAGCAAAGCCTTCCTACGGTTCCTCTTCTAAATCATGAGGGAGGGCAGCCAAAAACAGCCAGGCATTTCCTGTTTCCAAGGGGATACGTGATAAAAGCAAGAGCAGACTTAGCATACAATGTGTATTCTCTCTTTGAAACCGGGCTGAATTGGTTTGGAACAAAGAACCCACGCCCTGCTGCAATGGAAAGGAAAAGAGTGACCCGAGGAATAAAAGCTGGAGCTGTAATTCACACAAGATATATATTTATGACAGTCTCAAAATAGAAACAAAAGGGAAGGGCTGTGTGTTGAAGATTTAAAGCCAAATTTTGCTAAGATTGGCATCACTCAAATGAGGCTGCCTGTGTGGAGAGCTCAGAGCTCTTTCTTGCATGCCCAGGTCCCCAGACTGGGACAGGGAAACTCAGAGCCTTCACTGGAGATTTAAAGTATAAAAGGTCTTGCCCTGGCAGCTCTTCAGAGTGAGCCCTAGAGGGTAATAGCAGAGTTAGACATCTCAGCACCTTGTTCACCCTCACTTGTTAGAATAACAGAAGATTCACAAAATACTCTGAGTTGCAAGGGACCCACAAGGATCATCGAATCAGATTTCTTGTGCCTCCTTTCTGACTTATTTCAATTTCATTTCTTCCCTATAGTGTGAAATTGCCCAAGCAAGATGGGGTTGGGAGGACTCTCCTCTGTTTTTAAGTAGCCTTAGCTTTGTCACCAGGGATTTCTGGAAGGTGCTAGAGGTGGGATTGCAGCCACTCTGACAGGGACTCACTTCTTGCAGTGTGTTAATTACTGGGCTGAGTTTGAACCACCATTCCTTCAGCTGCCTTTGACAAATAGCTGATTATTGTGAGTTAATTCTGTAACGTTCCATCCCCTGCTGGTTTCTGGGCTGCACATTCTGAACCTGCCAGGAGATTCCAGTGTCCCAGAGGGTTTGGGGCTCCTTGCTGCTGGGAGGCAGCAGAGGTGCCTCAGCCATGAGCAGCTTCCTAGGGGGATTAGGTAACTACAGGCAGCACTGCTTCTTGCTCGTATATTTTTCTCTTAAAGCAAAAAAAAACCAAAAAGCTTTAAGTTTCCCTTTGGGTATTTAACACCTTCCCTGGCCCTGAGAGGAGCTCATCCTCACACAGAGTCTCAATCCAGTGCTTCAGTGACAGAGTGCCAGGGTGGGAGCAATGGCCACTCGAGGTGCTCGAGGTTCACCCTTTGAGAACTTCAGTGCTGATCAAATCTTCCCCTACAAGAAATCAAAGACAAAGGGAGTTTTTAGAAGCTAGTTCAAGCGTGCAAGAAAATCCCTGTAGAAGATAGGAATTGGCAGCACTACTTCAGAGGCTTTCATATTCCAAAATTTAATTAGATCTGCTCACCTAGAACTGTTGGAAATATGTTTACTGCTTTTAGATCTTTCTGTCTTATGAATTCTTATTATGAAGCAGCTATTAAATATCACACAGTGTCAGAATCAGAAGTCTATCCTACTAGGAGCAGCCAAATGTATTATTTACTGTTTGTCTCAAATTATACTTATTTTATTTATTGCACAAACAAATAGTGTGGTTTTATTTTTTCTTGAACTAAAAATGCATTTAGGATCTGTCTTTATTTTCAGTGTACTCATTTTCACTATACATTATCTAATTTTGCTATATTGAAAATTAACTGATCCAGAATTGTTTTGTATGCCTAAGCTAGAAACTAAACAACAGCCTAATTATTATTTTTAATCCCCAGAAAGTATAAAAACTAAACACGTTTCTGCAACATTTGGAATCATACAAGCATTGCTTTATTTTCTCAGACCTAAAAGCCAATACTTGCATAACTATTTGATGCTTTTTATCAGAAGCATTGATGCACATCAGTGAGAACTTTCTACCACCTTGAAAATGACTTTTAGAATATTTCATTAGCAGACTGTCTTTCAGAACTCAAGTTGACATTCATGTTTCTTCACACCAGTCTTTCATCCACAAAACTCTTTGTTCTGCTGAACAGTTTCGAGACAATATGGGCAATCAAAAAAGCAAAGGCTTATGACCTATCTGCATCTTCCATTCCAACATTTGATCAGTCTTATTCAAATCTCATCTTTTAATACTCCTTTGAGAACTTTCTGAGGATTTTATTTCCTTTCTTTCATTATGATTATATTATTTCAAAAACTTCAAACTTAATGAAATGGTAGCTCTCTATAAAGTGAGAGGCGGACGCCATTGGTGGCTACACATTATCCATTTTCATCTCTTTCAATAGCCTACGTGGAAAGAATCTGAAATCCAAAATAGTGGGGAATGTCTTTTATATGTATATTTTGCATTCTGGGAGACATGTGGTTATCTTGCAGTTCTGCATTTTTCTTAAAAGTAAAGCACTGGAGCAACGTAGGAGTTGTAGGGAAGTGGAAAGCAGCCTGGGACCCATGAAACCAAACAATTTGTGTATTTAGAAAGACAAAGGCTTTTATTACCAATCAATACCTCTACCTCAAATGCTTTACCAATACAGACTTTAGCACTCCCTGCTCTGCCAGCTCCCTGCACATCCACGTGTGGCCAAAAGTGTATTTGTGCCTTCCAAGGGGATTCCTGGATGCACAGAAACTTTGTGTCTGCACACACAGGGCTTCCCTCACACAGTCACCTCACAAAAATCAAATTGTATGGCTGGTTTAGGAGCCCAAAGCTGAAAGCCAGACAAACACAGACACACCTGAGTTAAGGCTGCTTTGGGACTCTTGTTTTCCCTCCTTGTGTGCAGATCCTCCTGGTTCTGCAGCGATAACAACTGCGCATCCTTTTTTCCACCACTGCTCCAAAAAATGAAGTCACTACAGTGTTGATCTTAAATTTTGCATAAGATGGTTGCTTCTCTGGAGTTTAGGAGTGTTTTCACTCCTGCTCCAAGAGGCAGAGCTTCCTTTGTGGCTGTCATATGTAGCAGGGCCAGATTCTCACCTGGTGAAAATTTGTGCCACAGCAGGTAGTGAGACAGTGAACTCTTTCCCATCACACATATTCACGCAAGCTTCATCAGCAACCTCCTCTTTTTCCCTTGAATTTTATCCTAAAATGGAGACAAAAATTTATGTGCAGTGCCTGACAGAAAAAGTTTTATGTGCCACAGTAGTTCAGCTGCTGATGAGTGGAATCTTCTTTGTCAATAGTTGCATTTCACTACCAGGGAAAATCTTTTCTGTTAGCAAGCAGATAAAATCTGCTTTGGCAGTATCTGTGCTCCTCTGCAGGTAAAATCTTCTCCATCAGCAACTATACTTTCCACTCAGATTTAATTTTCTCTATCAGAAGTTGCCCCTCTGTGGCAAAAATTCAGAAGCTATTTCACAAAGCTCCTGCTCTGACTGACACAAACTATTGTAATCATTAAAACACTTATAAAAAGCTATAAAACTAATTCTCCAAAATATTGTTAAATGAAATGTTTAAGTTTCTGCCTATATTTTTCTTGATGTCAGACTTCAAAAGCCAGGAAATAAAAATATAAGGCAGATTTTATTCCTTACCTCCCCCACCCTTTGCACCAAACACACATTTTATCTCTGCTGCAACTGCATTTATCGCAGATGCTACTGGATATACTTATTTTTTTCTTTTGTAAGCATTGCCTGAAGAAGATTTCTGTCCATAATGTTGGATTTCTGTCCATAATGTTGGACTTCTGTCCAACATTTTAGGGTAGCAATGAGCTTAAACGTAGATGAAAGAGCCCCTAGAACTGTAGCAGCTAATGGACTGACAAGTACTTGCACAGTGTCTTCAGTATATTAACCAGGTTAAACAAATTAAATGAATTACCACATCACTGACTCCCATGCTATTTCTGAGATAATAAATGCCATTTAAAGCAGTGTGTGCACATCAATATGCAATCTGAGCAGGCATTGTTCTCTGTGATCCACAGGGCATTGCTGGGACAGCCACTGTGTTGTGCTGGGGAGCAGCAGGAATACTTTTCCAGATGCACCAATTCCAACTGTCTGAACAATGCCAGCCATGATCCTGCCAGTCTCCAGCACTCCTGGTTTAACCTCCATGGTGTCCAGCTGCTGGAGATGGAATTTACCAGCCTGGAATCTCCTACTGGCTCCTGGGAAGCTGATTCCTTTTTGCAGAGCAGGAAATGCTCTCCTGCTGCCCCTACAGACCTAAGGACCCTAAATGCAGCCATCCCTGTAGAGTTAACAATAGCAGCTGCAGCCTGAGCTCTTGGGAATGAAACCTGCTGGGTGATGGATGTCCACAGTGTGCAGTGGGTAATGCTCAGGGTTCCAACTCCTCTAATTAATTTAACCTCCCGTGGCCAGGGGCCATGGGGCAGTGCTCGCTCTCCAGCCTGCCAGCTCTTTAATAAACAAACAAACAACAAGAAGCCACAAACCCAAAAGAAGCAGAAAATTACTTTTCCGCTGAGTTACTTGGGTTAAAGTAATTTCTCAGTGTTTGGATCCTCAAGGACGTTCTGCAGAAAATACATTTGGAAGGCAGTCCTCACTGTAAAAGATTATATAGGTCAATTGTTTTCCTCCAAATCTCTTTTATATGGATATGATTCCTTGCATTCGTGGACTGAAGAGAAGCTGCAGAAATCCCTTCTTTTTTTGAGTAAATGAAAAAAACACCTGTAAATATTCTCTTCGAAGTCTTTCTAAGACACTTGTAGTGGAGTTGTTACTTCTATGCTTTTAAAATCTAAACAAATGTTTTCTGTTTTCTTTGATTTAACTTCATAAAAATACTGCTGCTATTCCTTGCATTAGCAAACCTTTTCCTACTTGTAAACAGCATTTAATGGTTCCCAGTGGACAGTTTAGCTTGGGAACTGTGGGATTTACAGTGGCCTGTTCTTTCACTGGTTCAGAAATCTGGTCTTGCCATCACATATCATATCATATCATATATCATATCATATCATATCATATCATATCATATCATATATCATATCATTCATATATTTTTCTTTACTTCCTAGTCAGCTGAGACTTTATTACCTCATCTACAGTGCTAGAAAATTGTTAGACCTTGTTGTTATACTGCAGCAAATTCAAGCAGGAGGAAGAGTGTTCTAGGTAATCCTCTCCTAGGAGCAAGTGTGAACAAGCTTAACCCAGGAGAATAAAGACTTTTTAAAATACTCAGTGCAGGGTCAGTATGGCCTCTCTAATCTATTTAGAGATATGATAAAATACTGAATTTCACCAAAAAAACACCTTTTTTATAGGGGAGGGGAGGGGAGGGGAGGGGAGGGGAGGGGAGGGGAGGGGAGGGGAGGGGAGGGGAGGGGATTTCCAGCAGAGGAAGTTCATGTCTGTAAGTTGCTCGTGGAAGATGAACAGTTCAGGTTTGCAAACAAAAAAGAGCTGGAGAGGCTCTGCCCTCTGCCCAAAGGCTAAAACCAAACCTGCTGTGATCAGAACAACCAAAGTGACCAAGAAGTGGCAAAACTGAAGGTCACTGAACAGCTCTGCTGAAGGTGTCACCTCCTCACAACGTTCACAATGAAACAATGCCAAATCGCTGGTTAGACTGCACAGAACAGCAATGTAAAATATTGATAAAGACATTAGGCAATAACAATGGAATACTTGAAAAACTAAATGAGTCTGTTGTCCCAAGTGTATTATCATTTAACAGGCTTATTAAATATCACTATTTTAACAATTAATAGAAACCTGTCTTGCTGTAGGCCATTTTGATAACTGTTAATTAAGTATCTACAAATTCCTTACAAAGTCCATGTGCTACTAAGAATGAGATTAGGCATTTCTTGCTTATGTAATTTTGAGCTAATTATAAGACTATTAGATTTATCTTCTAAATACTCAGTAAGTTCTCTTTTAACAATCATCTTATATTTAATTAAAACACAGTATCTGGCTTGCTAAATTTGAATTAAATGCTTGCTGGAGACACTAAATTAAAGTGTTAGTAACATTTTACCAGTGCATAAAGGACTATACAGCTATTGTCACAATACAGAATTGTTATCCAGACAGCAAATAAACAGAGATGGATTTTCAAAGGTGTTGACTTCCATGGGCTCTTTGGAACATTCTTGAAGTAGAAAAGGATCCTGACTGCTGCTGTGCTGTTTCTTAAACAAAACTGATTTGTTCAAAAGCATGCATGGAAGGCACGTGAAAAATTAAAGGCAATGACTATTTCATTTTATAAAGGTGACTAATAGAAGAGCTCCCACAACTGAAGTTAATACTTGTTTACGAACAGTCAGAAAATTTATATTCTTTGGCCAAAAATAACGGGAAAAAAACCCTCATTAAATTTTGTGTGCCTCAGAAAATATTGGCAGTATTAGCATCATACGTGATTAGATTTTAAAAAAATATTTAGGGATCTGAAGATGAGTGGTTACAATGTGTCTTATGATCAGTTAAATTATTTATTCTGAAGGCAGAAAAATTATTTCCAAATAATTTAAATCTTGCATTTGTGTGTGATTTTATTTCTTTCATGGCCCTATAAAGCATTGTCCATATTGAGACGTTCCTCTTGCCTCTTTTCCTTCACCAATCTGAATTTTAAAATCTGTGTTAAGGGTTTGTTATTGGTTTTTTTTCTAAAGAAAATGATGGCCTTGTACACCCTGCTGTAAAAATGACACTTAAAAAGTACTGTGAAGAGAAATTACATTTTGCCTTTTGATTTCTCAAGAACCAGTAGTGGTAGGGACACTGTTACATTTTCTAAGAATGAGTTTTAATGTTTCAGTGCTACCCCTAAGAAAATTCCCCGTCCATATATATTCATGACAAGTTCTTTGTGCACAGTCGGTGTCATGGAAAGTCACAGCATTTTTGAATATGAAGAGAAAGGCTTAAGTGGGAGAACAGAACCCTAGAGAACTGTGATTTTTGACTCACGGAAACTTAGTTGCCGGGAGGTGTAAAGAGATGGAAAATGAGGGCTGGAAATAACTCAGGAAGTCACTCTGCTCCTTTGTCATCCTCGATAAACGCTTGCCCATCCTGTTTTACACCCCTCCAGAGGTGGAGGTGCTGCACTCTCCTCTGGCGATTATCTCATCCTTGTTTCAGTGTCCTCCCAGCACAGATGCTATTCTCGGTCCATCCCGAGCACTGCTGCAGCCGGAGCTCACTGCTCCTCCTTTCATCTCGCACAGCTGCACTTCCCCAGTCCTTCTCCTGCCTTGCCACGGCAAGGCTGTACCTCCGTGTGCCTCACCCTCCTCATCCTCAGGCTAGAGAGCCCCAGCTCGCTCCATTTTCCTGGAAAGCCGGGCTCTGTGTCTCTAATTATCCCTGCGCTGCTGCAGCTCTCGCCGTGCTGCCATCCAGCGCCCAAAGGCACAGCCAGCGCAGCTCAGCGCTTCGGGGATGCTGCCTGTGCCTCGCAGCCCCTCTGCACCCTCTGTGCCCTGCCGTGCACAGCAGCCAGTTATTATTGACTCCCGTGCACACCCTGATCCAGCAAACACCCTGCATTTTGGCAGAGCTTCCTCTCTGCTGGCAAATTCCTGCCTCACTCTTCCCCCTGCCTGTGTGCAGAGCTGTGTTCTCATCCCTGAGCAGCTGCACCTTGTCTGGAGCATTTCTCCAGTTTGGTATTGCTGGTTTTGTTCCTCCAGCAACTTAGCAGTCCCTTCCACCCCAGTTTTCAGAGCAAATTTAATGTCTGCTCCATTAACCAAGCCATTAATTTGAAATTATTTAATGATACTGGATACAAAGCAGATTGCTATGGAGACTCACCTGAAATATCCTTTCAGTAAAGCCATGAAATATTCATAACTAATCTCAGGCTAAAGTTTCCATTCTGTTTTCCCTCCCCTTGTAATTCTTTCATCTGTAGGATGCTTCTACAGGTTTAGGAAATGTTGTGTGAAGCAATGTCAGAAGCTGCAAAGGAACCAGTATGAACATGTTGTCTTTATAATTCTGCTATATCAGCTCTTCCGATTTCTTTTTGCTTTTGAATATTATTCCTCTCAGGTAGAAAAGAAATTGGCACCTTCTGCCTTCCATGTGCTTCTGCAGGACCTCCTGAATAGCCAGGATGAGCACAAGGCTTGTGACACTCAGGACACTCCTGCCTCATTCCTGTTTGCTGTCATCTCACCTGTGCAGGTGTAGTTCATGCCTTGACAATATGAACTGTTTTGCACGCCAGACTTGGACAATGTCAAGAAATCCACCATTAAGCTAATAAATGTGGAGCCCCTGGCTGATGTTCAGCTGAATGTTCAGCTGAATGTTCCAAAGTGCAGGCTCACAGTGAGCAGTGCTCAGTGTGACTCAGCAAGCAAGAGGCTCCCACAGACCTGTGCCCACCAGGAATATCCACACAGCTCCGTGGGACTGTGCCTTTGTTCCTGCCTTGCAGCTAAGTGCAGGAGCTGCTCTGAGGGGGTATCATTAAAGACAAGCATTATCTCAATTACAAGGTGAAGATAACAAAAGACTCTTTGTATTTTCTTTATTTCTGCCTAGCTCCGCGTGTGTTTTCCATCTTTCAGCTGTGCTCTTTTCATCTGATTTATATCCTCACATTAAATGTTATCACAAATCATGAATTGTTCTCACTTAATGTTTATTACTGCAGATAACTATTATCTCTCACAGTCCTGGCTTTATCTCTATCTTTGTGCATTTCAGTGCCTCCTTTAATTATTTCATTTTAAGGTGCTTCACTCCTACCTCTCTAAGTTAAAAATGCATGCAGACTGCAAATGCCCCTAACAAACCCATTGAAGGACTCAGTGTGAAACCTCTAACTTTGGAGCATTTGGCTCCCACTGTGAAATCCCGAATTCCTGAGTGTAGGTCCCTGCAATCCCAGGGAATTGTGATTATTGGAATTAATTCTGCATGGAATTCTTAATGGAATGTGATCTCTCTGACCAAGGCAAGGCAAACTTCCAAAGGTGCAGGTGCTGAAAGTCACACCAAAGACAAGGTCTGTGCAAAGGACTCACCAGTTCTGCCTTGGGACTGTGGGGAAGGATCTGCTCCACAGCCAGGAAACAGCTTTGGAGCTCAGGTTCCAAAAGAGGGAGGAACTCTGTCTTTTCCCTCGGAGGGCTCAGCCCCTGTCTGTGTCACCACTGAGTCAATCTGCCTGCTTTGGGGACAGCTGGTGTTAATCCACCACAGCGCTGTGTAAATAAGGAGCAGCTTGATCCAAATCTGATGTCAAAACTGTGCTTTTGGAGGTCTTTAGTTTCTCGTAGCAGAATTTGCTGTTAGAATGTCTTTTCCTCCTTTTGGTTGGTAACCCTTCAGCTCTCAGGAGTTCTAGTGGCACCACCTGTCTCATCACACATCAGCATTCAGCATCAGAATATTCAGTGGCCTTTGTTGGGATTTTCCTGCCCCTTCACAGTGATTTGCTCTGGCCTGGGGTGAGGTTGTTAGCATAGCTCTGTCTTAGAAGACCTGAAATTGTAATACTGGTCCAGCTCTGCTTTTCACTGGGTGATTATGGAAGTGGTGATAATATGATGAATCTCAATTTTCATTTATGAGAAGATTGCAGGAGCTCATTGCAAGGAAAGCCAGTTCTTCCATCAAACTACTGGCACGCTGCATTGCTTTGCCAGTGACTATCATTACTATCATGTCTGCCAGTTCATCCACTATATAAAATTCTGACTGAGTATTATAATGAGATATTTTATATGTGGTTAGTTGTGAGAAAAAAATGTTCTTGTCTAAGTCTGGTTCCTTATACTACAAAAGTATTTTGTTTCTTTCAGTCACTTGGCTTGCATGTTTTCATAAGTATCACATCCATCCACCAAACCTCACACACTGCTATTTATCATAGTCCAACGTGTCTGGCCTTCTGGATGCAACATTTTGTTCTAGATCCCTGTGTTCCTGAGAGCAGCCTGTACTTGGCTATGTGAGAGCAGGATGGTGATTCTTCTGCCTGTTTATTTGAAGCGATTTATATGTCCAAATAATCCCATTGATTCTGATGCTGTCTGGTGGCAGGTGGAGCTGCTCTCGCACTGCTTGGCAGTCTGAGCAGCATGATGGATCACAGCACATGTAAATCTTTGTCTGTAGTGGATTCCTGGATTCTTTCCAAGCCCTGTCTCCAGCCTGGTGTACAATTGAGTTGGACAATGCTCCCAGAGAGCTGTCTGGTTGTTGATCTCTCAGTGCTGCTCTGCTCAGGGTAAGCAGGCAGCCAAGCAGAAATTGAATCCTTCCTGGACGTGCATGTTTCTAACCCTAACTCGTGGGATTCCAATTGATTAAACTGGAGATTTTGGGAATCCTTGTGTGCTGTCACAAACACATCCTCCCAGTGCTGTCACCAAGCTGGGAGCAGTGTGCCAGCAGGGCAGGCAGGGACAGGGCTGTCACTGCCAGGGAGAGTCCCACAGAGCCTGAGCGAGGGACAGAGCAGCCCAGGGACAGGAACAGCTCAGCCAAGAGCCCAGAGCACCACACCAGCCTGCAGAGGTCAGGCTGAGAACTCACCCTGGGCTCAGATCAGTGAGGCTATGGCCATGGCTGCAGAGTAGCCCCTGCAGTGACCAAGGAGGAGAGACTGAGGTCCAAGCAGCTCCCACGAGAACTGAGATTTTCCAATTGGCTTTTCCAGGCCACACAGCTGCACTATTTCAGCTGGCCTTGAGCCCAGGCAGCCAAGCCCCAGGGAGGGATAGTGGAGCAACATGCTCAAGGCACTGACAATTGCATCGTTTTCCACCCCAAAGATTCTCCATTCTGTGCATGCAGAATGAAGTTTTCACGTGGAAATCTGTGGGAAATACTGATTTTAATTACAAGCAAATACTGCAGCTTCTCTTTTTCAGATACTCTATTTGTTGGTTCCCAATCTTCACTCTGTATCTCAGAAAGTTTTCACTGTGTAAAGTGAGCAATAATGCTTATACTGAATTTTTGACCAGAAAATGGCCCAAACACAAACAGGTGAGACAATGGAAATAAATTTTGTGAAATTGATTTGTGATTTGTGAATCTCTGTAATCCTCAAGCTGGCCTGAATTCTTTAGTATGGTCCCTCAATTCTTGGTTTCTTGTATAGTAATGGATTAACAAACCTTGCAAAGCTACAAATTATATTATGCTGCCTTGCAATTTTCTTTTAATCTTATTTAGCTCCTTATTCTTGACTCATTCTTGACTCATCCTTACAAACATACAAGGAGGTTGCATTAGGGACCTGTTGCCTGTTTTGGGTCTGCTCCATCCTCCAGTCTTTCTTCCAGACTGTGGAGAGCTGAGTGTTTTTTTCCTCACCACAGGACAGCTGTCCCTGCTGGTGTGTGGAGAGGTCACTGCTCCTAATCCACATTGGATCTACCTTCAAAGTACAACAGGCTTTGTCAAACCAGACAGGGCTCTGCAGAGGTTTTTTGGTAATTATCTCCTGTTAGCACTTTGTTTAAATTCCTTGGACCTTTGCGACTTCCCAGCTTGCCCAGAGTCCTCAATGACTGCCTTGTTATTTGTTTAGCAATGATGCATGGGGTGGTTAGGGGATTTTTTTCCCCTCCTTTTCTTTATTGCTCCCACTATTTTGTTTGCTTGTTTCAATGCAATGGGTGTTCTGCAAGACAGATGTTGTACAGACTGAATTGTTTTATTTCTTTCCAGGTGTAACATCTTTGGAAAGTGTCCCAGTCTTTCAAATACAGCTTGGTAATTTTTAGCAGCTTTGCTGTAGGAATACCATAGAGAATTGCCTGCTCTGAGTTATTTGTGTTTTGGGCTTTCTGGTACTTTATTAAGAATTTTTTTAGGTTCCTAACTTCACTTGTTTCAGCAGGTAGCGGTGTCATATATTTTTACAGTCCATACCTTGGTCTGCGTACTATACCTTTGTATTCTGATTATAATTTACCTTATCCTGTGCATTATACCTGTGCACCAGTCAAATTTTAATTTGGTTCAGGTCAGTGCAGTTTTGCCTTGGTTGGTTTTCTTTCCTATTTAAGGGTAAGTGAGACTTTACAGGCCAGCAGAGTCTCTGATGCTCTCCTTCCTCATTGGCATGCAGTTTTCTGGCTGTTTCTCTGCCTGCCCTTGAATCTTATGCCAGCCTGAGCTTTATAAACCATTTATTTATTTTTGTGCTGCCTTTATGTTGGACATGCAAAATCTCACCCCCATGAGCCACTGCCTGCTTCCTTGATATGATGCCTTTGTACATTGTTTTTTTCATCGACAACCTTTGACACGATGGTTTCTCTTGCTACAATTATTGCTTATGACCTCCTACGCAGGGCATTCTCCGTTATCATATTTTCCCTCTACAGTACCAATAGGTCTTCTTTTGCATTCTGTTGGCGAGTTTGCTGTTTCACTTAGAGTTCTGGCATATTTTCTCTTGTATTTCCATGTTTTCCCCGTGCCCTGCTGGTGAACTTTTCCCTGTGCTGCTTCAGCTCAGTGTTTGGGATGGGATGCTGGATGTTTAAATCTACAAAGACAGCTACCACGGGTTCTGTGAGCATTCTCATGGGAGCACCTGGACTTTTCTCCCCCAGTGATAGCACACCTCAGCCCCTGGGATGTTTTCTGGCTGCTGTGTGGGTTCACCAGCCCTGCTCGGCAGTCAGGCACAGCTGATGGATGTGGAGAACTCCCTGAGCAGCCAACAGTTCAACATCACCTTCAGAGCCTCTGCCACCCCTCACCCTGCTGCTGCTGTGGCTGGGCTCAGTGAGGTTATTAAAAGGTGTATCAGCATTTTGCTGTGGCAGCTCAGAGGCACACGAGCTCCTAGTTGGCCTTTCTATTTCATCCAGCTCCACTCCAGTTTGGTATTTTCTTCTAAGTGATCGTAAAGAATGCATAAAGTCACCACACTCGATCCCCTTGCCTCCCCTTGCACCTCAGTTGCCATGATGGTGTTCGTTTTCTCTTTTTTTTATTATTTTTAGGAAGGTTTTTCAAATCTTCATGATTTCGTATTTCATGGGTCTGCAGGAAATGTCATTCTTAATTCCAGGTTCTGAGCTTTTGTAAAGGAAGAAAGAATGCCAAGACAATACAATATTTAGTCTTTATCCTCTCTTTCACATATCCCGTGGAGTTCTTAAATTTTCTAGGTATAATCTTATGCATAAAACATGTACCAGCCTGTTCACCTCTGGATGCTCAATTGGGAAACTGTCTATCATAACAGTGAGGAAATATCAGAGTATTTATCTGTAGCAGCTAGTATTTAGACTTTATCAAGAATACTAATGTTAGTAAGGAAAGGTCACAGAGATTATGAAACAAGTTTGGCTTTTTTTTTCTCAAATATTAACACTGCAAATTAATATTAATGGCTGTCACATTCAGATAGAATTTGGTTAATTTTCCTTTTAAAGCAGTGGGTGTTTCAGTAGATCTATGTGAGAGGATCTGGGATCTAGATAACTGGAAAATATAGACTCCAATTTGTAGTGAATTTATTTTGTCTTCTCTTCATATAGTTTGCATTAAATGTCTTTTCCAATATTGGAAAGCATAATTGGTAACATCCATCTTTTATTCAGCTGTACTGTTTATGATAGACTTCACAAACAATTAGCATCACAACATTTTATTCCTTTGCTTGTATTTATCAATAATCTGCAATCTTCAAAGAGCAAATCTGTGTCATGCTGGACAAATATAGAAACCTTTTCAGAATCATCCTCTTCATTTCCTTCCCTTATGCAACATAAACAGATGGAAGACCTTTTCAGTCAGTGTTTGACAATCAGAAAAGAAAAGGATCAGTGTGACAGGTCAGTGTGGAGCACCTCAGCCCCAGCAAAGGGAGATATTTGGGATTTGTCATTTGGGATACTCACAAGCTCTCTAAATAACCTAAAATGAATTCACAGGATACTCTTGACAGAAGTGTTGCTAGAAGGGGTATTTTACTTTACCCAGGCAAACAATACAATGCATTTAGATCAAGACATGATCAAAAATATGAATTTTAGGCCTGGACCTGCAGAGGTAGAAGATTGGCAGTGAAACTTTTTGAAGACATTTGGAATATTGTCATCAGCTACAATGGAGATGGAAATCTGGTTTGTGTCTGTCACACAGAGATATTGACCTTATTGACCTTATTGACTGAATTTATCCCTCAGTGCAACAGAATCAGTGGAATTAATGAGGCAGCAGACATAGCTGCAAGCAGGTCAAGAAGAGGGAAGACAGACATGTGCCAACCTTTCCTAGGCTTTCTATTCACAAGTGACAGCCTTTTCAATTGTCCTGATTAAGAAATGCCTCCTGTTCTGCTGCTAGAGTTGGGTGATGCATTTGTGATCAGCAGCACTGTTTCTGAGCTGCTCACACGTTTGTGTTTTGGGATGAGGTTGGGAGGTTTGTGAATTTTGAAGGAGTATTTGTAGTGTTTGTTTCAATGGAGTGGATCTCAGGGGTTTTTTTTCACTTACACCAGTTTTACATTAGTGCAAATGCCAATGATTTGTCATTGTAAAGTCCAGGAAAGGAATTTGGTATCTTTTTTCAAAAAGCTATTAAAATAGTGTATAGGTTGGGAAATAGGGCCAGACCTGTAGCCAAGCAATACAGTGATGTTGATCCTGTCAGCATCAGTGGGATTTCTTCTCATCTTTTTTAATATGACAGAATTCTCATCTGTGAAAGAGCTGTAGGAATTCAGAAATGCAAGTCATTTAGTATGAATGTCATTTAATATGAACCAGTCTAATGAAAAAGCTTGTAAATCTAGAGCACTGCTAAAGATTACATCCTTACTCTTTTCTTAAAATATTTCCATGAAGGGGATTTTCTGGACTCTCAGGTAATGCTTACCTGCTCTTAACAGTTACCACAGTTCTCCCAATGTCCAACTTGGATTTGCTGTGATGAAAATTAAACCCATTTCTTCTTGTCTAAGGTTCAGTTTCGATAGAGAGCAGCTGATCACCATCTCCTTAATAATCACTCTCACTTTTGAAGACATTTATCATGTCCCCCTCCATCTTTTCTGGTTCAGACAAATCCAATTATTTTAACCTTTCAGGATAAGCAATATTTTCTAAGATCCTGGTAATTTTTGTTGCTGTCCTCAGGAGTCTTTTTAATTTGGTTCCATGTCTCCTGGGGTGAAGACCAGCTCTTCTAGATGAGGATTCCTACAGCCTACAAAGTGCAATAATTATCTCACTGGTGTTCTGAAGGAGTGTCTCTTAATTACATCTCTGATTTAGATTTTTACTTCCTTTTTTTACCCAAAGTGTTATTTGGTCAGCCAGAAACAGTCTGTGGCCTGTTCCATCCTCAGCCACTTAATCCCCAGTTTTGTAATTACAAGTTTATTTTGCCTTCTTCAGTAGAATACTTTGTACTTTACTGAATTTCATCTTGCTGACTTCAGGCTGTCTCTCCAATTTAGTAAGGTCAAAATCATTATGAATTCTGAGCCTGTTGGCCAGAGTACTTCCCATCACCCACAATGTGCAGTGTTCTTTATCTTCCTTTGCTCCAATGTGTCAATAAATACACTGAATGCTGTTAGGCATGGAGCAAATCCCTTGGAGACCACCAGTGGTGTGTCCTCGGAGCAGGACATTCTCTTATATCTGTATTTTCTGATATCTGCACACTCAGTGGGGTTTTCCCATCATTTGTGCACTCATTTTTAAGTTTCCTAATGTAATATCTTGTTTTTCTTAAGAAAGGGGCACATGGGACAGCCTGGTTGAAACCAACCCATGCTTTGCTTCCCAAAAATATCCATTTATTAGTCACAAACAAACTTTTCTCTATCCTGGCTCCAATTACCATCATAATTCCTATGTTGGAACTGGTATCCCCAAATAGGAACACTGTAATGTATTCATAAGAGTAATAATTCCTAAAAAGTAATGATTCCTAAAAAGTAGTGCAGCCCATTGTCCATCCGTGGTTTCCTAATTTTTCTCCATCAGTGGATTATTGCTAATATTGCACTAATAAGTGCACTCTTCACTGAGCTCAGCTGGAATCTGATATGGAAACATCCTTGAGGGATCTATGCCTCTCCAATAAATTCTGTATAAGTCAGGAAAGACGAAATTTTCTTTTCCCAATATTCCCAGTATTCCCAGTATTCCCAGTACTTCCAGTATTCGTTTCAGGAAAAAAAGCCATTTTCAGTCCTTTTAAGCTGCTAGCAGCCTCTGATGGTGGGTGCTGCTGGAAAAGGTTTTAAAACACAGACCCTGATAAGGTTTGGAACTGTTCTGTTTTCTGAAGTCCAAGTTGATTGGAATTTTTTTTTACTTTGCAACACTAAGTGTAAATCTGCGCTCTGGACTGTTAAAGTGAGCTCTGTTTCATTTGTGTCCCATTTAATACCAGCAGCTGGGGCTTTTATTAATTTTTTTTTCCCTTCTTCAGGCTACATATATTTCCACACAGTCTGAAAAATAATCATCAATTAGTAAAGAATTAAGGGGTTTGAGTGAATTAATCGGACCAAATTTAATCAATTTCATCGCCTAAATACATATATGTCCAATCAATTCTTTCTAAAGTTTTCTGAGAAAATCTATAAGCTGTTTTAAATAGTTTGCACAACGTGCTTTGAGTGACATCTCTTCATTTAACACACCACTGTTTCTTCATTTGGCTTCTGTCCTGCAGAGTTCTGCCTTGTTTGCTCTTTGATTGTGGCCAAATCTGCTATTTCTAAACTAATCAAAATAACTAACTGGCTGTAGTTTTTACTTTAGTTCCACAAACACAGATTTTTTTTTTTTTTTTTTTTTTTTTTAAATCTGCAAAAATAAGGATGTTCTTGTTTGTTTCTTTGTTTTCAAATAGCTGAATGTAGGATGGCAAGAGACATGACAGTGACTGGGGTGATGGAATTTATTGCAGAGATCCAGGCAGCTGAAACTGTGAAATGATGGCACAAATTTCTCATTAATCCTAACTTTCTCACTAATTGTAACTATCAGAAAGAACTGAGGAGTAAGGAAGAAAATGAAGAATATTTGCATGAAATGGAAGTATCTTTTATATCTGTATTTTTACAACTCCCTGAGGGGGAAACAAAAAGCTTGACTTCTAGGAGGAATTCCTGCCATAGGTTCTTGCTGACCTTGAGAAAGCTGATCAAGATCTGTCAGTGCAGTCAGGAAAAGACAGATCAGAGCCTCAGGTCCCCCTGATCCCCTGTCTGGTTTGGAAGTCCCAGAATAACACCACAGAGTGGCTCTGAGACCAGAACTGTCTCTCTTTATACCAGTCCAGAGCTCAGGAATATTCACCCTTCTCAGGGCAGACAAACTCCCTGTTTCTGCCTGTGCTGTGCCTCTTAGTCTGTAAATTCTGAGGGAATTTTAGTGTGCCTCAGCCTCACCTTGTTGCTGTGAGAATAGAAGCACTGGCTTGATGGAATATTCATCAAACCCACGAGGCTGCCTTAAAAAAGGCTTTCTGAGCACACCTCTGGAGGGTTTAAGGAAGCAGGCAGCTCGCTATATTCAAAAGTAAAGGAATTTGCTGGGGGGCTTTGGCTGTCTGGACGATGTAATGGGAAGATGGCAGTCCCAGCATGTGGGACATCCAGCTGGGAGATTGGATTCTTGTCACTGAGACTGCAAAGGATTGAGATCAGCTGCAGGAATCGAATGCAAAAATATTGCAGAAAACAATATCAGTGTGGTGCTTTGTGTCCTGGGTGAAGGGAAATCTCACTTTTCAGATATCTAGAACTGAGAAGAGTATTTATAAGTGCAGCTGTTCAACAATCCCAGCTGCTAATGTTTTGTAAGATTTAGAGCCTACTTTCTTTTCTGAGTTTTTGTTCATATTTTAAGGGGTTTTTTCCATAACATCTTGTTCTCTATACCCTTTTCTATGCATTTCCAGGCCTCTCACTTTCCGAGTTTTCCAAGTTTTCTTTCTTCAGGTCTCAGGTTTGCTCACAGCTTGAACAACCTCAGGATCCTGCTGGTCCCAGGGGTGGCAATTCCTGGGCTGGGCTGGGTGTAGGGGGGGAATGCAGGTGACGAGGGGACTTTTCCTGCCCTGCCATCCCAGTCCATCCCAGTCCATCCCAGTCACATCCTCCAGCCTGGCTGGAAGGCTCAGCTACACAAGGAGAGCTACATCTCAGCAGAGACACTTAGTGCCTGTTGTTTGCATTTTTGCATGGATTTTCTGCAAGGTTTTCCACAGCAAACATTGATTTCAGTACAAAACTGAATCGAATTTCTTCTGAGGCTTTAAAACAGAAGTGATTTTTCTGCCCTTCCACCTTTACACAGCCTCATCCCTCTCTACCCTTCAGCTTTCTGGTGGCATCAGGAGCCAAAGCAGCTTCTTGGCATGAGAACACAGACTGGAGCTGCTTCTCCTTCTACATCCCTCTCTCCTCACCCCCAGGTTTGTATTGCAGCCCTGGGATGTTGGAATATTCTGACTCCCAGTTTTAGGGACACTATTCACTATTTCTATTTTGCATTCCTCATTAGAGATTGGCTACTTTTAAAAAATCCTTTCTGTAACTCAGGAGGAAAGTTTTCATCTCCAGGAGAGGGTGAGTTACACAAAGCTGAACCCAGTACAGAGCTGTGGCTCTGGTGATTATTCACTGCTGGTTATGGAGAAGGCTGGAGGACATAGCTGGAGTTCCTAAGAGAACCCCTGCTTTAAGCTGATTTCCAGTGATTTAAGCTGCAAATTAAACAGACTAGACAGGAAAGAAAACGCTGCTGTTCCTGTTTTACTACTGAGGTGAAGAGGGATTAAGGACTGAATTTTTTATGGACCACTGGAGACTTATGGAGTCAAGTGGCTGCCGTGGTGCCAAGTGGGATTTTCAAATGCATGAAAATTCCCATCTCCTCCCTGAAGGACTCACACCTCAGTGTGTTTCTCCAGGTGTGTAAGCAGCTTTGAAATCTGCTTCAAAGGGACTTGCTTGAAGCCACACACACATTCTGGGACAGAGCACAGACCTGATTTCAGATCTCATTCTTGTCCTGAGTCTTAGCACAGGACTTGTTCTCTTGAAAAACAGTAGAATTCCCTGAAATATCTCAATTTACTTAAATTACTCTGTACATTGCACTTCAGCTTATTTGTCTCTGTAGTTATAACCCTTTAGATCAGGAAATGCCTTAAACATTTGTGAGATAAATGTCAAGGATTTCTGTTTCCTTTCTCAGCTCTTCTTCTCTTGTTGATTTACTTATAAAAAAAGCTAGGACAAATTACAGAGTCTTACTTTTTTTTCCTGAAAGTTGTGAGATTTGTGGTCATTTAATCCCTCCTGGGAAGAAGCTTCCTAGTGTGTCTTTCCATTCTGATAAATATTTTTCAGGTAGAAAGCAATATATTTGGATGAATAAAGAATCTCAGGGAGAGCAAAGGAAAGCCATTAGCAGCTGTGGATAAATCTCCTTCTCCTACAGGCTTTCCATTATACAGTGGGCACTTCCTCAGCACACCACAGGAGAAAGCAGGATTTTAAGTGCCATTAAATGCTGCACAGTAAATATCCCCAGAGCATTGCAAGCATCCAGTGTAGCCCATGGGAGAAGGCATTGAGTTTCATACTCAGATCTTTGCTTGCTCTCTGTTCTCCTCCATGTTTTCCCCCCAGAAAATGTTCTGCTCTAAAGCATCTCTGCAACCCCAAGTCTGCCATGTGCTTGCTTTTTGCCCTCCTCTCATCAGGTATCCCATTTCATTTCCTCTCTATTTTTCCTTTATTTCATTTCTTTGTTCACTTGTTCCTGGGGCTGAATTTTTCAGGCTGCTCTTTGTTTAGGGATGCAGGACTAACACAGGGAAATGTTCTGTAGCACATTGGAATTCTTGCTGCAGGTTTTCTTAAGGATTTCACGCTCTCTGCTGCAGCTGTACTTTTATATTTAGCTGGAACACTACCATTCTCTTTCATTCATCTTTTATAAGGCAAACAAAACCAATGGAATTGAAGTTAATTAGGCAATCTCGATAATTCTGAGCAGGGAAAGCTGTGGAAGGAAGAAATGGGACTGAAGTTCTTGTGAAGAATCCAAGAGGAGCAGAAAATAAGTAAGAACAGAGAGAGTGAGAAAACAATAAATTGGAAAGTCCTAAAGAGCAGGGCTGGGTTTCTTGGTGCCTTTGGGTTTTAGGGACAGGCTGGGCTCTCCCTGGGCTCTCTGACCCTGCAAGGAGCTTCTCAACCCTTAAAAATCTGTCAGAGGGGAGCTGGAGTAAAGGCTCAGCTGCCACAGGGACAGAGCTGTAAATAAATTTGTGTAACGAAGAAATAAAAAATCTTAAATGACCACAGAAATCTAATCTGAACAACATTTCTGCTTGAATATCTGTCAAAAAAAGGGGAGAAATGTACAGCTTGGGTGTTATTGTTAAAGGTCTGAGAAAGCTGAAGGAGACTTTGCAGGGTGGATTTAACTCCAAACTAAAAATTGGCCTCTTTTAAGATTCCCTTGAGAAATTAAGTAATGAGAAAACTGCAGTGGAAAGTCCACCATTCTTTCAATATTTTAAAAAGTTGAAAATATTACACATTTTTCAACATTTCTTTATAAATACAACGTAAATCAGATTTGAAAATATGACTTGAAAATGCAAAAATGCACCTGAAATCTAATTTATATGGTCTCTGAATCTATGCAAAGTTTCTATGCCACATATGAAAAGTGGAATTACATTGTTGGCATAGCAAGACAGTCCCATTGGCTCCTGGTAGCTCTCTTATTATTGTCTACCTCAAAGAGAGCTTCTGGTTTTGATTTTAATTCTAAGTTCTTCATTACAAACATGTGCTGCCTTCCTGCTTCCCCCCAGGAGATAAAGGATAACCAGGATGACAGAGTTACACCAGCATGAGGAGGAGAAAATCACACCCAGGGCCACAGAATAAAAGAAGTTATTAGTGATATAACAGCGAATCAGCCTCTCTCTTTCTGATTATTTTCTTTTGAATGGGTTATAGTTGTGTCCTGCATTCATATTTTTGCTTCGTTTGCTAGGAAATGCAAATGAAAATAAAAAAACCAATTTAAATTACTTTGAGGCTCTCTTCATCCACCAGCCAAACGTATATACCTCAGAAACTAATACAGCTCTTTGATGGGAATTGCTTATTTTCTGTTGACAGCTTTTTAGTGAAAAAGATAGAAATCAGATTGAATTTCGACAGTGAGAAATTGAGAGCTTGTTCTACCAGCAGGAATCTCAAGGCCTCTAATTTTACCTCTGTGAGCAAAGATGAACCAAGAATATCAGCAACCTACTTTCCTGCCACAGGAAGAAAGCACAGCAACCTAAAAGTCACGGAGACAATCTGAAACAGAGATTTGTCCAAACTTCAGTGCTTTTACCTGGGTTTCAATATGGCAATATATAAACACAGCAGAGGTGCTGGGGTTTGTTCTTAGTGGGTACCTGACAGGGAAATAAAGCACATCCTGGGGTCAAGTGGGGCACTTCTGAAGATCCCAAATCCCAGCCAGGCTCCAATCCTGCCCCACTCAGCACTGGGAGCAGGGAGTCAGCTCTTCCAGGGAATTTCTCCTGCCTCCCCCTGTCCCTGAGGAGACCTTAAGGTGATTTATATCAAATGAATGTTTCAATTAACAGGTGTCCATACGAGCACTGCTATTGACTTGAGCTCCATAGAATTCAAATGAGGTCATTAAAATACAAATATCAAAACACTTTGTCTTCTTTCCAGTGCATGGCAGCATTTTTCTGCTTTGTCCATTTATGTCTCCCATTCTGAATAATCCAACATTGCTTTTTGTCTCTGCAATACATCATCATAACAGTTCTTGCTATGCAGCAGCATCAGGAACTATATCAGGCTAATTCTTTTCCATCACATCATATTTTCTTGTGTCCTAATGCTATTATTTCATGCTCACTTCTTTCCTTGTGGTATTTTTGCTGCATCATCTTTCATCTTTATCATATTGTTTTACTTCCTTTCATCCTGTAATTTTTCCTGTCAAACAATTGTGTCACCTCAACAATCAGACATGTGCCCTGGCACATTGCTTCACAGCATGTTCCCACCTAAAAAATCCCACCAAAATGTAATCTTCACACTGGTTCATGATAAAATAGTACATTTTCTCCTTGTGTGGAAGTGCTAATTTTTTGTTTTAACATCAAAAAGGTATTTTTTGATCATAAAAATCCTGAGAAAAATAAATTAAAAAATCCCAAGTAATGTACAGCAGGAAAAACCATAAGGATTTCTCTTTCTTTCACAATTTCTATTTTACAGCCATCATTAGAGATTGGCTCCTTAAAAAAACCTTTCTGTAACTCAGGAGGAAAATTTTCATCTCCAGAAGAGGGTGAGTTTCCCAAAGCTGAATCCAGCACAGAACTGTGGCTCCTACCAGTTGGGCTTCCCAGGGCATGTGGAAGAGACCTAATTCTGGATGGTGACTGTGCTCAGACACAGCTCTGAACAGCCCAGCCCCGTCAGAGCAGGCTGCTCCACTAGATTGGGTTACTGGGGATTTTTATGTAAGGTGCCACCAAAGCTGGCAATAAACCAGCAAATACTGCAGTGGCAGATGTAGAGGTGACTTTGGTTTTGCCCCTTGCTGTCTCTCCCCCCTTTCCAGAGGAGGGGAGGATGTGCCCACAATGTCAGCAGGGTGAGCTCTTCAGCCTGGGCTCTCCCAGGGACTCCAGTTGTGCTCACTGAGAGGCTCCTGTCTGCTCCTGCCCTTGATTTCCCTCTGCAAGGGGCAGCCCTGTGGCAGAGAATTCACACAAATGTGCTCCAGACCCCCCACTGGATTAATTTGCACCAAAATATTGGAGTTTGTGACCTACAGCAGTTGAGAAATTAGGCGCATTACCTCTTGTTGTCTACAAGGTCACCATTCCCTTGAATAAGGGAATAGTTGTGGATATTAATCTCCTAAACCCACCCATAAAGCTGGTGAGACAGAGCCTGGGAGCTCTGCAGCTCTGCCTGGGGAGATGCTGAGGAGCTGAGTGGACACCAAAAGGTCTCCCAGAGTTGCAGCAGGGACAAACTTTTAGTCAGAGCAGCAGTAGCAGCTCAAAGCACCTTCGGAAAGTTTCATCAAGGGTTACTCTCTGTCTACACCCCCTCTGCCCTGCTGGAGAGATAGAGGGGCCTCAGGAAAAGAGTGAATTTCTCAGCACAGAGCTCCATGGTATCGCTGCAGACAGATGACAGCAGCAGAAAATTGGGTTCCACATTTACAAACTTAGTACACTAACTCCAATCAAAGTCAGCCTTGTTCTGCAGACAGGTTTTCCCATGTTCTCACACCTCTACTTTTAATTAAAATGCTGACAATCAGGGATAAGGGGAACAAAATACAAAGGTAATCATGTACAGAAAAACATATTTCACCAGAGCATAAGCTATTAGCACTTCCTCGGCTATCTGATCATCTGACAGGTTTAAGGGGAGCAGTGATGTGAATTTCAAATCTCCAGCTGCTCCCCCAGGAGCCTCTGTCTCATACAGTTTGTACTGAAGTGAGACAGTGGAATGCAAAAATGAAGGAAAGGAAAGGAAAAGCCTTAATGCAGCAGGATGGATAAACAGAGGAGCAGGGCTAAATTCAACCCTCTTTTAGTGCTGCTGACTTTGATGCATGCTCTGGCTGAGGAACATCTGCCTCAGCATGGCATAATCCCACACCTGAGCCAGCGTTTGTCACTCCTGGATGTTTAGCTCCGTAGGACTCAATCCGTTCAGGAAATTCAGCAGATGTCTAATGCTGATCAGATGAGCCCTTTCACTGGAGTCAGAACAATTACAATTAGCTGTTCACCCAAAGCCCAGCCTCGGCTGCTCATTTCAGGTGCTTACCAAAGGCCTGGCCACACTCAGGCTCTTCCTTCCCACCAAGGCATCCCAAGCTGGCTCTGGAGTTCTCTGGGGTCACTTTTTCACACTCTGTGTTTGTGTATGAGTTGATTGCTCCCCAGTCACTCAGATATTCCCCGAAACTGGACTGGCCAGTCATTTCTATGTATGGACAGCCCTTAGGAGGTCACCTGCCCAGCTGCTTTCCATCACTTCTCTTCTCCTACAGGAACAGAAAAATTATTCTTATGCCTAGGAAAGCTGCAGTCTAAAAATGACATAAGAGCTGACAGAAGGATCCTGACTGCTGAGAGAGAACAGGACTGGAAATGATGCTTTCCAGCATGGCAGGCAGCTGGCTCTGAGCAGTGCAACCTGCCTCCAGCCAGATTCCCTGGGCTTTGGGAAGGGGAAAGGTCCTGAGGTGGAAGGATTATATGATGTGTATTTACAGGGATCTACCTATCCAGTGTGAGGGTGGCAAGAGCTCCTTCAGCAATGGAATTTAGCACAATTTTAGGTTTTTATTTCACTGGAAGCTTCTTACACCTAGCCCACAGATGTGGTTCTTGAAGCATCCAGGGAGTACAACAGACTAGGCAGAGCACAGGTCAAACATAATTGCAATTCTCATGTTTGCTCTCATGCCCTCGTGTCACTGGTTAAGTAGGATTTTATCCATGTGGAAATAATTTCCACATCTTAGCTCCTGAAAGAAACTGAAACAATGAGTGAATCCCACCTTTTTTTTTCCCCTTAAAATATCCACAAGCTCTTTGCCTTTTCTGTCCATTCCAGAGGTAACCTAATGATTGCAGACAGCCAGTCAGGATATCCCAGCTGGCTTTGCTGTGGTCCTGGCTAACCTGCCCCTTTCTCACCTGAGTGTCCCTGAGTTCACCGCACATGGTTACATGGATATCTCTAATTACATACGTCTTTGGCATGATTATAAGGAATAAACTGCCTGCAGTGTGCTTTCTTTCCTTGCCTCTGTGCCTCCCAAGCTCTCTTTTTTCACACAAAAACCCCCTGACTCTCTTAACTGGTGCACTGAGCTCTGCTGGATTCCAGTGGCATGCATGGCTCTCTGTTCTCTCTCTGCTCATCTCTACCACATCCTGGTTTGCAAAGGATACTTATGGTTGAAATAAAGACAAAAGGTGCTTTCCTTATGCCTGTCCTTTCATGGTATAGCTTGTCCAGTGCCAAAAAGCACAAGAGGTTGCTGGGTTAGTTCTAAGGCTCTTTTTTATGTGCATCATTTTTCATGTCCTGTAGTTTAGGATCTGTCTTTAGAGGGAGGATGGATGGGATGAATTCTTTAAAAAGGCTGCTATATCAAGTGATATTTATCATAAAATATCTCAGGTCTATGTCATTTATAGCTGTAATTTAATTACACCTAATATGTTTCCTTAATTGTGATATTGACTATTTTATAGGAATCCGAATGAGCCTTTTGATCATCTGTAGGTACAGCTTCACTAATAGGCTTAAATCAAAATGCCTTAGATCAGCTTTGTACCCCTAAGGCATAATGTAAATGATGAAGGGATGGGACTTCATTTTGTCATGTTCTCTTCAAATATCAAGTTATATTAAAGAAAACACTTTTCTCAATCACAGGTGCGTGTACGAAGAGTGAGTGACAACTTGATGTCATCTCTTTGATAACGCTACTCCCTTGGCATTTTCAGATGTACTTTCATAAATGAGCTTCAATTTGTCTTGCACAGAGTGGAACTGTATCTCACTGTCTGCAGAGCTGTACTTAAAAATGTGCTTACTACTCCATAATTCACAAAGGATGGGGAAGGGAAAGGGAGAGGAAAAAAAAATATATATATATATTTTGTGTATTTTGCCAGAGACCACCAGGGAAATGTGCATGTTTGTTCCTAAAAGTCAAAGCACCACAGGGAGGAAGGCACAGTGGAGTCTGTGCCAATCCACACCGATCTGGCGATTTGTTATGTGATGTTTTTATGTGCTGCTGCCCAGGGGATGGTCCTGCACCACCAAAATCTCTGCCTGCCGAAAGAAAAGGGCAAGTAGAGAACATTTATTAGCTCCAGCAAGCACTTTGTGCAGCAGGGTGTGCCTCAGAGCAAGCCTGGGCAAGCACAGGTACGTGCATGGCTCCAGACAAACACAGCCTGCAGCTGATCTGCACAGGGGATTTTGCACCACTGTACCACTTAGTTTAAAAAAATGCAAGGGTTTGTGATGGTGTAAGGATAGAAGCATCTTTGAACACTAAGGGAAGGCCATATAAATAATATAAAATGTAAGGCGTGTTTGTAGATTCATTTTTAATATTGCATATATAATATATGTCCCAGGGGGAAGGTGTGCCTGCTCGTGGCAGGGGTGGAATGAGATGAGCTTTAAGGTTCCTTCCAACCCAAACAAATCTTTCATTCTGTGGTTCTGGGATGAGGAATACAACACAAGTCAGATTTTCAGCTGATACAAATTGTTATCTTCCAGTTGACATCTTGGAGTGCTTTCAGAGAATCTGCCCCAGTCAGCTTTTGAAGTGACCAAACCCAGCAGCAGCTCTGGAGTCAGCCCCATCACTCCTCAGCCATTCCAATCTGCCCACTGCTATTGCTTCTCTGAATTTTAATCTGACATTTAACCTAGCTGGAAATGCGCTGCCTCGTTTATTTTTTGTGCTCTCCCCCCCGCCCCCTTCCATTTGCTTCTAAATAATCTTTTTCTTTAGATGATTTTCATGAAATTGCCACTAAAAAGAGTCCCGTTTGAGCTGCCTCATTTGAAAACTGTGAGATAGTGCAAGACATCTGAAGATGTTATTGTAACACATGAAAAGCACTTCAGCCTGCACATAAACACTATCAAGTGGAATTTGAACTGAAGTTATAAGCTAGGCTGAAATGATATTTTGTTAATAATTGTCAAATATTCCACAAATAGCACAATCCTAAATAGGACTATTCTGAGCAATGAGAGCACCACGTAACATGCTGAATTTTTAAACAGAGCTGAACAGAATATAGAATTTCTATTTGGGAAATGTGGACATCTTGAAGTTCAATTTTGTTCAGAAATGGAACAAATATCTTTCCTACAAAAGGAAAATTCTAAATAGCTGCTTCAAAAAGTAATGTGCATTTCAAACTCAAAAGTTTAGGTTTAAAATTGTCTTTTTATTTTTTATGATTTCGATGCGATAGTTTGGTTAGAGAAATGACAGTGTGTGGGGGAATTTGCTGAGAACAAAAGCATCATCAGAGACTTTGCTGATTTTTTTATCAGTACAATAGAGAAGGAGCTGTTTTCTTTATCCTTCTGTGGGATAAAGCTTCACTTTTTTTACTACTGACAGATCATGAAATAATGTGAATAAAAATACAGAATAATTTAAATTAAATTTTAATGTTGAAATAAATATACAATTTTGATAAAACCAGTTCAAGGTTTTTTATATGAAGTTTCAATGAGAAATGATTAATAAGAAACAAAAATAAGCAGAGCTCCATTTCACTGATATTTTCCAAGAGAAGCTTATTTTGTTGGAAATACATTAAACCAATTCTTTCACTTATAATCTCAGGATACATTTATATTCAATCTATGTCAAGCAGGCAATGAATTGCTGTTACAATATCCTCTGTCTTCTCTGGCAAATGTTTTGCTCAGTAATCCTGCTTCTAAAATTCTTATTTGTGCTGGGATGTTACCCATGGATACAACCAGGATCAAACCCCTTCTCCTGCAGCCCTGCTGAGTTATGGGAGAGACAATTCCAGTCTGAAGAGAGGGAAATGCAGAGAGTATGGAAAGAGAGGTAGGGAAATAAGGACTGGCAGGGTAAAACAAACCAAATGGTACAACTCTTTGCCCCATACCATTCCTAGACATCCATGCTCTCTCTTAAATCCATTTTTGCAAATTACTTGGCAAGAAAACCCCTTTCTGTATGGGTTAGAAAGATCTCCAGCCCGACCCTGTGGACGAAGAGACACAACTTGCTGAGTTCCAAGCAGGTGAAGCTTGTCCTGCCTCGTGTCACCCTGCAGGCTCTCACTGAAGGGCAGCGAGGTAGGGAGAACAATGCAGCTTCTTTTTGCTCTGTCCAGAAACAAAACACAAATGCCTGAAGAGTTATTCATCAAGAATAAGGAGGAAAGAAAGCAAAAACATGCCAAGAATCTTGGGAAGGTCCTTGGTAAAGACTGTCTTACCTCCACAGAGGCACAGAGCTCTCTCCTGGCTCAGGGCTCTGCTCCCAGCCACAGCAGAGCCAGCTCCTCAGCGAGCTGTCACTAAAGATTCTTCTCCTGTGTTTCTTTCTTTTCATGATAGCCCAAATTGAATGCTTGCCCGGCCTTGTATCTGTCATGTTAGCTCTTTAGATAGCACATGTTACATCCTATACTCCAGTGGTCTGCTGTCCTCCTGCAGGAGCTCACCAGGCTCATCGAGTGCCTCTAATGGTGGTGGCCTGAGGGAGAACTGTACACTGTTTGCTTTTACATTTCTTCTCCACTTTAAAAATATGGGAGATATTAATAGTACAAAGGACTGTTCCCCACTGCTTTGATCTGCACAGCGTTTCTGCACTTTCAGCCTCCATGTCACTGCTGATGCCATGTTCCATTACTGTTTTCGTTATTCCAGCCCATAGCTGAGGCTCTTTTCCATCTTGTCTGCTTTAACCCTGGCTGGAGCTGGCCTTCCCTGGAGGAGAGAGGGGAGGGAGAGGATTGGCTGTGCTGCAGCAGGATCCCCCGAGAGCTGGGAGTGATTGAGGGGCTGGAACAAACCTCCTGGGACTCTTGAGCACATTTATTTTCAAAGATAGTTGTTGATCAAAAACAAACAAAAAAAAAAGAAGAAGATAAAAAAGGATGCCTAAGCTGCTGTCCCCCCTGGAATAAGCTCAGAGGAGATGTGCCTCAGAGAAATGTTCCCTCCGTGCTTCTCCTTTGCTTCAGGGCAGCAGTAATTTGCTGTAAAGCAGAGGCAGCAACAAATCCCACATCCTGACAGAGGGTCAGCTCGTCTGCCCATCACCAGAGACAGGAGAGAAAGCACAGCAACAACTCCTGGGGCTTCTCAGGAGGAGTAGACACCATCAAACTCACCCACCTCGATGCTGATGTTCCACACGGATGACATTTGAGGTGAAGGGGGAAGGTATCTTAATTTTCTTTGTCCCTGACTCAGCATGGAGTCAAAGTCATTACCTGGTTAGAAACGTCCAGGTTCGGTGACAGGTTACTACAAGCTCTGGGAATTGTTTTCTGTTTTCTTGAATAAAGGAATATCCAGCAAGAGGACAGAGACCTCATTTGAATTTTACTCTGCTACTCTGTGATTAGCACTATTTCAAACATTGCAAATAGCACTGGAATAAAGTGTTTTGATTTAGAAGTGCTTAACAATTTGCAGTAAATCATAAACTAAGCCATGAAGCCACAATTCTTCATAGGTGTGTGTGTGTGTCTGTGCACACAGACTCTCACCATTTGCAAGCTATGAGATACAGGCTGTAGACACACCATGCAAAGTCAATTAGAAAGAAAAGTAGGCTCCTCTTCTTAATTAAATAAATCCATAAATAAATAGGAGACAGCCGTAGTACAAAAGGCAAATTGTTCTTCAGCTCCTGAATAAGACATTCAGTGGGGGAAAAACTGACAAATATGATGCAAGTATAATATCTCTTCTCATTAAAAAAATGCATTTTGTATACAATGGACAAGGAAAAGTAACTTAAAATCTTGCCTCATACTTCATGAAAAGCTGTGCTTGTTTTCTCAGAAAATGAGCAGTGCTGCCTAGAGAGCAGAGTGCTCAGCTGGGCACATGGGTTTGGTTTCTCTCTTGGGTTTTGGATATGGTCAGGTATCAGCTGGTGATTGAGTCTCCACTGCAAAGCATTCAAAGGTCCATGTTTAAATTACCTTGCAGCTAGGTGAAATTATTATTCTTTTATTATTATTATGCAAGGAAATATTTTTCGTTGTCTATAGTGCACATTTTCACACACATTAAAAAGGGAAAACAAAGTTGTTTGCCAGTGTCTGACTCTGCTGAGAAACCTTATCTAGGGAAAATGAAGTTGTGTCAGACAGGTGAAGGACTCTCCCAAGCTATTAATTCATTTTGAATAATTCATTAGCTAACACTCCTAAACTCTGATAGTCCCAGGTAAATCCCAGAGAGGGGTTTTGAGGTCCCTCCGCCATGCTCCTCATCAAATGCATTAAGTTCTACATAATAAGAGGATGTGTGAGTGTTTTTAAAGAGATATTAGTTCTGGAATTAGTAATTAGTGCACAGTGTCTAATTGTGCTGTTGCAGTGCCTGTGTGGAGCAGTCTCACTGCAGAGCGGCAGCACAAGCCCTGGGTGGCTCCTCTGGCTAAGTGACTTTCTGTGGCCTCTTCCATTTGAAAGGGTGCTCTAGGTTTTCCTTGGCACTCAGATTTCTGGACTTTAGTACAGAATGAAGGAAAAGTCCTTTCTCAGCCTGAACATCAGTGGGAAATGCAGAGCCAGGGTGTTACTCGATGTAAACTGGGGATATTCACTGAAATCAGCTAATTCATGGGCACTGCGAGCCAAGTGTGGGCAAAAGCCTAGCTGAGCTGCAATGAAGGGGGATCAGCCTTGTAAAGAGCAAAAGAGATGTGAATACAAAACTTACCTTTGAAACTCTCAGAGGGATCCATGTGCTGCACACATATTGCCCAAAAGCACCCTCTGCCTCTACATTATGACAGGAAAACTGAATAGGCTGCAGTCACTATTTTTCCTAACTTCTTCTTGAACCTAAAATGGCCACTGAATTAAACTTTAACAAATAGATCTTTTAAAAACTAAATTAATAAACTTCCTTATTTCTCCACTATCTAAGTTCATAGCCTTTACTTAATGATGATGCACTTGATTAAATAAAATGAAAGAAAAATGGAAGTTCTTTCAGACATTAAAATTAATAATGAGTTTAGACTTAATCCAAAAGCAATTTAACTTTAAACATTCATATGAAATTAAATGAGCCATTGAATTTGCTATATAAGCAAGCATTAATCTTATCAATCTATGAAGACTGGAATGTTATACAGTGACCCATTAATTTCAAAGCCTAATACAAGGTCTGTTTAATGCCTTCAGTCTATTAAAAAGTGTGATCCTACAATATAACTGCTTTTTCATAAATGTTTAAACCCCAATTCATTCTGTTACTGCTTTGATCATTTGATAATCTGTTCTGACAAGATTACAGTTCCAAATAAAATCCCAAAATATATAATTTCTTTGCTTCTACATTTGTTCCAAGTTTGAACTTTAAGACCAACAAAGGATTTATTAGAAAATACAAGGATTTTAACAGTTGGTGTTGGTGCATATATTTGTTGTAGTAAATGTTCAACAAAAATACGGATTTCCTTTTATCAGGTGCTATTTAGACCAACAATTCTACATATACTCTGAACTCTGTCTTTTGCAATGCAGTGGAGAGAGCTGTACCAAAAAAAAACCCAAAAAACAAACAACAAAACAGTGTTCATTGAAAATATCTCTAAAAGAAAAAAGCAGATTTTCATTATGATGGATGCCTTTGGTGTGGTTTATTTCTGTTTGTAAGAGACTTATTGACCATAGTGCTTTGTGCAAGCATGAAGACCATAAAGTTTGCTTTCAAGGTTTCTTGGCAACACTGCAAGTCATGGTGATTTGCAAAATTAATTTTTTTTTAAAATGAAAACTGCCCTTTTTAGTTAATGAGATAATTCAATATCAGGACTTAATGGCACGATGTGTTAGCTCCTGCCATGGAAGGTCATGGTTTGAAATTTCTGTTTCTAATCAGGAGTTGCTCCCACAAAAACCAATCAGAGGGAAAGGTTGATATTTAAATATGTTTATGTTACTAAACAGGTGCTCCAGTTTGACATACTATACCTAATTCTGCCTAATTTTCACAAATCTAAGGTCAATGAGAAATTACACTTCTTAAATAAGACAACAACAGTTCCAGTGTGGTTGTTAAATGTAAAGAATAATAAGTAGCTTGATGAATGCTGTTCCTTGAGAGTGCACTCCAGAAATGTCTGCAAAATTCCAGCAGTTTTTGCTGTGTAGGAGTATATTTTCTTTGCCTGTAATACCTTCCTTGGCTCACATCTGCTTGCAGCAGCCTGTGAAATATGGATACAGCACTGCTGCATCCTTGTACAAATAAATGACTGTTATTAACCTTTAAGAGTCTCCCCATGTTGGTCCTGTGCACTAATTAGGAATGCAAGGCTATGAGCAGATTACTTGTGTAAACTCGTGGAGCTCACTGGAGCATTTCCCAATTTACACTGGAGACTGTGTTAAAATCTGACCTGCTAAATGGCAATATATGCCTTTTCAAATGTCTTTCCTCGCATTAAGAACAGAGGGATCCTATTTCAAGGGACAGAAGGACAAAATAAAAGGCTGCTGGTTATTTTGTGTTCCGGTCCAACAGCTCAAGTAAGAAGCAATACTGTACTCAGGAGATTATTCAAGCAGAAGCTGAATTCAGGTAATTACACATTTAATAACAAAATCACTGGTTTTCCTCAGGGTGCTCATGTCAGGGTGTTGCTCAGAAGACTTTCACAGTAGCAAGTGCTTGGTAAACTTGTGAGTCTCTGGGCTGTTGTCAAGGCTGGCTCTGATAATTTGTTTTTCCTCCTGGAATCTTCTCCATGGCTACATTGGAAGGCACTAAGAGAGAACCAACTCAGCACCTGCAGCTGCAGCCTGTGTCCAAAAGGGTGTTCTGGCTCTGGTTTCTTAAAGGTGGGATATCAGGAACTGATTGATCCAAAAATACCTGAGGTATTCCTTCAGTGTTTATTGAAAATATATTTCCTAATTTTTATTGGGAAGTGCACATTTCTCATACCTGAATGGTTTGACAGATTGCTAATTTTTTTTAATTTTTGTTTTGGGAATAACAGAGGCATGGGCTGATGGAGCACTTTTTTATTTGCTACACTTTTATATTTCCTAACAATATTTTTATTTTTCCTTTCAAATGGGACCTTCATTTCTAGTCTGTATTCTACACTAAAGTGAAGTCACAACCAAATGAAGCATTTTGATTTTTGTCAAAATAAAATCTGTCAGTAGCTGGCCTGAGACAGTATTTTGGTTTGTTACGGTTGGAATCTTCTTTCATGGAGAATTTTGAAGTGATAGGATTTGCTTCCTGATGGGCATGAAACCAGTTTTGAAATTACAAATTCTGTAGAAAAATGAAAATGCCATTCTTGTCACAGCTCTGGTGCTTTTTAAGTCGTTCCCTGTTCCCTTGCCCTGGGATAAAAATAAGATGTTGAGAACATTTGCCACAAGTGCTAAACGTAAGCAGAGCAGATTTTCTTCCTGCAGTTCTGCTTCAATTAATATTGCACCCTGATCTGGACTGGCTGAGTTAATCTGGGCATCACCAGCAGCAGTCAGAACTGGCATAATTGGTTTAGAGTCATTAAAAGCCTGACAAAGAACCAAACTTTAAAAAAAAAACCCAACCAACATGCTCCACTTCGGTTATTTTGGTCTTGTTAACAACTCTAATTGAAAAGGTCATATCTTGGGTTTGGGACTATTTCAGGCATTTGAATATGGGGTTTTGCCTCAGCCCTGCATGGAAACACAGCTAAAGGTTTTATTCTCTGTCTCCGTGTGACGCTAGATTAAGAGTGGTAGCACATTGTGTAAGCAACAGGTGATGTGCTACAACCAGAGGATGAGGGAAAAAGAAATCCTACATACAAGATTTTGATATTGCAGCCTGCAGAATGGACTTTTCTGCAGTTTCTGCTCTGGCAGAACCTCTCCCAGCAAGATTCCCAAACATCACCAGCCCTGTGTGTTCCTCCATCTGGCTAACCCAGGCTGGACCACTGCAGCTGCAATGGAATGTTTGTGCTGCAGTGTCACCCAGGTGCCTCAAAAACATCTCCTTTACAGGGGCAGACTGAGCCAGGCAGCCATGCAACAAAACCTGATTTCTGCAGGGGGTGTGCAAAACACCAGCTGGAATTTGCCCAAGGCATTGAACTGGTTCTTTTACATAGGAAAAGACTATAAATATACTAAAACCCTACAGTTTTATCAAGCTCTCTTCGTTTTCAGCTCCCAGATAAGTGAGTGCAGTTCAAACAGAACATCTCTCAGGACTGTAACCCTGGAGCTTTTGCTGTTCATTTATTTATTCTTTGACTGCTCCTTCTGCTTTAGGGGTAGATAATTATAACCTATTTGGTTTTTCCTGAGAAATGCTGATGGCAGAGTCAGCAGCCAAAGTCCCATGGCACAGAGAGCTGGGAGTTCCTTTCTACAGTGAGTTTCAACTTCATCAACATTTCCCAGAGCCACAGGAAGAGTCTGGTGGGGAAGGAGCCAAACCAGGACTGGCTTGAGAACTTCCACCTTTTGGAAACTCCTTTCTTTGACTCCTGTTGCACTGCTGAACTATCCTTACTGTGATGGTTTTTTTCTCTCTTATATCAGGTCAGAAATATTTAATAAATATATCAGTTACATCAAGTTCAGGAAAAATATTTCCAGACCAATATTAAAAAGTAAGGAGTGCTTTAAAGTAGAAAAGAGCAACAGAGGGTGAAACAGTGTTCAGCTCTACCTCCTGTAGGACTCTGAGCTGTAGGAAAACAGCACAATTCCATACTCAGTCAAAGCCAAGTTTGGGACCCAAGTTTGTCATCAGATCCCGAGATGTCACAGCCACAGTCCCTCTGCATTTCTCCACTGTGAATGGTGTTAAGTGTTCTGAATAATTTCCCTCACAACAAAATCATAGTACACACACCAGTGAATTAGCAAAAGCACCTAAATCTTGTTCCCCAACGCATGCCACAGCAAGAAAGCGTTTTAAAAATTGTTTGTATAGTTTCAGCTATTAGGGTTTGGCTACAATAATCATTTTCAGATACATTCCTGTTTACTTCTGTAAAGGTATTTGCATAGCACACAAATTTGACAGATGGATTTGGGGAGTTCTCTTTGCTGAGCAAGCAAAATGCTTGCAAGCCATAAAACCCAGCCCTTTTAGAGAAGCACTAAAATGAGAGAGTTTTCTAAATAATTGATTTCTAAACCAACAATTGAACTCTCCTAATAATTACTTTGAAGACAGGAGATAAGGTTCAGTTACTGTCTATGCTGGTTGATAATATAAAAAAACGCAATGGAAGATGGTTTTTCTAATAAAAAAGTGGGAATTATAAGCAATAAAACCCAGCATGGGATGTGATTATCATGAGGGAGGCAATATTATCCTTGGGCATTTTGCTATATAAAAGCCAAGTGCTCCCCATAAATATGTGTATTATTAACCACACCCCTACAAGTTGCCAGATTGATATAGAGTTACCTTTTTTTTTAGGCTTAAATAGAGATACATCATCTTAGTAAATTGTTTGGGGCTTAAATATTGCAGCCATGAGATTAATAGAGCTCTGTGTTGGAGATGCTAATTGCTTTCTTTCTGATAGGTGATATTTAAACCTTCACACCTCCATTTTCAGGGGAATAAAATGGTGGTGAGCATCACTCTGGGATAAAATGAATCAATCCCTTCTTAAGAATGACCAATCAATCAGCATTGGAATTGTGCTAGAGCCAATGCTGTCTCTCATTTCTCATTTCATTAGTTACATTGCCAAGATGAATAATTTAACTACCTTAGAAAGGCAGAAAAATTGCATTTTTTCTTGAGTTATTTCCCAAACTGTGGCACAATTGGGTGATGCCAAAAGCCTCTAGAAGGCACAGAGCAATACGAAGTCCTTTCAAGAAGAATGTAATATAAATATTATCCTCACGTACATCACCCGTCATCCTTTATCTCTTTCATTCATTCCTTAGTGTTCTGTCCCATCTGAACTGCCTCTTTCAATTTTACATCTTCCCCCTTTCCCACAAACTGCTCCAAGCTCTCCCTTCATCAGCACTAGCCTTGGGGAGTGGCAGTGAGGAGCAGATTGCACACCTTTGTCCTTTGCACACTAAGGACAGGATGGAAATGTGTGGCTTCACAGGCAGAACTTGTCCCTGAGTTCTCTCTAAGAAAGGTGTTTTTCCAGTCTGAGTAAGGATTATTCAGTCCTGTGACTTGGCCATCCTTTCTGCACTGGGGAAAGCAAACTTCCATTATTTTTAGCAGGAGTCTCCCAAGGCAGGAAGGCCAGTCAGTTCTCCACACCTTACTTTGAAAGCATACAAATGATGTGCAGCTTGTGAAGAAGCATTTCACTGCTTTGGCTGGAGGGTTTTTTATGGAGGAAGTGCTGGTGAACAGCCCAGGGATTTGTCTTCTCCAGGACTCAGGCTGGAGCCAGCACTGGAGGCAGAGCCAGCCCTGGGTTGGTGGCAGGTGACAGGACAGGGCTGGAGGAGGGAGCAGCCCCTGCCAGGGCCAAACCCAGGGGTTTGCAATTCCCAGCTGCTCCAGGAGTGCTGCACATTCCAGGACACTAAGTTATCCTCTGCTGAGAACCTGACCTGCCACATAGGACACAGAACTCCAGCAATGTCCTGTCACAACAGGGACACTCCCAGCTGAGGGGAGTGCCTGCTGTCACGTTGGTCACTTTGGGCACATTAATTGGTTAACCCAGTGATGGCTGGCCAAGCTCTTTGCTTGAGCAAAAGGCACACTGAAAGGCAGCTGAGTGCTTAAACAATGGCCTTTATTAGTGCAGGGTTAGCAACCCAGCCCTTCTTAGAGAAGCAAAATGTAAAAGCAAACACAAACCATACGTTCTTACTGGAAATTCTTCTGGAATTGCAAAGTACAGTGGCTTATACATCATTATTTTTTCACAAAAGCCTTTTTCTAAAAAGGAGGAGACAATGTTATTAAGCACAAAGAAACAGAATTTCTTTAATTTTTTCTTTTTCAAGACCTTTATTCTGATCAATGAACAGAGATGGAAAGTAGACAAACTTTTTAGAATCTTTATCTTTTGGTATATTTATTTTACTGTTAATTAGAAAATCCTAGACTGACTGGCGCAAATTCTCAAGTCAATTAGCATTTTTCCCACTAGGTACGTGCAACATGCGTGGCTTTAAACAGAGAGAGAGTATGTTTAGACAGCATACTGGGAAAAAATTGTTCCCCGGCAGGGTGGGCAGGCCCTGGCACAGGGTGCCCAGAGAAGCTGTGGCTGCCCCTGGATCCCTGGCAGTGTCCAAAGCCAGCTTGGACATTGGGGCTTGGAGCAGCCTGGAGCAGTGCAAGGTGTCCTTGTCAAAGCAGGGGTGGCACTGGATGGGATTTTCCAACCCAACCCATTCCATTATTTTATATTTCTGTAAGTTTAAGCCTTTACTAGCTATGTGTTTGTTGTGCCTGCTTAAGAAGTTCTGGAAGATTAGGTCACAAACCTAGTGGATATATACAATTATGGCATAGCAACGATTTATTCTGTTTCATAAATCACCTCAGAACAAAAACTGTAAAGAGCATTTTACAGATTATCAAAATGATATACAATGAACCAGCTGTGTGGAAAATGATGTACAGTGGACCACCCCTGCTTTCATCGTATATCCATAGCATCCACAACTTTCTATTAATAAATGTTTAATGAGAAATAGGGCAGTGGAGTTGCTCTGGATTTAGTCACTCTAGCAGAGCACAGTGATGGGCACAGATGTGCAGGAGTGGCATCTGGCCAAGAGATCACTTCAGTCTCTGCCACTCAAGTTCCATCTCTGAGGCCAATGTTGTGATTGGCCTCAGAACCAGGAACTGCTGTTAGGGACAAAAATATCTTGGGCAGGAGGAGCACTGTGAAGTATTCTCCAGGCCTTCACTGCTCTTTTTGCCACACTTTGCTATCATGTCATTTTCTAAACTCCACATTTCCTCATCCTGTCCCTCGGACACTGGCTTCAGTCACCATCTCACACCTCTCAGCAGCACAAGCTGAAGCATTCAGAGGACTGCAAGTCCCTGAGAATGGTGGGGCTCACCTTAAAAAGAGCAGTATTTTTGCCCATTTTACATGGACTCAAGAACTATTTGAGTCCAAGGCCCGTTTGTTTAACTTCTTCAGTGTAGCAGATAGGTATCTTAATTTCATTTGATTCTTAAGGCTAAACTCGTAGCACACTAATATAATAAATAAAAGTTATATTCAAAATTATCCCCCTTTGCCACTTGAGGAAATGTTCAAGTTGTCAATTTTGTTAATACCATTGAAGAAACCATTTCCTGGGTAAGAATGATGGACACAAGTGACATTATGGGGGCTCTGCTTTAGCTGTGAGAAATTACATTTGCACTCTGCTGTTTCTGCACCAGGAAAGAAAATTATAAAGGGAAACAAAAAAAAGTTCAGGGGTTCAGGACAATGCATACTTGCTCTGTCTGCATGTAGACTATCAGTCAGCTTGGAAATTACACAGCTGTGAACAAAGCCAACCATTTCTCAACAGTGACATTCCCCTACTGTCTCCCAGCAACTTCCCACAAGCTTCAAAATACAGCAATGGCACATTGCTCAGGCACTCTTTGCTTTCTGTGACAAACTTTTTATCAAGTTTAATGGCAAAATACACATGCAAGCATGTATATAAAAGATTGTCAGCTGCTTTCTTTGTTTAAAGTTCAGGTAGTTTGTACCTGGCAGGGTTTTCTGCTGTTAGCCTCAATCTTGCCCTTCCCACCTTGCCAGTTTTAGCTTAGTGGTGTGCCTGGGCTGCATAATAGGAGCCGTGGGAGTCACTTTATAAAGCCAGGAAATCAAAGGCAGATGTTAAACACAAATTGTTCCAATCAAACAGAGCTTACAAAAGAGTAGAACTCTCTCCTGTAATTCTATTTGAACAAACGTGTCAAATACAGGGACCGGTAGAAATATCATCTTCATCAGGTCCCACTCTCATCAGCTGCCCTGCATTTAATCCCTTCCCTGCTCATCAGTGCCATCCCTCGATTGTGAAATCACCTGGAAAGACACAATCAAGCCTAACAATCCTTTGCAGAGGGACAGCAAGCTCTGAGCTGCCCACCAGCAGCTTCTGTGTGGAGATTTCCCTGATGACACCTTCCCAGCAGGTGACCTTGGGAGCTCACTCTGATTTGCTTATGTCCTCTTCCTCATGCCAATCATCCAGTCAAAACTGCAGAACACTCAGTGCTGTGGGGATGGCAGTGTTAGGGAGGGTGGATGGCAGCCCAGGTGATGCCATGAGCTTCCTGCTCAGGGGGCTGCTGTGCCATTTGGGGCTGCTCAGGCTCTGTGCATATCCACATTTCATTTTCTGCACCTCACTGCCTTGTGGGGTGCAAACTCCTCCACAGCTCTCAATTCCAAACATTTCCCATCTCCTGGGACAAGATAGAAGGCTCTGCCTACTCAACCTGCAATCCAGCCTCATTCTGGCATTTACTGATTTGTTAGTTTGTCTTCTTTTGTTCCAATAATGTTGGGTTTGCCGCAGGTTATTTATACCAAGAATATTATTTCTCAAAAAAAAATCTTAATTTAACAGCTTATTCCAGCAAAGGGTCTTAGCTGACCTGACCTAGTTGATTTTCCCCCCAGTGTCTGAATTAGTGTAGTCTTCAAAGAGTTGGTTTGAAGGCTTCTGAAGTCAACAGAAAGAAGAGCATTGAGTATAAACAATGAACTGGGCAAATACGTAAATATTATCAAAGTATTCTGTGTCAGGATGACACGTGTTTGCAGTGTTTCTGAGAATTGTAATTGAGCCTGAGAAAGCTGAATAAAACAGCCACAGATTTTTAGCTGAAATGCATTGAAAGTGCAGGAGGTTTGTGCAACCTGAAGAATTGGCCCTAATCTTTTGTTTTTAGAGCCATGGAGGGAAGAGCAAGTCAAACCAAGGCTGTGATCTGCCTTTGCCAGTGCAATGCCTTGGCTGCATCTAACAGAAGAAAGCCTGAGCTATTCTACATGTTTAGGACTATAAAAATAAGATTATTGTTGTTCCATGGCCTTACACTGCATCTAAAACTTGACTCAGTGCTCTTCCAGTGGTAATAAAAATAAATTGTAAATCCAATTGGTTTTGGTAATAAGAATGATGCCTGTAAAATGCTTTTGTTCTATTAAAAATGTTTACAAAAACAAACAGAAGGAAAATGCCATTCCAGAATGGCAATAATAGGAAATTGATTTTTGAACCCTTATATTGTGATTGCCAAAACTATAATTTCAGTAATCCCAGTTCTGATTCTACCTTAATTCTCTACAAGTGTAGCTCCATTTATTTAAGTGGAACCATCTTGTTTTGTTCTCATTAAATGAATCCAAAATCTAGTGAGACAGAGAATTTTAGAGCTTTATTCAAAGCTCATTGAAGTCGATGAGATGCTCCCCCCTTGACATAAAGCAACCCAAATAATTTCAGAATTTGCACTAATAGGTGATACTCGTTACACCAGTTGTGTACCTGTTTAACTTCATTGATTTCAAATGCATTACTGAGTGTTAGGTTAATTATTTTTAGTGTGAGGCAAGGCTTTCAAAATCACCATGGGATGAATAAGTTCAAATGTAACACAAAACCATAGTTAAAGAACAGATTTCTCAATTTTCTTCAATTTAGCATCAGTCCTCATGTGACCCCATCCTATTGCCTAATGCACTTTAAAAATCCACTCTGCTTTCCCAGTGATGAAGGCTAACTAGCACAGCACAGCAGAACATTGTTTTGCTTTAGGTCTGGTCAAGGGAAATACAGAGTTTTAAAAACTCTAAATGTGCTGTGTTGAACAAACTGCATTTTTCTATTTTCTTCATCACTGTTTTCAGTCTCAGTGATGCTCCTGAGCTAAACCCATGATAGCTCTCAACCTCTCACACTTTGAGAAGGAATGTCTATGGGGAAAACACTTCTAAAACAAGGCTGTTTGGGTTAGGGTTAGGTTAATCCACCTATCAGCAATCTGAATTTTCAGCATTTTATTGTATTGGACATAATCAACAACCACACCAGGATAAATTTGTGACACATCAGCCATACAGAGCCTGATCCAGCTGTGAGGCTGGAAGTGCATCCCAGTGTCCTCAGTCCATGTTGTGAGCTCAGGAGTGTACCTGAGGCACTGCAAAGCACTGATTCACCATTTCAGAGGGAAGGAAAATAAACCTGCAAGCCAAAACCAACTCATCTCCACCTCACCCATCCTCACTGCAGACCTGAACAGAACCAGCCCAGATTGATGAATCTGCACAGCTGCTCATCATAATGCTTTGGCTGTTCCACTCAGCTGTGGAGAAAATATGCCCAAATTTTACTGCTAGGGCTGACGAAAATGTGATTGTAAAACAACATTGCAGAAAATCTCCCCAAACACCAACTGTCCACCTCAAATCCTTCCAGCCAACCAGCCTCACCCCATGGTCTGTCCCAGAAATTCCTCCTCCAAATTGGATGTGCAGTTCTCAAAGGGAAAAGTCTTACATCTGAACTGTCTATAGCAAAAATAAACAACAGTGGGCAGTTGCAGAGCTGCCAGGCTGCATTTAGAGCGAGGTGTTTGAGCATCACTCTGCAGTGACCCAGCTCTGGCACTGTGAGCTCTGAGCATTCCTGCAGTGCTGCCAGCAGCTCACCAGCAGCACATCCTGAGCTCTGGGCAGCAGCACAGCTCACCTTCCCCAGCCTTTTGTAGCCTGCCTGCAAGCAGGTCTCCAGATAATGAGGCAGATAACATTTTTCCCCGTCATACAAAGTTTGAAAGTTCTTCCTCGCAATTTGGGAAAGGTAAACATTAGGTTAGCCTGGCTGACAGGGAAGTCTGGGACCTTAGTAACCTGTTCTCCACCTGCAGGTGTGATTTCTCAAGGCTTTGGAAGTTTTTGTTGCACGGGCATCTTGGGATTTTTCCCCTTAAACAACGAATTGTACTCCAAATCTCAATTAATGGTAGTTGTATTTAAATAATATATGTTCACATTTTTAAATTTTCAAATGTGTCACGCTGGTGATTCAAGATTTACCTGGCAGATAGTTTAAAGAAATTATTTTGCATGCAGTGGTTCATTTAAATTATAAGTACCCATTACTCTCTATTTCATTTTTAACAAGTTCATCATCCACTCAAAGAAATGCCAGACAGCTCAGGTTGGAAAACTGATTTATCTGCCATATGCAAAGATGGACTCCTTGCAGTTGGGGTTTCATAATCAGAGCAGAAAGACATTAAGGGTAGGTGTCATATTCCTTGATGTTTGCAGAAACTGTCAGAAGCCTGCATGCATTATGGACTCTTTTTGTTACGTTACAATCCTTCAGCTCCCAAAGCAATTTATGTGCATATGCAGGACCAGTTCCTGAGCTCTTAACTCGGGTAAGCCCTGTGGATTTCTGCTGCATCTTACCTTAATAAGGACTTCCAGATTCAATCCCTGAAAATAAAAGGAAAAATTCTATGGACTGAATATATTTTACAGTGAATAATTATTTAGGGAATTCAATATTAAAATATTGTTTTAGACTGTATGCACCACTGGAATATCAAACCAGGATGTGGCTAAGCAATATTTGGATTAGCCTAGCATTGCTATTTCTATACACTAAAGAGATAAGTGGTACAGCTTTTATTTCTTTTCTTTTCCATTTTTTATGCTTCCTCTAAGAATAGCTTGACTCAGAGGACACTAAGACGAAAGATATTTGTTTTAATCTTTGATAATATGGTCCTTTATGCTGTGGGTTTAAGGGAGTCTAAAACATTGAAGGCAGATTTGGAGAAGTGTTTTGCCTCCAAATGATGTTGCTGAGCCCCTGGTGGGCTTCTCAGAAGTGCTGAGATGCCTGACCCAATGTTTTCTACATTTCTCCTTCTGCAAGCCAAGTTTATCCTCTGCAACTTCCAGCTGATGGCAGGGCAGGTCCTGACCTCCCACCACGGAAGAGGCTGAAGGAGCAGAGTAAAACATAATTATTTTGGATTCATTGCAAGAAATGCCTGCTGTGATTTTAGGGACACTTAACAACCTTTAGAATTCATCTTCTGTCAAGATTCAGGGAACATAGCAGGCCTATTGTCTGAGATGAACTAATAATAAGGTTATTGGTTATAGAAAAAAAACAGGCAGAATTTTAATTAAACTTTCAGCCTTCACAATGAAGGATCACTGCCAAACTTTATAGGTCTCTCCTCAGGCCAGGGGAGCAATGGCAGAAAAATGACCACAAGAGTGGTAAACAACGTAATGAAATAATTTTATTTGTAACTGGTTATTGCAATAGTATTCATAGGATCACAGAATCATGGAATGGTTTGGGTGGGAAGGGACTTTAAAGCTCATCCCATTCCACTCCCTGCCATGGCAGGGACACCTTCCACCATCCCGGGTTTCTCCAAGCCCCATCCAGCCTGGCTTGGGACACTGTCCCTCCCATTGCACACAATATAAACACCTGGCAGCACAGAAGCTTTAGAATTCTGCTGCTGATTAAGTTGATGCCCATACTTCTGAGGCTTAGCTGTCCTTGCTAACATAGTTTCTGTTTTTCCTGTCACTGACTTCAATGTAATGTCTACTTACCCACGTCAATCAGCATCTCAGGGTTCAAGTTCATGAACTACGCAGATTTTTAATAAATAAAAGCTTGCCTAGACTTTTAATTGCTTTGAAGACCCCCTAGGAGAGGATCAGCCACAAAACTCATGTAGTATCCTGCTGCCTTGGGCAGAGCTCTTCCCATCCCTCTGCCTTTAGTTAGCTGATCAGCCACGTGCAATCTGGCCTTAAACTGGCAGCGTGATCCTCATTTTCCCAAAGTGGAGGACTTTTGCAATCAGCTGCTTCTATTTATGCAGACAATAACAGACATGATCAATGAATAACACTTAGGCTCTCTTTTAAGACAGATCTATTTTCAGCTGTTGCACAAAGAGCTGCTTGTCACCATCTTCCTGGGCTTTGCCAGCTCAGCATTCCCCGAGCAGGCAGGGCCAGCACAGAGCTGTCCTGTCTGTGTCCTGCACTGCTCCTGCTGGGAAGCATTGTCACAGCCAGGCCCACACCGAATGGAAAAACACCACAAACACCGAAATCTGAATTCTGCAATACTGGAGAGGAGCTGGATCCATTTTCCACTCAGCATAGACTTAATGTGCAGTCCTGTGGCATGAAGTGGCACAGCTACTATAAAAGCCTCTGTGCCAGATATTAGAAGCAGCCTTTGGTTCTGGGGAGGTTTTTTTAGGGTAAATTAATCCTCTAAGGAAGATAATGTGGGGACCTCTCCATTGCATGGCAGCCAGGGTTTAATTCATTCAATTCATGCCCTTACCTTGCCAAGAGGTACTGTCTGTCAGTGATTTATGGCTGTGGAAGGTAGAATAAAAATGTTACACCCCATCTGTCTGTCTCTCTGTCTGTCTTTCTGTCTCTCTGTCCCTCTGTCTATCTTCCTCTCTCCCCACAAAGTGATAAGTCCACAAACAATGTGATGAGCTGCAGTGTAATTCTCTTTTTTGCCATTACTGATATCCTGGGCAGTCACTGCTCACACATGCAGAACAGACAGAAGGTACATGGCTGAAAATGTCAGATTATATGATTTTGCTAGCCGTAAGTACCCATTTAGACCCACACTGTCTTGATTTCAGCTATGCCCAAAACATATGTATAATTCATTAGTCTTCATCTTACACCTTCAGCTCCTGAGTAACTTGTCAGGTTTTATTCTTGGTCAATATATCAGGAGCAATGATGTTCTGTGCATAAGATTAAAACAGGATAAATGATATTTAGTGATAATTTTAAAAAAAAATCTTCAGTGGGCACAGATTCTCTTCCAATCTGTTCTGGTTTTTGCTTTTGGCAATAAAATTTTATTGTAGCTTAGGAGTTCTCTTCTGAAAGAAATAGCCCTTATTCATCTTCCCTCCTCTTGGCAGCGCCAAGAGTGAGTTTAATGGGCAATGCAGAAAGTTAATTTCAGAGAAGTTACTTAAAAATACACCCGTTGAAGGTATACATTAAAAATTCAGTCCCATTTAGGGTCTTATCATATGAAAACAGCCCAGCACAGCAATTCAGGGGTCACTCAAACCAGGGAATGCTGCTGCAGCTCTCTGGCTGCAGGTTTCTTGCAGCTGGCTCCACACCAGTGTCCTAGTCCCAGCCTGGAGAAAGAGACACCTCTTGGTAGCTGTGTTCAGCCACAGGACAGAAAGGCTGAAAATTCATCCCAAATTGCTGGGGTGGGCTGGGGTTGTCTTCTGGGGTCTGCCCACAGGGCAAGTTGCAGCAAGTCTGCATAAAGGTGTCATGGGTCTGCTAGGACTGCTAACAGATTTTCTCAGCACACTGAGGATACTCATCCTTTGATTTAGATAGATTTCATTGCATGGAATAAGCAGAAAGTCTTGAAAATCTATATAGTTTTTGTGTGTGAAGATTCAGGGAAAGGTTAGCGAATAATGACTCATTTGTGATGGCTCCAGACTGATTTGGTTCAGTTTTGGCAGAAGGTTCTCCTCACTTCTGTCACTGGATCCTAACTCCATATTACACTTTCCGTGGGAGATCTGTTAACATGATTGCTAATAAGATATTGTTCTTTTTCCTTTGTCAGTTTTTCAGAGAAAGGACAGATACTTGATTTTTTTTTAAATTTTTTTGAAAAGTCTTTCTAAGAGAGTACAAATTAATGCGGAATCTATCAAATGAGAGGGAAGCTAAAAGGGAATGAAGGCAGTGAAGCTAAATGTGCTCACAGTAGGTTTTCTTTTTCTTGCAAAGAAAGGTGACAGCTAGGAAGGGAATAGCTCTGGGACATGATCCTTGCAGGCTCTGTCTGCAACACCTGCACGTACAGCGCGTACAGACATCATCTTGAGCAGCCTGAATAAAGACCAGCCTGATCTGCAGCCTCTCTGATAGACTGACTTCAGTGGGAGCTATTTATAAATCATTCTTTCATTCTCGACAATGCTTTGGCTGGAGCCAGAAAGGACAGAACTCCTGGCAGCCTGGCCCCTTGCCTAGTGTGCTGTGACTGACATGTAATCTGTCACTCCCCATCATCTGTGGGGTGGTGATAGGAAAATAATGCTCCTCAGCTTGCCTTAGATCACACATTACTCTCCTGAATGCAGCTCCCTAAAGCTGTGAAATGGCCTTTAGAAAGTGTCTTTGTTCATTTTTTTATACAGGAGAATGGGAATAAATGATAAACAGGCTGGAGGGAAGGAAAGCAAAACACACATTAGAGACCTGATGAGAGAAATTGGCCACGACTGAGACTTCGGTGTGATCCGATGACCTTTCTGTGAAGAAAAGCTGTGGTGAATATGAGAGACAGAGAGGTGCAGGAGCTGGGCTGGGCGTTATTTGGGCACTGGCTGTGAATGGCATTTCCTGAGCTTTAATCAGGGTTTAACCAGTCATGTTCAATTTATCCCTGGGAAATCAATCTCCTTCCATCTCTCCACTCTGTAGAAAATCATATTCCTCATGTGAAAGTCCTCTATAGCAAACACATGTGACATAACAGGGTCCCACTTCCATCTGGTGACTTGGGAGTTGCAGTAATACAAATACCGTCACAGTAATACTATAATAATTATACAATTAATATAATATCGTATAATATAATATAATATAATATTATATTATAATATAATATAATATAATATAATATAATATATTATATTATATTATATTATATTATATTATATTATATTATATTATATTATGAATAGAAGAGAATAGAATAGAATAATAGAATAGAATAATATATATACCAACCATGGACCTTAGTTAGACAGATCTTTTACAAAAACAGGTCTTTTTGGATGAGTTGAGGATCATAGTCCTTTAAAAAAAAATTGCACTAAATATTCTTCTTTCAGGCCATTTTATTTTGATGACTTGTTTACATTCCTTTTATGCTTTAAGAACTCTCTAAGATTTGCAGAAATGCCAAGTTAAATTTCTTCTCTCTTACTCCCCCAGCACCCCTGGTTCCAGGGCACCAGTCCTCTTTGTTTCCTGGTTTGTATACAGTGAAGTTGCTGATGATCTTTAGAATATTATAATGCTCTGCCTGAGGTTTTAACCTTGCTGCCTCAAACGACGTTTATGTAAATTGTCACCAGAAGTTTAGGGCAAGTGTCTTTTCTTCCTTAATAACATGTCACACTGATGTGGCTTTGTTTGTATTTCATAAAGAGATGATTGATTAAAGAGGCCAAAATTAATTTAGATTGATATTCACTGGACTTCTCACTGAAGACATTGCAGTATGAGTCCCCCATATTTTGCATTTTAATTTGCTTCTCAGTAAACTTCATGCCTCCACAATCTCACTGACCCTTCTTAGGGCTCACTAGACAAATTCCTGAATGTGGTCCCTAGGTTATCTCACCATCTCTTCCTCTTCCTCAGGGGAACTGGAGCTCCAGACAGGGGGTGAGATGCTGTATGTGCACCAGTTTGCTCCAGCAGACATTTCCAGGTGACCCTGAGAGCTCCCATTCCTCCCAGGACAGTGACTGGGATGGAAGCAAAACCCAAACCAGACCCATTTTATTCATGCAGATGATTGCAGTGTCCACTGAAAGCCTATCTCATTATTCATGTTTGAGGCTACTTATCCTCTGAGCTCCTTTCACGTTCTTTATTGTTCTCCCTGTGTTGTTAGGAAATACATTTTAGCTCAGATTTATGCTGGCACAGACATCAAAGCACTGACCCACGAAGCCCAGTGCAACCGGTTGTTTCTTTCGTACCTCAATAAAAGACCCTGATTTATTCTTAGTTTACCTACTAGGAGAGAAGAAAATATGGAGGCTAAAACTACTTGGGTGCCTTCCAAAAATGTGGCTGATTTTACTCAGGTCAGTGTCCAGAAGCAGGGTTTCAGATATTATTATCATTTTATGGTCAATGTACCCAAAGCCCTGCAGGGAGCTGAAGCATCTCAGGTGGAACAATTTCCAAGACATCTAGAACCTTGCCTCAAAAACTGGGTTTCCCAGAATGGCTGGGAGAAGAAGAAATTCCACTTTAAACGTGGACTGAATGATCAAAAATATTACACGGAATAAAATCCCCATAGAATAGAACCTGGCCCTTTCTGGAAGGTATTTATCATCTCTCCAGCACTGCTGATCACAGATGGAGGAGCCAGTAGGGCAGTTTGTGCTTGAACTTGTGTCCTTTGCTCTGCAGCTAAGAAAATTCCAGAAGTTTGCTGAAATGAGTATTTTACATGCTCCATAACTTATAAGGACCTGTCTGTCCTCCCTGCCATCAGTCCTGTCCAATTCTTGCTTTCCCTTTCTCCTCCAGGAACCTTGAGGTTCCCTTTTCCCTGCCATGGGCTGTGAGGGTCTGTGGGGAAGAGGGATTTACTCCCTGCTGGAGACAGCTCTGAAAATCCACACTGCAGCCATTCCTGATGGCAAAATGCTCTCTGGGAATGTGGAAATAATGGAAATAACTGGCTCCAATAACTAGCTTGAAGGCACCGTGTCAGTCACTGGCATGCAGGAGTATGCAGCATTTGTTCCTGTGATTTGCAGGATAAATCAAATACCCTGGTTTATGCCTCATTGTAAAAGGCTTCTTTTGTGTACAGCTCTTCACACGCAGTTCTTAGCACTATTTATGGATTATCTGAGGGCCCATTACCACCTCTGGGAGAGGTAATGAGGGGATGCTGGAGATTCTCACGCTACCTGTGCTCCTGGGGAACAGAATAAAAGGGTCACCTAAGTTAGTGTAGAGGGCTCCTTATGAAAGAGAAATGCTGGCTACAGGCACAGGATGAAAAAAGGACCTACCAAAATGAAGGTGTACATTTGTTCAGGCTCCTTTCATTTAAAGAAAAAGACAAAACCCAGTTCTTTGCAGAGGCTTCAAGACAAGGACCTGCCTATTGTCATTAGAACCCACAGGTTAGTGTGGAGTAACCTCATAAGGAAGCTGGAAGTTTTTCAAGTGAAAAAAAAAAAATTAGAAATACAATGTACTTCCAGAAAAAGAATTTGAGTGAGAGTGGTTTTGCTTACAGATCTATGTAACAAGTGCTGGCCTGCCTGTTTTTCCACAATCTCCACTTTTCTCTCTGTAGATGGTTAGGTTTCCATCCCCAGGAGGGAGCAGCTGGATCCTGCCAGGGACCAGCACTCTGCTCCCGCTGGGCTGTGTTCCCAGGGATGTAAGGAGACCCAAGGGCTCCTGACACCCAGCTTTCAGCAAGGACCACCTACATCCTCCTCTCGGGTGGTGCGTCAGCACTCACTTTGACAATTCCATCATGATCACAAGAGCTGAGAGCAAATTTAACTCCCCTGGTGTCTGAATTGGAGCCGTGTGGCACCTGCAGTCTCAGATTGAATCTGTGTTTTGCTGGGGTAGGTCTGAGTGACAGGGATTCACAGTCCTCTCTCACAAGGGCAGTGCTGAGGCACCGTGAGCAGGGGTCTGTCACACACCCTGTTGTTTCTAAATGGCAACGTTTTAATTGCGTATTTCATATTTATGACCCTATAAAGAATAATTTTAATCTGACATTACCATCTGAATATGATTGCCTGAAAGACAATGGCAGCAATGACAAATACTGATATAAATCAAACCAACTGATTTTCAATTTCTAATTAAAGATGACACTGAAAACTCAAGACAAGAGACATATGGAGACAAACACATTTCTTTGCAAGAAGAACCAAAACCATATGGAGAAAAAGTGCAAAGATATCAAGCTAAAATCTGAACTTCTTGCCATCTGAAATGTCTGCAAAGGGAATCCTAAACCGATCATCTTCTTATAAAAAGTCATTTACCAGTCTCTTCCACAAGCCACTGAGTAAGATGTGAGACATCTCAAGCTGTTCAGAACTACTGGGAATTGATTGTACGTAACCCACGTTACAATTGCTTCACCAGTTGAGACCAAGAGACAGATGGCATGAATATATTTAAAGATGGGGACAAAGCTGATGTGACACCGAGCTGGCTTGCTGAAATGAACAATGTGAGTCACAGATTTGTTATCAGATGAAAAGGACTTGGCTCAGAAAAAATGGGTGCCAGTGGTCTCCAGATGCTGGGGACTGGGAGAATAGCCTGCTACTCCCAGAATCAGCCCCACCATCTGCAGTCCCAATAATCAAAACTTTTAACTACTCCCTCTGTGCAAATAAGGTCTGGAATAGGTATGGCTTTCATCGTGTTACAAAGGGGCTTTCAAATGTGCACAGAGGGCCAATAAGGAGAAGCCTCGCTACAGGCTGCTGATACAACTGTTATATTCCAGGCTATTTCACAACTCAAATATTGGGAATTGCCTTATTAAAGTGCCAGTGAAAGAGGGAGAGAAATTTTAAGGGTTTTTAGAGGCTTTAAATGATCTTGTGCAATATTGCAGTCTTAACTTGCCCGTTTGTAAAGAGCTCATCCAGCCTCAGCACCTGATTTCTGTTGCGCTTTGGCATAAAGCCATTTGCAGTATTGAGATTCACTTTTGCTGTGTTTATTGTATCATCAACCACTTGTTTATGGGAGGTGGAAGATGAAGTGGTTAGCTCTACTACTTGTTTGCTGGGCAGGAAACAACTCTATCTGTAACCTGATGTCTCTGTTCCTTCCTCCTAATGTCCCCTTCTCTCTAAAGGCCTTTATTTTGTTGCTTTAATGACAGTTTAAGCTGCTGCTTTAAAAATGAGTTAACTTCACATTTAGATTAGTTCCCATAAACCTGTTTTTTAGAGGGACCTGATTATCTCCCTCGTTTGTAAGCATCATTTTGTTGCAATAACTGAAGACACAAGTTCTGCCAACTCAAAGCCTGAAGAGCTGAGGAAATGAGGGTTACAGCTGAGTGTCTGGACTGTGCCAGGGCACTGAGGACAAGCCCTGGTTTTATACAGGTCAATGTGAAGCCACTCATAGGAACGAGAACATACTCCTCAGAAGAACAAAGTTCATATATTAGCCTTTAACAAATGTTTTCTCTAAATAAACCTTACAATTTTTATGACACAAGGGCCAGGAATGAAGTTTTTACTCTCTGGCAAGAAATTTGTGATAACTGCAGAGCTGAGGCAAAACTCAAAAGCAGCAGTCAGAGAAGGAGCACAGCCATTTGCCTCCACATGTGATTTTCCTGTATTTCCACAGGAAAGGAGCCAATGCAAACCATTTTTTTTCCAGATCCTCTCCAGTCAGCACTGTGGTGTGAAGCATGGCTTTGCCACTGCTGCCTGTGGTCCCCACAGGTTTGTCAAGGATCAAAATGCCTCACTCCAGGCCTGGGTATTGGGCTGAACAGAAAGATAACTGAAATTAATGTTCTGCCAGATACAGGAGACCAAACTGGCCCAGCTACCCTAAATTCTGCGAATATCAAGAGTGGGGAGAGGTCAGTCAGTGCAGGATCTGCCCTTCAGCAATGCAGGCTTTTTAATAAACCCTAAATACATTTTTTGTGCACCCATAGAACACTTTTTCAGTAGTCCAGTCTGTATCAGATTTTGATAATAGTGGAGTCAAAACAGAATCCTTGCTGAGTTTCTCTTGTCTGTCCCCTGTGCCATAGGCAGGTTTCCGCCATAGGGAAGAAGTCATCTTGAACTGGAACACCTTATCAAACACATATTTAGCATTAGACTATGTCAGCAGAGAAATAGCTCTACAGCAACCACCCAGTTCCTGTGTTTGCTCACATTCCAGTTTACTTCATGACATGCCATGGGAAATTTTTAGGAAAGAACAACAGTATTTTTCTTTCCCATCTTAAGTGTTGTTTCAGATTGCAAAAAATAAACCATGTCCCACCACTTCATGAAGTTTTGATGTTGCATTTGCAAACACAAAATTACAGTTGTGGCACAAAAAACAGCCCCATTACCACGACTAATTGCTTGTGGGTATCAACAGTGAGCACTCTTAAACAAGCACTCCAGAAGAGCTCAGGGCAATGGTAGGCGAGAGAATGAAGAAGAAAAAATGAAGTAGAAGGTGTCCATTGCTTTTATTATGTGCCAGGAGAGAGGGTCTATTTATTGCTCAGGCAGCTAGGCAGACTGGCTTAGCTTCTCTTGCAAGATGACAAGTTCAGAGCCTGAGGTGGAAAGTCTGCATCATCCCCTTCTGTTCTGTTTTACCAGAATAGTCCTAATGACCTGGCATCCAGATTACACACATCCACACACTCTTTACTCCTTGTAGTTCTCAGCAATTCCGGGGTCAGTTATATAATCTGATGGGTGAATGAGCATCAGTGAAGGAGTTTGATATGTGTCATCCTTGGTGGGGCTGGAATCAATCTCTGCCAAGCCTTCCTGGGACACCACAGTGCAATAATTCAGTGAATCTAAGTCACACTTGTGGCTAACGACTCTCAAAGTTGAAAAACACCCTGCTCTTTGTTTTCTGAAAACCTTGGGATGGCAGGGGAGGGAGAAGCGATTGCCCTGGATGTGATAATGGCAATAATTTGTCGGTGTCAGGTGTTACTTCTGAGCTGACAGATCTCTAGAAACATTGAGGTTAAGGCTTTGAAGGCGGTTCCACAAGAAAAAAGGCACTTCAATGATCTAGGGCTCTTTTTTCTTTACAAGATGAAATCCTGAGGAAGTCCCAGATGAAGGCACATCATCGTGTTAATGTAATTACAGAGAAATAAGGACATGCAAGGGATTGTGTCAGAAGTATTAGAAATCACGCTGAAAGAGTGAGAACAGGAGAGGTGAACATTTCCTTGTGCTAGTCAACATTAAAACTCGACAGAATCAGAAGAAAGTGACACTATTTAGCGTGCCAAGCAGTGTGACATCTCCACAGACATATCACTGCCAGAGAAATCAGCAAAGCCAGGAGAAATGGGTAAAAAAATACCAGCTCTCCAGAACTTTTTTAAAACTGGGCGAATTCTGTGCTTTTAAACTCTGTGCCATGAATAGGAATATAATTCGTAGCGTTAGCACTGGTTCTTTCTAACCTGTGTTTTGCAATCAGCCTCATTATTCTTGTTGTACAAATGAATTGACATTTATTATCTTTCAAGGGTTTCTCTTTTTTTCCCCCTGATTGCAACTGATTTACTGAAAGGTCTTTGGAATATCACACCAGAAAGGAAGCTGGTTAAGTGCTGTAGTTACCAATAGCATAAAACAGAGACATCAGCAGAGTCCAGTGCAAAAAGCCCACAGATCTTTGTCAGTGAGAGTTCAAGGGAGCGTGGAGACATGTATTTAACTTCTGCAGATTTATATGTCTTAAGCACAGGCTTACTTAGGTGCCTGACATTTTTGCTTGTGCCTATCACAGCAGCCAAGATGGTTAGAGAAATACACACTCAGACAAGAATTAAAAAAAGAAAATTGCATCTCAAAAATTAAAACCTAATGAAAATAATAGGAAAAGAAAGGCCTGAGAAAAAAAAATGCAGATCATAAAATGAAGAGATGGAATAAGAGACTTTGCTAAATATATCTGGATTCAGCAGGAACCCATCTGATGTGAAATATTCCTTCCAGTTTAATATGAGATAAGGGTAGAATTGGGAATTTGCTTTGCTGAAGACAAAAGTCTTGCAGACGAAATGAAACTGGGAAGTTTGTTGAGAGGTTCTGACAGCGTAGTCAATCAGTTTGTAATGGGAGAATACTGGGAGATCCTGCAGGACTGTGGGCAGAGATTGCAGCAGACTGGGTGTGAGCTGGGGAGTGAAAGAAACTCTGAAGAGCTGCCAGCTAAAAGAAACGAAAAGAAAAGGACAACCGGTTTTGTTGGAGCCTTTCATTAAAATATTGGCAGCTGCTGATGCATAACAAAAGCTCTGCTTGTGCTATGAGATATTAGAGTGGAAAACCAAGGAGGCAAATGTTCTCTTCAATTGCAGTGCAGGAGCAAATGGATCCCAGCCAGCACAGAACACCTCAGAAAGGAAAAATTTCAACAATGTTCTCATCAAGCATTCTAATATTTCTCCATTTTGTTAAGGAGCAGTAATTCACCGTCATTAACTAGATTATTTGGGGGGGGGGGGGGAGTCTGTCTTAAAATTTCCTGTTCAGTTTTTATTCTAAAGCTGTTGTGTAGCTCCAGATAAACCTTGTAGGGAGTTTCTCTGTTATAATGAAACTTCCCATATGAAATTGGTCACAACTGGAGAGGCAAAATGGAGTGGGCTTGACATCTACAGCAGGAATTCATACTCCTTATTCTACTTGAAGTGCAGAGAAATGTTAATTTTATGTAATGACCCTTACTGTCCTTAGTATTTTCAGATTCTTCTAAGTGTAACCTTAATGCTGCTATTCTTGCAATGTATGGCTTAGGGAATTAACAATGACATTTTATGTTCTGAAATGCCTGGTACACATGAATATGAATTTTATCTCCACGTGATTATTCATTGTGAAGTAACATGAGATGATAAAATAAAATAAAGTAAAATAAAATAAAATAAAGTAAAATAAAATAAAATCGCTAACTTGGAATTTTCAAGAAGAAAAATGATTCTTTTAATGAAATTTTTAGAAAATATAATGTACAGAGAGGTTTTTCTTATTTTAGACATTACTAATTCTTACGTTATGTCTTTGTGAGATCATTTCTTTGGTAAATTATTTTTCTCCATGCCCTGACCAGAAGGAAATAGCATGTGAAATCCTGCTCATACAGATTCTCTGCTCACTTTGCTTAGGTCTCCAAATTACCAGGCTAACTTATATTTCAAACAGACAGGGCCCTCCTCAGTGTCAGCAGTCTGAATTTCCATTTACTCTCTGCTGCTCTGCAGCTTCCCAGCAGCATGGGGAGGATGCAGAGCATCTCTGCATCTCCACAGGGATGGCAGAGCAGGTTGTGCTGGGCAGCAGCAATGCCAGCAGAGCCTCAGCTGGGCAGGAGGAGAGCTGGGAATGTCAGCCCAGAGGCTGCAGGGCTGGTGACACAGACAGGGAGGAGGGAGAGGAGAGGAGAGGAGAGGAGAGGAGAGGAGAGGAGAGGAGAGGAGAGGAGAGGAGAGGAGAGGAGAGGAGAGGAGAGGAGAGGAGAGGAGAGGAGAGGAGAGGAGAGGAGAGGAGAGGAGAGGAGAGGAGAGAGGAGAGGAGAGGAGAGGAGAGGAGAGGAGAGGAGAGGAGAGGAGAGGAGAGGAGAGGAGAGGAGAGGAGAGGGAGAGGAGAGGAGAGGAGAGGAGAGGAGAGGAGAGGAGAGGAGAGGAGAGGAGAGGAGAGGAGAGGAGAGGAGAGGAGAGGAGAGGAGAGAGGAGAGGAGAGGAGAGGAGAGGGAGAGGAGAGGAGAGGAGAGGAGAGGAGAGGAGAGGAGAGGAGAGGAGAGGAGAGGAGAGGAGAGGAGAGGAGAGGAGAGGAGAGGAGAGGAGAGGAGAGGAGAGGAGAGGAGAGGAGAGGAGAGGGCAGCAGGAAGGCTCTACCTGGGGAGAGCTGGCAGGGCTCTCACTGCCCACCTGCCCTCCAGATTTTGTGCTTCTCTTCCCTGCCCTCCCTGGGCTTTAAAGGAGGCAGCCCCACTCTGCATTGGGCTTTTTGGGAAGGAGAAGTGCCAGGCTGGAGTGGGTTCTTGTGGCTGCTGCTGCCAGGCTGGAGCTGCAGGGAGGCTGGCAGGGCTGGCAGGGAAGGTGGCCTGGTGGCCCCAGAACTGAGAGAGAGCAGACAGCAGAGGGGAGAGGCTGCCACTTCTGTGCCATTCCCTCAGCCTGGCTTGCCTGAGCCTTCAGCAGGGCTGGCATTCTGAGCCAGGACTGACAGAGGCTGCCAAGGGGCTCCAGCACTGAATATTGGCTCTGGCTTTTTCCTCAGCCTCACCAAAATTGTCTGGGAGGCAAGCTCAGCTTGTTCTCTTTAATGTCAGGTCATCCCTGTTTCCATTTTAGTTTTCAGTTAAAAAATAAAAAAAAATTAAAATAAAAAGAAGTGAAAGTAGGATTATATAGAATTTAGAGAAAAATATCAGTTGCATTATTCACCAGACATTACTAAAACATCAGCTAACTTACCGAAATGACGATATTTTAATGTCATCTGCAGCATCTGCTTTGACATCTGATGTCAGGAAACATCCTATAAATGATTCACAATTCTTTTTCCTTTTCTCCAGAAATCAGACAGACCATTCCACAGGTTGCTGATCCTGAATGAATATTCTAATTCCTGATAACAAACATTTCATCCAAGTGGTTCCCATTCAACACTCCTGACAGGGTTTCTCATGAGACACCCTCATGGAAACTAAGCTGTCAAAGCATAAGAGGAAAGGTCCTCTAAAGTATTAAAAACTGGTTAAAAGATAAGAAATAAAGGGTAGGAATACATGGACTGCATTTCTATTGAAAGGAGGCACTCCAAGGCTTTCAGCTGGGATTTGTACTAATCAGCACATTATCAGAGATCCTGGGGAGGAGGTTCATGTGTAGTGGCAATAAAAAAAATTATCAAGATAGTCAAACTGAAAACTGAAAAGCTTAGACCTTAAACTCACAGAACTAATAAAATAGCAGATAAAATTTGGTACTGAGAAGTCCAAAGTAACGCTCAGGGCAGAATATTAAAACAGGAGAAAGGCAACAAGAATGCTCAAAATAGGAGGAAAGATCACACAGATTAGCAGTCTTTGGCTTAGAAAATAAATGAAAGGGCTGCACGTGATGGAAGCAGATAACATCATAAACAATATAAAGGGAAAGCATCAGGAATTATTACTTTACTGCTTTTCAAGATGGGTGTGCAGGAGCAAAACCAGCAATCTTACTGGTGAGTACCTTTAACAGAAAGAAGAAGGAGTTCTTTTTCACAAACTGTAAAATTAATCTGTGAAACTCATAGTTAAAAGACTTTTAGAAAATAAAATTAAACATGGATACAGAATGTGATTAAACTCCTTGAGGAGAAGCATACTAGTGGCTACCAAAAGCAAGTCTGTTCAAATGTTTTGTCACAGAGCCTGAATTATTGAGCACAGCAGGGAGAGCATTTCCCTGTGCATTCCCACTGCTTGTGCTCCTCTTTGGTTGCTCTCAGAGACTGAGAACAGAACTAGGTGGGCTTCTCATGTCATCTCCTGCAGTAGTTTTCAGTGGCTGGGGAAAGGTGCAGCACAGATTAGCTGCTCATTGCTTTTCCCTCTTAGGGCTTTTTTCCATGTCTCACATATCAGGCAGGTGCTGATGAGCTCCTGGAGGGCTGGGCAGGCAAATCCAGCCTTTCTATTCACAGACATGTGCAGCACAGCACGGAGCTGCATACCAGCTACATGGCACTGCCCTTTGTTTACTTTCTGAATTTATTGGTATCCCATGGACTCAACCAGGAGAGATTAAACTTAGAAGACAAAACAAAATTAGTCTCCTAAAATCAAGCACGTTTGATTTTCCTTCTTTTTTTTTTTTTTTTTTTTTTTTTTTTTTTGAGGAAAATCAAAAGTCCAGAATGGACTTTTCCTGTTTAGTTTTGTTTTGGTTTTATCTCTGTTAAAGGAAGAAGAGATTCAGGCAGTAGTATTTGAATGTGTGCCATTCACCTCTGATTCTCACACCTTAGGTTTTCTCTTTTTCCTTCTGCAGGAATATATGACTGTCAGATCTTATTTTTAAATGGCCTTTCAGAAATCACATTTAGGGAGAAATATTGTGAATTAGGGATTACCATAAAGGGATTTTTTCCGTGGTTGGAAGATGATACTATATTTCCCACTGCAATGATTCCATGGTGAGTCTGTGTTTTGCAGTGCTCACCAGCACTGACAGGTGAAGCAAACCATCCATTGGCCCCAGAGCCCCTGACATGGACAGGCATTTGGGAGTATTCCAGGGGCTGGGAGGAGTGAAACTGAGTGCTCATGACATGGCTCTGGAATAGGAGAAACTGGGAAAAGAAAGGGCTCTGCTGACCTTCCTGGTGGCTGCACATTTAGCCTGAATTTAGAGATTTTCTGATGTGGCTTTGGGGTTTTTTGTTTGTTTGTGATCTTTCCAGTCACTTCCATTGGTGGATTTGTGAATGTGCAGCTGGTTGTCTTGAACTGGGATCCTTCTTTCCCCTGCTTTCCAGGGTTGCTCTGCTGATCCCCTTGCAGACTCAGGTGGCTTTGGGCAGACTCAGGCAGGGCTGGGGAGGTCACAGTGACTGCAGGGACACACGGTAGGAACAGCTTCAAGGAGGGCAGGAGGTGAGGACAGCCCCCCACATCCCATCCCAGCCTATTTATGCAAGATGGGTGTATTTTCCTCCTTTCTTTTGTCATGCAAAGTTTATCTCATTTTCTTCAGTTTAATTAAATCCTTTTCTTTGTGGAACTGTCAAAATCTGTCTCTGCATCTCCAGCTTCAAGAGAATGAAAATCTCTGGCTAAGAAACCCTTTGTAGCTTCCAGTTGTAAATAGATCAGCAGATCCTGTTGTTGATTCCTCTCAGGTCCTGTGTTTGTTGCTGCCTCGTATCAAGTTGGCCACTGCATGTTGAGGAGGTTCACACACTGATCTCTTGATTTCTCTGCTGATGATAATTGAACAAATATTAAGCATATCAGCGCTTCAAATAAAATACCATCAGCCAAACCAGGCCTGTTTGCATCAGCCAGTTTAGCCACCTACTGCTTTTCAATATCCTAATTCTGTGGAAAGGGGCTGCCATTGATTAAAATCAAGTGACCCTCTCTGCTGGTGAAGGTCAAGTGGGGGCTAATGCAGCAAAATGCATGCAAATGTCACAGTAATATTTATGGGGTTTTTTGCCTACTTCAGTTCAGGAACTGAGTAAAGTATTAAGCCTTCTGTGAATAATTTACTGATGAGAAAAAAAAAGAGAAGAAAGAGAAAATGACTCGCTGGTCCTGATGGGTCCTTTCCAGTTGGGCATATTCTCTGACTCTGGGATGAAATGGCACGTCCAAAATCACTGGGCAGTGACACGTCCAGGTTTCCTGACACTCTGCCCTGAGCCACCTGCTTCTCCCTTAGTGCTAATGGTGTTATTACTAATAGTGGGATTAGGAGTGTGATTACTGTCATCATTATTTTTAGTCTACCCAACTGCATGCATGACCATGTTTCACTTGGAAAAAAAAGTAAATTATTTAAATTGCTATTTAATTGGGACTTCTGGTGACATAGAAACTCCAACAATTATCTACAGCATGTGAGAATACATGCAGCCCTCAGCGAAAGAGAATGGGCCCATCCCCAAATTATTCCATCTGGCAGAATCAGTACCTGCTGTAGTTCACACATGAATAGCATTAATTTGCATGTAAATAGAGGCCTACATGCTTCTGTGGAGCTAAAAGCTGTATTTCAACATTTCACAGTGGAATTAGGCAGTGGGCACATCACTACATGGTGGTTCAACCTTGTAGTGACGTGCCAACTAAAATCATTTTAAATGCTCCTCTCCATATTTCCCGGTAGGATTATTTATTGAGGTAGTGTGTAAGAGCTCAGAAGAATCCTCTATTGAAATGCTGCCAGCTCCCAGCTACGACTCTGACATTGATGTTGTCAGCTGAGATTAAGCATTGGTCTTAATGAATGCTGACAGTCATGTTTCTTAGGTATGGCCCTGTACTTCCTTTCAGCAAAGAACCAAAATAGAAAGGCTGGACATGCAGAGAAAGATGCAGTAGCAGGGATGTTTACTACTCGAGATTTTTCCTTTCCTTTCTGCTCCTTTCCCTGAGAAGTGCAGAACTAACAGTTAACATTTTCATGTCAAGATGTAACAGCAAATGTTCCTGTATTGCTTTCAGGTAAAATAAATATAAACACCATGTAACTCCAGCAATGCTTTCAGAGGAACTGGGAAATTCCAGACTGAGTACACAGAATAAAATCATTCCTTCCAGTGTGTTGACTCAGTATTTCCTTTGAGACATGGGTTAGCATTTCTCTCTCCTTGCCCAAAGAAACTCTAGGTTTGATCACATTGCCATCAAGTTTGGCTTTTGACCCTTTCCAAGCATATATTTGGTTGGGCTTTCTCGGGAGTCTGCACTGCAGTTGAGTCCCAGTGGTGTTCAGACAGATCAGCTGAGGCTCCATTTCAGAGCCCAAACCTTGATGTGCTTTTCAATTTTTTACCTCATTTACACCTAGTTCTTGGGGCATGCAGAGTCTGGAAAGCTCTGCCTGTGACTGCAGGGAATCCTTTGCTCTGCCATTGCACAAATATGCTGTTTCCTTGCACACTGTTAAATTCAATACCAACCCTCTCATGTTAAAACTCCCCTGAGCAAAATCTCAGTAGTCTTTAGTAAGTCCCCATGTTACTAAATATGAAAAAGGCTTGCAAACAGTGAAGGGGACAGGTGGCTGCAGAGTGCTGGGGGGTGTTCAGCTGTGGAGGGAGCAGGCAGCCCCATCAGTGAGTGCCAGCAGTGAGCAATGTTCCACTTCATGAGACCAAGGGCAGTGGGAGCAGAGAGCATCCATGGGGATTGACTGGCAGGGGGGCACTGGATGCTCGGGGGATCAGCCTGGAGTACCTTGGGCTGTGCTCCCACCTTTTCCCTCACTGGGAAACTCAGGCACCAGGGATGTGTTTTCTCCTCTCAACCACTGCAATCAAGCAATTCAGTGATGGCAGGGTTGAAACCTGAGTGCATAATGTGTGCTTAATACTCCAGCCCCAGAGCAGACACGCTCTGGAAGTGCATTAGGACAGGCTTTGAGGTATAGACCTCTAAGTAAAACAAATAGATTTTGCTTTCCATTTTTGATGCTTTTTCCAATGCTTCATTTGCAGCCTTGCATATTGAAAAATCACAATGAAGGAGGGGAAAAAAATGTGAGTGTGGCCTTCCAGAAGGAAGCCAAATGTCTGGTGAGGTATAAAATGGGTTTATCACTGGTATACTGTGGGTGGTACAATCCAGGGTCAGATAATGAGGTGACAAAAAGCAAAGAGGGTCGTTTTAAAGGACAAGGTCCTGACTTCAACTTGACATTCAGGTGCCAAGGGGTTGAATTTTAGCCTTTTCTTGACTTCAGTGAAAGCAAGAGAACTTCTCTCCCTCTTTCCATGTCCTCTCTGAGGACAGGATGGAAAAGCTGCATGGCAGAAGCTCAAGAAGGGACAGGTCCATTTCCAGCTGGATGTTCCTTTCTCTGAGCTCAGGAAGAGCAGATCAGCAGAGCAGAGCAGGTTAGGAGTGAAGGGGCTGCATTAACCACTGCTGCCCACAGGCATTGTGCTCAGGCTGCTCTTCCTGCGCTGGCACTGCAGGTGGGTAAAGGGACATCCCTGGGAGCGTCCCGAGGAACAAATGCCCCACCCAGAAAGCTGCTTCTGTGGTTGTTTATCGTCACTGCCAATCTGTTTCAAAAGGTTAGTGGATGAATGAACACCCTTATTGACACCTACTTTGCAGGAATGTTGTCAGGTTTTCATATTAACAAAATTCCTTCAAATGCAGGGCAATTATTGACAGTTCTTTAATATATCTCTTGGAGGCAAGCTCCAGGTCCTTACTTTGTTTTCTCTCAATATATCACACTATTCGCAGAGCCAGGCTATTTTCACAAAGGAATGAGTTGTATCTTTATACCAAGTGCTGTTAAAGAGGATTATAAATAGGCTTTAGACTACAGGCTATAGCTTTGCTTCGCAGTTGAAAAAAAACATCAATCACCTGGCTGAGACTAAATCCTAACATCTCACCTTCCTAACAGATTTTAAAGGTCACTGATGTATAGAAATGTTCAGCTTAATCTTAAATGCATTGACTAGTCTGGCAAAAGCATTTTAGGGTCTTTTCCTTTTTATTTTCTGCCAGCTATTTAAAATGTGAAAGAAGTGTCACTTATAACTAAAGAGTGGATCTTCAAGAGAAGGCAGAGTATCAGAGATTGGACTTGAATCTCAGAAAGGTCTCTGCAGCTTTTGCTCTGCTTTTCAGTCAATCTGATTCATAATGTTTGCAGATTGCACTGGTTCACCCCCACTCCCCCAAATAGGTTATCAGCAATCAGCTACATGCTGGGGACACAGAGCAACCTCAAATGAGCTCCAGCCTAAAAATAGCCATTTTCACATTAAAATCTCGAATCAGGCCGGAGAATGGGCTGCAGCTGGGACATCTTGTACTTGCTTATGTCACCAATGGCAAACACCTACAACAACAAAAATATCTCCTCCACCCTGGACTTGTTGGGATTCTGCTTATTGAACATATTCCTTGTTGCAATGATGTAATAGATACACAAAATAAACTGCAAATTGATTTCAGATGCCTGTCAGTAGAATAAATAGGATCATTTTCAGTCTGCATTCATCTAGACTTAGCTATGAATAATGTCCAAACTTACCCCACAAACCAGCACTAGGTAAGGAATTTACTGCTCTTTGCATGCTGCTGTTTGTTGGTAAATACAAAGAGGCACCCAGAAATGATTCAGAGCCTGCTTGACAGAGTTCTGCTGTTTGGAATGAGTGTGTTTGTCATCCCAAGTCACCGTTCCATGGGATGTTCCCTGCTCTCCTGGGGATAGCTAAAATCCTGCCTGCCCATGGGGAGCAGGGAATTCATTCCTTGTTTTGTTCTGTTTGTGTGCTCAGATTTTGCTTTACTATTAAACTGTCTTCATCTCAACCCACGAGTTTTTTCACTTTCTCACTTCAGACTCTCTCCCTTGTCCTGTTGGGGACAATGAGCTGGGGACAGTGAGCCAGGGACAGTGTGGTTTAACCCACCACACACTCCCAAAATTCAGGGTTTTATTTTCCAAAATATCCAGTGAGGGGCATGAGATAAATCTGAGATTTTTTCACATCCATGCCCTGTCTCATTTTGTCTTCTTCACTCCCCCTTCCAACTTCTGCTTTACCTTTCAAATTTCTCCAAGTCTGAGAAAGAAATTGGGATAAAATCCAAAGGGGAAGTACTTCTTTTTTGATGATTGCAATCTTTTGGTTGACTGATTTCTTCCCATTATCCCAGCCATCATTTCTGAGGAAACACTTATTTCCCAGAGTAAAGGTTCAATTCTGGCCTGGGGTGAGGCCAGTGGTGTATGGAAATAGTATTCACAACAAAAGTTTACCTTCAGATCATAGCTGGATTAAGCTCCAGCACTAGGAAATGGGAAAGGAGACGGGTTGTTGGGCTCTGTGCCTAGCCTTGTAAGCATTATGGGATGGAAGGAAGCTGGATGCCCTCCTGCAAGATATGCTATATTTCAGCCACAACTTACTGGACCTAAGGATTGCTTACATGGAAGGAAGCAATAATTCATTTGATAGTGGGATTTATTGGATGAAATTCCTTGGCCTGTGCAATGCAAATCAAACTGGATAGTCATAGCTCTCCTTGCTTCCTTTAAGATCCATGAATCCTGCAGGCTGGTTCAGCTTGTGTTTGGTGAGATTGTGTTAAATTTCTTATCTGTAGGACTTGCTGAAATAAGATGTTAGGAGCTGGTATCTTGAGCTGCATGTGATTGTGCAGCATCTCTTTAGGAGCATAGATTTGTCTCACTGGCTTCTCAGTTTTGTTTCCTTGATGTATCTGAAAGGTTGGGTAATGCTAACAATATGTCAGGGAGTCTACTGCTGAGAGCCTAAATGAAAATCTTCAGAGCCAAACTGTATCCCATTTAAAGCCAAGTTTCTGAGAGTTAACAGCAGCAGAGGAGAGGCTGCTGACACTGTTGGTCTCTCTATTTCTGCAGGAGAGGAATGGCTGTGGTGGAGCTCTCACAGGGCTGCTCCAAAATGGATTTCATTCCCTATCAGAGCTGGACTAGCACAGATATTCTTCCTGCATATCTTCTAGCAAGCACAAGAGCAGTTCAGCCACTAAGATGAAAAACAACAGTAGAAGCATCCTTCATGCAGATGAATTTACTTAAACTTAATTTAGAAGCTTATGAGGAAAAATGCAACCTGAAACATTGGTGTTGTGAAATGAATAAAATGGTGATTAGGGAGGATTTTGTCATTTTGAGAAAAAAGCACCACAGCAACAGTTCTGCACTAAACTCGAAAGGCATTCTCACTGGATATTTCTATTTGGCTAGAATTTTATCAGCTTAAAGAAATTATTGGTGGAAAAAAGAAGCTAAAGACTGTGCAAGAAGCATGACTGAGCAGTATGAAAATGAGAGGGAAAATAAGAAGATAAGAATTTTTTTTAAAGGGAGCCCAGCTTCCTTTGAAAGGCAAAGCCCAGGTATGGGAGATCTTCACTGGGTTTGCTGCTAAACAAAGAATCCTTGAGCTAAGAAAGGGAAAGGTGTGAGTTGAGCACAGTCTTCTCTAACTGCAAGGCAGCGTATCTAACTAGCCGTGCACTGAAGTGTGTCATTAAATAAGGATAAGCATGTAAACAGACTGATTGTATTTGGTTTTATTTTGATTTGCTTTATTTTTTTGCTATATTTGTTAATAACATACGTGCTTAATAAATGTAGCATTGGAAACAAGATCTTGAGGAGAGAAAAAACACATATTTGGTTTGACCTTCACATAATGATCAATAAAACCCAGGGCATGTACAGATCCATATGAAAAATGAGATATCCAGCCTAAAAGGGAATAGGTAGAGCCATGGAAGTTAGTAAGAGATGAGCGGAGTAATCAGTTCTATAACCCCAGTGCTTTACTAAAGGCATATTTAGAATATTTATGTAAACAAGTAATTGTTTAGATGCCCTCATTTTCCACCACCACCTCCCAGCACTACTAGTTCCTGGTGCACTCATGGAATAAAAATGGATATAGCCTTGAGCTGCCATCAGTTGCCACTGCACTTGGAGAACTGGCATTTGCTTCGCAAAGCAAAAACAGCATTGCAGTGCCCTTCGTTTCAAAATTACCCTTACAACCATTGTGCCATGCTTGGGTCCCAAAAGGTGGAAAGGCTCCCTTCGAAATTTTGTCTCCTCTTATTCTTATTGATTCTTCTCTTACTCATATTGATTCCCACAGCTGGCAGCATGGTGTGCAGTAGGTGTTTGGATCAGGGCAGAAAGGCCTCATTTCCTGTCTGTGGAAGAGAAAAATCACTTGGATTGACTGAACCAGCTTCGTTTTCTGGCCATGATGCAAACTGTGCCATTATTGTTAGCTTGTTCCACGGTGTATCCTGAACCAGCTGTCCTGAACTAAGACATGATGCTTTGTATAGGAACAAAACCTTGGAGAAAAGTCACAAAAACAGCTCTTCCTTCCCTGACTGCACTTGTTTGCTATATCTCTCTCATGAAATAGAGCTTTGCTCTCTGCTCTGGGCTGGAGTGGTGACCTCAACACAAATCCTCTTCAGGGAAACATCCTCTCTCCAGAGTGAGCAGGGAGGAAGGTGGGAGTAGTGTTTAAGGAATATGTATGGAACAGGGAACCTTTTCCCCTCATCCCATGGGTTAGACTTGTTGCTGTTGCAAGAGCACTTTTGTACTCAGTCCAACACAAAAAAGTCTGTCAGTTAGACAGATAAACAGATCTATCATCGTGGGGATCAACTCTTCTAATTCTTTCCTGGAACACATTTACACTTTTATTCTCCATAACATTAAATGATACTGAACGCTGTAGTGTAATTGAGCATTCTGTGGAACAGAACTTTCATTTTGTCCAAGAGCCTGCTGCCAGCTTGATGAAACACTGAGGATCTGAGCCTTAAACTGTCTTTTCCATTCCTGGCTTTGACTCTGGTCTGCCAGAAATGTTGTGAGTGGTCCTTTAGCAAACCACTGAGACTCAAACTCAGTTTCTCAAATGGAAATTGAGATAATAGCAGATACACTCTCAAAAGAAAGAAATTGTTTTTTACTAGAAGGGAAAATAAGCTAGATGACTGCATGACTTCACTTTGAGGGACTTCAACACATGCAAGGGATGTGCTCACTGATCCATTTAGTACAGTCAAATTGTATGACTGTGACAACAGATCTGAAGTCAGATTTAAAGTTTTTTGGCATCTTATCCTAAACAATTCTCCAATTCTTTCCTAGGACTGGTGAGTAGGGGAGAAGAAAGAAGGGGGAGATAGAGAAGAGGGGAGAGCCCTTTGTTACCCTGTCAGGAACAATCCACATGCAAACCTCAACACCTGAGCTGGCCCTCTTAATCCTGCCATGAGGCAGCAAATTCCTGCAGAGAAGTGGCACAAATGGCTGGAAACTGTAGCTGCCTCGTTTGCCACAGGTTAATTTAGAGATGGCAGTGCTGCTGAGGTGGATCTCTGTGCAGCCTCTCTGGCAGGAGTCAGCCAAAGACTCTGAATCACACAGCAAGGAATTTATGTGCCTCACCGAGCAGATGCTACCCTGACTGTGTCTGCTGGAAGTGTTTCCTCAGGAACTCAGCTCTGGAGCTGCTTGGGGAGTGCAAACTGGGTGTGCAAGTCAGGTTTACTCAATGCATGAGGAGTGTGAAAAGTGCTTAATAGACCAACTAGCTGAGAAAGCTGGTGAGGAGTACAAAATACGAGATAGATTAGGCAACACACATAACCAGAAAGGTGGACCCTGCATTGGTGAGTGGAGCCACAGATGAGTCTGTTAAAATGACACAGCAAAATGGACATCTCTGTTGTCAGAAAGTGCATTTCTGCAAATGCTGATGCAGCTGGAGACAATGGCAAAAGTCCCACTGCCTGCAATAATTCTTGGATCACTCTTGAGACGTTGCTTTACCCAGCCTGCTTTAACTTTTCATTGCAACTGTGTCATATTTTGGAGGGGAAGAGAACAATCTCATTCGTGCACTTATGGAGAGGAATAGCCTCAGTTAATTGGCCTGTGGAAGAGTTAATTCAATGAGTGGGTGGTCTCTAGCAGCACCCAGGTTATGTGAGGTAAATTGTCTGAGGCACAAGCAGCAGCTGAGGTCCAAAAGGTGAGGTGGTGGCCAAGCCCTCCCGGAGCAAGCAGGGCCAGGGTGAGCACAGGCAGAGACAGACATCTAGTGGTGCCCTGGCAGCAGTGTGACAGTGCTGCTCTGACAGCCACAGCCACAGCCTCAGCCTGGGACATCTCTCTCACCATCTATCTCCATGCTAGCTCCTGTGCAATACAGCAAAAACCAGCAATACATTCTCCATTATTTGATTATTCACCAGAACTCCCAGTTCTGCGCTGCTGCTGTTTGTGCAGGATGGCTGAGGCTGTTTCATCTGAGGCTGATGGTCTGAGGCTGTTTCATCAGAGGAGCCTGAAGAAGTCCTAGGGTAGCAGAGAATCAGGGTAACAGAGAATCAGACATACATCCTTTCAAGTGATTCTTCCATTTAATGTGGGACCTTAACATGAACACATTATTATGGCTTGTTCATTCCATCAAACCATCAAATTACTGCCTTGCTAGGTGTGGAGGTTTTCCAGTTCATATAATTGCAGTATCATGTGGATTATAACAAACATTTATCAAGGCACTTTATTTTTAAATGGTAACTTCACATACTTTTATGCTGGCTAAAAGGCATGACCTTTACGCTCCCTGGAAATGTGAGCAATTTTCTGTGTGCAGTTTGTCTTGTGGCATTACCTGCTTAAGAAAACTTGAATATTTAACATTATATGGGCTTACACAGAGGCTACCAGGACCACCTTGCTCAGACTGACAATCATGAATGTCTTTGTAGACAATTTTCAGAATTAGTCCATCCCCTACAATGCCCTGTGTGCAAACTAAAGGTCTGACCAAGTGTGGATCTCTGGGGGTGAGAAGACATTCCCACGTTTGCCTCAGCATGCAGTTCTGAGAACAGCTGCCTAGAAGAGATCACACCAGCTTTCCTAAATTTACAAACCTTGCCTTGATATCTTCATCCTGCTGAGGGTGATAAGAAAATGCACACCAAACCCTTAGAGAACGGGTATAGAGGGAGGTGAGGAGTGCCTTTAAATCAAGCAGCTCTCCAGGATCCTCTTTAGGACTGGCTGTTGGTTTTCAGCCCCAGCAGTCTCTCTAAATTCACTTGCTCCCACAGCTGAGCTTTCAGATTACTCAAAACCCCTTGAGGTCAGCAGAGTTCCTCTGCTAGTCGTGTTCTGTAGTCCTGGGCAAGTGCTTGGTTGACCATCCTCATTTTAGAATAAAGTCACTTAATTTGATCTGAAGGTGAAAAATCCCCTTGTGCCCTAACTCCCTGCTTCTGTGAACACCCTGAGGATTTGTTTCTTATCCTTCAGAGATAACTGCATTTAAATAAATGACTGAACAGGAATAAAATTTGCTTATGATGCAGTTCCAGGGGATTTTCTTAACCCACTGCAAACTGGGTGTTCTGCTTCCTTAGAAATGTTCAAGTATTGTAACAATTGAGAGAAGATCTTCTGTTACAAAGGGAATGTCATCCTGCTCCTTTCAGTAGGCAGTTGGCATGACTTGGAAAGGGAACCTGGTTTTGTTTGCATTAGCCCAATGCAGATGCTACTGAACAGGAGGTTGACTTGTGCCCAACTTCAAACACCATTGAAGATCAGCTGAAAACAAACTTGTTATATGAGAGAGAGTGAGCTGTGATGTGAACTGGCAGCTGGGGAAGAGTGAGGAGCTATTGCTACTCTAAAAGAAATGTAATCAAGTAAATTTGGCTATTTGTGTTTCTAGGAATGTGGTTTCTTGAGGGGTAGGTTGGCTGTATTTTTTTGATCCTGAAATCTTTCCTCTTCCTGTTGCATTTATGTATTTTGTTCTTTTTTCCTGCAGGTGTAGAATTTGTTAAGAAGCGTTCAGAGGTGAATAATGGTATATGGAGAAGAAGTCCTGTGTCATTTCCAAGCCAGGTATCTGTCATATCTGTCACATGCCTCAATAACTCCAGCCTTCTGCCTCTCCCTGCTTTTAAATATGCTATTTTTAGTAAATGTACAAACAATCGCAAAGACTGGAAATGTTTTGGAGAAGAATGTGTTGAGGGCCTTTTCCTTTTCCTTTTCCTCTGTCAGATGCATCTGGTGGATTAATAACTCCATCTACAGTTCATCCCTGAAATAGTTCCAGAAATACTGGAAATGTGAGCCTGAACCAGGCCACTGATGAGATAAAACCCAGATTGTGTTCACATCTTAAGCAATGGACAGTGAGGAGAATGCAGCAGGGGGTGTGAGGGTGAAAACACACAATTTTGATGTGCTTTACTGGAACTGCATTTCAGTGGCACCTCGTAAAGGAGCCCTTCACACAGAGCTGGAGCTGCTCTGCAGTGGCTGTGGGGCAGCCTGGCTGGGGTTTGGGGACTGCAGGGCCAGTGGGAAGGTGCTAGTGGGATTTCTCCAGGTGGGATATGAACTCCCTGAGACCAAAATCAGGATGGGCAGGAGGAGTGGATTTCATCCCAGAGTCCAGAGGCAAAGCTGGAGGGGAAAACAGTGGGAAAAAAGCTCAGATCAGCTGCAGACAGATACACATCTGCTTTCCCCATGCCCTGAGGGGTCAGACAAGCTGCTTTCTTTCTGGCAAGGCCTCCTTCACACCAGCTCAGGACACACTGAGGGCACTTGTCTGAGCTTGAGGCATTGATGCAGCTCCAGGCTCTGGGGTCCAAGGAAGGTGAACAAGGGCTCTGATAGGGGTCAGGGATATTCCCATTTACAGAGAAATCAATTTCCACTGATTATTCTTCTGGTTCTGCTGGTGTTACTCGTGGCAATAGAGCTGGGCAGCAGTAAACAAACACGAAGTCCTTGTGCATGAGCTACAGTCTGTGTTGAGTATTTTTGTGTCAGTGTGCTCAGCTGTTTGTGATCTGCTTTGCCCTGTACAAAACAGACATATTAAAAATTACTATTGTCTATTAGTCTAAAATAAAGGGGTGATGGCAATGAACTCCAAAAAGAAGCTTAACTACCAATCAGTTATCATGACAGAGGTTATAAACTTTGTGGGCATCAGTTTTAGTGTGTATGTCCACATGTAGGCAGAGATACTAAAACAGCTCTGATTTCAGAGCTTTCACCTCTTCTTTGGAAGCCATGGGAGCTCTGTTCTCCTGAGATCATTATTTTGTAGGAATCTAAATAGACATTCTGGTGTATTAATTGCTTCAGGTTTCCACTTTTTTTTTTTTTTTTTTTTAGTTTATCAGTCAAAACACCCATCAATTTATTTACAACAGACTTATCTGGTGACCTGCGTAAAAAAAACAAAAAAAAACCCAAAACAAACAAAAAACCCAAAACAAAACAAAAAACAAAACAAAAAAACCACTTAACAAATTACGGACCGAAATACAGAAATGGTTTTCTAAGCCCAAAAAGCAAGTAGGAAAAAGAACCAGGATATCATTGTACTCACAGTATTTTTAGCATGTTACAAATATAAATGTATTTTCTGGCACAGCAGGACTATACTATATGAACCATATTGTAGGCGTGGGGGTTAGATTCCTGCAAAAACTGTGATCCAATGCTTTTCATCCTTGTCACTGGTGAATTCTGACTGTGCCACCATCTTCTTCCTGTGTGATTGTCATTCCACACTGTTTGCTGGCACCTTTTACAAAATCTTCTGTCAAAATAACTCTAAAAACAGTATTTGAACTAGGCATTTAAGAAAATAATGTGGTTTGTTCTCAATGATCACGATAGCTAAACATTTCTTTGTGAATCAATTTTTTCCTAGTGTTATTTGCTTTTGAAATCCTTGGAGATTATATTCTAGTGACATCTGTTAACACTGCTACACTTAACATGTAATTGGGAAGGGGAAAGAAAAAGAAAACAGAAAACAAAAGCCCATGCCAATCTAAATGTGCTTGAGAGGTGCCAGATTGATAACTCTGGAGAATTGAGTCCTCTGTTTATCCTCTGAATTAGTACAGCAAAATCAATGGCAGCACAAACTCGCCCATGTCACCCTGAAATGTCTGCTGCTCGCTCAGCTGTGAGGCCAGCCTGGGCTGCATTCCTCCAGCCCTCAGCATCCCAGCAGCAATGATATCCAGGATGCTCTCCCATGCTGGATGGGCTGCACTGAGAACACCAAACTCATCTCAAACCAATTCCTGACCATCCAGCTGAGCTCAAACTTTTGGTTGCTCTTCGTGGTTCCAGCACAGATCCCGAATGGTGATTTCGAACAAAAAGGTTTATGGTGCATTTCCAATCTCTTAACTCTGTCATCCCCTGGTGTGTTTTATTTAATGCATAAACTGCCTATGACATGACAGAGCCAGAGGCATTACAATCCATCATGTCAAGCCTTCATACATTAACAGCACTTGTTAGCACACTCTGGCGCGGAGCACGGGGAGAGCTCGGAGTTATGCTAATGATCCATGGATAATGGGGCACAGGGAGAGCTCTGAGCTGCACCTTCAAACCAGAGCCACAGCTTTCAGGATGTGTCAGAGTGCACCAGCCTTGGCACCATAACACGCTTTAATGCATCTTCAGAGCACCTTATCTTGTATGCTCTGCTTTAATTGAGATTAAATGGCTTTGAAGGTCCAAACACAATTTCAAGGACAATGCAATATCTCATATTCTCAGTGAAAGGTTTTTAATGTATTTCCTTAAAGCCAAGACAAATATACCACGCAGATACATTACACCAGGCTGATGTTAAAGGTCTGCCTCAAACTTAGAGAAGCCAATACAATTTGAATTTAAAACACAGCCTAGTATTCCCAAGGCTGTTGCTGGGATGGGGTGAGAGAATTGCAGGGGAGCTTGGGGTCTGCAGGAGCACCAGTGGCAAAGTAACAATGGAAGCAACATTTTTTTAAAGGAAAGTAGAAGAGCCTGGATCCTGGGGAATGTCAGATAGAATTTGTTCCAGGGAAGGCTTGTGAAAGTATTCTTCTGGGGGTACATCCTCTGAATTCTTTGCACAGTGTCGAGGCACAAGCAAAACCATCCTGAAAATTTGGGTTAGTTTGTCCCCCTAGCCTTTACAGCATTGCTGTAATAATGGTTTAGAAAAAACTTAAATAGATATCATATGAAAAAAGAAATGACAAAATAAAGAGACTCAGCCCCCTCCCCCTTTTTGTAGCTTCAGTTTAATACTTATCATTTTCTTTAGTTGCAAACTTGTCCTCTCTGCCTTGCTTCAGTGATGATATAAAGGTGCTGCAGTACCTTGGAAGCTGTTGCTGCATTCCAATAATGATAACTGTGTAGTTTCATGACCCTCCTGAGCTTACATTTGAGGCCTCATTGGAAAATCTGCCATCATATCACAAGGATATGAAGTCTAATACTGCCAATTTTCTGAATTATTCATTAGTCTGAAGGAAAAAGAAGCAACAAAGACACAGGCAGCTTCTTTTTATTTATGGTTTTACTACTCTTCATATTTTTTAAGGGAAGGGAATACAATTCTTCCATCCTTTCCCCAACAACAACAGCAGAAAAGAAAATAAAACGTGTGTGCTTGAAAAGTTGGGATTTCTGGGAATACATTTTCCTCTTTTAGCTAGCATTTTAACATAAGGTAAAACATTTTTTTGACAAGGTAAGTAGAGTAAACAAAGATCAGTGAGAAAGCAGAAATTATTGAAGTACTGGAAAAACTGCTGCAGGCTACCTTTTCACACATTGCTGCTCAAGTCAGGATTATGCTATGACAGTTCTAACTCTCCTGCTGACATCCTTATAGACTCTATTACATTATTTACTTCTTGTAAAATAACATTCTATTACTGCTCCTTCATGTCCTGCTGCTAGTCTAAGTTCAAGGGGAAGAAATTCTGCTCTCCTCACTTCCAGCTCGTTAATACAGCTCTGAGGAGATCATTATTAAACAGCCTGATCTGCAGCCCCTATTTCATGCCCCATTTTCCACTGCAGCAACAACTGTATTTCCAGAGGGTTGGTGTTCACCCACATCAACAGCACAGGTAAAATGTGTCAGGCTGTGTCTGGAAGGAGCAGGGGGAGTGTGCCCCACCCTGTGCTGAGGATGTAATGTCATTTTTATGTCCCCAAGGGGGAAAGCTTTCAGACATTTCTCTTGTTTTTCCATTGCAGGGAGAAGTGAAGCCAGGCATGCAGTTGTACCTGATTTCAAAAGGAAAGGAGCTGATTCTCAGTCAGGTTGCAGGAACATCTGTGGATAAACCAGGGTTAACAGCAGACAGGTTGCTTGAACACTCTGAAAACTGGCTCAGGTCTCTTCTTCAGAGTCAGGAGATACTCAAACACATATCACCGAGTCCCATGTCAGGAGTCTGCTGAAACTTGTTTTCTAGGAAGACATACTTGTTAGGACCTAGCAAATTAAATTACCTGTCTCTGAATTCTCACTCCAAGCCCTGTTAGGTGTGCCACTAGCAAAATATTCCCTCAGTCTGACAGAATGCTCCCAAAGCACCAGCCTTTGAAAAGCCCTGCTTTCATCAGTGCCCAAAATCACCCTGCCAAGTCAATCATCAGCCCTGCTCCTTGCAGTGGGAATCTTGAAAGCATCACTCAGCTCTTGAAGAACTGGCATCAAACCAGCCAGCAGTGACCACACGCTTTGAGATGGTCAGGGGACAGCAACCCCTGGCACTGCACGCAGAGCTCTGAGCACAGCACTCCATCAGCCTGCTGAAGCTGTCTGAGCATCCCTAATGACGTGGAGGCAGCATTTCAGCACTAATAATACAGGCAGCCTGACCATTATCTGATTATCCAGCCCTTGGGAAGGGAGAGGTGATAAACTTCCCAGCAAAATGTATATCATTTGTGCTCTTTCTTGAGATAAACAGTGGGAAAACTGGAAAATCAGCACTGGCTGAAAAGTAAATGTATGGAGCCCCATTTAGTCCACTTTCAAAACTAAGTTTACTTTCTTTAAAAAGCAGCAGGATTTCCTTATGGATGTGGTGAGTCCTGAGAAGAGCAAAGCATTTGGCCATTGATCTCTGAAGCTTGGCAGGGACACTTTAAGTGGGAATTGGGGGTGACTTTTGCCACTTGCCTCTACATGAACCAGGATTTGAGCATCTGTCTCCAGCATTTCCCAGTTTGCTGCTCAATGGCACTGAAATCAGGGATAAATTTACATACTAGAGTGTGCTGTGGCAGAAGCTGCTGATTGTTAACTCTGTTACATGGCAATGAACATGGCTAATTTAATATATCATTCCTCATGAGAAGATTCTGTGATGATCTTCCACAGAGGCAAGAGGTGAAAGTAGCAGGAGGTCCAGTTTAAAAGGTGGAGTTACCAATTCTACCAGAGCAATCAAACAGGATAATTAATTCATATTTCTTTCAGATATGGGGCTATTGGTCAATCTAAAACCATTATTTTGGTTCTAGGTAACCCCTGATTGCCTGATATTTTGTTTTACAGCCTTGCTGGGCTGGTCTGTGGAGTCCCTGGGTGATTCCACAGGCACTGGGATTGGCCACACAGTTATTACTGGCAAAGCAAAAAGCAGGTTGCTCACTGGTGCTGCGAAATCCCACTTCCCTTAGGCATGAAAGATAATCCCCTTCATCTTTTTACTCCTCTCTCTCCCCAGTCTGACCTGCTTTTTCTATAAGAAGGGTTGATTATTCCCTGGAAAACTTTTTAGGAATTTCAATAAAAATACCATGAATATCTGACCAGTTGTTGAAGTCATTTAGTTCAAGTGCTTGTGGAATGTTTTTGAGACTTGGTGTCCAAGCTCAGTTTGTTAGGACTGCTAATTCAATCCTTGAACCAGGGAGTCATCATATTTATCTGTTTGCATTTGGTTTTTATAGACCACCAATTACTGTTATCAAAATATGTTAAATTAGTTGTGTTCTAGGAAAGCAGATAATTTCTGTGTAGACTGGTAAATATCCGATTATAAATGAAGCTACCTTTTATTTACTGCAAAGGCTAGCACATTCATCAGCATGCCTAATTAAAATTTAACAATTAATAAGCAGTGGCAAACCCTGTACGAAGGTCAGTAGCAACCCAAGCAAACTTATCAAAAATGCAAAGGGGTTTAGAGTTTTTAAAAAGTTCATTCTGTCCTTAATTAACAGATCTAATTACAGCTCTGCCATAGCAAAATGCAAAATGATCTCTTCAAAAGACAAGGAGTCAAAGGTTTAATAGTGCAGATAACCTTCTTCTTCAGTACATACCGACCCAAGTGTAGAAGGGAATTTTACCAAGCAGTCAACAGAGTTGATTGGATAGCTCTGACAGAAATTTAAGCTAAGCAATACACAGAAATCCCCAAACAACAAAGGAATTGAGAGGGAATAAAAACTCTCTTGTGTCTTGGGATTTGAAATAACACCAAGTCAAGACTTTGGGTAATCTCCTTTCTTAGCAAGTTGTCAATGTATTTTTTCCGTGACCTTTGCTGGTTAGTTTTGAATAACACTTTCTGTTCCTTAGACTGCATGTGTTTAATTATCACCTCATTCAACAAAAATGGACAGTGCAAAAATCAGGGATAATCTAGCAGAGAAAAGCTAAAATACAATAGAGCAGAACACTTCAAATGCCTGCAGTTAATAGTCAGCATTTAGGCACTGAAGGGCAATTTTCCAAGTTTTACTGAAGGGTTTAGTTGTGCATTACTTCTTCAAGAAGTCCAAGAAAAAAACCTGAGCATTCTGTTCTGAGTTTTGCAGGAAGAGGCTGGAAATGAACAGACCTGGGTTCATCAGTAAGCGAATTAAATCTTCCTGGCTGATTTATGTGGGCAAGGGTCATTACACGTGGGTAATAGAAAGTGGCTGAAAGAAAAACTAGACTGCTTAAAATTAATAATACATGGCTGGAATGAATTGTTACTATTCATCTTTACGTTTGGATTAGCAGAAGGAGCTCAGGTAGGAGAGGCAGGATCTCTGCAGGGAAACCTGACCTGTGTGAATGTCCTCAGTGTTCCCTTTCATATTGCCAGTGACAGAGCATGCAGCCCGGTGAGCACAGGTGTATCAATGAGAAACAATGGAATCACTGTCATTGTCTTGGTGAGGCTCAAAAACACAGGAGCCATATTCATTTTGTGCTGGGATCCAAGGGCAGAATAACAAATTTCTCAACCAAAAGGCTCATTAAATGAAACATGAAAACAGAGAGGCTGTTCTGAGCAATCTCCACGAATTGGCCTCTGGCTTCACCTCTGCACTACCACGACCTGAATTCATTTGCTATGGCATGATCATTTCCTATTGGCTGCAGGAGGGAAAAAAATGAAGCCTGCTCAGGCTAGTGAGCATTTTAACATTTCTCCTTAATTCCTTTTCTTAAAAAGAATATAATCTGTTTTCAAAGTGCCTGGCTTGAACTGAACTTGATACATCACCCATCAATACCAAGCTGTTCCAAGGTGGCCTCGTGCCAGTCCAGTGCTGCAGAGCTGACAGCAGAAACGGTGAGGCTTTTAAATGTCACAAATACACTCTTTCGCCACTCAAAGGAGCCAAACACCCTGAGTGGCCATGCTGTGACCTCCACCTCACCCTTAAAGAAATCACAGTGATCTGTGTGAAACGTGGGTGCTCAAGAACAGCTTTGTCTGATATTTGGTCCTTCCCTGCCTCTGTACAGGAGACAAACCCAGCCCTGGTACTTTGCTTAAAAACACAGATAGTAGCAAACACCACATGATCACACTCCTCTCCTCGATAACACTTGCTTTAAGATAAGGAATGAACATAATTACTGCTGTTCTGCTGATGGGAAGGGAGCTATCAGAGGTAGCATTATTACTGTTACTGCTGTTATTATTACCCAAGTAGCAGGAAGTGCTGTGCTATAAAAACTCTTCTAAGCAGTCACTGCCTCTTGCAGACCATTAAAGGTTCACTTCACACTTACATCTCTTTCTTCCAGCCTCAATTCTGAATCATTAATTTTGCACTTGGCATCCCTAAAAGAAAGCTTTTTCTGAAGCAAAACCTTCTCTTGATGTCTGAGTGCACCCTGAAGATGTTAATCACCAGAGATGTACACTCAAGACAAAAAGCCATCCAGGTTCCTTGGATTTATTGAGACTTGAAAGCAGCAAGATGTGAAGACTTTTGGTTTGTTTTCCAGCATCATAAAATGCCCAAGCTTTAGATAAAATCCTTTTCTGACACCAATCTGAGGAAGAGTAGTTGTTAAAATAGTGTGTGACTCAAGACACTCTCTAAGTGTGATAGAGCAGATTGAGAACCAAACCCAACCCTTCCTCCCCTCCTTTGCCAAAGTGTCACTTTGCAGATCATCTGGCTTTAAAGAAAAAACTTATGGGGGAAATCCACAGTAAGGGAAAATACAATCTTTTTGTTGTGCAGGTAAGATACCTCTAAAGGAGAGATTATTTTTTTAAATTCTACCTATCTTTATAAAATTTGTATTTTTTCTCTTATCTTCCCCCCTTTCTTTCCCTTGTTTTTAAAACTGTTTTCCCTTTTCCCTCTTCTGTCTTTTCCTTTTCGAGAGAATTTTTGCTGTCAGTGCTTTAACAAAATACAAAAAAATATTCAGGGATTTCAAAATGTCATGTAGTATTTTGTTTAGAACACACACCCCTTTGCTGTATGCAGATCACCTTCCCAAAAGGGTTTTTCACTTTCCTTTAAGAACACCCCAACACTGTGAAAGCAGGTGATTGCTAATTTTTGTTTTCCTGGGAAGCTTTTTCTTTTTCTTTTCCTATTCCAGCACAAGTCCTTCCTAAATTAAAGCAAACACACAGAAAAAATGATGAATTTACAAATGGAAACCACCCATGTCAGTCTCAGGCTCAGAAATCCTGAATATCTCATGCATGATTGCCCTCTAGTGTTACTTCAGAATCTATGGAGAAGATCCTTCTGTAAAACTGAACAACAAATGAATGTTTCACGGAGCCAGGGCAGAGCTGACCCTGAGAAGAAGTGACCATACATCCATGAAAAGAGGCATTTTGCAGTCCCTTGACTTTTCCAAGGGCTTTTCTGATAACCAGTGCTCGGAATATTCATTTCCACACCAAGGCAGTGGAGGGAGCACAGGGAGCTCTGCTCTCCACATCCCAATTTGTATTCCAACAAAGATGCCCCTGGTGCCATATGGACATTCTGGTCTAATCCCAGTTTTCCTGTGGCTGAAAGTTTCTCAGGGAGTTTAAAATGTTTGGTTTAGCGATGGACCAATAAAAATAAAATACATGGCAGTGTAAGTTCAAAACAGCATTGCTGTAGAATGGCATGAACAAATTGGAGTCTGATCTGTTACAATAGGATAGATTAATTGATGTTTTTAATCCTCTCCAAACTCACATTAGCTTTACAGAAAAGTTCTCTGAACTTCCTGAAAGTCTAGAGAAAGTCTAGAGCCCAGATCAGCAGGTAAATGCACTTTCCTCAAACCACATTCATTGTACTGCCATTTAGGGGTAGTTTGAGGGGAAAATCCAGAGAACTCAAATCAAGAGTCCTGAAGGGATCCATGGAAAATACAACATCCAGTTAGTTCTCTCCCAGGTGCTTTCATCCTGTTCCCAAGCAGGACCTCGTGTGCACCTCTGCAAAGGATTTTGCTGGGAATATGCTGAAGAGATCCAGCAAATAACTCTGCTCAGTGCTTCTTCAAAGCCCTGAAATCCCCAGCGAAAGGTGGATCATGACATCCCAGCAAGTTTACAAACAAGATATGTTACTATGGCTTTTACATGTTCATGTTGGGCCTGATTTTGGTCTCATCCTGATTTCACAGCTGTAGCCTGCAGTCAGCTTTGATCACTAAACCTGGTCTATCCTAATCAAAGGAGCAGAGTCAGAGCAGTGCAAAATATCCCATTACATTTGGTGATCTATTCATCTGTTGCTTTAAATCTGGAAGGGGTCTGTTCTACATGTCCTTTTGCCAGCCATTTACAGGCACTGATGATTAGACTTTTAAACTCATTTGGGCATTTGCCATGCTCAGTAACCCCTGGAATTTTCAAAACAGCTGAGATGCTTCTGGGTTTGAAAGGATTTTGACAACAGTGAGATAATAAAGTTTTTCAAAACTGTCAATAGGTATTTATCTGCAGCTTTAAAAATGAAATGTCAATCAAAGTGTGACCCTAATCCCCTTCTGAGAGGAGAAGGCCCTGACATGCCAGCACTGGCTGTGTTACATCACACTTTTGAAACACATTTGCCAACATTTCTTCACATCTACTTGACCTGCATGCAAGAAGTTGGCATTCAGACAACTTACAGAGTGTGATTTAAAATCTGATCTTGAACGAGACACTATTTTACCAGAAGATTGCAAATGTCTGTAACATTTCATGCTCTGAAGCTCATTTTTTTAACGATCTTCATAACTAGATTTTTATGATGAATTTTTATGATTCAGAGAAATCAAATCCCAGAGTGATTTGTGTCCCTCCCCCTTTAGATGTGGATATAGCTTTATAGTACTCTTAGGATATGCACTGGTTGTTTTTTTATTCAAAACTTTTCAAAAGGATTTATTCTAAAGATATTGATATGTTTTTCTCTCTTACATTAAAAATAGAGTTTTAACTAAGACACCACTTCAGGAGAGCAGCAATGAAAGGAGAACACAGCTGTGACTTTCAGAGTTTGCAGGGATGTCAGCGAGAGAAAATGCATCTTCTCCTGTAAAGTGGGCAAAATTATTCTGTAAGACTTTGAGAGAAAATAAATGTGGAACTTCACAATGCTATTTATTCAGAGTCACTTTTCAGCATGAAACCATTGCTGAAAATTCTCATAATAGTGGGGAGGAATCTCATAAGCATCTCAATGCACCTTACACTCCTGCCTCTGTCAGGAGTCAGCAGCCAAGTTGATAACAAGACCTATCTTCTTTTATTTTGCTGGAGAGACTCTTAATCAGTCCACAGTTGCCTAGTATGTGTCTAATTTTATGTAGCAAGGAAAAGATGAGCATATCCACACTGACTTAGCAAGTTCAGAGGTATTTTGCTTCGGAATTTACAAACAGATAGGATCCATGACTGGAATTATAAAAGTAGATAAGCATGAAACATTTAGAATTGCATTTTTTCCCTCCAAAATTGTTTCCCTGCAGCTAGTCATTACTGGTGTAACCCAGCAGCAGGCTCAGCACCACGAGTGCCACGGGGTCACAGCCAGAGCAGGATGCCAACTCTGCTCTCATACATGCAAATATATATTTTAGGACTGTTCACATTTTGAAAGAAAGCTGTGTGTGAGACATATGGGAGAATAACAAGAAACAAGTTCAACTTTAAATGCATTCTGACCGCTACAGCTGGAAAATCTTTGCTGCATTATGTGGAGTTTAAATTTGTACTGAGAAGAAAATTTGGCCCTGGAAATAGCACAGAGCAGTGTGCAGGTCCAGCCAGCAGCATGCTGAGCTAGAAGGGGTATTGGGCCTATGTGGTCTAGGATGATAATTTGTGCCTTGAATCCCACGACAGAGAAAAGCCTATTTCAAGAGTCATTCTTTAGCTCAGGAGCTAATGCCTGAAGGGTGGTGCTGGCATTATGTGTAACTCCAAGCAGATCCTTAGCACCTAATGCGTTTTAATGGAAACATTCTGATTCAGGACTTTAAATGTTCAGTGATAGCTGATATAGAGCTTTGAAATAACTTAAACCTTCCTGGGTTTGGTACTTGAAGTCAAATTCCTCTTCATGTTCTCAGTCATATCTGTTCTTGCTGGCTGCCAGGGCTGAGCTCAGGTGTGAATTGCTCTGCAGGGACTGAGTTTCCTCTCTCTGGACAGCAAGAGAAGGCTCCACATGTAGGGCTGCTCCTCTCCCAGCACTCAGGGTTCACATCCTCCAAGGGATGTGACTTGCAGCTGGCAGGAGATGCAATAGCTAATTGGCACTCAAGCTCATTTAGGATCTGGACCTCAAAGATTGGCACTAATTATCTCCTTAAATCACTGCTGAATGGAAGTGCAGAGTGAGAAACCATTTTCCCCTCAACATGGTCCTTTCCAAATTAGGCTGAGATGCTTGCTAAGGGCAGATAATATCTTCACCATGCAGCACTTGCACTACTTCTGTTCTTAGCTATGCAGAGAACGTGCAGTTCTGGCATCTCTCCCGGATTCTGCAGTGTGTTCACTTTCATTTTCGACCACTTTAATAGTAAAAGATCCTTCCTTGGCAGTGGCTACAAATATCAGAATTCCCACTGTGAGGAAAAGTTTAAATATTCAGAATTCACCTTCAAAGCATTAGCTGAAAATCACTATAAGAAATTCAGCTCTTGTCTTTGCCTTTTATCTTGTGAAGAAAAGCAAAAGCATAAAACCTTAAGGAACAAAGCCCATCTCTGCCCTTGCCCTTGCCCGGATCAGGTGTACACATGTGGAACAAGAGTTTTGTTAGTCAGCAACTGAATGTGCTTGCAAGTTTAACGTGCTCAGCCTATTCAATTACAGCACTACAGCTTATCACACTAATAACAAGCTCTAAGAGGTCTGGAAGCCAGGTTCTGCTCATATTTGCTGCTTTGCTTTTTATCTCTTACAGTGCACGTGGACATCTGCTAGTTTTGGTAAATTCAAGTTGACACTGTCTGAGAGAGGCAAGAGAAGACCTCAGCTGCATGCCCTTGTGGTAATTCCCTGAGAACCTGAGCTGGACCAGCTATGGAAAATGAAGAAATGCTCTTGGTCCAGTACAAAAAGGGGTTCTGAAAAGTGCTGTACCAGTCTGCACTTTTTGTGATGGAGGAGAGGCTTTGGGGGTAAGCCTTTAGGCAAAAACACCATTAGAAAAGGTTTTCCAGATATTTTCAAGTTCTGTGTTGTGATTGTAACTTACATTTCTTCAGTGGTCAGGCTGAAGAGAATTGTCCCTTTGTTCTGTGAGTTTAGAATAAAGGAAATATTCTTGTCTTTCGAACAGGCTGTAACTGTAGGCTTGGAAACTGTAGTTGAAATGTTCTTGGCTTGCTGACTTTACTTTATCCTCTTAACAGAATAAATGTTCTCATGTAATAACAAACCTGACAGATCTTCATAATTGATCCCTGTCCCTGACACATGAAGGGCACAGGATGCAAAGAGAATGAAGCACTGTAAGTACCATGCAATGGAAGTATTGATTGTCTCAGCAGCAGCACTGCCTTTCTCTCTAAGTGCCCACCTCAGCAAGAAGAAATTATGGGGGAAAATGGACAGGGGAAGTAAAATTAGACTTAAATTTAAAAAAAAAAAAAGTGTAACTGATAACTCAGTGAGAGACTGCCAAGGAGTCTCATTGCCTAAGGGTTCAGTTTTACATAGAGCCCTTAACTAGATCAATAGATTCCTTTTGGACTACTGGAGGTGGAAACAAGCATAAGTGGGAGAGGGCTAATAAATCAACCCTGCTTGTACCAGACACGGGTTAGGAGCATTCAAACCCCCTTTATACAATTAGAATGATTCACAGGAGAGTGATTGGCATGGGCTGAGAGCTGTGTGGGTAATGGGTAAAGTGCTGTGCTGAGGGCTGCTCACACCTCTCACCGCCAGACTATAATCAAGCAAGTTGTTCTTTCAAAGCCTGATGTCCTTGATAAACAAGGAATGGCAAGGCTGATTTAGAGTGCAGCCCGATCATTGTTGTAGCCTGATACTGGAAGAGATAGGTGTCAGCTTCGGTTAGTGCTGAAGCTTTCACAGCACCCAAATGGTCTCGTTGGAGGTGTGTGAGGAGCCACATTGGCACTTAATGTGTGCACACCTATTCCCAAAGCTGCAAAACCACTGCAGGAGCCCTTTAACCTGTTCTTTCATCCTCTTTTACCCATCACTGTTGTCTCACAAGCTGCTCCCACTGAGCATGCTGCAGTTGTCTAACGAATTTCACATTCAGATGGTTGAGGCACATTACACTCCACAGGGTCATATAAATGCTCTGAAGCTGACAGTTGTGATTACAAGTTAGTTGGGTAAGAAGAGGACCCCTGGGCACAAATCTCTGATGTACCTGAAAATTTTTTTGGCAGCAGTGGCTAAATCTATCCCAAGCCTACAAGGTCAATTTGCAGCTCAGTTGCCATCCATATTTATCTGCCTCACACATTGAAATTTTGCTCTGACAGTGATAACATCTCTAGGAAACACCTGAAGTAGATTGTTTCCATGGGTAGCCTGTAACCCTCATTCTTTTGAAACAATCTTCCAGGATATGTCATTCTCATGATGATGCCATCTTAAATTTAAAAAAAAAAATAAAGGCAATTAAAAAAAAACAAATCCCCAAATAAAATTTGCTCTTGTAGCCATGGAATTCTCCTTCATTTCAAATCTGAATGGCTCAAAACGTGGCAAGCTTTGGTTGCAGCACTGTCACCAAATGTAGGTATTGCTCTGCTGAACAGTAAGGGAAAGATTGGCTGCTGGAAGGGACAAAGAATACAGTGTAACTTAAATTTCTCATGTTATCTCATATTATGGAGGGACTTATGAACAGAAAAAATACTGAAGACATGGGAAACCTGTTTGCATATAGAGCTTCTTGCCTCCTGAGCACTTCCAGTCCTTGCTGACCTCTCAGTAGGAGTTCCTGCTCAAACATAATGTATTTAATCACAGAGCTGGGATGACCAGCTCAGAAAACTGCAGTCACAAAAGCAATCAGTCCCACTTGTATCATGCCTACATAAGATGCAATAACAATGTTAGGCACATGTCTTGGTGGTGGGAATTCAGACTGTAGAAACTGGTTTTAAAGTATTTGGCATTTAGCAAGAATAAAGGTATTTAAAATGAGGTGATATTTGGGACATTTTCAGCCAAGTCTCTGGAGGGAACTGCTTCTCTTGGTCCATGATCAAGGCAGGGCATGGCCTTGTGTGATCCAGGGACAAGCCTGAAATGGAAGCAAGTTTTAACTAGGATTTTGTTATTCACTAAATGAAATGGTTGATTCTTTTCATCTCTCAAAACAATCCACTTCTGAAGTGCTAAATATTGGAAAAAAAAAAAGACAGACCTTGTCTGAAGTAGCTGTTTAACATTGAGACAACACAGCTGATATTTTTGTCTGGCTTTTTTTCCAGGAACAAAAGAATATAAAAACAAGGAAGGTTGCTCAATGGCTTGGAGTAGTGGGGTTTTTTTTTTTTTGTCATAGACTACAAAATGAGCACTGAAAGGGAGGGGAAATAGCTCTGTCTTTTATTTATTCCTTAAGTTGTGAAATATCCACATAGCTGAAGAACTGCAGTGGTCAGACACTGTCACTGCACCAAGAGCCTAATCCAGAGCATGCTGAGCCCAAAGGAATCATTCCATCAGCTGGGATGGGGTTGGGGCAGGCTCAGCACATCACAGAAGTGCACACACTGCAGCCCTGGCTCTCTGAGGAGCTCTTCACTGTGTCAGCTGGATAAACTCTGCACTGCCTGGCTTGGTTTTGTCATCTGTGCCACCAAACACATCAAGGATCCTGCCAGACAAGCCATGTGCTGAAGGGTGGCTGTGGGCAGCAAATGCAGCTCAGGACATCTCTTCAGAAGCACCATCCCCGTGCTGCAGAGGTGCTGTGATGTGCTCTTTGCAAAGTTCCTGCTCAGCAGAATTACTGTCTTCCGTATTTAATTTTGATATTTAATCAAAAGGCTTTATTTTATAGTTACCGAACAGTGTGCTCCCTAGGATATGCACTGATCTCCCTGGAGACCCAAGGCAGAGTTGCTGTAGCTCCATCCATCATTACCCAATTGCTAAAATAGCCAGAAAGTGCTATCAGTGTTCTATTGTAAATGTGCCCTCTTGCCATTCACAGCCTGCAATAACAGTTCTGCAAAATTTTGCTTTTTTATTTACAGCCCTCTAAGTACATTTCCAGAGCTAGATGACACAGTCTTTGTCAGCAATACAAGCAATAAAATATTACTGTATAGCTGGGACCTCTGGAGCTGGAATAGAGCCCAATCAAACTGACATAACTGATAAAATTCAGTGCTGCAATTCTTTCAAAGTCTGAAATGCTTGAGTACAGAATGCTCTGGAAATCAGTATGGTTTTGCCATAAAAAACCTCTACGTCAGTGCCAGGGAATAGTGTCCTTTGTTGCACTGATTTAGTACTCCATGCCAACTCCATTCTCATTAGGAATTGCTCACCAGGGACAACTCAGAAGTGTTTTGCTGCTTTTAAGTAAGAAATCGAAATTAGTGGGAGCTTGATGTGGAGGTGTGTGTTTTATTTTGCTACCAGAAATCCCTCTGTCCTTTGCATCAATAAAACCCATTGATTCTAAATTTGCTAATCCTGCTGGAAAAGGTTTTCTCATACTCTTGCTGAGTCTGGTAAATGGGATGGAAGGTGAGAGTCACAGAGTGGTGCTGATGGAGAGCCAGATCTCCTCAAGTCCAGCATATTGGGGTTATTTGGTTTTGTAGAAGAAATCCAGAGCTGCATTGTAAATGTACCTTCAGCCCCAAGGACACTTTGTCCATCACTTATCCCTTGAAGAACTAACTTATATTTAGCAGCAAACTATTTCTTCCTATGCAGAGGAAGATAAAGTTCTGGGCTCATGCTATCCCTGCACATTTGATAACACAGGCAAATATTAACCCTCTGTATCTGCAATATCTGTGGTGATGTGGAACACAGAAAAACTGTCTCAGAATTTCACTGACTCTTGCAGCCTGTGGAGCCTGGAAACTCCTTCACTAAGTACCAAACTTTTAACCACCTGGGGTGTTTGTCCTCCCTTCTGCCCCTCAGGAGCAACTCAAATGTAAATGAAAGATGGTTTTCAAGGTTTCAAAATAACATGCTATATGAAAATGTGTAAGTGTTAAATATCACCAGGCCTGATGGGAAGGATAAAAAAGCCTTGTACTCTGTGCCATGCAAAAATGTACAGTTTGGGACAGAGACTTGCAGCCAAACACCCTGTCCATCCCATTCCCTACTGATCCCCCTGTTGCTGCAGGGCTGCTGGAGAATGGGACAAAAAACCACATTTTATTGTTTCAAAGCTGCATCTTTCCTTCTTTCATCTCTTCTCTGCTTATCTCTCAAGGTTCTTCAGACCCCCCTTTAGGGGGCAGATTAAAGTACAAGATGAGAAAACAAAGGAAACACAAGAATGTTTTATTTTAAAGAAATCTTTCCCAAGAGTGTCTGCTTTCAAATGCTTACCTTCAGGTTTCCATTTTGTTGTTTTGGCCTTTTGTGTGTTTAAACACATTCCCCCTGTCATAAACACTCCCTGTGCCATTTTCAGTGTCAGGAAGGGAGATCTGATTTGTAAAGGTACAGTTATGAGGAGAAGCAGATGGAAGATAAAATGTTGGGTGAGATTTTCTGTCTGTCTAGTCACTGTCTCATTTATTGTCCCTCTCCATCTGTCTTTGCCTGCCTTCCAAGATTGCATTGTGCACTTCTCTCAGTGCTGCTAAGTGCCAGAGATTTAACTGAGCACCACACTCAGTTGGCTACAGAGCTTACATCAACAAGAAATAGTATTTAGTTATACTGGATTGGGCTCGTGTTCAGTGTTTCTTATCGGATTTTTTTAAAATATAGTTGTTCATGGGTCTGCAGAAGGCTTTTATGACAGGTTTACTGTCTAGTCCATCTTAACTGAGGATATGTTACCTACTGCCTGCTTCAGAGGGTTCTTTCTTCAGTGCTCACATCTTTATGTTTTGCAAGTTTTTAATCCTTATTCTCACTTTCCAGCTGGCTTGCCTCTTGCTGCTTTTTCATTATTTTCCTTAATAGGATTGTAGACAGGTTTTAAGGTGACTTTCCTGAGTTGTAAGCAGATCTTATCCTAAAGCAGATGTTACTTCAGGAGAGACATAAACCTCCAGCCAGGGCACAGAGATGCCAGTGCTGCAAGTGGCTGGGGACAAGGACAGTTAAACAGCAAGAGCTGCTGACTGGTTTACACACCACGCTGAGACTTTTAAAGACATATAAAACTGGTGGGTTTAAGCTCACTTGAAATTTTTTCACATAATCACCAGAATTTTCCACACAAGGGGAAAATCCGTGTATGGGGTGCATAAACCAGAATGCAAAGTTTGATTTACTGGCAGCCTGAGGTTAGAGGACTGGAATGGCCCAAAGCAAAAGCACTAAAATCTCATAGAATCCTGCTCAGAATAATGATGGAAAGGTCCGGTGATGCTAACAATTCCTGCACATGGAAAGAGAGGTATGACTGCTGGGAAGGCAAGACAGCCTGCGGGGGTGACCAGGTGCTGGTGTCAGGAGCTTTTAGGAGAGGCTATGGAAAATGACCCAGGTCAGCTCTGCAACTGAGAGGGGATGTGTGTTTGACAAAAGATCGGGAGATGGAGATAAGGGTGCTTGTCTTCCCATGGCCAGGAAAAGACGGTCATTTTAAAGGCTTAAAACACAAATCCTGACACCTTTCAACACCTAGATGTGGTTACTGGTTTGTTCTCAGTGTGGTTCTTTTTCAACTGTCCATCCATTCATTCAGCCTTTCTCTGATTCATTGTCCTGAGATAACAATTGTGTGAATTGGCTCCTGGAAGCGATAGGAGATTTTAACAGATTCTCAGCCTTGGGGGGTGGAATCCTTCTTCCTCTCTGTTTCCATCATCCTTGTCCTCTCTGCCCTCAAGGGCAGCTGCACTCATTTCCTCTGGTAGCTCTTTTTGTGAAGCAGTTAAAGGCTGCAGGCATTGACTCAGCTCACCTCTGATGTGCCACACAACCCTTGCAGCAGCTGCTATGCTGCTGTGGAAAAAAATTCACATGCAAGTTATTTCTTAGGTTTGTCTCAAGACAAACCTCTCATTTACCATCTCAAGACAAATCTGTTTCTTTGTGAAGCTTCAGTTATGTTGCTAGCTTTTTTAATATCATTTTTCACTCACTTGAGAAGGCTTCTTTATGCATCAGACTTCAGTGAAAGCCTTTTGTGTAAGAATTATGGGATTAAAAAGTGTAGGCTTAGAAATTTTCTTACTAGAAAAAATTGCTGTTTTGGTTATTTTTTTTTTCTCTCTAAGCAATTATTTTGTTGGAATACAACTGGAAGCTCCTCAAAACTTCCTTCTAGAAAGAGTAATTCCATCATGATCATTCCTGTGTTTTGTAAAAAAAACTTTAAAAAATAATAAATAAATAAATAAATAAATAAAGCTGTCTGTACTCAATTTGTTTCAACAATGTGCATTTAAATGTCTGTTATATCTTTAGAGATACAGATACAACATGTCTTGTGAATAAATGCTTTTCCTGTTTTCGGGCCAATTCCATGCTCTAAGCCTTTCTGAGATATCATCCTGCTGCAATCTCAGCTGGCATGTTTTTCTTCCTGCCTTTTTATAACATTTCAGTGCTCTGGGTCCTGAATTATAGCACATTCCTCAGTCAGATTTATTTTGTTATTTTATTTTTAAAGCTGTATTATCACCACAGTGCTGCTAATGTGTGAAAAGGAGTGAAAAGGAAAGGAACCCAGAGCTTTTCTCCAACCTGTTTTGCAAACTTGGCAACCCCAGGCTGCCAATTGGCATTGGCAGGTGCTGTGCTCCAAATATTCTCCAGGTATCCCTGTGAGAAGTCCCTGGTCTGTGTAAAAATACCACAGCAGCTCCTTTGCCATATGCCCCTGGGGAATCTGAGGACATAGGGAAATTTGGTCTAAATCCTGCTGCACTCTGGCCATGTGGGGAGGAGATGTCCTGCTGGAGCCACCAGCTGTGGGTTAGGCTGGCTGCTTTGGCTCCCTCCCTGTCAGGACTCCAAGGTCTCATTGCCCTGCAGGGAGACACAGCTCACGTTTCCTGTTCCCTTCTTCAGAGAAGGAAATGGTCCTGTTCTGAGAAATGCACTGGATTTTCCTTCAAGTGTTCCTGAAAGAGGAGGACAAAGGCATTACACTGTCATGTAGGCTGATTGCCCAAGCCCACGCTTATCTGGCAATAAATACTTGGATAGGAGCAAGATGATGTTGTGAAATTGAATCTTGATACCTCAACAGATGGTAATAAACAGCCTAAATATGAGGTGAGTGCATCAGATGTCTGACTTGACTCTGAGAAGAAGATTTACACAGTTATATTCTACCTGCAAAGGAAATACCTAAATAGCTTTGCTAATCTCGATCTGTGCCACATTAACTTTCAAAGGCAGACAAGATCTCTGTTGCACTTTAAGGTGGATTATTGGCTCTCCTGAGCCAGGAGGCATGTAAAAAGTGACAAAAGGGAATGAGCTCCTATTGAATTTACCAGACAAGTTGATAAATTTTATGTGAAAAGGGAGGTTGGAAGTACAAATATGTTCTACATCCTTTCCATGACAGGCTATGGAATATTTATTATAAATGGAGACATAAAGCAGGAATAATCTTGCCCATGACCTCACTGTGACAAACTGGCTTTCTAATTCTTGCTGAGTGCTGATTATTACTTGGCTAACACTCTGAGCTGAAGATGAAGCATGTGCTAAGTTGCAAGAATTCTTACAAATAGGCTGAGCTAATTCCAGAAGGGCAGTTTTAAGGACACATTCATGTTTTTACTTGCTGGAGCATTTTTTCTTAAGACACATGAGTAGATGCACACATGCTGAAAACCTTCAGGCATACAGTGGGAATGCAATTGCTCATTTATGCATTTTGCAGGGCCTGGTCTAGGGAAGCAGTGGGATTAGTGGGATTGGTCACAGGCTGGGAAAAGCACTCTCATTAAACAACTTTTGGAGGTGTGTATTAAAGAAACAGGTACAACACTTACAGATTTGCTTCAGTTTTGATTAACTCAGAGAGGGTGCTGCTGGTGAAGGCAGCTCACAAATACACAGCTATCATATTAGAGTTTGTAATAGTTATATAGTTTAATACAGTTGATATTAGAGTTGAGTTAAAGGGTTTCTTGCAGAGTTTTATCAATTGCTGGAAAGATTTGAGCTGTGTTTATGCAGACTTTGCCCATGGAAGGAGGCAAGGATCCTGCTCCTCATAGCAGTGAGCTGTATGTACATCTGTGGTGCTTCCAAAAGGCTCAGGCAGAACCCCAGTGAACTCACAGGGGGAAATAGAAAGTCATTCATTGAAGAATCGTGCCATCCTGCACACCAGGATTCTCCCAGGTATCATCCTGACGATTCCACAGTGAGCTGAGTTAAACCAAAGGTGCTTCTGGTGTGTATTTGCCCTTGAGCAAAGCTTCCCCAGAAGTGTCTGACTGTAACCAGAGCATCTCCTCTCCAGCCAGAAGCAAAGCCAGCCCTGCTGGTGAGCATGGCATGGGCTCTGCACTGCTGGGGCTTTCCCTGTCACACTTTAATCCAGCAGGCAGCTCCAGCCCCTCACATCTACCTGAACAGCTGTCTCCTGGTGCCACACCTCCCTCATGTCCCACGAAGTGCTTTTCCAGCCCCACCTTCCACCAGCTCCTCTTACAGAGCAACAAGCCCCAGCCACAGGACCTCAACAAGGTCTTTGTTCCCCTATTTTCAGGGCCTGTTAGTGGCAGCCTTTTGCAGCTCTGCTCCACAGCCCTCCTGATGTGCAATTATAGGAACCAGGGGGAAAAAAGCAAAACTTTCCAGGTAACTGTGACTTAACAGCCAGTTTGGCACAATTCTGAGGATGATTGTTTATGGCATTTCTTCTAATGGTGTCAAAAAATGAATAAAGGAAGGACTTCTCATTCATTTTGTAATAACCTAAACACCTGTCATTTGCTTTCAAAGATTTTCCACATGACATAAGACTTTCTCCAGAGTTATTGTGCCATCTCCCCATGCAGTCACCTTCTGAGATCCAGCAATCCACTGCTGAAATTGGGACCACTGGGGGAGATCAGTGCAGGGAAATGTCTCAGAGAGTGTAAAACATCAGTGGAATGAGCAAATACCTCTTTTAAGTTCCAGATGAGCTGTGGGAAGTTTTTTCTTCTGTGAAGTTTCACTGACTGAATTTATATCTCGTAAATCTGTGAAAACAGAGATGGGGGTTGGGCTCTTTTAACCTCTTTCACTTCAAAAACATGAGACTTTCTTCAAAATTAGATAGGCTCAGCATTGAGCATCACTGACAGAGAGAAATGCTCTCTGCAGGCTCAGCAGTGGAGCTAATTGTCCTCTGAGCACTGAATTTTTATCAGTGGGAGTGAACAGCAGCTCTGTCTCAGCTTCTCAGGTGGGTCAGCCTCCCTCCTGTTTTACAAAAACTGTGACAACTTCGTGTCTCTGAGGTTGTTTTCATGAAAATGGAATAAATCAGGTTTTTTTCTAGCAAGTCATCCAGCAAATGTAAGGGTTTGTTCCTTGTGTTCTTGCTAGGACTTTGAAACTGCACCTCAGGCAAGTCCTGCCTGTAGAGCACCTCTTGCCAGCACATGTTGCATTGCTGTGGTTGGTGCAGCTCAGCTGAATTTGCAAAAAAACTCGGGCAAATCTTAATAATTAATTTTTTGTTTATGTATCTCATGTTCACAGGACCATACAAACATAAAAAGTTTAACCATGTGCTTTCCTACTGCCATTGGTTATCTGCCACATGCTGTCAGCATGTCAGATTTGGAAAAATTAAAAGCAGAGTAGAAGAACTCCCAGTAGATGTTTAATTTCATAGGCCTGGGAGTGTTCTGTCAATGTACAGTGTGACTCCTGGAAAATGGCTTCACCCTGACACCAGAGGTGAGCTTCTAGTATTTCCATGCTTCAAGCTCCCAGCAGCTTCGGCTGTATTTTCATGTTCTTGCTTGCCCTTAAAATTAAAGAATAAACCTGCAGTTAGTTAATTGGGTATAGAAACAACAACACAATCCAAATTCAGGGTTATGAAAGGTTTGTGAAGACTTATAAAGGAATGTTTCTGTAGTTAAAGAACTGGGAAGCAATAAAAATCCACCAGACTGTCCTCTGCAAGAGAATTCATGGCTGCAGTTTTGCCAGTCTGCTCAGGGTATTTTCCAGGGGCTTTGGGGGATACCAAATTTCACTTTATAGGGGTTGTTCACAGAGATGATGGAGCATTTCTTTCTAAATTAGAAGACCCTGGAGAGATATTTTTGCTCTGAATAATTAAAGGTTAAACCCATAATAAAAAAAGATATTCAATCAAGTCCTGCCCTGATTTTCAAACCACAGAAAGATGGATGCAGCTTAATGGTTATTCATAAGAGAAGTCTGCTATTTTTCCAGGGGTACAGAAGGTTGGTCTGCTGTCAGTTCCTTGGATGCTTTCCCTCCTTGATGAGACCTTTCACTTCATATAGCAGAGCAATGGTATTGAGCAAATTGTGAAATGCATGAACAGAAGCTTTAGAACAAAACTGCAGCTGTTTGAACTTATCTATATGTTCACCATTGTTTCCACAAGCTCTGCAGAGTCTTGCAAATTGTCTTAAATTCTGCAATTTTGAAATGTCTCATGGCTATTAATGGGCACTCCATGAGGTGATTCTGGTGACAAAGCTGTGTCAGAGCAGAAAGTCATGGAGGAAAAACCCCAACAGACTCTGAATCAGAGTGATTTAGGGTAAAATAGAAATTACTAAAGTAAAAGAGCTAGAAGCTGGATAATAGTAATAATAATATTTTTAAACTGATTTAGAGAGCCAGAGATTGGGTAATGATTTACTAAGATATGCCAGCTGCGATCCATTTATTATTCTCTTAATGAATTTGTGTCTACCTGGTATCGAGGAGGATGGAGAGAAGAGAGCCAAATAATTGAGAAAAACCACTGAGTGTAACCGAGCATCCTGCCCTTGGACCCCAGGACCAGTACGAGTTGGTTCTCAGGCTTGGACTAGGACCAAGGACCAAGGGAGCATGCACAAGGGAACAGGGTGAACAGTTCATCGTGATGAAGAGGATGGAGCCTGTCATAATTAATCATTGGGACCCTTGCCCACAATTAATCTGGAGACACTGCGCTTGCGCGAGCATATTTAAATGAACTTTGAACTCATTATAATACGAAGCAGGGATAGGTATTGAATATGTATAGGAGCTTTGTCTAACTTTATGCATATGTAATCTGTAACCTAATATAAACTTTGTGAAGTGCCGCTGAGGGCGTGCATGTCTTTGGAGGGGCTACCCCCCATGCACCCCAGCTGGAATAAACACATACCTACTTCATAACTATCTGAGTTGTGGAGTCAATTCCATGCTTCAAGAGAGATGTCCCAGCAGAGCAGAGCTCTGTAAACAGGAACAGGAGGCACACACTCTCAGAGACCTCCAGACATACAATAGGAACACACAGACACACTGCTCCAGGGAGCTCAGGCACTTGGAAAGGCTTTTTTTGGCATCATCACTGAAAAGATTTTAAACACACACTGTAGAAATTAGTGTCATACAGGTATTGCCTGAGAGAGAAACGTATTTGCATGTTTCATGTAGAGAAAATACGTTTTGTACTCCCCAAGCAGCAATACCTTCTGCATGGTCTGACAGGGCTGAATTTTCCTTGTGCTTCAGGTGAATAACAGCAAGAATGATCCATGTGGGAAGGAATCTCAGTACAGCCATGGCTTCAGGTTAGAGCTTTGAGAGCTGTGATCACTTGAGTAACACTGCCTTAACACCACAGCCCTGAGCAGCTCTCCCTCTTTGTGCAAATTAAATATAACTCTTAATCTCATGTCCTTGCTCCTCTCATAAATCAGTAGAAAGACTTCTAAATTTTGCTAGTTTATTCTGTGTGGGTATTCTGTACTGAGCTGGAGAAGAACCCAGAGGAACCATGGAGGCTGTGGAGATTGTCCATTTAAAGAACCTTGTGTGGAACTAAACAGCTGGATGCAGATTTCTGGACAAAATTCCTTGCTGTTCTAGAAGTAAGACAAAAAACAAGGAAAAAGACCCAGCACAGGGGAAGAAAACACCCAAGACAGAGCTGGAAACCTCAGAGGCTGTGGAAGTTGAGGCCCAAATGCCACAGGCAGCACCTGCAAGTGCTGAATTCCAGCAGCAGGGAAGTGCTGGGAACCAGTGGCCATTTGGGGGACACTTGTGGGTGACCTCAGGTGCAGGAGAAGGATGACAGTGCAGTGGAGAAGTTTCAGAAGGTCTGTGTTTTGTGTTGAAGGTCTTTCCAACAGCTGGAACTTAATATTGTAAGTTACAATTTGCCAGACTCTCTACAATGGCATTTAAAACCCAACCAACCAAAAAATAAAATGTTCAAAAGTCATTGAAAGATCTGGAATGACCCCTGGAGATGTCAGATGAAACCCTGCAGTGAACACAAGCCATTCAGGGCCAGAGGCTGAGGCTTGTGACACTTAAAGCTGTTTAAACTCATAGTGCATACATTAAAAATATCAAATCAAAAGCCCAGGCTTAAAAAAGCTCAGGGCCAGGAAAGGAGAAATCCCACAAGAAAGAATTGCAGGACTTTGCTAACTATGGCAACCAATATCTGTTGTGCTGAAGTGGATTAAATAACTCTATTATTTGTAAATAACTCAGGGCAAACTGGGTATCTGTATCATTCCAATTCTCACCAAGTATAAATTTTACTATTTACTGTTAATAACTCTGGCTGGGAAATGGGGAGGTGGAAGATTGTGCTGTAGAGATGCCCCAATTCTTTAGTGCCAAAGCCTTAAATACCTGAGCTGTAGCTCAGACCCTAGAAAGTGCCTGTCTTTCTCCTCTGGGCTCTGTCACAGAACACAGCAGCAAATCTGCCCTGGGTACAAAGGAGAGAGAAAGGAGGGTTGTGGAGGCAGCAGCATGAATTTGTCAGGATCTCTGCTGCTGGGGTGGCACCCAGCCGCCCTCTGGGAATGCTCCAGGCTCTGCTGAGTTGCCAGCAGGATTTACATCCCCTTATGCCCTCCGAGGAAGGCAGAGAGATCTGAGCTCACACTGCAGCTGCTGGGCTAACAGCAGACCTGGCTGTGGGAGGGCAAGGGGGCTGTAACTCTCCTCTGGAATAAAGAAATAAATACTGTTTCTGGTCCTCCACAGATTCAATGTGAAACCTTTGTGCAAATGTTCAGCTTCCACACAGAATCACACCATATGTGCAGAGAGGCTCTCCAGAGGTGTGGAAAGGAAGAAATCACTAAATGCCCTCAGCCCCACCCTTCTGGGGCATTCAGAACTGGAGCTCTGAGGGATGGAGAACAGCAAATTCTTAAGGAAGAGGGAGAAACTGGGACAGAAGAGCAGCAACCAGTGGGAAAGGGAAAGGGAAAGAAGCACAGCGTGGCATCTCAGTGTGACCAAGTGTTTTGTCGAGAGCTGAGCCATGTGAGCCAAGGAAGATTTTGAGACCTAATTAAAATCATCTGCCCCTCATGAGAGAGGTTTCTTTTCCTTGCAATTATTTTTTGTGTGTGTCAAGGATATTTAATTAGGCATGTAGAGCTGATGTTTCTAAGAGGAATTCAAAGCACATTCGTAGTTATTTTTAGGATGTTATTACATTGTTAGACTTGGGGATTACAAACACTGCAAGTCCATAAGAACAGAGAAACTATGGCCAAGTGTGCAGCAGTGGATCAGGACTGCCATGAGCTGCAGCTCAGGCAGGTCCCTGTTTTGGGAGGCAATAAATATCTAAGCACAAATTCTACAGCTTCCCAAACAGAGTATCATCATCAGGGTTTAATTGTCTCTTCCATGACCTGCTCACCCCCTGCAGCCAATCTGAGACATTGAAACTGGATGGAACTTTGGAGAACTACGGTTCTGATAAGATTTTTTGCTAGTATCTTAATTTTTTTGTTTCAGATGACCTTTTTGTAAAATTTTCCTTTGAGTGATCACAGTTACGAGAGACCATCCAGGAACTTTACAGCAAAAGGCAATTTAGTGATCAGTGGTTAATAGGTAACCCTTAGACTGATGAGGTGCTCACTGGGGCTGCTTCATTATCATTCCACACATTCTGTGTCCTTCTAGCACAGGGATAAAGTTGCATGGTGTGGCTCTGTGAGTACCCAGAGCATGAGACAGTAAGTGTGTAGATTTGTCAGACACCTCCCTGGGGTAACTTTGCAAAGGCAAACTCCAAAAATCATACCTCAGTGGTTTTTTTTTCTGTAGATCTGTACAGTTGTGAGCTTTTTCCCCCCTTTTTGTTCATAGAGCTGGAATTCAGCACACACAGCTAGCAAATGCAAGTGGTATTTGGGAGGTGAACTGGGTCACAGGTTCTCTTTTCTTTCTCAAATCATTTCCTGCTACTTTTACAACCACAGCCAAATTTGGGTTAACAGGAATGGCACGAGACACCACAGCAGTGAAGCAGGACCTCTGTGCCAATCCCCTGGGACACTGCTGGAGTCACCATCCCTGGAAGAGTTCAAAAACTGGTGGATACAGCACTTGAGGACATAGTTTAATGGTGAACATGGTGATGCTGCTGGGCTCACAGTTCAATTTGGTGTTCCTAGAGGTCTTTTCCAACTTCAATGATTCTATGGTTCTCTCCCTTCCTCTGGACTTTGCCACTTTTTTAATATTGCATGATGTCTGTGTTTTCAGTCAACAGGAGTGTTTTGATTTAGCAATGGATATCCAAGAAAAAGGTGAGGTGTGTATATATATGTAATGTGTGTGTATGTATATAAATAAAACCATACACATATACTTACTCCTGAACAAAATTCTGAAATTCCCTTGAACCTCAGACATCCTTTCCAATACTTGAACTCTCCCCCAAATAGTCTCTTCAAGAATTACAGGGGGATGATCAATCTTGTCTCACAGCCCAGGAATAGAAGAGCCCTTTTGCCCTGCCACTGCCCGGCCTGAGGCAAAGCCCCTCTGCCCTGCCCACTGAATTTGGCACCCTTTTAGCACTGTTTTAGCACTGTATTTGTAGTGTAACTCCAGCCTCTGAGAATTCCCCGAATTTCCTTGGAGCTCTTGATTCCTGCCTGAGCTCACTAGGTGGCTGTCTAGGAACACGCTCGGGCTGTTGCTGCTCTGTGCTTGCTCTCTGTGTTGTGCTGTGCTGTGCTGTGCTGAGCTGTGCTGAGCTGTGCTGAGCTGTGCTGAGCTGTGCTGAGCCGTGCAGTGCTGAGCTGTGCCGTGCTGAGCTGTGCAGCGTGCTGAGCTGTGCTGTGCTGTGCTGTGCTGTGCTGTGCTGAGCTGTGCTGAGCTGAGCTGTGCTGTGCTGAGCTGTGCTGAGCTGTGCAGTGCTGAGCTGTGCCGTGCTGAGCTGTGCAGTGCTGAGCTGTGCTGTGCTGTGCTGTGCTGTGCTGAGCTGTGCTGAGCTGGAGCTGTGCTGTGCTGAGCGGTGCTGAGCTGTGCTGTGCTGAGCTGTGCTGAGCTGTGCTGAGCTGTGCTGTGCTGAGCTGTGCCGTGCTGAGCTGTGCCGTGCTGTGCTGTGCGGTGCTGAGCTGTGCTGTGCGGTGCTGAGCTGTGCTGTGCTGTGCTGAGCTGTGCTGAGCTGTGCTGTGCGGAGCTGTGCTGAGCTGTGCTGTGCGGTGCTGAGCTGTGCCCTGCTCTGCTCTGCTCTGCTCTGGCACTGGGAGCAGCCTGTGCCCAGCACAGCAGGGACACTGCAGGGCAGGCTGGGGACAGCCAGCCCCACATGCCCTGAGCACCACATCCCTGCCATTGAACCAGCTGTGTTCTCCTAGTCAGCATTAGGTATCTTCATCACCCGAGTCCAAGCCTTGCTTGAATGACTTACTCACAACCAGTTTTTCAAATTCTATGAGGCATTCCGAGGAGTTAGGCAAAAATAGGGAGCAAGGTACATAATGAAGGCTGCCTCTTTCTTAAAGAAAACTAGAGCAGTGAGGCAAAGCAGCTTTCAGAATCTGGAAATCCTGGTTTGCATGTGAGAGGACAGACTGAGAAAAAATCTGTGCTGTTCACTGAATATTCTTCGTGTTCAAGGTCTCGTTGCCAGATGTGGCTTGAGTCTGGCCTGTGTGCACTGCTGTTGTGTGGTTATGAGTCCTTTAACTTAAGGGAAATTATTTCTGATTGAGATGAAAATTGGACCCCAAGGCGCAGGCTGAGCTGAACTTTGGGCATGTATCTCAGTTTTCCAAAGCTTTTCATTGGAAACCCTGACTTAGGAAGGAAAGTATGCATGGATCTATCTCCAGTCCATGTGTCATCCTATTGTCTTCTGTTCTGCAGAATATAGAGCAGGGAATTAGACCACACAGCAGTGAATGCATCTCTCCAGAGCACCTCTGGATCTGACTTGCATGGGTTGTGCTGCTCTGGACTACCCCAGGAAGAGGAGGCAGGGAATTGGCAGTATCTTGTCTCCTTGCCTTGCTGGGATTGCAGCAAAGCTGAATTGGCACATGGCTGGGAATGATCGTAATTGCTTATGTATGGAGAAATGAGGGAGAGGATGGGAGAATAGAAAGGAATATAAATGTTATCTGTACTTAATCAGTTTTTTCCCATCACTGTGTTTTCAACAGGATGCTTGCATTCCATTAAACAGTAATTTTTCTTTTAGCTCAGCCCTGTTGAAAAACCCAGGTTTACCTGACACTTTAACAGTTTTCAGTTGGAAACAGTGAAATGAGATACTTAGTCTGAGGGCTGGGTCAACTCCATATCTTCCAGAAAATCTCAGACTGTGAAATAGTTTGTTTCCTGTCATCAGGACACCAAATGCTGATGTACAGCTCTCCAGTGCCTTCTGGGAGCTGTAATTCTCCTGTTCTCTGCCCAGCTCTGGTATTTTTTGGCACCTCGCAACTGCACAATACCTTTTCCACGTGGAGATAAATGCATAGTTTTAAGCCCTAAATTGCCATAAATCTTCATTTGCATAATGCAAGTTTAGCTGAAATAATAACAAATTGCCAAAATGTTTTTGCCTGGCCGTCAGGCAAGTTTGAAAGCTGAATTCTTGGCTCAGAACGGGCTGGATTAATATGAAACACTAAAACATGATACTGGAGCTGATCAAACCGTGCAACCTACACCTGAGGGGAATTTTTCTCATGGAATTCATAAAAATGTCCTTATTTTCTCTTGATTAGATCTGACTGTTAAGGTTTAAATAGAAAGCAGCAACTCGTACGTGGACAGCAGTGGGAGCTCTGCTGTTCCAAAGCCCTAACTTTTAATCAGTGCAGCTCCCTGTCAAAGTGGATTATCCCAGGACACTTCACAACCCACTCTGCTCCCACCCCCTGACAGCTTCGGGGGAGCTCTGGAACAGAAGGAGGGAAGCAGTGAAAAAGGCGATGCAATTGTCCGAGAGAGACAGAGCTATGTGCCAAAATGTCTGAAGGTTTCAGGACTGTATGATTCTCACATTATTGGTGCTTTATTTTTTAATCAACCGCTGTTTTCAAAAAGGCAAATCCACTGTTTGCCTTCCTCTTCTATGGAGTTAGTGTGCCCCAGTAAATCAATTTGGAATCTGAGGTGTAAACTCTCCTTTCAAAGAGTCCTTTGGAAGTGGAGGATGCTGGCTGGGATCCATCCAGTAGGCATGAGGTTCAGGAGGTTAATGAGAAGTTCAGGGAAGAACATTTACAAAAGCCAGCACCAAGAACAACCCAGTTCTTGCAGCATGCTCTTCCTAGGCAAAGTGGGATTGTGCAATCTAGGAAGCTGGGGAATTACTTTAGTCTGGCTGTTTCCTGACAAGAAAACATAGCACATATGGAATAGTTTGGGTGGTTTTTCCACCTTAATTAAGTTCCTTCTATTAAAAAAAAATCTGGATGAACAGCCTGTAAGTATACAATATATATTGTATATATGTGGATAAGAAGAGTTTGGGTAGCAGTTTCTAAAACTGGCCTTATTAGAGGAATCTCTGAACTACAAGAAGAATTTTAGTCTCCCTCTAAGTCACAATCTGTCAGCAGATCAGGGTAGTTATCAGCACCATGACACATTAACCCAGGACTCCACAGCACTTGCCCTTACACAGACATGAGGTGTGAGTTGTGCCTCCCTAACTAAAATGAACCATTTCACCAACCTAAGGGGGTACTGGGTACAGTGACCTGGGAGACCTGGTCCAAGGGCTGAAAGTGATCACTTGTTTTAGCAAATCCAGTCTGAGCACAGCAGGCTGCTATGGCACAGGTGAAGAATCAACAACAAATTCAAATAGGATCCAATTTTTGTTCCACTTTTCCTTTTCCTTCCTCAGCCCCAGTGAAGAACTTGAAGAGACACCATCTGCAGAGTCCATACAGAAACACCTTACAGCAGACTCCATACAGAAGGTCAAAAATTCCAAACTGGTAATTCACAGAAGATTGTAGAAGAGGCTCAAATACATGCACCAATACCCAAAATCTCTCTGGGGTGACCTTATATCTGCTTTCCAGTACCTAAAGGGCTCCTAGAGAGCTGGAGGGGGGCTTTGGACAAGGGCCTGGAGTGACAGGACATAGAGGAATGGCTTCCTGCTGCCAGAGGGCAGGGTTAGCAGTTCTGTGACTTTCTGCATCCTCAGATGAAGTTCTTTCCCAGTGCTCTCACCCAAGCTGCACTGAGGCATGCAGGGCCTTTAGCTCTGCCTTACTGTTTATACCACTACCTTACTATTCCCTTACTCTCTAGTAGCCTGGCTGGTGAAACTGGGCAGAATTCTCAATGCTGGGCAAGTGCTGAGGTAGAGCTGCTGTGCTAAGAAGGAAATGGCCTGAGTGGGACAGAGGTACAGCATGTCTCAGTGAGCTCAGTGTTTGCACTGCTCTGCTCCCCAGCCCATGAGCCAAATGGCAAACAGCTCTGCACATCACCAGCCTCATCCTGACGCTTGATCTTACCTCAACAACAGCCTTACTGCAGGTTCACGATTTTCATGGCAAGTTCCATTGCAACTGAGAAACAACAAAAGAAAAAGTCAGCGTCAGCTGTTAGGTGTCCCCAGGACACGAGGGCAGCTCAGGTTTGTGCAGTGTGGTCAGTGGATATCACAGCAGCCCTCACACTGCCTGACAGCCTCAGTCAATAGCTGGATGCTTTTCAAGTGAGATGTTCCAGTTTGTTTATACACCATCTTGGGTTTGCAACTGGTATTTTGGAAGTGGACACCAAACCCCTCTGAATGAAATTGTGGGAAATGATACAGTTTGGAAAAGTATATCCTATATTTAATAGGAGAGAGCTGTGTTTACAGCCTGTTATTGTCTGTGTTGGTTGATTTTTTTCCCCACATACCAGCAAAGCCCAGAGTAAGTCATGGCAGTTCTGGGCAACTTGGAATCTGCAGGGTTTTTTTACAAAATCTGAGCTGATGAGCTTTCTGCTGACAAGCAATCTCTCTCCTTCAAAGTGAAATGTTCTGATCCACTTAAAATATTATCAATGGAGAGAGCTGTACAGTTATAGTCTTTGAAAGTGAAAATTCCTTTAATAGATATCCTGCATGTCTTCAGCCAGTCTAAACAGAGACAGTAGAGGACCATTATTTCCATGGAAGTAGAGTGTTGTTAGGGCATTCCTGCTCTGGGGAGAATCCCTTCAGGTTGTCCTACCAGACAGACCGAATTCAGATGTTGTGGTGATTTGAGAAGGTGAAGATCCCAAAAAGGAAGTCCTTATGTATGCTTTCCTCCAAAATCTCTCTGGTCTCCACAGGTAAGACCTTCACAAGTAAACATTTGCCACAAAACCCCTTTCATATTCCTCCTAAATGAGCTTCTTTATCAGCTCTGCTGTTACTGTGAAAGGATTAGTGAACATTATCACAACAGAGCATAGTAAATTAATGCTTGGCAGCCCAAGGAATACTAAAGATTTGTATTTTGTTTCAGCAGGCCCACTGCAGTGTTGAGGCTGACATGTATGGTGACAGTAGCTTGATTTAATGTTTACAAAGACTGGAAGTTAGAACTTAGCTGAAGGTTCCTGCCTCCACTGGCAGAATCAAGAATTAAAACAGGTTCTGTCCTTGACTGAATAATCCTTATTATTGAACAAAAAGAACATAAAGTGTTTAGTAGCTTGAAACATAGGTCCCATAATAGATGTTTTTCTTCAGGAAACAGAAGGAAAACTGCTTTTGATGTTACTACATTATATTGTGAATTGAGGAATTCAGATTTGTCTCTAGTTCAGCCCAGCTGTCAGATGTCTGCATCCCTTCCTTTATCCCTGCCTGGTGTTGACTGGAAGGCCAGACTGTATTTCTGATCCTTCTGCTCCAGGCAGATGTGGCTCCTCTGTGAGGGAGATGCTGGCAATAACCACCTGCATCAGTGCCCTTTGCAGGGCTGGGGATCAGTTCAGCCCCTCTGCCACTGCCAGTGCTCATGGGAAGCTCCAGCTGAAGGATTTCAGAGTCTGATCTACATCAGAGGGCACAGCCTGGAGCTGGGTTTGTCCTGAAGAGCAGGGGACAGAGAACATCTGCAGTGGAGGGGCACAGTGTGCAGAAGCAGGCAGGGAGGTCAGCTTGACTTGGCTGATGTTCATACAGCAGTGCCTGGGGAGGAATTTAAAGATCTCCTGGAAGCTGCACGTCCTTATTTCAGGACCTTTCTGACAAGAAGGAGGCTTACTGCCTCAGCAAACCCTCACTTCTCAGTCTCCACTGAGTGGCAGGGGAATGATCCATGTGCATTTCCCTCCTCTCAGGCCAGTCCCTATCTCAGCTGGGACTCAGCCCTGAACACACCCCATTTCTGTGCCCTCAGCAATGCTCAGGGTCTGATCTCAAAGCAGAGTCAGGATGAAGTTCCTCAGCATTGCTCCTTCAGACCTTACCTGCACAGAGCTGCCTTGGAGACACCCTGCACTGTCCACACAGACCCTGAGCCACCAGCAGCACTTCTCCTCATCAGCTCCCTGATAATGTGTTCTTTTCCTTCGTTTCTTGTGGCACACTCAGGATTCTGAGCCCCTCATGACATGTGCACACAGCCCTGAACACAATGCCATCCCAGTGACTCAGTAGGGCTGCACTTCAATTGCAATAGAAATAATGATGTAAATTTATTTTCTTGATGCTTTTGAATAGGATTTGCTGAAAAATAAAGGAAATGTGGGATATGGATCATGTTACCATAAAACCACATGCAGTGAAACATTCATCTGTCTCCAGCATTTCATGTCTTCTGGGCATCTGAGAGAGCTGAGTTTGATTTACACAATCAAGCTATTCATTAAATATCTGTTTGAGTTTTAGGCAGATGCATCCTTTACCTGAGTGATGAAATCTGGCTACAGGAAATGGAGCTATTCCTTTGTGAAAAGACCCCATTCTGCTTTATAAAGTGAGCCTTGCAGCAATACACTTCTAGAAAACTGCCAAGCTTTGTGTACCAAATACCGTTGTAAGGGATCAGCAGTAAAACAGTTGTGGACTTGGGGGTGATCCAAGCACACAATAGCACATCTTTATGCAATATTTCCTCTTTCAACATCCCCCTCCAACACTGTAATTCACTGACAACCGTCGGTTCATTTTCATTCCAAAATTCTAGCCCAGAACACTAAGCAGTTTATAGAGTCTGAATTCCTGTGTGGGCATATTAATTATTTAAATCACTGGTCCAAATCCCATTCCAAAGAGCTCTTGCTGGGAGTCCTTCAGGAGCAGACTATCTATTATTGCCTACTGGATTGTACTGTGTGTCAGAGGCATCTCAGTATTTCTATCAACAGCCCTCTGGATATCTGGCTCTTGTGAGAGCACTGAGTGACTGTGAATGAAAAACACCAATATATGTTGGAGAATAGATGTGAAATGATCCCGTGGATTGATACAGTCCCTCCTAGGGACTGGCTTGGAACCCTCTTAGCCATTTTTATCAAAATCAAGTATCCCCAGGCAGATGGGAGAGGCTGTAAAACCTCCTGCTGTGTAGAGTGAGGCTCCTTACCTTGAGCACCCCCTTGCAGACAAAGACATGCAGGAAGAATCCTGCTGGTCCTGGGATACGAAAGTTTCCTCTGTCTTTGGTGAGAGGAGCGACAGGTCATCTTTGGCTTGCACGTGTATTGTTGTCATGCAAATAACACCACAGATTTTTGCCTATTTTGCCTTTTTGGGCCTGCAGTGGGCCCAGCCACACCAGCTGTTTCCCAAAAAGCACCTCCAGAATGTTCACCCTGCTGAACACCCTTATAACACTTATCACAGCACTGCTAACACTCAATATTTACTTATAACCTCCATACTTTACTTATAACCTCCATATTTTATTCATGAATTTTACAATTCCAAATATAATGAAACAGTTAGAGTATTTTATTACAAAGCTTATAAAATAATTAAATATTACACTTATAGTTTTTTGCTTTTTTTACACCATAATTTCATACTTTGTGACGCTACCACTTTCTTTCGTCGGTTGTCACTTAAGGAAGTGAGCAAAGAAATATAAAGGAAAAGCTATGCATTAATAAATTAATTATTTTACATCAAATAATAAAAAGGACACAATTATAAAAACAAAACAAAAACAACCTTGTAGTTTTCCTAGAAAAAAGGTTATAATTACAATGTCCAATATCAAGACAGAGCAGTGTAGGTTGAGATATGTTTCCAATCATCATTTCCTAGAGTATCACAGAATGCATGTTTTTAATTTAAATTGTTTCAGAAGGAACTGCTAATTTTAAGTGACCACTGTCTGGCATTAGTGCTGAGCTGGCTAATCCTACACTGAAACCATACTTTAAAAAAACAGTCAAACTGAACTACATTCATCAAACAAAGTTGTGGGATTGGGTGGAATTAGATAAATATGTCCCTCATAGGCACTCCCCAGAAAATTACAGTAGGACACAGCTCTGTCTCAGATGGGTTTGGCAAATGGGTTGGGATTTTTTCAAAGCAGAAACCTTTTGAATGGCACCATTTGATATGTGGTGCCATCAAACATCTCGATACTGAACGGCTACACATATCACCATGTTTACAATTCTTCTGTTTGCTGGTGCACTCTGAACTAAAAACAAGTATTAGGAGAGTGTATAAAAATAGAATTGACTTTTACTTGGTAGGAGTAAATAATCCACTTATCTTTTCATGCCTTTTTTTTTCATAATGTGAATAAATAACTGTTTGGAGAAGTTCAGCATGAATTAATGGACTGTAATATTCTTGTTATTTCATTTGGGTAATGGATGAATCAAAATTTGCAGAGAGATTTGAGATTAGAAGGAAGACATTCTTCAGTATCTTGGCATTCAAACAATCTAGCTTCTGAAACAAAACTACTTAAAAATATCAAGTTTAAATTTTAAAATTACATATCTAATGAGCTTAGAAAGTTGAAAACATAACCACTGAGCTCAATCGATCCGAGTTCCTTGAGTTAGTTGAAATATGAAATTCTATTTTACTTGTAACATAGCAATATTAAAAGTCCAAATATTCTAACGCTGCATATTTCTAGGAATACATTTCAAGTTACTAGTTAACCACCTCTGAGTTTCTACACGAAGCAGAAAATGAATTCTTCAAAATTATAAAAAACATTAGCATGATGCAAAAAAACTTGCTTTTCCAGCAGCAAGTGTGGTAGAGAAGCACCATATATCTTTGTAGTGCACTATGTACTTCTGGTGGCCACAGGAGTGACGCTGCCTTCTCCAGCCCACGGCCATCAGGATGTCCCTCTGGGCAGCCTCCTCACCCTGGGACACCAGGCACCAAAAAATAGGAAAGGACACGCTGCTGCTGCTGGTGGGATCTGTCCTGCTGCCACCCTGCAGCCTTTCTCCTCCAGCTCCCCAGCTCTCCTGCTTTGCACTCTGGTAAATCAGCCAGAAAAGGCTCCCTTGCCTTAACTTCTTCCTCGTAACATGTGACAGTGCAAAATGACACCTTTAAAGAAAGAAGAACTTCTCCTCGAGTCTCAGTGTTCAAGTGATCCATAGTACCCTGTGCTTTAGTGAGGTCAGCAAATAAAGTATTAAAAAAAAGAAAGAAACATTCCTTTTTCAACATATATCCAACAATTACTGTACCTCAGACATTCCCTTAGAAAAAATGTCTCTTCCATGAGTGGTTTATGTGGCACCATGTCTTGCCTCAAAGCAGAGATAATTCCAACATAAATTGAAGAAGAGAATCCTGGCACTGAAGGGTTCAGATAACACGCTGCTATCAGTTCTTCTTCGTGCATGACTTACAACATTGCTTGCCATAAAACTTGTGGTTACAGACACCATGCTGGGGCACCAGATGACACCAAGTGAAGAAATCCACACAAGAAGGATCATCTGAAGGAGAGAAACCCAAGCAATATGGTCAGGCTGTGTTTTAGCAAGTCTGCAAGTCGAGCAATAGTCCCATACATTTGCATTTGGCAATATTAAAAACACCATGGGTGACTCAATTCAAAGGAGAGGAAACATGAAAGGGCTTTCATCTCAAAAATACTAGTTTCTTGCTTTAATTTGTTAAGAGCCATTAGATTTTTGTTATGAGATTTGTTAATTTGATTGAGACAGAGCTAATGTCATAGAAGGGTCAAAAGCTGAAGGAATTAAAAAATTTAGAGCACACTCTGTAGCTCAGGAAAACAAGAGGAAGCTCCACATTAGAGGATAAAAAGTCATGTGTGTTTATGTCCCTGATTACAAATGCTGTTCTAAAGCCAGGTACTCGTACAGAGGAACCTACTCCATGCTTGATGCCAGCTGCTGGTGCCATCATCATCAGCATCACGTGGAATTTACCTAAGAACAGAACTCATGGAACTCAGAATGCCTGGGACCAACACAAAGTGCTCTGCTCCATGCTTCCATTCCAGCACTTTCTGGAGGGACTTCTTTCTCTCCCTTCCACTCTGCAGGGAACCCCAGAAATCTCTTTTCTCAGTTAGGTGTCATGAGTCACGCTTTTAGGAATTTGACTTTGCCATGTTGGCAAAATCTCAATTAACTGCAGTGGGAGAAGAGACTGGCTGACCATGGCTAGTTCTCATAAGCCCAGCTTTTAATTACAAATACTGACAAATCATATTTTTCAATTAAAGTCTTCTCTTCAGTTTGTGATGATGTATAAGTGATACAGATATCATTTATACACACAGCTCCATTGCTTTAAAAACTCCTCAGAGCTGCTCCTCTCTCCAGTTTTGCAGCGGATGCTTTATGCTTCTTTAAAAGAGCAGGGTGATGATTCATATGGTTGATTTATAAACAAATTCACCATGTCTGAGAGAGCAGTAAGACTCAATGGGGTTTAGCAAAATTTATAGCTGAACTGAAATCTCCTGCAAGCATGGGAAAAGATTTCATTCAGCTCTCAGAACTACTGTTTACATGGTCAATAAAAGGAATTTACAAGGAGACTGAACAAAAATCTAGCCACCACTGTCTGCATTCTCAGATCAGTTACTGAGTCACAGCAGATAAATGCTCCCTCACATAGCACAGACAATTTCTGCATGTTCCATGGGCCAAGAGTCATCTCCATCTCTCTATAGGAACTCCTTTGGTTTAACCACCACTGCTCTTTTTTATTCCCTTTTATATGACAGCAAAGGTGATTTTGTATGCCTTTATCACCCTCAAATTTATTTGAATGAAAAATAAAATCATTTAATAATAATAATTATTTTAAAATACGCCATTTTCCCCCTCAGTTTTAAAAAACATAAGCTTGTCTTAAAATTCTTATGCTATGCAATGAAATACTGTTCTTGGACAGGAACAGGGGAGCTCAGGACTGAACTGCAGCCTTCCCACTCCACAGCACTGCCCTTCTGTTCTTCATGGAGTGTCAGGAAGCATCCAGCTGGGAGTTCAGCACCAGCCTTCCCATTCCTCCACCTGCTGCCACCAGACAGAACTTGGGAAGACCCAAATCAGACAACAGATGGAAAGGACATGCCACACAAAGGAAGGGAAGCTGCTCTGATGAAGACAGGAAGGAGCTCTCCTGCCATGAAAGGGTAAATTTGAAAAAAATTACAAATTACTGTTTAAATTTAAAAGAAAAGTATAAGCACTGAGGAGGCCACGTCAATAAATTTTTATGCCCCCTTTGAAGATCAGAGGGCAGTGCTAACATTGCAGAGATGTGGCCGAAATTGGGACCTCAGCCAAGGACTATTGGAAGGAACACAAAGAGTCCCACAAAATTCAGTCAATGGGGATCAGGCAGTCAGTTCCTCATTTCTATTTACCCAAGTATTTATAAGTTGTTCAGATTTTCATTCATTTGAAGCAGCTGGATTTATTATGAGTCACAGTGACCATAACTGCATCTAGAGAGGGATGGAAATGACCCAGTTGGTCTAAGAAAGTGTGCAAACTCTCCCTGAAACATTAATTTCTTGCCTGTGATCACTGAGCTGGAGCTGCATGGCTGATAATAGAGACTGATTTGCTTCAGTGTGATTCCAGCACAGCTGGTTTCCTCTCTTTTTGCTGCTTTAGACAGAAAGCTAGAGAGCAGTGAGGAGATAATTGATCTCTAGAGCCTGACGACCCAGGTATAATAAAGGGGAAAGGGCTCCTGCAGATGTGAGGAGAGAGAGAAACAGGCCAAGGCCAAAATTAATAACAGACAGTACTTCAGACATGAAATATAGCAGGGGAAAACAGGGGTGAAAGAAAAGTTCTTGCTATATCCTAACAGCAAAGGAAGTTACACAGAAAGCCCAAAGTACAGCAGAACCTTTTAGGAATGTTAATTTGAAGTGTTAGGAACATTTACTGATAAAAACAGCAGAACTATTTACTTCTCCTTTTTAGGACCATTTCATCTCCATATCCTTGTTTGGATTCAGGCCCCTGATAGATGAGGCTGATGCCCTGCATGTCTTGAGCTGATGCAGCAGAATGGTCTGTTAGGGTCTCACTGGGTTTCACAGGGGGTTTGTGCACAGGGAACGCCAGGAACTGGGGCAGACGGGGGGGTGGTTGGCTAATGTCAGTTTACAAGATGCAGGGCCAGAGCTTGACCTCTGCTCCCAACCCCATTACCACCTTTCTCTTGCAGTCCAGCCTAGGTTTTATAGAGGTTGCTTTCAGCTCCCAGTTTTAAAAAGGCAACAAAGTCAATTAATGCACAGTATTTGGAAAGTTACTGTTTAAAGGGTTTTAGCATACCTAGATAACCAGATTATATGGGACAAACCTGGACCTCCACGAGCTTTTTTCATGCTGTTAGGAAGGAGTCCCAAACAGTAACCACCCTGTAAGCTAAGCTATGGAATGGGGTAATGCACCATTCTGTCTGTGGTGGTGCTGAGAGAATTCCCCTCCTGTCATTCCAAGTGGCACAAAACCTCTTGCCCCCTCTCCCTTCTCCTTACACTGAAGAGGTGGAGGGATAGAGTAGACATCCAAATGGAGAGAGCCCTTAACTCCATGTTCCCTGACTGCATAGTAGGCACTTATCAGAAGCAATAAGAAAAGGGCATTCTAGGCAAAGCAATTTTGAAATCCCAGGATCTGGGTGCAACCTGAAGCTTGGGCTGACTTTGAAAGACTAAAAGTAAATGGCAAATTCTTATTACTTAGTTCCAAAGTTGCTATTATTAATCACAAAGCAGTACCAGCATAGAATGCTCGTGTCACTCAACAAGAGAGTATAAAGGTGCAGCTCAGAACCAAACAGCATAGCTTTTTCACCTACTTTTTTAACATATCCCTGTTTTTAAAACCTCCAGTGCCAGTCGTGCCCTTTAAGAGGGCTCAGTTGGTGAAGAAAGATGCTGTTAATATCAGAGAGTTACTGTAAATCTGGAAGTCTGGGAAAAAACCATTTAGGGAGGAACAGGCCAAGTCAGTGGTACAGCAAAAAGGTGATGTTTGCTGGATACAGAACTCTAAGCAAGCAAGCCTGCTGCAGGATGGGGAGCTGTTTTACCTCTTTTCACAGGGACTGGGCAGAAGTTGGTGTTGCAGGCTCTCAGGACAGCTGGTTTCTGCTGGGGCAGGCAGCCAGCAGCTGGTCTGCCCTGGCGCAGGCACTGCACGCTCCGGCTCTGCACTCCCCCGCCGCAGGTCACCGTGCACTGCGCAGAGCACAAACAGACCTTGGCTAACATTGCACAGCTCGGGGAGCCCGTGGAAGCCAAAGGGGCAACTTTCAAGGGCCTTGGGTGAGACTTTCAAAGCAAGAGAGGTCAGGATCAGATGTGCTGCTGTTCAGCAATCCCCGTCAGGAGCAACTTTTCAAAGACCTGTGTGTCTTTTGGTTATTTAAGGACTCAGCTGAAAATCTGGTTCCTTACTTAGGCATCGAGACAGAAACTGAACATTTTAGAAACCTGTTCCTGATTGTCTGCACTGATTTCTTTTGATCTCTGAGCCTCTGGGCCCAACCCTGCTGCCTGAACACAGATAAAACTCCCATTGGAACCATCACTATGGCAGTATCTGGGGAAAACCACTATGTGTTTGCAGGAAGAGCTATGAAGTATTTTAAAATTAATAAGCCTTTTACTTGTATGTGTTTCATGAAAAGTTGTCTTAAAGATAAATGTGATCATTTTCATCTGATTGCAATTGTCAGGCATACATTGTTTCATGTAAATATTATTAAATGAGTGTGTGTCTCATTGATATATGACTCATAAAGTAGATAAGTTCCAGAAATACAGAAGCTTGTTTGCAAGAATGTAGAAACAAATACAGACTGATCCCACAATTAATCATAGTATTTAGGGAATTCCAGGCAAACTGTGCAGATGCTCAAATACATTGTGCACAAAGATATACAATAGTTCAACCACAGTGCACTTTGAAGGAGACTGAGAAGCAAGTGTTGGAAAACGAGTGTGGAATGTAATGCCTCTGAAGCACAAATAACATTTTCAGGTGACATTCTTCAGTTTGAGGACAAAGAAATGAGCTGCACCAAAGCACATGATGGATGTGGACCAGCTGCATGCCATCTCAGTGGCTGAGTGCTGTGTCCTCCCTAGGGAATGGCTCTGTGCAGGACACGTGGGGACTGGCAGCACTGGCAGCAGCTCCCCTGTGCCATCCCAGCTCTGATTCCCCATTCCTACCTGCTGCCAGGGCGAGGAGTACCAGCCAGACACCATGTTGTACAACATCTGGGATGGACAGGCTCCCTTGTTACAAGCTTCCTCCAGGTTGGTGTTTGGTTTCTTGATGTTCCTGCATCTCCTCTGAGGGAAGGTGACCAGTTTCCCGTGGACGCTTTTCTCGCCGCACTTGAGCTCTCGCTGTCGCAGGCCAGGCCCGCAGGAGGCTGAGCACTGCAGGGCAAAGCACAGCTTCTGCAGCCTCACAAACACAGGCAGGTAAAGGGCAGTGGGTGATGTGGCAGGCACCCCAAACTGTGCACTATAAAAGCATCATAGAACTAATCCCACAAAGCCCACAGTCTGTAAAGGGTAAACTGAAATATGAACCTGAATCAATGCTAACAGAGACATTGGGGAACATCCTTCTACATCTGGGGTTTGTAGCAGCTTGCCTAGAACACCTGATTTTCAAAGGACAGCTCAGCTTTCTTTCCTCCCCATGGTTTGTGTGTGTCCCTGAGCCAACATTTCCAAGGGCAGCAAGGGCAGGCAGTGAGCCATGAAAGTGCACCACTTTACCTCACTCCAGGAAGAAATCACCCACTGGAGCCGGTCATTTTTGGGACAGCGTCCGAGCACGCAGGTCTGCTGGGACTCAGGCTTGTGGTCTGAGCTGCACATGCTTTCAGGCAAGATTTTCACCTTGGGAGAACCAGTACTCTTGCAGTAGACATCCCGTTTCTTAAGACCTCTCCCACAAGTCTTGGAGCACTGTGATGGAAAGAAACACTTATTTGAACTGGAGGAAATGAAAACTGGCAGTATTTGCATTTTACAGTAGGGCATAGAAAGCATGGCTAATGTGCTGTGCAGCTGTCATCCTAATACAAGTAAACTTGAAATTCTGTTGGTAAATAAGTAACAGTAACATCTGTGTGTCACTTCTGAAACATTGTCCTAAGTGCTTCTTAACGTAAGCTGTGAACTCTCTCAGCCCCCTTGTAGAACAGACAAGTAATATCTCTCTTCTGTGGATGAGGTAAGTTGGACTTGTGAGCAAAATGCTTTTGTGAGCAAAACGCTTTTGTGAGCAAAACGCTTTTGTGAGCAAAATGCTTTTTTCCCTGCTCAGCACAGTTGAAAGCTGGTCCTAAGCTCCCATCACAGAATTTCCCATGGCAAGATGCTCTCAGCTATTTGTCATTTTGTCCTCACCTTGGCCTAGAGGGATGAGGCTGAGGCAGAGAAAACTGCCCAGGGAATGGATACAGAACTCCTTCACCAAAGGAATCTCACCATAACACAGAATCTGATACAGACAATGGTTAAGGAGGTATTTTAATTGCCAGCTGCAGCTTAGCACAAGTCACCAGAATAAATATACACTGCTGAGCCATGGTTCAGTGGAACAGACATTCTGCAATTTTCATTGCCTTAGCATAAAACAAAATGCCTGAATGAGCCATTTGTGATGAAATGAAGAAGAGCCCTGAAATAATGCTGCCAGGTTCCTACCTTCTTGCATCCTCTTCTAATTGTTCTTTCTACTAATAAGTATGGGGCATGTTCCAAGGTAGAATCACTCCTTGGATCAAATTACAAATGCTTTTAAAAGATCTCATGAAAGCACAGTTGTGCTGAAGCTGTAACAGAGATACCTGCACACTGAAAATCTGTGGGTTTAATCCTCCCCCAAACAAAGAAAATGATCTTTTCATTAAAATGGCACTGACTGGTGCAGAGAGGCTGGGTTTAGACTGGATATTAGGAATAAATTGTTCCCTGGCAGGGTGGGCAGGCCCTGGCACAGGGTGCCCAGAGAAGCTGTGGCTGCCCCTGGATCCCTGGCAGTGTCCAAGGGCAGCTTGGCCATTGGGGCTTGGAGCAGCCTGGCACAGTGCAAGGTGTCCCTGCCAGGGCAGGGGGAAAAAACAGGATGAGCTTTATGGTGTCCTCCATCACAAACCATTCTGTGATTCTGTGAATTTGCATTTTTTTCGTTTAACACCTTTAAGTCTGCAATATAACAGTTTTCAGCTGAATGTTAAGATCTTTACTAACTTGTTCAGTAGGTCTGTTCACTACATTTCAGCAGGACTGGTGAACTTAATTTTTATGGGCATATTTGAAAATCCCAGCCTGAATTTTACACCTCTTAAAGAGGAGAAAAACGGATTTTTCATAATTGTTTTATTTATTTATTTATTTATTCATTTATCTGAGAGGAAAGAAAATTTGTATGTGTGAATGCATTTAAAGACCTGGTTTATTTAATCTTCTGCCACACTCAGGTTTCCTTCAGATACTGGAAGAAAGAGTTCTTTTTTGAGTGTTGTGATGGACTAGTGAGTGGTTACTCATCTGTTATAATACATTCCAGGGCACTCCCTGGAGGGGCACTTCAGGCTCAGCTGGGAGTGCTGAGGTCAAGATGTTCTTGAACACCTACAGGGTAGCAGTACCAAGAACAGAACACATAAGTAATAATTTTTTCCATCTAATTGAAATTCATCTTGAATCACACTAAATTAGGATGGAAAAATTAAATTAATGTGGCTCTTTTTATTAGGGTGCTCTCAGCTCTCTCTCAAACCTCAGATTTGTCAGTACTTCATTTATCCTTCCATGAACAGCATCAATAGCAGTGAAAGACAGAGCAGAGCTGATTTGTGTGTGTTTTTAGCTCAGGTGGCTCAGTGTCAGGCAGGTGTGTAAAGCAGGGTGTGCACACAAGAATCTCCCCCTGCAGCTTGCAGCAGAGTTACTCTACGGCAAAAGCACAGGAGTGAGCAGTGAATGTGTAAATCACAAATTTATCGACCCACAATCCATGTACATCAATATGCAACTCCAACAGCAAGTATTTCATCATTCCTGGACGGCCTGTCAACTCTGAGAGAAGTTAATATTGCTTGGGAAGTAAACTCCTAGTGGGTTGTTGGTCTGAAGAATTCATAGAGCCTAAAGTAATGAATCCAGAAAGAATTATCCATCTATTTGGATGTATCTAATAGAACACCACATGCCCACTTCTGGCAAGGCCTTGTATGCCAGAACTCCTGAAGGATGGTCACAATGCACATATGGTTCACGTGTTTATGCAAACACAGTTCACATCTTATCTTCAAGAAAAAAGCCACTTGCATGAAGTTTGCACTATCCTTCTTTTTGAGGAGAGCTTTTTGCAATATTTCCGTTATGCCAGCAGACAAAAATGGAAGTTTTTCTCAACTTTACCTGAGACCAGGGGCCAGGGCTCCATTCAGGTGGGCAGTCCTGGCTGTTGCACACCTGCACCTGTGCTGGGGTGCTGACGGGACACAGCGAGTGGGCCACCACCTCCTCTCTTTGGAAAGCCCTTTTCTGGACACACTGAATGACACGACTTTGCTGTCCCCCTCCACAAGATTTGCTGCACGTGCTCCATTCACCTGCTGACCAGCTGGAAGGAGGAAATGTGTGTCAGAAACACAGGAGAGCAATTAGATTTAGAAAACCAATGTAAACCTATCAAATGTGAATTATCCAGGGGTCATGCTCAGCCTATCTCCTGACAGACTGATATCTGCTCAAGCAATCAAAAAGCTGTAGTTACATAATCTATCTTCAAAGCTAGGGATGAAATATAAGTCACACAGCTAGAAAAACAAGTAGTGTTTATTTATAGCTCTCACCTACTAGAACCAGCTTGCCTATGAATCTGACCTGGAATCTGGAATTCCACAGGGATTGAGGGAGATGCTGCCATTGAGGCTGGTGGAGGATTTAGGAGATAAAATTAGAAGATATAATTAGATAAGATAGAATTTAGCTGAGTACGTACCGACTGTGTTTGTGCTGAGATACACACACAGGGTGACAAATGCTGACATTTCTGTCAAACCTTACTGGCCTGTATCCATCAAACAAACTTGCTTGCTAAAAGCAGCAGTCCTGTCACCAGTGTCCTGAGGGAATGAAAAGGTTCTGAAAGGCTGAGAGAGTTGGGGTTGCTCAGCCTGGAGAAGAGAAAGCTCCAGGGTGACCTAAGTGCCTTCCAGGACCTGAGGGGAGTCTGGAAGAGAGCTGGAGGGGGACTTTTCACAAGGAAATGCACAAGGACAAAGGGGAATGGCTTTAAGCTGAAGGAGAGCGGGTTTAGATTAGATAGAAGGAAGGAATTGTTCCCTGGCAGGGTGGGCAGGCCCTGGCACAGGGTGCCCAGAGAAGCTGTGGCTGCCCCTGGATCCCTGGCAGTGTCCAAGGCCAGCTTGGACATTGGGGCTTGGAGCAGCCTGGAGCAGTGCAAGGTGTCCCTGCATGGCTGGGATGGCACTGGATGGGATTTAAGGTCCCTTCCAACCCAAACCATTCTGTGACCTTATGATTCTCTGACTCAATGAGTTAAATGTCCTCAGTCTAATAAATCTGGCAGACAGCTGATGTAGAATCTAAATAAAACAGAGGCAACTTAACCAGCACAAGCTGTTGGGCAAAGTGTGCTCGAGGCACAGGGATGCTGCAGCTCCACGTCATGTCCCTCAAGTGACACAAAGTCTGAGGGGTTATTGCCAACTGCTTGGTTAAGTTCAGTTTAGAAATGCCAGGAGCTGCTCTGTATTTCTATTCTTGAAGCACTGAGTGGGTCCTCAGCCCTCGTGGGACACTTTTCAAAAATGCAACCAAGTGCCTCTGTCCTTGAAGGCTTCCAATGCAAGACCATAAATCACAGCCAGACAGGAAAACAAAAGTGAAGAAACAGAAGAAATCATGAATGACTAAATGATTACTCATTGAGAACTCTTATTCAAAGACTCAGCACTGAAGTTAAGCTGAAGGTTTTTAAACAGTTTGACAGATTTTTAATAATTTATGTGGAAAGCCTGGAAAAGGCTCTTGTCTCACATCTGACCACTTTGCCTATCCTGTTTCCACAGTTTCTCACAGCATCAATCCTGTGACCACTGGAATAGTTGCTTACATACAGTTTTAATGACAAGAAAGCTTTTTTGTCCTGTGTGAAAGATGCACAGCATCCCGTTTGCCTGTCTGTTCATATCTGCCAGAAAAAAAAGCTGATTTAAACTCATAAAAAAATTATAAAAAGCCTATTTTTGAAAAATATCTTTGGGAACAGAAGAAATCCCAGATCTCAGTGTCTAGCAACTTCAGTAACTGCCAAAAGTAGTGAGAAATATAAAAGGCACTAATTTAAAGACAAAGAAATATTAATGTGAAAAGTCAGGAGTTATGTAATTCCAGAACACGTCAGAAGTTTCCTTTTTGTCTGATTTATAAATATTTGGGCCATTGAACTACAAACTTCTGGGAAAAGAGTTTTAATCCATTTTACAACTTTTAATTAGTTTGCCTTGATATTTCTGACAATGGTCATTGGTAAAGTGACCAAAAGTGTTCATTTAAGAGTTTATTCACCAAAACTGCCCAGAAAGTTCCCCTCTTCACAGAGGAGTGGGCAATAAACCTACTTTAATGTCCTCTAGTAAACTTCCACTTTCCAAGATTATCTGGGCTGTGATCCAAGGGTATCTTTCATTAGCTCAAATAACTAAATAATTATGACCAGATTTGGCAGCTCTGAAATCCAACAGCAACAGTGTGCAGTGCTGGTGCCTTTCTGTGGGGGACAGAAAGGTCCCACTCAGACTAATCAGCCTTTGTTCTTATGCAGCAATTATTCCTCACTGACCTTTACAAATCTGGAGCCCTTTTATGTCCCCAAACTGACACATTTGTATCTCATCTGCCACCTTGCCTGTTCTGCCTGGTGTATTTGGGTTTGTTTTATTTGCTGGCTACTAAGTATTCTTTTGTTTCCTCCATGGAATTTATTAATGCTACTTTTTCTTCCTCTGCTGGCAGTCTTGGGTTTATGGGAAATATTGCACACTGTGAGTTTCTGGGCAGATTCCTCAGCAGAGATATCCTGGCACAGTTTCACTCATCTGAATGGCAACCTGTTAATTTAAGGCATGGTCCTACTTGTAGATCCTCCATGCACTAATATATCCTAAGGATTTGAAGAATTATTAATTAGTGAGTTGAACTATTTTTCCCTAGAGGTGCTTAGGGCATTTACATCTTTTCTTTTTGTATGTTTTTTAGGGTTCAAGTCATTAATTTCGTTTTAAAGTAGTAAATCATAGAATAGCTGTGATTTCAGTATGAAAACATTGCACTGTGAGTCAAAATGGATATTCAGCATTTTCAGTGGTAAGTATGTATCACTGGATGCTCAAAATACATCAGGATTTCAGGTTAATAGAAACAGGTATTTTGTGTGTGGTCAATATAAATAAATCTGATTTGGGTGGAGCTTTATAGCCTAATGAGACCACATCAAACCAAAGGTAAGCAGAAAGCTTACAAAGGCTCCTGGAGACATCACAGACAACACATTTCTGTGTGCACGCTACTGAGTTCATTGGATAAAAATAGTCCTGGCAGGAGATAAGTTGCATATGAAAAGATTGTGTTTGGCTACAAAGATTACTTCAAATTGGTATTGAGAAAATCATGTGGCTAAACGCAATCTAGAGAAACTGCTGAAGCAGGAACATGGGGCTCTCGTGTCACATGGCACCATCATTTAAACCTTATCTCTATCCTTCTGTGGTCATTGTGTGTAATTTGGCATTTGCATTTTGTGTACTCTGCTGCACTCTCTAACTTTGCAGGAAATTCCAAACTATTACTGCGCTATTTTTCAGTATGTTCAACATATTGCAAAGTATGGATTTTTAAGTAAAACCAAAGTCACTGCGGAACATATGCATCTTTTTGCTTTGCCCCACCATCCTCTCCTGGACTGGGGGGATGAGGAATGCTTCCTATTAAACATCAGTAAATGGGTTATTTTATGAAGTATGGGAGCAGGCTTAGCCAACTGCTTTTACTGTTGCTTTTATCACCCCAGAGCAAAACCAGCAGATGACGCCAGGTCTAGACCTTCCTCCATTTCTTCTGCTTCAATGCATCTTCAAGTGTATTTATATCCCACTGACTAGAAACACTGAATTTCTTCAACATGTCACCTTGGAAAATCTCCTGTTCTCGAGGTTCAAATGTCTTGCCCAACATAGTACAGCTTTTCTGATCTTTACTATAAAACTAAAATAATGCTGAGGTTGCAAAGTCAGGAATCCAAAAGTGAAAAAAACAGCAGAAGAAAGATGTGTCCTTTAATCTATCCATTTATATCCTAAGCCACATAATACTGTGTTTAATTATATGAGCACACAACATTTTTTTCCAAAGGACCCCTACTTCAGCTACTATAAATCAGTGTAACTCCCTTGGTTTTTAAATTGATTTAGACCAGCTGGGTTCTAAGTGCTTATCTGTGTGTCAATGTCTTCCTTTGCACCTCACCTTCCTTATAACCTTTAGAAAATAGGATTTTTCACACAGGCAATGCCTTCAATCATATTCCTGTGGGCACCAGGAGCTTTGCTGACAACTTGTTTGGTTTAGATAGTCCTCTTCATGGCATCACATTACTCTGTGGGACATTTTGTCCAAAAATCACTAATTATACTTCACAAGACTCTTTTAACCTAATCTAATGTGTGGAATGCGAGTCAGGGGGCCAAGCCTCCTCGCAGGGAGTAGCACTTTACTCAGGAAATGGGCTTAGTGATTCAAGATGAGGAAAGGTGGCAGAAGGAGCCCCTGGGAAAGCTGGATTTGCTCTGTGTCACCCCAGCATGGGGACAGAGCCCTCAGGAGCCCCTGCTTCAGGCATCAGACCCCAAACCCCCCTGGGAGCCTCAGGCAGAGCACCTTAAACAATTCCTGGTGCACATTGCAGAGCACAAGGGGTTCCTCCAGCAGGACACAATTCCCTGTGCCCCCCAGAAGGATTCCCTTCATGGCACAGCAGGCACAAAACCCCAGGGAACTCACAATGCTGGGCAGGGATTCGTGTTGCAGAGTTTTGTTTCAGTTAAAGGCTTCGTCCTTGGGCCACAAAAGGAGGTGTTGACTCGTGCACGATGATCTTCCAAACAAATTGCTTTTGCTGTAACGTGTCCTATGGAAGTATTAGAAAAGAATACACTATAATAAACATTTATTCTGAATGTAAGAGGAAAAAGGAGTAGGGAACGATTTTAACTAAACAAGCCTAAACTCATCCTCACCACAAATCCACTAACTTGAACTAGATAAAATAAGGGTTTATGCAGCAACATGTTTTTAACATTGATTTCCTTCTCTGTAGCACAGATACTATCGAAGTCAGATAAAACAGTTTAGTTATAAACAGCAGATTTGCAGACTCTTCCCCCAGCAAAAATTAGTAATTATTCAAATCCTAATTCCCTGCAGACACTAGCAGTGCTTGCTTAGAGCCCTCCTCATGCACTTGAAAAACTGCAGATAAACATTCTGCAAACTTTTTACATCTCTGCAGACTCCAGAGTTCTGCAGGAGTACCACAAACTCAATCAAGTGTCAGCAGCAGGAGTTACAGAAATGCCTGAAGTGATTCTATAGATTCATCTTTCAGCTGAGATCTATCATTCACCTCACCCATGGCTCACTGGACACAGTGAATCAAATTTGGAAACACAGTTGTTTCCATCATTTTTATACCCATGCTGCAAGCTTTTAAAGGGAAGGAAGAAAATACAGCTGTCATGTTTTATGGCTACAATGCTCCTGGTGGATCTTTCCTCCATAAACCATTGACTGAGCTGCTGTGAAGTTCTGACAACACACCAGCAAAGCATCCCTGAATTTCACCTGAACTTTTTGCCATTATAGGAATATTTCCTTCAGTACCCAATCATAGCCTTTGGTATTACAGACTTCCCACACTCCAATTTTCTACTTTCATTACATCCCAGAACTGCTTCCACTGACAGAGCATGCAGGATTTAGAACAACAAAAAGATGGTGCAAGGTAAGAGGAATATGGCAACAAGAAATCCTCATCTGACATGGAATTTCAAACTTTGACCTGGCAACATTAAAATATTGATAATTAAACAATGAGAAGATGGGGGTGTTACTGTCAGTGGAGGTCTTAAAAATATTTTAATCTTTGGTTACTCTCTACAGATAGGATAAATTTTCCTAATTATTTGGTACCTTTTTCTGTTCCCTAATTGCAACATCAAAGTACTTAATAAATTCCCATATTCCTTCAACAGCAAGATATCATATGCATATGGATTGATCTAAACAAGAAATACTGAGTCACTAGCATGAATTATTTTTTTTTTACCAAAAAGGCAGTACAAAGGTACTTCCTCTGTGTGCTAAGTCATCAGATAAAGAAACAAAGACCAGGTGTTCAGTGTAACCCCCTGTATGTATCAATATATGTTTGCAAAATCAAAGGCAGCTGGAAAGATTTGAGATGCTTTAAAAAAAAAAAGAAAAAGAAGAGGCTTGGAAATTGGGAAGTTACCTACCACCAGCACAGGTCGCTGAGCACTCAGACTGCACTGTCACCCAGGAGTAGCTGTGTTTTCTGACAGATGTCTTGTTTTCAATGTTGGTTTTGGCAAATGTATATTCCCAAGCAATCCCAGGATTTTTGCCTTGTAACAGGATCTATAGAGGGAAATTTGGGGGTTGTTTTTAAAAAATGGGAGGGGAGGAGGAGGTAAAAAAAAAGGGATTCTGTCAGTCTGAAGGAAGGTGAACTAAACAAGATACACACAAAATATATGTACACACAGCATGCTTGTGAGAGAATTTTCAGCAGACCCACAGGAAAAACCATCAAAGCAATTCCTAAAGAGCACAGCATTGCCTGGACCAACACCTGCAGGGTCTGTAACAGAGGAGTGCAGAAACACACAGCCCCCTCCTGAAAATCAGGGCCATCTGAGTGGGTCAGGGAGGCAGCTCTGCCTTCAGCAGAGGTGGAAAATCACCCCAAGACCTCCTGCTCTGGCCCTGACCCAGCTGGCCCTGCACTCAGTGGGAGAGCTGCACTCTGCCTGGGGCACTGCAGGGCATGGATTCGGGAGCTGGGGATGGAAGACATTTCCTCTCTTTTAGAAGCCAAGGCCAGGCTGACCCTTTAGCAAGGAGGAAGCCTTTGCCCACTAAGCAGGACCCCAATGCTCTCCTGGCAGAAGCTTTAGCCAAGCAGCAGCACAGCTGCACACAGCAAGGGTGGCTGGGCATGGCTTCCTCAGTTCTTCAGGCTGAGGGTATAAAACACAAGTTTCTTGCTTGTACAAAACTCTTTTCTATGCAGACTGGTGATAAATTTTGTTTGTAAGAACCTCAGCTGGAATTTTTCCTCATGGTGATGGAAGCTGATAAAGCTTCAGTGTAGGACAGAACCTGTCCTTGGGTGTCTACAGAGATAAAAAGGATTGGAAAAATCTTTTATTCACTATTTCAGCATAATGTGTTAGAAAATTTATAGAAATTGCGATTACTTACTATAATAACAATCTTTGTCATTTAACTCAGGGAGCCCAGCTCTCAAGGGTGTACTATTTTAGTGGTGAATTATATTGCACTTTTCATTCACTGTATTCATTTCAAGACTGAATTATAATCACTGCAAGATGCATGAACATCTGACACATACCTAACTTGGGGGAGAAATTTCTACTTAACAACATTTCTCTTAGAAACTTTTGGCAGCAAAGTGCATTTATATCCACACTTAATAGAAACAGTGCTGGAGTTTACAGTTACAGAGCTCTAGTAAGTTTTAACGCCTCACCAATATGGATCTTGTCATAGTAATATAAAGAGCAGGTGCAGTTAACTTCAGTTCCTGAATATGCTTTTTGATAAGCACTGGCATTTGAAATACAATTCCTTATCTATGTTAACGACTGCCATTCAAAATATTAATAACTTATCAGTTAAGCACTTAAGCAATTAATAAGTAGAACTGATCTCTGTGCAGACCTTTTTCATAAAATAGCAACAAACTTGCATTTATGTTGTTTAAGACCAGGGAATATAATAACATTTTGAAACGTAGCCAAGGGGTTTAAGGTATTCTGAAAATGTACCTATTGGAAAACAGAAATTGCCCATGACAGTGAAAATTCAGACCAAATTTACATGACCTCCAGCTCAATAATGTTGAACACATGAAGGAGCTGGACTGCACAGTGTTTACTTTTCTAGAAGAAAGAAAAGCGGATGCTATAGTTTCCATTCTTAGCAGCCAAAGATTTTATTTCAGTCAAGGAACCTCAATAATGATCCAAACTGAGAATACAGCAATTGGGGCAGGAGAAGGCAAATATTTCCAAATGAATTGTGGAGTATGTACATTCTCTTGGGAGGATTCAGATTGGAAACTCCTTCAAGCACAGGTAAATGAAGTATTTCATGTGAATTTTTTCAGCCATCCAAGCTCAATTCATGAGCACCTTAGGAATACCTGTGAGGTTAAGGAAAAAAATAGATCTTAGAGTAATTACTGACCTCTACTTTGACTGAAAATTCTTGGTAGAAATAGGATCACCAGATCTGCTTTAGGGGTGAGTCATAGATGTAAGTATATATCACAACTATTTTACAAGGAGAGGATTAAAATGGAATACTCTGAAATTAGGAAACATGAGAATTGAGCCTGCTGTCCAACTCCTCTCTGCCCAGCACAGATGCACCCCAGATCTCTGGATCTCTTACTGCTTCCCAGCAAACCTCCACCATGTTCAGTGCTCCCAGCACATGGGGCTCACTAATGAGCATCTCACAGAGCTCCTGTATTTCACTTTAGGCTCCTTCCTCAATGTGTGGGTCTGTGCCCTATTTGCTGTACTCTATTCAAACCACTCCCAGTGTCACTTTTTCATGACTTTTCTTTCTCCCTTGGTTATTCATCATAATCTGATGTAAATGTTTTGTATGATTTAACAGCCTATTCTGATGAAGTAAAATAACTCTTCTATACAAATTTTCATCTTTAAACATCTGACTGTTGATAGCAAAAAGTCAACTCTGTTGAAACACCTGTTGCACAGTCACTTGGAATATTGAATCCCACGTCCATTGGCATTAGCATTTCCAGATAAAACAGGTCACAATACCATGTTCACTCCACTGTTCTTCTCTCAAAGAAGATGACAAATTGAGACAAATATCTAAAGTGTAAAGCTTCCCAATATGTGCTTCGGGAAAAAAAAATGCAGTGTGTTAACTTCTAGCAAGAACTATTCTTCAATTAAAAGAATTCCTTCCCTGGTTCTTCTTACAGACCAGACCTCAAAATGTTTTAATTTACTTCTACTCATCCTACAAGCCCAAGGTATTAGTACAGATCTCAGCATCTCAGGCAGCCAGAAACACTTTCTCCCCTTTCAGAGGTGCTCTGTGTTCCTTCAAGTGCAGAGGCTGAAATTCTGTCTGGCCTTTTAATAAGTTGTGTCAAAGGAGGAGGAGGTTTTGTCTGTACCACAAAACCTTGAGTAAGGGTTAGTCCTCATTTCATTTGATTCTGACAACTGTCATAAAACTGTGCAGTGCCAGTGGCCAAAAAGCAGCAAAGTTTAAAACTTTTCTAATAAAAATATCTTGAAGCATTAGACTGAACATTCATCTTCTGAAAGTGCTCTTTGTGACAGTGGAGGCAAGGAACAGACGGAATGCATTCTGAACACAGAGCTCAGAACAGGAAAGGGGAGGAGGAGAAGGTAAGACTGGCAGTTTTACTCCTGTTAGAGCAATATTCTCCTGGTGCTCCAGCAGTGTGAAGGGAATGATCTGGGATGAGTCAGAACAAGACCCATGAGAATTCATCCTTCAGAGAACAATCCGATGGTGCAGGAACTCACAGCTGGGTGAGTGTTTGGGGCTAAATCCTGCACACCAGGCAAGGCAGGCCATACACATTTTAAGACCTTGGGCTGCACCCCCTCCTTGCACACTGGGAAGTAGCCACAATTCTAATAGGAAGGAGAAGGGAACTTCCTCTCCATTTCCTGGCCAGCAGCCAAAGCCAGAGCCCCTTCCCACCCAGCAGGCTGCAAGAGGGAATGTTTACCAAGCAGGAGCTGCATCACAGTCAGGTGTCTCTCCTCCTGTATCATCCCAGCTACATAGAAAACGGGCAAAATGAAACTGTGGAATAGTATGGGAGACAAAAATATTGCAGGGCACAAAACCATATGCTTTGAAGTTCCTGGCACTCAGCTGAAAAATAGTACAAGATGTATAATGTTCGACCGAGTTTTCATCAGGAATGCAATACTAGTGCAAAGTTGCAATTTTGCCAAAGTAATGAGCATATAAAAAGTTTTCTATCGTATTTTCAAGCATTCATTATAAAGCCCTTTCTTAACAACCCAATAACTGAAGTCTGCATATTCAGCCAAGTTATCAGACCTACAAATTTGGAAAGACCTCCAGTGCTAGTCTACTTAACTGGATGCATTCCAGCATCTTTTCAGCCAACTGGCATTTGCTCCCAAATTTACAGCTGGCAAACAACCTCCTTAAACATTTCCAGTTCCTCAACAGAACTGTTTAATGTCTACCTTTAACACACCAACCACCTGACTTCAGACACAGCACTCAGCAGCTCTGACCGCAGGGCGCAGAGTTATAAAATTTACAGCTTCTGGAGTTCGAAAACCACAGGCTCTACGGCTGGAATCTGCTGGATCTATTCCGAAGAGAAAGAACTGTGGCTTTAGCTTAGGGCACAAACTGTTAAAACAATGGATAAATTGAACTCTCCTGAGTAAAGAACCTTTTCCTTTTGCTGCTAATTTTGATGTGAAAGCTAAACCAATAAATTCTCTAAACTAGCTGTGCATCTGCTCCTTTGTTTGAGACTTTTTTTTCTCATGGCCATCCTAAGTTTCCAATATACTACTCTATTTTGCATGACAAATTTTTAAAGAGTCTACTAACATTGCTTTGTTATGATTGACTCAATGCTTTTCAGTATTTTTTTATTGTAAGATGTGTATGCAAGTTACTTGCAGCACACTGAATTAAGAGAGATCAATTTATACAAGCTAAATTCCTATTTCTTCCACAATGTTTTTCCCAATGTATAGGAAAGAATATCAATGCCTGGCTTGTAGCATGCTGAGAAAAAGACTCATTTTCTCTATGGAGGACTAACAGACATTTAAAAACCACTTACAGAGTGAAACTGAGCATAGAGAAAAAAGCCAGGTAAAGGACTATTTTCACTTGCACACATTCTGCATGTGTCCAATTCACAAAATGGGTGTGAGCCCAAACTCAGAATCCCAGCACCCACATCCCAGCATCCATGGTGCCTTTGATCTGCATCCTCAAGCTGCATCTACACTGCAAACATCATCTACATTTCCTGAGTCATTCCCATGCTTGGGAAGTCTGAAAATTTTCTTCGTGGGATGTAACAATGTGCAGAGAAGGCAGACAGAGGAGTTTGTGTGAAGGCAAGGGCCTGGCTGTGCTCTGCTTGAGACCTGCCATTTTCATCCCCTGGGGATCTATCTATATGTTGTTTAATAAATAATGTAACATCCAACATCCCAAACCAGATTCTGATTTCTCTGTTCAATCAAGATTAATTCCATTGACTTCTGTGAATTTATTCTGGTAAATCTAAGCATGCAGCATATGTTTCTGGTGGAAAAGTATTAAAAACAAGCTTTAAAATAGGGCTGTTGTCCTGGATGGGCAGTTATTGGATGAGATCCTTGACAGTGGCAACACCAGGGTTTCAAAGGGAAGTGGGAGAACACCTGTTTGGAAAGCAGTAAAGGAAGAAATACCCACTGGGTACATAAGCCAAACCTTAAAACAAAAGGGGTTTTATCTCTTCAATACTTCTAAAATAACTTTAAACACAGTCCTAACTAAAAGCTTATGACAAACTACTGTTTTTCAAGAGAGTCCACTAAGGTCATTAAAAGGAAAAAAAAGAGAAGTATCCTTGAAAGGATCCTATATGATCTCATTTCTACTTCAGCTGTTTCAAATTTATCTTCCATTGTTATTGTGCTCCATTTTTCCCCTGTTCACATGCTAAATGTACAACCTTCAGGGATGCTGTCCAGCTAATCTCTCCTCACTACAGGAGAACCCTTTTATCCATTGTATTGAGTCAACATCTGTATCTTATAAGTACATCTTAGGTCTCTTTAGCCTACTTTCTCTTCAGGGGAAATCAGTACAAATTTATCATCTAGTAGCTAATAATAAATGTAATCCTTTATAACTGCAACTTGGCTTTCTCCCAGTGGCAGCTACATCATCAGTAAAGCCATTCCACCTGGCCTCCCTTCTCCTGTTTGCCCCTATTGATAAAGAGGAAGTGATTTACTGGATTTAATTAGACATATTCCTGCCTTGAAGCACCATTCACCTTCTCTTCCGGTGGATGTCTGCCTCTTTACAAAGCATCCTTTCCATCTGTTACTTCTTAATGTCAAAATAAACTTTTTTTTTTCCACAAAGATTTCTCAATTTCTTGATTCAATGTTTCCCCAAGTTTGAGGTAAATTTCAGTGAGGATACTGATCCTGTCTCATCCTGGAAAACTTTGCTTTCTCAAATTGTATTTGACTTCTCAAATCAGTCAATTCATCTGTTTATTGACAGAATGGAAAACCAAACTATGAAACTCTCACATTTTTAAGTTAATTCATCAGCTCCTGGCCATGCAGCCTTTTTTATGTCCATGCAACATTTTGTTTCTTGTGCCCATTCAGAATCTTTATCAGCATTGGAGTGAGTCATGGAGGTGACTGAGTATTTCACCAACTGGATGTCCTCAGTGAGCCTCACATGGGACAGAGCCCTGGGAGGGTTCCCCTTCTCCAGAGGATTTTCAGCAGCTGATGGTGACCACTAGCAGCCCTTGTTTGCACAGCTAGATAATTGATGATAAATATACTGACTCTTTCTCCTCAAGTATCTTTCAGTTAACAGAAAAACATTAACAAGCTCTTTAAATTGGAAGAGCTGACCTGGCATTACCTACATCCAAATAACAGATAAATGAGCTGAAGGTATTCAGATATATTAAATTTAAAAATCCAGCATGATTCTATTTGAGACAAATGTGCTACAAAATTTATATTTTAAAAACCTGGTATCAATTTCTCATCCTAGATTAGCATCTAATTATCATATTTCTACTCCTCTGACCATGGACCATTATTTCATGTCATCTGAATTGGGCCATTTCATCAACTGTCTTCTGAATCAATGAGTATTTTTCATTTCAGCTTTTATTGGTTTTTGAAAACCCATTCTCACCAAAGTATCAGTAATTTTAACTCCAGAAGGACACTGATACCCAAATTCTGAAGGACACCAGTCTACTGAGTTTTCCCTCCATCTGCAAAATCAATTCCTGAACAATCCAGAAGGGATCCTGATGAATCCTAAAACCTCACCATGCATTCACCCTTCCAGTCCCCCCTTCCTGAGCTGTGCTCAGGAAATACTAGTCATACATATTAATTCCACATTAATCTCACAATGTTCTCCTCTTCAGAAAATATTTGGCCACTACAGTTTGTACTTTTTCTCCCACAACCCAGTTAAATTACAGATTCACTACTCTTTGTCTTTTTCTGTGTGATTCATACCCATAATTACATACATATAATACATATAAGTATAGATATGGAGGGGAGGGTTTGCTGAAGTTCTAGGGTAAATAAGAAAAGCACTTTCTATGTCTTTTTCTGGTCTCTTACCCATTTTTGAATAGTGTTGAGGACTGCAGTGTCTGATGGAATGATACGTGCTCAGCTGGCCTACTGAAAAGCCTGACAGCAAAGCAGATGCATAGGAACAAAGTGTTCAATAAAACAGAAATACAACACATCTCACAGAACTGCAAGGCTGAACTTGTGGTGTGCAAGACAACAGGGAATGTAAGGATTTTCTTCCTTATTTGCATCTCCTCCTTCTCTCTTAATACATGCTTCAGATGTCTCTTTCAAGAAAATATTTTGGAGGATGACTGCATTTCAAAGGAAGTGATTGCCTTGAGCACAGACTTGCCAGACCTGTCTGGTCCCATCCTCTGCTGGGAATGTTGCTCAGAGGATGTGCACAGCCTGAGCTTTCTGGATAACTGCACACTGCTCTGGATGCAGAAACAAAGGCAAAAACCTGGACCATTTCAGTCACCACACAATATCTACCAAAATTTTAACTACAGAATGAAATGGGCACAAGCTGTGTTAATCTGGCTTTCAGTCATAGGTGAATGGCAATAAATACAGCTGCAAAACCTTTTATTTTCTGCCTACCTGAATAATAAAAGCTCCTGTATTTATACATAGAATTTATCCAAGTCCTCAATACCTGCAGTGCACATTTTTACAAGGGCTCACACTGTATTATTCCAGAAGATAAACAACAAGCCTAATCTAGAAAAGAAGTATTAAATATCTTTTTCATACAGCCTAATTTAAAAAATGAAAAAAGAAAATCTAAAGATTACAGGAAGAAGTTGAGGTCCAAACATTGTAAAACCTTATCTTTCTAAAACTAAGTTTGTTGAATAAAAAATTGCAGCAGGACATTTCTGTGTGCTTCCTTGAAAATTACAGGTGAGATAACAATGAAAACAAAGCTACATTGTAGTATGCTCCTTTTTTTTCAGCCTTCTATCAGTTTCTGGTATTTAGAGCTGAAGTAGGATTTGTTTGTCTATTATGGCTGCAAGCAGACATTCAGCAATATGTGTGTTCTCTCAGAACATATTTCTTCAGTTTTCATTGGCATTTTTGCTTCTTAGAGTTACTGGTAAGTTATAAATAATGCAGACCTCTGAACAGAAAATTCTGCTTTTTTTTCAGAATTCAGCTTGTTGAATGTTGCTTAAATTATTAAAAAAGAAAAAAAACCTTAAATCCAGTTCATAGATATGTTTAATTGGGGAATACATAACATTTTCAGCCATTAGAATCCCCAGCTACCAATGCCAGTGGTGTAGGTATTTCAGTAAAAATACAAGGGAAGCTTAAATAAGCTCTGAAAGGAGCAATAGTCTCCAGTTAAATGTTACATCTTAATAAAACTGTTTAGCATAATTTGAAAGGATGGAAATAGAAGGGTTATTTGGCATTAATTTCTTTTCTTTAATCTTTATTCTGCAAAGTATGTGCACAATTTGCAGCCAAGTCTTCTCACAGGCAATTTATTATTCATACTTCAGCTCTATAACAATACAGCTTAAATCTACTTTGGGTTATGATGAGCAAGATTCCTGGGAGTTCAGCTTAACATTTCCTACTGGTTGTAAGTGTGGTTGTTTTGGTGTAAGGCAGATGACTTGCAGAGAGGGAAGCATGTCTGTGTCTTGTAGAGCAAACTGATCTTTGGAAAAAAGGAACAGCCCTAGGAACACACATACCCAAAATGAAAATTCTTCTGTGGAGAAAGATGTTGCAAAAAGGCATTGTGAATTGTGATGGCTTTTGGGGAAAGACATGTCCTTAGCCAATGTCAAACTGCCTGTTCTAAAACACGTGCTCTGCCTAAAGAGCTTTAACATGTGCTCGTGGTCCATGGGCTTCAGTGGCTCTTAAGGACATGTTTCAGTCCATTACTCAGCTGCAGGAATAGCAGCAGAGCTCTTCAGTATTCCAAATAAACACTTCACTGGATACTTGTGAAAGTTTAAATAACCCTTGAACAATATCCTTCATGTCCCAGTCCATGCTTGCTCTTCCTTGGGTCAACAGGACCGAGCTGGGCAAGAGAGCAGATGCAGAGCTGTGGCTGCAGGGAGCAGATTCCAGAAACAGGGATGTGGGATGGGGGAAGGACAGCAGGGCGCTGCCTCAGCAGGGGCACAGCACTCACTGCCATGCTCCCCTGGGGCACTACAGGTGTTAGAGATCACCAGAGTGCTGCTGGAAGGTTGGGAAAGAACTGAATCCCTGCTGGGGAGGGATCCTTCCTTCTCCACGGGGAGTGAAGGATTCAACAAAACAGACTTAACAGCTGAGTTACAAAGCCAAAGACCTGCCAGAGCTAACAAAGGCAAACTGATGGAGCTAACAGGAAGCAAAGACTTCGGTGATTCAGCCAGAAATGGACCCACAGATGTTCTGATGCATTTAAAAAAAATATCTTGGCTAAGCAACCAAGAAGGAGATTCTTCTTTGAACAGCAGTAGCAGAGGTGAATTTCAGAATTGTGAAACTGGAGCTAACCATATAAGTACCAAGTTTCCGTTCTGTTAACAATAATTTCAACACAGGACATCTGGCAAACAAAGTGGGTGATACAAATTTGATTGTGAGATAAACATATATAATAGAACAACTGAACCAACAGAAATTCATTCTACAGGACCCTGTGGGTGGCATTTTGACTGTGTTCCTAGGTGGATGTGAAAATGGCTCCACTCACCTGCAGTTTCAGAAGCATTATTTGAACTTGTAGCCACTGAGCACTGACACAATGGTATGTTTAATTTCTACATTATTGGATTTTATTGCATACCGTGTGTGGGAGGCATTTATAATCTCCATCACTGCTGTGCAGCAACTGAGAAATGCTGCCACAGGGTGTGTTTTATGCACCTTCCTTTTCGCTGAATTTGCGACAGTTTACTGCACTTCAGACCCTGCTAAAGCAGTGAAAGGCCCTTCAGTCCAGCAACACCACACAATTAAGTCTGAACGCTATCGTGACTCAACACTACTCTTTAATCTTGCTGAGAGCCCCAGCACAGAGGCAAAGCTGTCGTTCCCAATTCAGCAATGCACATCAGGGCAAGAACAAAGAGAAGGCAGGCTTACTTCAAAGACCAGCGTCTCATTAGTGGGTCCTGCCGCGTAGAGACTCTCGGGATGCTCAAAGGAGCGGCGGTAATCAAAAACTGTGCCGGCGAAAGGGAACTTCCCCGGCCAGTCGATGGTCCAGTCTCCTGTCAGGTAGTACTTGTTGCTCAGGCTGCGCACGGCCAGGTAGCTGGAGGAGATGTGCATCTCATGGAGCTGGATGGAGCGCGCCCCGGCCGGCACCGTCACCACCGCGTAGTAGTCTGTGAGGAGAGACAGGAGCAGGGTGTGGGCAGCTGCCACACTGACAGAGCTGCCTCAGCTCCCTGAGCCCGTGTGCAATTGGCACAGCTCAAAAGATACACAGCTCTTCTGACCCACCGAGTTTTCACCGGGAGAACTTTTACTCTGTTTTCATTGTTTTCACCAGGAAAAGCCAGTTCTGATTCTAACCCCCCGCTCCATGCATGTAATCAGAGTAACTCTGAGGTATTTCAATTCCTGACATTCTTCCTTGTGATTAAAGGCAAGAAAAAGCAAGTTCACCTTAGAAAAATGCAGAAGACACTAATGGTGGCTCCACTGTAGTTTTCCCTGTAGTTCCCTACAGTCCCTACTGCCAACCACAAGGGCAGGTGAGATCCACTGGGATGCAGAGTCTTCACAAAGCTCTGGATACCTCAGGATCTCCCTGCTGCCAGCCAGGGCTGTATTGAGATATTCTGGACAATCTCCTGGCCCATAGTACTGCAGTAATGACATGTGATCAACAGCAAACAGATCCTCAAAATACCCCTGTGGGTACAGAAATCTTATCTGCACTTCATGCCTGAGAAACTGCAGCACAGTGAGATTATTTCCCAAAAGCCTGTGACAGTCCACCAAGGAAAAGTCCACCTCCCAGTGACTGGATCTTCCACTGAAACAGCTGGACAGCTTCCAGCCAACTTAATTTCAAAATGGACATGGAAATACTGTCATGTTTGGCATTATGCTATGTATTGCTTTTTATGTATTCTACAGTCCCATTCCAGTCAGAGCTGCTGACAGCTATTTTTTCACTTGCCTGAATCCTAAAATCTCTTTTAAGAGGAAATTCACACGTAAAGGGAAAATGTGGCTTAAGAAACAAGAAGATTGCTTAACTGACCAAGACTTATGCTCACAGCTTTCTTGTTACCAAGAAACAGGAGAAATGTGAACTCTCCTCTCACTCTCCCTGTGATTTTCAGCTCACATCTGGACCCTAAGCCACTGCCTGAATGAGCAAGGAGTCATATATATTACATGGGGACACAGCAGTGAGTTGATGATCATGGGGAACAGTTTTCCTTACCATTAGCTTTGTGCTGGATCAAGTATTGGCCTTTAAAGAACTTGCACGTTGAATTGTCTCCTTTACAAACTCCACAAGCATCCAGCACAGCTTTGGAACCAAGTCCATGATCACACCCTACTTGCTGCAACCAAAAGGCACAAGTGAAGGACTCAGACAAAAGGGAATTTGAAGAAACAGCTGCATTTTCCCTAAAGGAGTCAATTGCCCAGTTAAAAAAATATATAGACATTAGGATTGTAAGAAACTTAATTTTATCTTACTTCACATATTCCATCAATACAAACATCATAACTATTTGGAGAACACAGAGTTCCATCCTTCACTTTGCTGGACATTGCAAAGAAAAAGTCAAAGTCTTCAGCTGTGCAGTACAATTTACATCTGTCTTCCTCTGGAGAAAAAACAAACAAACAAACAAACAAAAAAGGACAAGGAAGCATTAGCAGACCTGCAGCACAGTGTTAAAGAGATAAAAAGCACCTTGGCTGTTGTTTCTTCCTGTATTCTGTAGGAGAAGCTACAGGGATGAACTGTGCATGGTGACATCTTAGGACACCAGGACGTAGCTAAATAGGAATACAGCTAAATAGTTTATTTTATGTTTTCTAAAAGCACATGTGGGTTTGCTTATCCACACAGAGAATTAAGAATTCAAACCCACTGTAAAAGCATGTGCATTGCCATAGCTCTGCTGCTGCACCCTGATTGCAGTTCCACTGCTTCACAGTCTCAAATTTCATTTTTATTAGGAGAAATGGGAGATTGTAATAATTTTATTTGAAGTTTATTTAAAATTTGGGAAAGGGATAACAATGATCAGTTCAGCTGAAAGCTAGAACTGCAGCCAGACTTTCCTCTAACAAAAGTATTTTTCCTCCAACAAATCCCAACCATTGTCAAATTTCTCCTTACACATGGGTGGTGTTTTATGCTTATAAAGGGCTGATTAAATCTGCATAGACAAAAGCAGTCATGAAATTGTAACTATTATCACATTTGCTGAAATGCACCATTCTAATACAAATTTAAATGCAACAAATAAAACAGCACAAAGAAGTTTTGAAGAACATGAAACTGGATTCAAAATAGTATCCTTTTATTGTTAAATCAGCAGCTGGATTTCCAGCAGTCCTTTCTACAGAGGCAAAGCATCTGTAGATATTTTGCAAACCAGATCTTGTTTTCAAGACTATAACTGTAGATCCTGAAGGAGCCTTTACAAAGCAGCTGAGAGTAAGGATGGGCATTTTCAACTTCAGAGTCACCTGGGGACATCTTGCTCTTGAAAATAATGCTCCTTGTCCCTAATTTTAAGCTTTTACTAAACACAGCCCTTCCCTTTAAAACCAATGTAGGTCACCTTAATTTCTATTAAACAAGATTAATTTTTCTCCCCATTATACAATAGCCACTGTTACATGCTGTGAAACAGTATTACTTTTTCCTTCTGGCCTGTTAGGACATTTCTACCACAGTGGTCTTTTAGGACATTTCTAAATACCATGAAAATATCCACAAAGACTTTTGAGGAAAATATAATCAGGCTATGAATGAAAGTTACAGGTATGTGTGTGTATATATATATATTTAACTATAGACTTATTATCATCAAAAGCAAATTTGTACATGTGCTAAACAAAGCAGCTATGATGTGAGAAAATCCAGACACTTTTAGGCAAGTATTTTCAGCTACAATCTGTGCTTTTAAACCAGAGAAAATATTTGTTTTATCTGATAAAAGTGAATACTGATTCAAAATATTTGCAAAATTAAGATGCATAAAATAAAAATAAACTCGCTTGTGCAAAATAACAGAAATAGTTATTGAGACCTGAACTTGATAAAGATCTCTTAGTAAAAGATGACTTCAAAAAATGTATGCCAGTACATTGTTTGCATTTCCACTTCTCATGGGACCATACCAGCAGAAAAGTCAAAAGGTTGATTTACTGTTACGTTTCGAAATCTGAGAACATTCCAAAGGAAGGAAGATTCTGGTGGTGTTATTGTGGAAGCTTACATTTCCCATGCTGAAAATTCCGTGGAAATTGTTTTGCTTGGGTTTCAGACTAAGCAATATGGAACATAAAATGAGAGAGGGGGTGGCAACAGCCAGGGAGTCATGGTGAGGACAAGGACTCGAATTCCCAACCCAAATCAATCCTGCATGTCCACTCAGGCAGGATCACACAGGAGCTTGGGTCCAGCTCTGCTGGAAAGCAAACCCATCCCACCCAAACCCTGTATCTGCTCACATGGGGTGATGCTTGCCCAGAGCACAGGGGTGAATTAGTGCCTAGAGCCTCTCCCCAGCCTGCCTGTCCCCCAGCAGGGCCACTCTCACCTTCCACCTTGGTGTAAGGCTTCCACTTGTAGAACCAGCCCCGGAAGGGCTTGCTGTTGTACTCTGCACACTGCTGGGCTCGGAAGTCCAGGCTGTTTGCTGGGCAGGGCTGCTTGTTGCACAGCTGATACACACGGCTGGAACCTTGGCAGAACTTCCCACCGTACTGGGGCCTACAAAGAAAAAGAGATGATTTTGCAAAATCTCCTTTTCATGTGATTGACGTGCTACACGTGTATGAGAATAGAGGGAACAGGAGACAACGTCCTGCCCTGGGAGATCAGTATTTCTTACATGGGCCATTAATTCTCATGGTTCCTAAAACCAAGCAAAGCAGTTGACATGAGTTATCTGCTTGGATCACTGCAGACTCAGCAAAGATGCAACCATCTAGAGGTGAGTCATGTTTGCACTAATTTAAATTTATAGGGCTATTTGGTATTGGCCGAGTTCAACCTTGTTATAAAGCTATTTTTACTCTGCTGCAACCAAGGAATGAACATGTGCAAAGAATTACCTATCACAATTAGAGTTAATAAAGGATAACATAACACTGATCAAACAAAAAGAGAATGAATGATTACATTTGCTTGTTCATTTCTTTTGTACATCATTTGGAAAAAATGTGCTTTTAAATAGTCAGAGGAAACAGGGACTGTGCATAGTTGTCCTGCTTTAGGAAAATGCTGCAATTCAGGGGTAATTTTAAACATGTCACATCCACTTCAGCAAACCTTACCTGGGCATTTCCCTTCATTGTGGCTAGAATGGAAACAGCATATTCCATTGCTTTGCTAATACCTCACGTTATCAGAATATTATTTTTTTTAACTATTTCGTCTGTGCACAGACATTGTAAAACAATGAAAAATACAAGAGTTGCCCTTTTTAACTTAGCAATTCACTGATGTCATTTGTGCAGTTTCACAATGCTCACATACACATCTGTAACTACTGAGCCAAGTCTTCAAAACAATGAATTCTAAGAACTCTTTATTGTATTATACAATTCTTGCATCAAGCAAAATGAAATGTACCAATGCTGCACTTGCATTCACATATATAATGATTTTTTTTTTTTTAATTAGGGAACTGCAATACTTGAAAAACAAGCTATAAACTTTCAGTGGACAGCTTTGCCCATATTACACACACATTAAGGAAAAAGCCCAGAATAATATAAAAGATACTGAATGACAGAAATATATTAACTAACAACAAAAAATTGAAAAATATAAGAGTATGGAACATACAATTGAAATATACTGTTGGTTTAAATCCCTAAACACTATGCTATACCAATTTCCCACAACCAAGGATCCAATGCAGCTCCTGACTTGCTCATGCCTGGAGTAACATAGAGACAGCTCAGTGCAACATGGAGGAGAAAATCCAGGTGCTTCTTCTGTTGGTTATAAATTTCAAATGCTGTATGTCTAACCCTCTAACCAAGCTGGGATTTGCCTTTTATATGTTTTATTTACACAATATCTGCCTTTTCCAGAATTCTGGGCTGCAAAGCAGTCTTTCAGAGGAAGAGATGGAAACCTACCTGCTACTGTATTTAAAACTGGGTTAAAGCACCAGTGAAATATGCAGTGGGAAAAAACACAACTTCAGGTGACTTTTCTTGAGGTCACCTGCTAGCTACACTGATACTGGGTGAATACACTGATACAATGGTGAAGGTCTTAAAGTCAGATTTTCTGTCCTAGTTGGTGGCAATCCAGCCTGTGAAGGGCAGGGAGGAGGTGGAACATCAGTGAAATGAGGGAGTGTTTATGTTGACTTTGTGCAATTGGTGATAGCTTTGAGTTAAGGCAGCCAAACTGTTGGGTGCTGACTCAATTCCCTGCAGACTTTCTTTACAGCTTCAGCACATGGAGGATTTTTGACCTCCTTCAGCCCCAGAGAACAGATCTGCTTTAGTGTGAGGAAAAGAAGCAGCCTCCTTCCAAGTAAATGCCACCAAACAAGCAATATAATAGAATTATTTATGGCTAGATCGTGATTTCCAGCCGCACTCTTGCATTTGAGGATGGGATAAAATTCCTCCAAACTAAGGGAGCTCTGAAAGAGGCATTCTGTTTCCCAGCTCCATTACAGCATTTTAATATTGCAGTACATTCCCATTACTGAAACCGTTGGCTGGAGAGTGATGGAAACTTCCCCACCTTCATTTTTACCAACAAGATGTCAGTAGGAATTAAGTAACTCACAGGAAAAGAGGGAGATCTACAAAAGCAAATTTCTGTGGAAACACCATTATCCACACTGAGAAAATCAGGCTTTTCTTGAGGATGTTTGTATCAGCAGTGGATTTTGGGTTGACTGCCTCCAGAAGCTGTTGGTGTATCCACACTTACAGTGGCATGCCTTGCACAGAGGATATTGCAATATTTCCAATATTTCTGTTGTGGAACAATGTCCCCAGTACAGATACAGCCTAAAGCTTTCATCCCTCTGTGACCCCCCAGCACTGACAGAAACATGCTGACCTGCATGAGGCCTTGCTGAGGATTACTGGAAAAGGGAGAAATTTGGTGAGAAAGGCCAGAAAAAAGAAGTCTCCAAAGATGGATTTGGAAAAGTAGTCTAAGTGCAAAGATGTAAGTGCTGCACTTCATGTAAGATTCAAATATTAAAATGCTACAAGAGTAGCTTAAATTAATTCTGCAGTACCCTTTAAGGGTAGATTTCCTAAACCATTATATTCCCTGCAACAGAACACAGAGAGTGAGAAATCCTGGAATTCATCTGATGAAGGAAAGTATTTTATGCAATACCGAATGAATTAAGACTCTGAAATTCTGGACTCCTATTTTGCCTTGGTTTGTAATAATTTAATTTCACATAAGAACACTTCTGCTCATCTTGTGGCCACATTATGATAATATCACAAAGCTAGTTCATTCTGCACAAATCTGAAAGGTCTACAAGACCTTTCCCAGTCTTTGTTTTTTAGAAGTATTTAAAATGGCATCATTAATTTGCCTCTGTTTACATCCTGCATTTTCTGTAATCACTGCTACAGATACTGTACACAGGAGATTTTAAAAAGTGTGTTCAAGCAGTTTTGATTCAGTCTTTTGACTGCATACATGCCTAAAACTCCATTCTGCTCTTGCTGAACAATGCACTATTGTGAAGTGTGGGATGCAGTCCCTCAGATATGATTTAGGTATTAATTTAAATCTCTCGGGCACTCTTCAGGTTCTTTCCCAGCTAAACTATTAAATTATGCAATCAATTTCTATCTTGGAAAAGTACCTCAACTGTAAAGTGCTGTGGTGTATGAAAACCAGACCCATGAAATTACACTGTGACAATTTACAGGGACATAATGATTTTAGCAATGATTTAGCAATAATTTTAGCAATGATTTAGTCTGTGGACTACAGGTGATCCCCATGGGTGTTTGTCAGGGTGAATTTGTGCTCAGCTCTGGTGGGAATTCCAAAGCCATACCCAGAGCTGTTTGGCTGTGGTCACAAGGGCTGCCTGAAAATTGGCAAGAGGAAGGGAATGGAATTGGTTGGCTATTACTTGCAAGAGGAGATTTTCACAAACACACACAAGTAACAAGACTTTCACATGCAGCAGGCTGATTCTGTGCTCTTCACTTGTCCTTAAGTTTCTGGTACAGTGGGTCACCTTTAAAATCACCAGAAACTGAGACATTTCCCTCAATGTTCATAACAAGTCAATTATTTTGACTTCATTTTAGAGTCCAGTCAGTTCTTTGTAGATCCACATCCCCTGTTCCAGTCTCTTACAGGAATTTCACTCTTTGTCATTTTCAAAATTTTCTTACCCAAAATCATCTAGCAAGCTTTTGAACAAAATAAACATCAGCTCCTACATAAATCTGGATTCGGAAAAGTGAAATAAGCATACCATGTATAAAATAATGTACATGTATGTACTGAAATATATATAAACATATGAAATATGTTTCAGAAATTCAAAAAGAAATTAATCATTATTATGAGTTTCTGTGTATTTATAGAAGTGAACACTGAACAGGGACTAGTTTTTCAATCATTCTGTGTGGTGTAACATTGAAAATGGATGATATTATTTTTCTTATGATTCCACATTCATACAAAATGCTATGATGGTAAATACAGCTACCTGGACATTTGTGCACTGTTGTGTGGCTTATTTATACTCCTGTCATTCCATCAGTGTACCTCTGAGAGAGAATTACACCATCTCTTCTCTTTATTGTAACTGGATTACCACTAACACAGTGGAATTATATCTAGTGTAAACATGATCCAGCTCTGGTATAAAGTATGACTTGGTTACATCAAATATTATTTTATTTGAACAGACATCACTCTGAAGGAAAATTCTAAATGCTACAGCAGCTGACAGACTTCATGTTAATGAGCTTCTGTTGGAAATCTTTATCAATTACAGCAGTGCCCCAAACCAAACCATTTCACTACTGGACATTTTCCTGTCACACAGGGAGTGCAAGGGGGAGCTTATGAATAAATGCAGAGAATAAATACAAATTTAGCAAGGAAAGCAGGGACCACAGTAGGAAAACCAAAATATGTACATGGCCTCTAATTGAAACCCTGCATTCTTTTGCTAAACCATTTAACAAAGGAAACTATCCAAGTAATTTTATTTATGAAAATGAACTGAGAAACAACAGAAAAGGTTGAGAAAATGCTCTGCTATGGATCTGCAAAAATTGGCTTGACTGAGGGTAATAAAGACTATTTTAACTAACTCACATTCTCCTATAACACAGTATATGAAGCGTGGATATTATTACTGCAACACTGTATAGTAGATGAGAGGCTTCTTTACAGCCTCATATAAACTGTGTCATATTTTCTCTGGTTTTTATTACTGCAGTTTAAATGGTGTGCAATGAGGAATACATGTGTCTATGCCTGCTGAATTTGTGTATGGAATTAAACAGGGAAATCCTTTTTTTCTTGTAAGTTGCAGTGAGTTGAGTACTTGGGAAAGAGACTGGAGCAGGTAACACTTTACTTCTACTTTGAAATACTTATTACAATGAATAGTGGTATTTACAGATTTAAAATTACAGATAATTTTACAGATTTAATTAGAGGGAAATAACAAAAATGTTTCATAAGTTAGCACACAATTCTAGAGTTCAGCAACTTTAGTTTGACTCATGAAATATAAAAGAATGCAAAGAACAAGACAGACATACAAAGACATCTGCCTTATTATTCTGGATAATATGATGCCAGTGGAAGTCCTAATAGCTTTTAAGGTCTTTTTTTGTCCTGCTCTTAGGCTGGTAGGTGTAAAAATAGGCTGTATGACGCTTCCTTGCTTCTGCAGGTATTTGATAAACTGTAGTGTCCCAAAATAAATGGACCAAGGGAATGTTCTGGTACTGCAGCAGTCTGCAGACAGCCACTGCTTTCTGGTGTCAGGATGTAGTTCTGCCTCTCACCCCCTGACTGGTCATACCAGGCATGGAATAAACTCTTACAAACTCTTCACACACGTTATTTCCCTAAATGGACTCTGTTAATTGCTTGTTCTAGTAGCACAAACAATATAAAATTAATCCCTTTCCAGAGCTATGCCTTACTTGGGGTTATTGCAGTGTCTCTCTTGATAGGTGACTCCCCCTCCACAGGAGCGAGTGCACTCTGACCATTCAGCCCAGGCTGACCACTGGCCATTGACAGGCTTGGGCCCGTGGTCACCATACCTGACACACTGGCCTCTTCGACACCACTGCAAAACAATGCCAGAAAACACAGTTAGCACTACCTGGGAGATGCAAAATGATAAAAAAAAACCCCACATATAAAAGCTCCAGTGCTTGATCCTAATAAATGTAAGGTCGCCCACTGAACTCAATGAACAGCTCACAGCATGGATAAATAATGTCCAAAAATTTGTTCAAGTTCTGAGTTGAAGATCTCTGAGGTACAAATTTTCAAAACTGTTCTCCTGAGGAGTGCTTTTTTGGGTTACTCTTCTCCAAAAAATTCACGTTAGTCTATGGTCCTGTACTGCAGAGCCTCAACACTTCCCATGTAATTTACAAACAGCCTGCTAGAATTCTGCTAAAATATTTCCCTTTTATGATTCAATTAGGAAATACTGCACAGAGAAAAGGCAAAACAGAACATTTGTCAGTAACTTTAAAATCAAAACAATGTTCTGCTGGAAGAAACATTATAGGAAAAGAAAATATTATGTGTAACTACAGATGAGAGTAAATTAGAAGGTTCAACTCAAACTCAAATGAGGGTAAACACAAACAAATAAGATGAAAGTAAATGAGAAGGTTTGACTCAAACAAATAAGCTCATTTAGTGGTGATGTCTGATGACAATATGCATGATGGCCTTAGTCTGTATAGCAAATATTATAGCTTAATGTATGATCCTATCAGAGTGGAATTTGAAGCACTGATCTAACTCCTGTTATAATTCATGTATTTCTTACAGATTTAGATTTGCCAGAGATATCTGATCCCACAGCTCAACAAGAGAGGCACCAGCCCTGCCATCAGACAGGTACCACTGGGGGGACACATCCTGAACATGCATTGCATGGAATCATTCACAACACCATCTCAAAGTCCAGGATGGCAAATCTGGATGGATCTAGATAAAACTGGTTTTGATGGGAGCTTGTATTTGACCAAACACAGCCTAAAGTCAAGTTGGAATGACAATGTCTTATTTATAAAGCAACTTACCATACTTACACCACAAGCTGTTCCTTCTGCTGCAGGCATGAACTTTGTCTCACACCTGTGACCCACTTTGTGACACCACAGAGATTTGCAGATATCCTGAAAGGGAAACAGTTCTCACTAAAATAGTAATAATTTCCATTATTTCCTGGTGTTTAGAAAGAATATGTAATGTAAATGATACATGCTTTTACTAGCTATAAATAAACTCTTTTCTGAATTTAGAAAAGCCTGGGTTTAAGTTTCCTAGCAAAGTCATACCCTATATATTGCCTTCTTGTTTATGCACCATTTCACTATATATTTCTTAAAATTATATTGAGTGTGAGATTATAATAGAACAAAAACAGTGTTAAAACGTTCATGGCTAAAATTTCATCATGTCTGCAGGGACTATAATACTGTGAAGAGACAAGATTTTTCTAAACCACAGAAGATATCTGGAAAGGCAGTCTGTGCACAGTGCTGTTCACTCCCCCTTCCTTGTCTATTAGCTGTGGAAGAAACACAGCTGCCATCACTTGAATAATGTGGTTAGTGTACAATAAATCAAAATACTCCAGGATAATAACAGGAGTTAAAGAAATTACCATACTTTTTTTAGAATGAGCACTCCAGATTATTTTTAAAAATGCCTTCTCTGAAGAGACCAGTAAGGAGTGTAACAGTCATTAAAACAATAGGTTAATCTAAATTAATCATCCATCATGAAGTTAAAAGTTACATTTCATTGCTCTAAAATAACCCTATAGATCTCTCCCAGACTTTTTGCTGTCAATGCATAAAAGTAGAACACAAGAAACTGAGTCTTTCTAACCCCACACCCCCCACAAGCTTTGATCAGGACTCTACTGCCTGCCTAGCATAGCAGGCAAGGGCTCATGGCTCATGTGGATTCAAGTGCACTCCTTTTGACTCCTGGAAAGAACACATTTCATTCTGAAACTCCCCTGGGACTGGGATATTCCTCAGAAGAGACCAGTACCTTCAAAGCACATTGCCAAGCAAGATAAGGCAGAGAAACAGCCCAGACCTCTGAAGAACCCCATATTAGCTGCACTCATTCAGTGCCCTGCAGTCCTTTCCCACCATTGTAACTTCCCAAAAGTGCATCAATAGGTACCTTCACGAAGCTGAGGTTGCACAGTTTTGCTTTCATTCCAAATTGCCATTTGCACTGGGTATCAGCATCATAGATCTGCCCTGGCAGCTTGTCAGGGTATTTATACTGTCCTGTTTGCTTCGGTTCATCAATCAGGCAGGCAGCTTGAGCTGTACTATAATGAGAAGGTAAATTAATCATGACTATGATCTTTACATTGAAATATTTTAATTAGCTACAGACCAGCACAAATACATGGTATGGTACACAGTACCTTTAACTAGTTTTAGAGGTATGCTCTGAAAAGAGAGTATCTGTGTGCAGGAACCAAAAGATCTGCACATCTTGTTGGTAGCCTGACCTGCAAAGTTTTAAGGAAGCAGGAATTTCCAGGCTTTGGAACTGCTGTGACAGGAAGAAAGAATGATGTCAAATTCTCTTCCTCTCTGTATTCCTGGGTAACCAAGAGCAAAGTGACCTCATCTGCTTCTTTCCCTTACGTGGATTCCCCAAATCAGGAATCAACAGGAGCAGCACAGTGTCCCATGCCAGCATCTGCCCTGAGTGGAGCTGACAGGAGGCTGCTGCAGGCTGTGTGTTTGGGGCTGCTGTGTCCAGACCACAGCTCCCAGCTCCACCTTTTCCCCTTTGTCTCTGCCTGAGAATCTGTGCTCACAGAAGGTCACTTAATGCTGGATTTATCTTCCAAGTGTCAGTCTCTGGGACCATATTGCAGCTTGAAAGGCTCATGTGACTTTTTCAGCTTGCAATTTGCATCTGTACACAAAAAATACTGCATCACTGCAGCATTAAAAAATCCCCAGAACTCCATTACTTTTTCTGGCTGCTACTGAAAGATATTGACTGGGAATTCAAGGACCAAAGGTGCCAAAAGAAATGAGGGAAAGACTAAGGTAATGATGAATTAAACAGTGACTGAAAAACAGTTCCTCTAAAGGCATCACTGAGTAATGACAACATGCTGGAAAAATAACTGACATCTTTCCCTTTTTCCTTTCTCCCAGAAACAGGATGTGAAAAATGTGTAAGTGTCCTTTACTCATGATATAAGCTAGATCAAGAGAGAAACTCCAGTGAGAAAGGCCACTGATGTTAATTTACATTCTGTAATGACTTTGGTACCACTGTGTCTGCCCTCTTTTGTGTACACTTCCTACCAATTCTCTAGCAAACCCAGCTGCTGACAGGAATGCCTGGGAAAGAATGATATGCCAGTCATTACTGCAGGGTATTCCTGGAGGGAATCAGGTAAATGGTGAAATCCATGCTTTTGAAACCAGGCAGGACAAAAGCCCTTCCAGGCCACACCACCTCAATGCTCCAGCAGCTCACACACTGCAAGGGTTGGAGCACATTTTAAAGGAGGAGAATTTCACACTTTAGTAATTTTTATGCTGTTCAAGAATTCAAGCCCAGTTACTAAAGCTGCATTCCCTGGCACCAGCCCAGATTTACATCTGACCTACCTGAGAAATTTGTTGAGATACTGCCTGCTGCACACAGACCAAGAAAACACTCCATTGTTTCCAGTGAGTGTGGGAGACATAATATTTCCCTCAGCTTTTCTACAAGCATTTCCTTCTCCATCGTGAATCATACCAAAGCTGAAAAGAGAAAAAGGTGGGAGAGTGAAAGTCTAGATTAAACAGAAGACAACACTTGGGGGGAAAGAAACACGTTCTGGGTAACAGCTCTATTCTTAAACTCCACAGGCAATGTGGAATTCATCCCCTTCATTCCAAAGGGATGAATGCTTATGCACCATACAAAATAGTATTGGTATGAAACAAGCTCCAATTAGTAGCAAATTTTTGTTACCACCCACAGGAATACAGCATAAGTGCCCCTCTAATAGGAGGGGAGAGCTACAGAGCTCCATCTGTAGCAAAAGGAATGGCCAGGAATGGATAGAATACAAAGTACAAATATAAAACATGATTATTTTTCTAATTTTGGCCACTAACTTGCTGTATTATCTCAGACAAATCACACTGGTTTACTCACCTTTGTTATACAGTGTCACTTTGTCTAGACTGTAACTTTAATGGGAATAGTGCCTCTTACTGGGAATACTGCCTCTTATGGGGTGTTTTGCTCAGTCTGAGCATCAGGAGGCTTTGCTTTCACTAGGAGGGGTGTTAGGATGATATAAAGAATAATAAGCAATAATAAAAAAAATAAATAAAAATAAAAAAGCATTGTAATTACAAATTATGGGGATTTTATTGATATAATAAAGATAATTTTTAGAGGTTTTCCTTTCACTGTCCTGTATTTACTCACTGTATGGGACATCTGTGAATTTCAGTGTGTTTTGGATAGAAATTTCATCATCTGTTACTTCAATATTGTAGTACATTGGCAACTTTATAAATGCAATCTGTGCATGTGCAGGGAATATCTAATTTACTGGACCCAAGCCTCCACTGCTATAAATCATTACAGGCTCATCAGAGTTACTGCATGTGTTGCCACCAGCTGAGGCTCCAAACTTCCTAAAATATATGGCTCTTTGTATAAATGGACAAAAAGTACCAACTGAGCCAGTGTTTTAGAATCCTTCATAAAATACTTTGTTCCCCTGCGCTGCAGGCAGAGAATCCCCGGTTTGTATCCCACTGACACAATGGGCTCTGAACACTCAGAGGAATTGTTAAGGTTTCAGGTAAAAACACAAACTTCAGAAAATCATTAAAATGTCTAACAGAACACTTAAATATCTAACCACTGCAGCTTTCAGTGGATCACAGAGTGTGATATTCCCCTCCTGTGAAACCTTTGGTTAATACATTCACAGTGGACCTCAGCACCTCCAAGGCTGTCACAGGTTTTTTCCCTCCTAGGGATCTCTGCACCACAGAAACCAAGTTCTGTTGTCTTACATCACATAGTAAGTAGTCTCAGGACCATGAACATGACAAATGATCATAAAGACATTTTGTGTCTGGCACAGGCTTTTCCCAGGAGGTAAGAAGCATTTTATTAGGAGTATGGAAGTACACCAAAGAAGAGTTGAATATTATGTGAATCAAAGGCAGCAGTGAAAGAGGGGAAAAAATATAAAAATTCCAAGTAGAATCTCTCAAAGCAAATAAGAAAATAAGAAGAGAGAAGAACATTAAGAGATTAAGTGGGATAATTCTCGAAAAATAAACTGTAGGCCTGATTCTCTCCTAATACTGATCGAAGGGCATTAAAAATGTACTGAGGTCAGTGAAACTGCATTAGTGTGACAGGAGGATCAAACAGTAGTCCTATTCCATATTTGGTCCCTTTGAATGCTTTGGCCCAATTCCCATGGGCCTCACTGGTAGCTGGATTACACTTTAATTCCTTGCTTCCCTTCAGATGTACAGCAACCTGTGAAAGGGTCACTCGTGTAGACATTAGGTCACAGTATGCACTGCAGAGCACATTTGTGCCATGAAAACGAAATAGTCCTGATGCAGTCAGGCAGAATGGGAAGGCTTCATGCCTTAACCAATCAGCAGAATACAGAAGCACTGCTTTCCAAAGGTTTCCTGTGCATTAATGTTGCTGCACAAAATAAAGACCTTTAAACTAACCCTTGATGTCAGGTTTGTAGCACACAGGGAAACTCTGCTCTTCTGCTGCCAGTGGTGAGACAGATTCCAGATTGAACTGTGCTAAAACTGGAAATCAAAACCATGCACAAAGTTTTGGAGCAGTAATTCAAAATGATTGGGGAATAAAGCAGCAGAACAAAACCTAATCATCCTCTGTAGATTTAATTCAACAATTTGAAGAACAGCTGAAGCTCCACGAAAGATTATTGCTGGTTTTGTATGAGATACAGCAGGTTCTAAGAAAATTAGTCTTTCCACAGTAGAAATCAAATGGAAATGCAATGGATATAAATACAGAAAGGCAGAAACCACTGCAAAGGTGGGTTTTACCCAAATCATACATTAAATAGGCAGAGCACAAAGGACAGGTTGAATGTCTCCTATGAAACACTGGGTCTTTGGGGAAAGGAGACCTCTAAGAGACTCAGAGAGATCACCTCTCCAGTGGAGCTGCAGTGACCCCTCTCTTTTTGGATCAACCACACAGATACCAAAATAATTACTCTACCAGAAGATGGGTGCAGTGTGGGAAGCTTAAAGGTGTTAAACAGGACTTGCCAGTACAAAGTCCTGCAGAGCACCACTGGTCATCAGCTGGATGGAACTCTCTCTACCTCCACTCTCTTGGCTTCAAATAATTTATATTTAGAACTAGCCAATCCAAATGATCTATTTTTAACCATTTTATATTAAATGCACTGTGTTTCCATTCACTTACATACTTGTTTATAGAAGAAGAAACTTACTTGTGTCCAGATTCATGAGCAATTGTAAAAGCCAGTCCAAGGCCTGTATCTTCATTAATGGTGCAACTGCGGTATTTGCTGCACATGCCACTGATGGGTGCAAATCCTGAAGGAAGGAAGCAGTAAAATAGCTTTTTCCTCTACAGAATTCCAAATACACACATCATCTGCACTGGTTCTAATAAGGCAGTTTATTTTGGCACACGGGGACACTTGTCTACCTCATCAGGTTTATCATGGAGGAATTACAGCAGACTTTTATTTGACAATAAAGGAACTCCTATATAAGTATAAATCAAACCTAACCTCTCCAACCACACTTTATTTGTAAAGATTATTCTCCCCCCAACCCACCCCCTATGCCTCTACTGCTCTCAAATTAGGGAGGAATCCCATCCAAAAAGGGCAAGCAATCACAAAAAGAAAATAAAAACAGAGTGGCTCAGAAATATTGTCAAAATCAAAAATACTCCTTGAAGAGGTGACAATCCAAAATAATACTGTCCTATCCTCTTCAAGAAGATTAACAGCATGTGCAAAAATGGGCTTTTTTATCTGAAAATAATTCAGCTTCTGCTGTGGACACCCCTGAGTTTCTCAGCCTGTGTTCTGGTGTCATACCTAAAGTATCACAGGGCTCGTTCTTCCAAGAGCAGATGTCAAAGCCTGTCAGGAGGATGGCATGGTCGTGGCGCTTCCCGTTCTTCCCCACGAGGGCAGACTGCCACTGACAGAAGCTGTTCAGGGACTGATCAGCATGGTGGTTGATCAATAGCCCACCCTGCAGGGAGTGCACACACACACAGACAAGGTGCTTCCATCAGGACTTGAGAAAGAAGATTGAAAGAGTAAGAGTTGCTTAGGGAAAAGGGAGTTAATATTTCATATTTGTTCTACATCAACTTGTGTATTCCCACGTTAACTGTCAGTGATGACTGAGTCAGCTGAGGAGTGAATCTCTTACAGCTGTAAAATAAAACTGGACCACTCCCCAGGCACACAGATATTTCCAAAGTTGGTGGCTGGAATTACAGTGTACAAATACATTTGATTCCTGAGAATGCTGAACACCAAGCCACATTCAATATTGTGATTAAAATTTATTGTGATTTCTGGGGAGGAAAAGTATTATCCAAGGAGATCAACCCATCCCAAATCTCTTTTCAGCAGAAGAGATTCTGTCTTCTTTTTCCTCAGCACCCTAGACAAAAGAATTGGCTCCACTCCCACCTTTTGTTACATGCTTGCTTCAGTTTGGGACTTCTGACTCCTTACCACTTCTGATCAACACATCCTGGAAAGCCTAGTTCAAAACTTCTCTATTTATTTAAATACTTATTAAGTAAATTTCTCATTCCAGCCATTTCTCCTCAAAGAAACACTGGACATTATTAAGTTTTATCTTACTGGAATTATTTCAATGTTTTTAAAGAATATTTCTATGAAATGAAGAATTTAGACTCAATACCCAAGAAGCAGTGAAAAGCAGAAAGTGTCATTTTGGAGATTTTTGCAGTTTTAACCTTCTTCTCACACTCTATGTCTTAAGAAACCTCCCTGCATGTAAGATGGGAGCACCCAGTGCTCCCAACGAGCAGCAGCAAATGAAGTAGCTCAGACAGAAATTCTGACACAACTTACAGGCTCTTGTTCCAAAAGAAGGAGGCTGACAACAATAATGTTGATATCACTTCCAATTGTTCCATCTTTAAACAGACTAGAGACCTGCAATGATTATTGGAGAGGAAATATCACCTACATGCACAATCCCTTTTTAATAGATTAAACATACATATTGAGTTATTGCCTTGGACTTCAATTTTCAAAACTAATGAGTCATATACCTTGTAGGATTAATCCAAAAGAGCTCAAACCAGAAGAATTATGCCCCAAACCACTACACTCAGTCAAAAACTTGAAAATCTTGTATTGACTTCAATGGGCTTTGATCTGTCCTTGGTCTCTGGGATCAAGTGTAATCAAGGCCAAAGCTCAAGATCAGGTTTTGCAGTACAAAAGTAAAGAGCAAAGCCATGCAGGATAGCATATTTCTAGTCAAATTATATCAATTTTATGGAAACAGATTTGTGCTTTCTCAAATAAATGTTTATTTCTAGGAGACATGAGGTAAGACAGACAAAGCATCATGATACTAAATGAAAGTTTCAATTTCAGAGTATCTCCCTTTTTTGTACTACACAGGAAGTATTTTAAAGTTTAACATTTTAAGAACTTTCTAATTTTTTTTTTACTCTACAGTACTTTTGCCAGAGCTGTCATGATCGAAAGATGTGTATTTAAAGACTTTTTTACATAAATAATACATTAGATGAGGGTTGAAGAAAGGCTTGCATAAGGTGCCTCTGCTCTTTTTGGTATTGGTATTTGTCTAATGAAAGATCCTCCTCTGCCACAACAACATTCCCCAGAGAAAAGACACTTTAGCAACACCACACCTTACCATGTTCATGACTGTTAAGATATATGTTGTTACATTTTCCTTGCCATGTTTCTCCAACATTTTTTTATCTGCCACAACAAGGGTTTCAACATTTAGACTTCCATTTTTCTGGATTTTAGCAGATGATCTTTTGAACCTCGCAGAAGTCCCATATTCATCTGAGCGAATGTAAGTCTCTTCTGTGGGTGGCTTGGGTGCATCTAGAAGGAAATAAAACTGTTTTGGAAAGAGTTCAGATCACCCATGAACAGTTTCATCAGAAAATGAAGTATCACAGGTTTAAAGCCTTAGATTATTTTTATAGCATGTGATTTAATACTTCTGGCTAAGTTCTTCCATATTTATTAAAAAAGACCTGATTCATTCCTGAGGGAAGGACAGCTACAGGGAGAGATGGAAATGGGAGAACCACATTCGTATGCAATAAGCAGCTTAAAGTAAGGAATTAATCTCATAAAATGGTAGCATCTGTGCAAAAAAACACAACAGAATTTTTAACAGAGTATCTGCATTTTTCCTGTCCTTTTGATAACTTCCTGAGGTGTTTGGCATGTGCTACTCACGTAGCAGTTGGCAAAAAAGTCCTTTCCACAACAGATGTCCATGGTCAGGACAGAAATCAGATACACACCACAAGTAAATTCCTGCCAGCCTGCTGCTGGGACTGCCATTGGCCTTCCATGCCAAACTGCCACTGAGATTATTCCTGCTGGGAATACATTTATTCGGTATAGAGAAATGTCAGGCAACAGCAAGGAGGGCTTGACAACAGGCAGTGCATTTCCCAGTGCCAGGGTGCATTTTCTGCCTCTGTGCTGCTGCAGCACAGCCAATGGCACAGCTGGAGAATGGTCTCTACTCCAGTTCCTCAGAAAACAGGAAAAGAAATCCATCTCCCACATCCTACAGAGCCCCTGCTGTCCACAGCTTCTTCTGCATAAACCTGCACTGCCTTTGCATCAAGAGTTAACTCAAAGGCCACTTTCACAAAGTCTTTGGATAACAATGGGATTTTTTTTGACACAGGATGTAACAACAAAAGTGAGGGAGCCTCAGGTAATGAAAAAAATCCTGCCTGTGCCTCATCAGGAAGTTATTCCAAAGAGCTAAAACAGACCCTACTTTCTTCCACGCCAAACTGGGAAATCAAGAACATCACAGCAATCCAAAGTGCATTTAACATACAAAGGACATCTTCCTGTAATTTTCAAATGTATCACTCATTACACAAAACTGTCCTTCACAAGCTCAAAGAAGTTTTCTCTTCTGGAAGCACATCAAGACACAAGGACAGGCCTCATTCCAGAGGGAAGTGCTCAGTTCAAGGCACATCAGTGCCCAGGTACTGCACTGAAAGCAATACAACTTCAGTGCATGAAGTTCTCATATATCCATGAGAAGTTTTGCTCTTGAATTTACTTCACTGCTACTCATAAAACCTAAGCAGCAGCAGCACTGTTTCATGCATGTTTTACTAACTACAGTCCAGTTGATTCTCATGATCTAAAAGCATTTAGGTTGAGAAGAAGAGTTTGGAAGATTATTAACTGGCTTTTCTAGTGCTTACAAACTGCCTGCATTTGAAATTTTAAAAGATGGTGAGTGGGACAAGCTATTTTAATGACATCCAAAATTAGCAGATTTTTATGGCAATGTGGTCCTCCCTCTTACTGCTCAGCAAGTTTGGTTTCATTTTTTAGGTTAGGATAAATTAACCTTGACTAGGCAGGGTTAATAGCAGAGGACCGCCTTCTGTCAGCCTGAATTCTCCATCCCTTTGGTCATTCAAGCTGAAATGTTCTATTCCAGGTGGCCAGACTGGATTTCACTGAAAATTTCAACCTGATATGAATCCAGATCTCAGAACAACACCAGGAAAACAATGTAAAAACTTTAAAAAAAAAAGGGGGGGGGGGGGGGCAAGAAAAAACTACCACATACTCATCGAAAAAGTGCTCCCTTTACTGCAGTAATTTCTTCTGCATACTGTACTTTCCTCTACTCAATTAAACATGTGATTTTATTTGTATTTCATTCAGTGAACACGAGATTGATTTGTTCTATAAGTTAACCAAGGCTGGGTTTGGAAATTAGTTGTTATTTTTTTTAACTCCTTCCTTTCTCTCAGAAGGTTACAGGTATGAACTGCACAAAGTGAAAGACCACAGGATGTGAAAAGGAAGACTTTTGTGGGTAAGGTACTCAAATGCCATCTTGCTAAACTGGATCCTAAGACTGTATCTGACATCAAGCTCCTAAACAATGATGGGTAAATCACTTTAACTAAACTCATCACAGTTGGATGCCAATTGCATGTTTTTCACTTAACATAAACCCAGCTTGAATACGCAGCCAAGAGCTCATAGGTGTAAGTGAAATTATTGAATAAATAGATATACATGTAGAATTACAAAACCACCTATTTGAAAAGTAGTTTAAATAAAAATTCAGTTTCTCAATTCAGTCCCCAGAAGCAACAGTAATTTCTGACCACTCCTGTGTCTCTGAGTCCCATTTATAAGACAGGAGTAACAACATCTTCTCACATCCCAGGAAGTCATGCAAATACAGTGTTCAAAATAGTGCTCTCATCTCTTATAGGGATTAGCACTGTGTAAAAGCTCAAGAGGACATGAATAATGCTGAATTTGGACAAGCAGTCACAGGAGGAACAGCAAATAAGGCACAAACTCAGAGTGGACAATCCAAACAAAAGGAGGTAGTGCTGAGCTGAGGAGGTAGGTAAGAGAGCACCATCAGCCCTGCTCTGCAGCAGGAAAACCAGACAGGAGGGAAAGGGAGGCTGCAATGGGGCAGTTTTGGAGTGCACTAGAAGACAAATATTTACAGGTTGAATCACAGGCTCGTGCATCTGGCATTTGAGGGTTGGCTTTTAAACCTGGGGGGAAGGATTTTTGAATTTTTAACAAGCCATTTGTTTTCAGGCCTCAGTCTCAGCCAGCCACCTTTCCCACTAACTCCTTTCTCATTCCCTCCCTTCTATTTATTTTCTCTTTCTTCCTTACACACCTTTGGGAAAGGAAGCTGCTCATTTTCTCAGAACTTCAGTAGGAAGTTGGAAGAATATAAGTGGACTGAGGCACTGTTTTCAATACCGTTTGCAGTCCTGGAGACCCTCATTAAGAAACTCAGCTCAGAAGCTGATCAGCTTTCAAAAAGACTCAACTGAATGCTAAAAGTACAGATATAGGGTCCAAGGGGGCTCTAAAATGTTCTGCAATTCGAGGGCCTAATGAAGGACTCAGAATGGATCTTGGCAGGATCATACATTTCAATATACTTTTAAGACATGGCTCCAAAATCTTATTTAAACAATTTACATGGGTGGTTCTTTTTGAAGATCTCAGTTGCTGAAAATTTCATTATCAAATGGTGAGTTCTGAAAGACTTTTCCCTATCCTTTCAGAAAGTAATGATTTTGAAGTTTTTTTTCTCCATCTGCAAGCCTAATTAATTTTTTATCCTCAGTCTAACAGAGCGAGGTTCAGGGACTTGGCATCCATCACTGTGCAGAACTGCTTACTGAAAACTATGTCAATGTAAAAAAAAAATCACCATTGGGATCTTTTAATCTAGGCAAAGCACAAGAAAACTAAACAGTGATTCTGATGGCTTAATAAAAGAGATGATTCTATGAACTTAGAGGAAAACTTAAGTTTCTCATACGTGCTTCACGTTAGAAATATATAATTTAAAGTTATTACATCTCCATCCCAAAGGGATGCAAAGAGGTGTGAAACACACCCCAGGACCACCACACAGCCTCTGCCTCAAAAAAGGAGAGAAAGTTTCCTTACATACATTTCTTGCGACGTCCACAAAAATGCTGCTTTTGAAACCTTCCCCGGCGGTAAGCGTCCGCTCGCGCGTGGTGCTTGTGGGAAGTGTGCATTCTGTCCTGGCCAAAAGGGGAGGATTTGGGATGGGGCTCTGGGGTGTAGGGGTGCACCTTCCCCTCGGCAGTCCGCTTGTACAGCACGTGCGGGTGGTGGCCGGCGGGGGACGTGTAGTTGTGCTGCTGAGCCAGCTGCTGGGGCAGTGGAGAGATCAGGAACTCGATCTGCCGCGTCCTTATCAAACCTGACTAGAAAAAGAAACGGCAACGCAAGTTAGACACGCGGCTGTCGCGGCTCACAGCTGGAACATGCAGTGACCTCCCTGCAAAGCCACACTGACTGCAATGTGCATCTCTACACTGCTTAGCTACTCGACTTGTTACTACTCAAGTTATATGTCAAGTTATTATTATACAAATTACGATCTGGAGATTCTTCCCATTTCAATATGCATCGTTTCACTTTGGAGATGACCAGTTTTCACATCTGGTAAAACACGAAGCAGGAATGTTGTGGGACTTCATGCAATAGAATGGATGGTTCCATATGCAGTATTAACCCATTCTCCACAGCACAGGTTTGTTTGTGTGGGTGTTTGTAGACTATACATACATACAAAGGAAACACTTTTGGAAAATACAACTTCTCCTAAGTGCACGCATTAGCAAAATAAAATATTTGAATGAAGGTTCATGGCTTTTTCAGAACAAGGTATTACCAAACAGGAATCCCAGACTTAAGGGCACTCTAAGTAGAAAATTATATTATAGGTCAGCAGCAAAAAGGTGAAGCATCTGAACATTTAAGCACCATCATTCATTAATCAACTCCCCGCACTTTAATCATAATTTGAAGACAGTTTAAAATGCATACCCTCCTACAAGGCAAAGTTAACCAGTGAAAGCAAGTATCTGATTGTTTCCTTCTTGGATCCCTGAAAGACAGAAGTATGGGAAAACTACACTGTAGTTTTCACATAGTATCTGTGCATAAAACTGCATATGTGATGAAGTGTTTCCAGGATCAGGGCCAGGGAAATGTGGGTGGCACTGAGGAAGTATTTCCATGCAGCTCATTAATCAGTTATGATTTTATTTCATTTCTTGGTTTTGTAAAACATGTTGTAATAAACACCCCTTTTTACCAAGTCAAAAACCAAGAAGTTTCATCAGGTAATTCTATTACATTATATACGTAATACTAGATACAGATTTTTGGTTTGGATCAGTGAGACTCTACCATGTGCCAACACCCTCCTGCCAAAACTGACATCCCACGAGGACTACATATCTTTTAGGCTTCAGAAAAATATGTGCAGACAAACAAATGTCAATTGCAAACCATCTTGCCCCACATCTCGAGTCCTCCAAGACCATGATTCCCTCCACTTCCTCAAAAAAGTCTTTGAAAATGCAGACATGACACACATATCACCTCTTCCCTTCTGAAATGGATGTTCTTCTTTAGCACAACCTCCCAGGGCCGGAATGCCATGGGTAGCACAAGGAGAGCAGTTTGAATGCCTAATGTAAGTCTTGTAATTTTTAAGGATCTGTGGAATTTTGTGTGCTTTAAGAGCTGTTTCCCCTAAGGAAAACTCAAAGTGAAAAGCAAGTGAAAATTGAAAGTTACATATGAATCTTCACAGCTTTAACTGTTTACTAAGCTAATGCTGAAATTGATTTTAAGTCTATTCCAGCTGGAAAGACTTATCAAAGATCTACAGGTCCTCAACAGTCTACAGTTGTACACTGTGCTCTTTCCATGGAAATTCTCTTCTGTTGATCCAAATCAAAGGCAGCTTTGCAGTACTGCCCAATATAAGCACCTTTCACAGGGGCCCAATAACAGTGCTCATAAAATCACACTGTGATCTCAATTTTGGCAATAGAAGAGATTCCACATTATGAACTGAGAGGGTCTAATTGCCCTCTGAAGAATAATAATAAGAATAATAATAATAATACAAACAAATTATACTCTGATTAACAATTTGCCCATTCTCCTCTGTTTAACATGAATTCATAATTACATATCTCAGCCTGTATCAACTTAACATCCTAAAAGAAGGTTAAAATTGCCTCCATCAATAAAAGACAGGTTTTAAATAAGTGACAGGAATGTAACTCGCCTGTTCACTGCAATAAATTGGCATATTTCAAATGTCAGATCACATTTGGTCATGACAAAGTACTTTCCTGTAGGGAAGATGACTAATATTTTAATCCTTATGATGTGTGTCATCACACAATTTACAAGTGGTTCTGAGAGGCAATCTTTATCTAGAATGCACTGATAATTGGGCCTTGCTAAGTGATTTTTTTTTTTTCAGCTGGAAAAGAAATGTAGTGAATCTGGTTCTTATTTCCCCATTTTAAAGGTTTCCACATCTGAAATTATTCCTGTAGGATTCATTTTGTAAATTATTCAAACCATATGGAAAAAAGGGGGTTCTACATTTTCCTGTAAGAAACTGTCCCTGATGTACATGAAGTCTCAGCCCCAAACATCATTTCTATATTTAACATTATAAGGGTGGATTGAGAATTCATGGTGGGGGAAGAAGTGACTGAATTCTGGGCCCTGCATGTATTTGCTGCACCTTTACAGAGGCTGTAGCTGAGTGCCTTACAAATGTAGTCACTTTTTTCCAACAGAAATGACCCTAAATCTCCAGTAAGACCTTTTTCCCTTTGGATTTTACATCAGACTCATCCTCCAAATTGAAAAATGCTGTGTGAATGAAAGATACCTTCTTTTTGATAACATCCAATTTCATAAAGTTGTCAAGAAGAAAAGGGAAGTGGCACAATGAAGTCTGGCCACTCATTCAATCACACACCATTTTCCGTTTCTTCCAGCTATGGGATGGTTTCAAGGATTCATATTGAAATAATTGCTTTGGGAATTCCAAAGCAGTGCAGAGAATGCTGACCTAGCTTCAGAAAGAGCTGCAGTCAACTGGAGCACTGCAAAGGGGGCAGTGGGACAACAACTGCCAAGTACTTTTCCTGCAGGTTGTTGAATTGTAGTGTTGGGTAAATCAAAGTGCCTATGGCTCCATTGCATTGGCTGGCAAACATTCCAGCTGAGAAACTCCACAGGACAGAGGCAGGAGACCGGCACAGAACCATCTTTTCTAACCTTTCACCATGAAGGAATTCCAGTTTCTTGAAGGCCAGATTTTGGCTACTGTGTAGTCCTGGGTGAACTGGGAATTTCCTCTACAAATACATGAAACATTTCCATAATTGTGAGTTAGATGCAATGTATTTATCCAGCTCAAATACTTCAGAACAAATACTGTCAAAACTGTCATGGAAGTTTACGCACTGGGGCTTCCTACCTTCAGTATAGCTTTATGTATTACATGTGGTTTCCCTTGAATCAATGATGTCTTTCCATTAACCCTGATGGGTTTAGGACACAATGAGGAGAGGGCCACATAAGTCAAAATTTCATTTTTATTTCAGATTCCCTGCAATTGTAACACCATGAGAGGAAGCAGGATGACAAAATCTAACATTCTTGTAAGTCTAGACAAAACAGCATGAAAAAGGCCAGGGACTCCTTTCTATTCCTTCTGTATCCCACTGTGGCTATCACTAATAATAGCAATAATTGTGAGAATATGGTGGGAAAGAACACCCAAGAGATCACTCAGTTGGAATGTGCTGTTTTCTTCTTCCCTCACAACACACATTTGCTATCTTTCTGGAAGGGATATTCCACGCCATCAGAAAGAAAATGGAAGGACATGCATTGACCTGTGTGGTCAATGCAAAATTATTCAAAAATAATTTTGAATCAATAATTTAGAGGAACTTACAGCTTGTTTGCAGGAAAGTTGAGAAGACATATAAAGGCAACATTCCTCTCCTCTCGTTATTTGTTACAAAGCATTTGCTTAGCTCTGGCCTAAAGGAATTTTCAGATCCAATATGCCTCTGTGAAATTCCTCAGGATCTGGATGTAATCACCAAGGTAAGGCACTTGTTCTGTTTTCTTGGTGTGTTTCAAAAGGAAGAAGAATCTCAAAATGAGATTTGGACAAGTGCAACGATAACATAGTATCTGCTTCAAGATTTTTTAAATTTAACGTAGATTATAAATTGAAAAATAAGAGAATTTGTTTAAACCACTAAAAAAAACCATCTTAACTACACAAATTCAGGTAGATCTTCCACTGATTTTCAACCCACACAGAAGAATTTTGAGAGTCACACACTAACATATCTGTTCCTAACAGGTCTCATTGGTCTCTTACTGGAAGAGCAGAGGCTGCTCCCATTTGCTCCCCTGTGCTCTTAGACTCAGAGCGAAGCCTTTGGCAGCTTACCAGCCTGTAAACCTAATTCATTTTGGGGTTTCAGCATCTCCTGAAAAAACAGACCCTCCATAAAAACCAGAGCAGTGACACTGAGTGAAGGATTTGCAGAACTTGCATTTCTCCCCCGTAATTTAACAAAGCTGAGTGCTGAGAGAGCAGACAAATCCTCACTCTAGGCTAGAAGGGCCTCGTGGCTGTGGGTTCTCTGTTTGCATACAAGGCATTTTCATTACATGCTAATTAAACTGAAGGCAACAGCTTTATGCATATTAAAGTCAGAGGAGTTTCAGAAACCAGATGTAAATAATGAGGTAAGAAGCATAACAAAATGAAACTGGGAATTAAAACAGATGAATAATTGAACTGCAGTGTCTCTGCTAAACAGAACTACTTAATTCTGACTGATATAAAGTTAAATTACAGTTTGCACAAGAACAAGAGTATCCCAACTAAATGAAGTACTAAAATGTATGCACGTATTTCCTAAGGAATACTACTTATATCCAGAATGCCTTATTCAATGTTAAGAGCATATACATAAAAAAAGGTGTTAAAAACCCACTGTGTCTTAACTAAAACAATGGCCAAAGAAATCAATGAAATCTATACCACTATGTGGGTGTGAGTGTGCTCAAGATGAAAAATCACTAAAAAGGAAGAGTTAAATGTCATTTCACACCCATTAAAATAGTTCCAAATATTCGTGAAAAGTTTTAAAAGACTTGACAAAAGGCCAACTGAAATTGGCATAAAGCTTTCCACAGACTTCAGTGGACATTGATCCAAGACTTCTGCTGTGTTATTTCCCAAATGTTCAGCTCCTAAAAAACCCAAAATCATTGATTCAAACACATCCCAACAAGAGTTATGGAACATAAAGTACAGAGACAAAGTAAAGTTTTTAGTTCTACTTAAAACACATAAAAATGTAAACTAAGAACTTCCCTGAAAAACAAAGAATAAGGAGAACAGATGACCTATGAGTTGCTGCTTGTTTAAAATCATCTGAGGCCAAAGATTCCTAGAAATCTAGTATGCACATCACAGTGTGGTTGGGACCATCTCATGTTACAGCATAATGCAGTCTTTTCTCGTTCACTTTGCAGTGAAAACTCGTGAAATTACCTTATCTACAGTTCATTGTCATCAAACTGGTATTTCCTGTGCCAATGCTCTGTTAAGTCTCTGGTGCACAAGAGACCCAGCTGTGCTCCAAAGCTGTCCCTTGCTGGAGGAGAGAGGCTGTCCTCACTCAGCTGCCCCACTGGGGCTTCTGCCAGCCTGACCATTTCCCACATGGAACCACAGGCAGCTGGGAAGCCAGGAGAGAGGAGGATAGAGATCCAGAGAACACAAAGCTGTTCACACAGCTTGGAGCTCCCTTACTACAGCCAGGAGTTGCCTTTTGGCCCAGACTGGGCTCTGGAATTGGGCAGATGTCAATTTTTAAACACCACCATACAGCAATGTGCTGCAGGGGGAGCAAGGTCTCCCATAACTCCTGTGCCTCTGCTCAGACTCCAGCCCAGACCGAGGGGAGATGAGGCCCTTCCAAAGATGCATGGCAGTGCCCTCACAAAGTACAGAAACCACCTTCCCATTTGGCACCATCCCTCTGTTCCTGCCTGGAACACACACTCCAAGGCAGCCAGAGCAAGCCAGCCCAGCCCAGAAGCCACAGGTCTGCTCAGAGCCTGGGCATTAAGTGAAACACATCACAACATCCATGTGTGGACACAGCATTTCATAATACTGAGTTCATGGTGGCAAAGGTTTCAGAGGCATTCCAAATGTCCCCTTGGAGAAACCAGTGTGGAGGTGGCAGTCCCTGTGCACCAGCACAGACAAAATCCCACCAAGACAGCAGGAAAAGTGCCAGCTGCTTAGAATGGGTTTTGGGTTAAGCCTTGAAAATGCGGTAAATGTATCATTTTCTCACACATGCCAAGGAATCCCAGGAAGAATAAAGTCCTATTTAGTTTGCCAACATTCATCTAACAAATTCCTCTTTCCTCCAAACCAAGGGTATTCAACCAATACCATCAGCAGGCTGTTCAAAGCAATCCTGCATCATGTAAGCAGTTTAAATAAATTATTGTTTCTTTAGGGAATGTGTAATGAAGTAGACTCACCTCTTGGGATGGGTTAAGTTGGTAGTCTGAAAAATATGTGAGACTATAACCTTACTACAGTCATAAGCAAAACTACTTCCAAGAATTATAGCCAGCAGGATAGTACAGCCTGACCTGGAACTGCAGATACCCGATAGCACTGACTGACTTTTTGAGAGATGGCTTACTGAGCCCCTCTCAAGTTAGGGTCAAAATGTCAATGCTCTGGAAAATACAGTCAAAATGAGCAAATTAAGATGTGAAATTAAGTAGGAAAAAAAAAATGACAAGCAGCATATCTGGAAAGGAGAAAGGGGCTGAATTGCAGAAAGTGTTGCTGAGGTGAAAGATATTTCTACCCTCGGGAAGCATCAGGAGCAAACAGCCAAGCCAATGGCAGTAAATCATGGTAATTAAGGGAGTGAGTTCCTTCCCTCTCCACTCTGACCCATAGCCCCTTTTCTGGGAGGAAGCTGCAGAGGGGACAGCAGCAGCCACAGGGCTGAGGGGCATTTTGCCTCTTTCTGTCCCCCTGAGAAGGACACTTGCACACTGCACCCACCTTGCTGGAGCACTGGGTGAATGGAAGAAGCTTTGAGACACCGTGACAGGGACACAATCCGTGAGCCACTAACAAAAAGTGAAAAGTCTGGGCCCTAAATCCATACACAGATTGTTAAATTAATGACAGACTTTTTACAGAGTGTTAAGCACCCAGGAGCTCCCATTGAGCTGAACATTGTCTGTGCAAGCATTGCCAGAGTGCTTTTATACCAATTTGGGAAAGAAAATGTTCTGGGAAACTAGTGAGAATGGACTCTCATGAGGTTTCCAATAATACACATGTATTATTGAAGTCAGAAATCCCATGAGTAAAACTCAGAGCATGTTCATTTTTGATCCTATCCCAAACCAGGCAGCACAAAGGCATGTGAACACACTAAAGGAAAGCGAGAATTTAAGTGAACTAAATTTTCCCCTAGCTTTTATGTTTGCAAAAAAAATTCACCCATCCTTCAGAAAAGTATCGGGCCTGTAAATGGGCAGTTCCTGACAGTGACCCCAGAGTCAGGGAAGTACAAAGTGATGTTTTATAGGACTGGGTACTTGGCTGACGAGAATAACCTCAGCAGACCTTTACTGATGTTCACCAGACTGGAATACCTGGCTCTGTACCACAGCAAATGTTTAAGTTAAGTTAATTGCCTTTATACACACTAAGATATTTTTTATCATGAAAGAAGTGTTAGAATCATGGTTACCTATTCTGACTTGAGAATTGTCAGCAGATAGCATTTTTATTTAGAATCTGACTCAGAAAAATAACTCAATTATTCTGTTTCCTAACATAACATAGATTTCTTGCAAGTGTAAAACATTAAGGGTTCTTAGCAATATAGCATTTTATTACCTGACGATCTGACAGAAGGAGAGCACAAAGTTTAAACTGCCAGGCTAACTTAGGCATGAAAGATTACTTTGTTTGCTCAAAAGAAGTGCTATGCAGAACATTCAGCAATTAAAACAAGGTAACAAAATTGCGTGTCTTTAATTATTCCTATATGAACAAAGCCAGAGTTATCTCTGAATGGTGCCTTTGTATTTCTGCAGTTGACTGAGCTTATTTCAAACATCTTTATGCAACCCCCTGTCAGTGTATGGCAAATAAGGAAATATTCTTCTTTGTTCCTCCACTTAAGGTAATTTAACCAGTCACATAGGTATTTAAATGTATTAAAATGGTATTTATTGCAGGGTAATGAGATATTCTAGAACTAACACAAAGTTGATTGCTTTGCCACAGATTAAATGCTTGCTTGTCAATATGTGAGCTCACCCATTTCTCATGTTTTGTGTTTAAAAAAGAAAAAAAGCACCAAAAAAACCCCAAAACAACCAGAAGTAGGCATGATAAATGAATAGAAGAAAAATACTAATGCCAACTACAGCATAACCACACTAACTATACACCAATAATATTTAAGTGAAGTGCCAGAGGTCTACCAAATTACACTCAGGATCACTTCATTTACAATTCCATCAGTAGGGCTCTTTGGCTCCCTAAAAAGGTTCTGGAACGCAATCAGCTAAAAGCAACAGCTCCAATTTAGCCTTGGTAGCTGTACAAGCACTTGGGTATGGCCTGTTTAAGCAAATCCCTGCAACTGTAAGATAACATCTAGAGCTTTTGTAGTTATGACAGTTCTGAAATCCATCACAAAGCAAACAGGAAACAGCAGGATTATTTAATGAGTGCATTTATGCTTCACTTTTCCTGAAAAGAGGCAGCCCACTATTTGTCATGTGCTGACAGTTGATTAGTTATTTAGGGTACATCAAGAATAACAGAAAAACTGACCAGAGGGTAGCTGTGTGTCCCCTGGTCTAACATCCCATGTAACTGGGTGCACAGCTTCAGAGAACACCACGAGTGAGAGGAGGTGTACCTTCAGAAACCTTCAAAAGCATCGGAAGGCCTCCCCTGTACTGTCATTGTCTGTATGAGCACAAAACAAAAGCACCATTTACATCCCTCTTAAATATCTGAAATGTGCCTTCAAGATGCCCAGATCTTCAGACAGGGCAGAGTTTCACCCTGAAGCTGATTTGTTATGCATTATTTATGCTACTGAAAGGATTAGGTGAAATAAAAATGTTCTGGCAAGATTCTCCTCCCCCTTTGTGTACAGCAAATCAATTGTCTGGGGCTGCAGTTCAGATGTACCAATATTCTAGGGAAAGTGCATGCCTTCTTAATGAAGCTGCTGCTCCTAGAGTGGTAATAAAGGCAAAAGCAGTAAGATTAGGGCAGAGTGACACAGAAAATGAACAGCTTAAGAAAAAAATAACTGATGATAGATAACTAAAATCAGTGCTTGGAAATTCCTTTTCCATAGGTACTTAGCATTAACAGATGCTTGCTTGAGTGTTTCTGATCAGCAACATTCCTCCCTATCAGACAGGCAGCTCCAAACATTAGAAGTCATGAATCAGGCCTTGCAGGAAACAACATCATAAATTATGAGATTTTTAAAAATAATGACAAAGGGTTTCAGTGTTTTCTTTTCTTTTTGATTTCTTGAACCATTTTCAGCTGAGTTTTTAAGAGGCTTTTTTTACCCTTTATAATCACATATACTAGAATCAAAGTTGAGTGGGTTTTTTTTTTTTTAGTGAAAACACAGCTTTTCCTGTGATGATGGGACTTTGGCAGCTGGACCCTTCAACATTTCATATTGCAAGTGAGAATTAGGCGAGGCTTCATACTCTCTCACAGGACACCCTGTTGAGGCTGCAGACAATAGAGAGAGACACTTGCCCAAGTACTGGGACTCCACTTGGAGCTACCTGATGGCAGAGCCTTCACTCTGGTCAGGAGCCTGGGCTGCACAGTGACCTACAGCCAACTGCATCACAGCCCCAAGCAAATGCTCTCCACATCTGCTGCTTCCCTACCCATACCCACATTTCCCCAGTGAAGATCCTCCAGATATGAGCTTCACCCTGCCAGAGCTGATGCAAATGAATTTGAGGGGGCAGAAGATCTGAGCCTGTCTGACCTGGGGTAATTTGCATTCAAACAAAATAAATCCAGCTCAATTCCCATAGCAATTTTGCTTTGCTATGAATAGCTCAGGCAGCTCCAATAACGAGGAGCTCGGGTTACATCTGATTGCCAGCTGTATTGCTTACTAAGAAGTTAGGTCAGTGGTTCCCAACCTTTTAATTTTTTCCTTGTTGGAGTATACATTGCTGTGGATTAGTTACATGAGAGAGTGGTCACAAGGAACTCTGCAGGGAGCAGAGTATCAGCTTTGCTGATACTCCACATACACAGACATATGCATATGTTGAAATATCTACGTGGGAAGGAGAAAGGGAGTGGAACAAAAGAGCTTAGGCCATTAAGGGAATGGAAAACAAGAAGCAAAGATGGCCTGAGAGTGAGAATGTCGGGCTGGCGCTGGGGTTATCTGGATTAAACTCCCTGCTCTTCAGCATTACAGCTTCTCTGTTCCTTAGGTCTCAGTTTTATAGGCAGGATTTTGTAATCAACACAGAAAATGCTCTTGAGAGACTTGTGAAGGCTCACATCTGACCCTGGCTGGGTTGTTGTGGTAAAGTGCTTCCACCTTCCCCACTGCAAGCTGCAGCCCCAGCCTGAGGATGCCACCCCAGAGCCTGAGCTGTGACCCAGCGAGCAGCTGCACTGAGCAGAGACTCAGGATACAGTGTGTGGCACCACCCAGGGTCCCTGCTGGCCAGGGTCCTGTTCAAAGCCACCATCCCCAAATGTGGCTCTGTCCCTCAGCACATCCCTGGCCAGTGCCAGGTGGCCCCACTGACAGGCAAACACCACTGACCCAGGAACACGCACTGCATCCAGCTGGAGAAGGCTGGCAGGTTTGCTCATCACCGGGAATTCCTGTGCCTTAAGAATTCCTATTTTTCACATGCCTCTAGGGAAGGAGTGTTACTTGGTGTCATGGTTTTAAGGCCAGCTAGAGATGAAACACCACACAGCCACTCCCTCAACCACCCCTCTGTACTGGGGTGGCATCAGTGTGAAAGACAGAGCAATGAAGAATAAATGTCATCCTCTGTTCTTTTGCAGTAATAATCTCTTTGAAGCAGGACAGCAGCCTAGGTGTATCTGAATCTCTTCCCCCCATCCCCAAGAAAAGGTAAAAGAGTGAAACCTTGACTGCAATTCACATGAGTAAACCCAAAATGCAGCAGCAGCATCCCACCAAGCTGAACTGAAATCTCCTCCTTTTCTCAGTTTTCCATAACATTAAGAAACCTGTACAATGGCAACTCCACATAACACTGCAATGACCATACAACATCCTCAGCATCTAGAGCTTATTTTACATGGATATTTGAATAGTTATTTACTAAGATAAATGTAATAACTTACATCTACATCCCATGTCATGAAAAAACCTCCTATTTGCAGGCCCTGTTTACAGTAACAAAATCTGCCTTCACCATATTATATTGCCGTGTGTACCCTGAGTCCAGAGGGTCTTTGTTTTCCTCCTGGAAGCCAAATGCCACCAACCTGCACTGCTCAGCCATTCTACACCCACCTTGGTCCTGCTTTAAAGCTGTGCACACTTACTCACTCCTCTCCCACAAATTAGCCTTAACTTCTATTTTAAGGGAATGATGCCCAAACGTGAGCATGCTCCACTGCTCCAGTGGAGTAAATTAAAATCTTTTACAATTTATGACAAATCCAGCCAGGTTTCCTGCTTCTAATAATATTATAAAGAAAAGTTTGATGAAAAATAATTTTTGGTACTATTTTCTAAATCTCTGTGGCAGAAATAACTGTGATGACATGCAAAACCTGCCACAAAGAGGTCCTGGTTTGGTATAAAATAAAACATACTGCCACAACTGTCTTAGAATGGACACAGAAATACTACCTTAATATTGGTCCAGGTTGTGGTAAGGTGAGGTAAATCCACTCTTCAACCCAATGCATCAATTTACATCTCCTGACATCCTGTCTGTGACGAGATCAGAGCCGAACACAGTATTTGGAGTGTTAACCAATGGTTTCCAGGTATTCAGACCCATGTTTGACTTGTACCCCTGAACAGGCCTGCAGAATTAAACTGGGCATGAAAGGCTAAACTGATTTTGCCAGCACCAGATTTTAGTACAGGCAACTGTATTATGCAACTGTTTAGCAGGGATGAGTCAATAAAAGAGTAAGAGGAAAGACAGTGTGGAGCATTTACTTGCGTCTTTTCATTAAAGAAATCAGTTCAATTATTAAGTGTTAAGTCAGCAAGCACCATTTGCTATGGTTTTCATGCAAGTGAACAACATTTCTTCATAAAAGCATCGTACACAAGAGTGTTTTCAGCACACTACCTTACATATCAGGCTCTCAAATAGTCTGTGGAGCAAAGCTCAAAGTAACCCTGTAATGTTCTCTGAGATCTCAGGAAGCAGGAAAATTTAAGTAGCAAAAGGCAGGTAGTGTCTGAAAGCAACTTTATGTTCTATGAGATATTCTTTATATTAAATTGGTACAAGATATCCAGATATCTATTGGACAGATGTTGCCACTATGTAAAACACTACAGGCCTTCTTATTGAAATAAAGATGCAATGAAGACAAGGGAGATATTTGCTGACAGCTCAGCATGCTGCAAAGTTATAAAGGGATGGCAAAAAGTTATATCAGCAGAAGATTTAGGAGGCAAAATTTCCTAAGCAGCCTGACCTTCTTTCTGCAATGAATCTACTGAACAGTAGGTTAAGCAAAGGTCAGGTTAAGCACAGGTTAAGAAAAAAGCTCCAAGAAGAGGAATGTGCTGCCAGGGTCACAGAGGCTCTGGGATATCAGGGGAGTGTGTGAGAGTCACAGACACTGCAGTCTCCGAGGCAGCTCCTTCTCCCAGGGCCTGGGAGTGCTCTCTGCTCCATCCTGGCACCACAGGACAGGGGACCTCAGCAGGCTCCACACCCCAGCTCAGCTGCTCTCACATCTTAGCCCTTACCTAGGGATCAGGACACACTTGGTCTGCTGAGAACTACTGCATGAGTCAAATAATTAGTACATCAAAGAACACCAACTCCCATAAACAAGAGATAATTTGCCTGCTTTCATAGGCAAGAACTACAGAAGTGAACATGAAAAGTGATAAATGTGGTGCTCCCACTCCAAGTCTCTCTGAAGCTCTGTGTGACCTGCACAGCCTCTGATTTATTATATTCAGATGATATCTGCTCTGCTGGAGCCTGTCCTCAACCCCCAGCCCTCACATGAGCATATCCCTGACTTTTCCCCAAAATAATCTGGCTGCTCAGTGGCCTCCAAAGGGGCACTGCCTGCCCCAAGATTACTGGATGATGGCAGCTCAGCACTCTCTCTGTGCCTCCACACTTTCCTACAGGAGGTTCCACGTGCTTCAGGAACTGAAGTGCAATCCTGCCACTTCCCAGGGTGAATTTGCCCAGTTTAACCCATCTGACCAGACGTGACTATGTTCCTGCAATCCATCTGGATCATCACTCAGTCCCTCCACCTTTTCTTCTTTCCAGGTGGTAACGCAAACAGAGGAAAAGCCAGAAGGAGCTCTTGTGAAACATTTCCTCTCTTCACAGCATGTTACACCACACACTCCTCCCACTGCAGAAAACCAGCAGTGTTAATGTGCTAGGGAAGTAAATTAGGCACAAACAGCACCACGGGGAACTTAAATATTTTGAGTGTATACCATATAATCAGGAAATGCCCACCCTCTTTATCTGTTAGGAACAAGGAAACCGAAAGCTTTGTAATTTTAAACTGCCCATCAGTTGCTGTGAATCAGTCAGGGATCTTGCTGGGGAGAGGTAGCACACACAAGAACACTGGCAAGATAAGAGGGTTGAAGCTACACTCCCCATCCTGTCAGAATAGTTTCAGCCCAAGATTCCACATTTGATCACCCCTCTCCAGGGATTCTCTTTATACACCTCCACTGAGTCCCTCCAAAGGACTGGAATAGGACACTGAAATATCATTGTTTTTCAGATTATTTATATGAATTCTTACAAATTTCACCAATCTGAAATAAATTTGATTTTGTTTTCAAGAGCAAATAAATGTTATAAAATTCTTTATAGATTTAGTTACTTCTTTAACATATTTTAACAAATAATAAAGTCATGTGAGACTGATTTGTAGACATCCTCCACATCATTATTTTTTGCAATAAACCAATACCCCTCCACTTACTGCAAAAAATAAAGGCAAATTACAACAACCTTCACTTTAAAATGCAAGTCCTTTCCTGGAAGAAGTACAAAGGTGTTGATTTAAATCATCACAATGCAGTTACTGAACAGCAGAAGAGACTACAGCCATAAAGGGCATTGCCTTGTGAAACTCTATGGAAATACAAATACATTCATATTTCAGAGACCACGGAGGCTGAACTGCACTGTTCTTTGCAAGACAAAGATTTAAAAAAGTATAGGTACCAATTCAGTGCATTGGTATAGAAAGTATGTATGGATATATAAATTCCTCTTCCTTTTCACTGGCAATTAGGCTAAGCTGTCAGGGCTAAGCATGGAATAACCATGGAGGTATTTTGGAGTATGTGGGCACTGTTCTGAGCAGGCTGATAGTGGGCAGGAAACATTCCCAATGGGAAATACTCCCCATCTTCTGTTAATCCTAACACAGGAGTAGGGCTGTGGAGGCAGAGCAACCCTGGCTATGCACAAATGCTAGTTTGCAAAAGACAGACCTTCATTCTGGGTGAATAACATTCCCTTCTGTTTTGTTTCTCACATTAGAGTGAGTTCCTGACTTTCCCAAACTGCAGTCTTTCAAATGACTAAGTAAATTGTGTGAACAGCCATGAAAAAAGAAATATACTATTCCCTCAGCCCTCGAGCTATTTGCAACTAATTAAGTGTTGTGGTGCTGTTCTGTGCAAGCTAATTTTCAAAGAAATGCTTGGGAAATTACAACAAAAATAAACTTCTGATGGCACTATAACCCAAAAGCTGAGAACCTGTAAATAGAACCAATGCAATACCAGGCCAAGACTACAGTCTGGCACATTTTTGTTCCTAGCTTCAACTGGTAATATATGGTAATATATCAGCTTCTCTCTCTGATTCAGCTGCTGGTTAAAATTGCCCTTTCCTTGCTATTTCATCTGTCCCACAGGCTGCTGGAGAACACAAGCCTTTGTCACCACAGCATTATCCTGATGTTCACTGCACATGGCACCACCTGCACCCTGTTCTGTCCTTGGGATCCCACACACTCTTCATTGAGCAGGACCTGCAGGGCTCTGTGCCTCAGGCAGCTCAAATGACCACCCAGCTCTCTCTGGCAAACACAGGAATCAATTAACCATTGCTGTAAGCTGTTCCCCTTTCTGCCATTACTCAGCTCTCCTACCATGAGCAGGAGATGAAGGAGGTCTTGTCCCCTGCAGGTGTTCTGTGATGCCATCTGATGATATCCCTGCACATTTTCACAGCTCAGAACCTGCCAAGTCCATCTCCAGTCTAACAAGGACAACAGGCCTCAAAAGCTACCATCCTCTTTCATTCCCTTCCCCAGGCCTGACTTCATCAGGACTTGATTTGGATTAGGCCAAATAACCTCTTTCCTTTGACTCGTGGCTTTGTATTTTGGTGGCCACTGCACTTCCTTTGCTCCTTCATTGTGAGGATGCTCTGGCAGCAGAGTGGAATGACAACCCTTGCCTCCAGTGCACTGAAACCTATCTGCCAGCTGCGGGCACTGCATGCCAAGCTCTTGGGTGCATTTCTAGCAGCAGTGGCAGCAGCTGGTTCTCTGGAATACTGCCTGAGCTCCTGCCTCATCTCACTCCTGGCTGTGCTGCTCTGAGCAGTCCATGAAAGCAGCAAGGCTCAGCCTGCAGTTGGGTTTTGCCCTTCAACACAGTTTCCTTCCATCTAACTTCTGAGCCAGTGAAATCTGATTATACAGCACCACCCTGGGTTACATCCAACATGCATTTTGGGATCTGCCAGGAGCAACAGACACGCTTCAGTGTCTCGACGAGCCAGTGGTGCCTCCCCTTTTCAAAATAGCCTCCTAAACCAAACAGCAATTGCAGCAATGCATCCCAAAAGAGTGGGATTGGCTCAAGGGCCAAGATGATGCAGGGAGGAAGAAAAGACACCTCTCCCGAGGCCAGGTTCAGATCCAAAGCAGCCAGCAAAAAACTTTTTTACTCAGCAAAAGAAGCTTTAGATGAAGTCCATAAACCAGCAAACACCTGCCATTGAGAGTGGACAAACTGGGCTGCAGCAATCAGCAGACAACAGCAGCTCACTGCTGTCTCAGACCAGAAATTATCTTTTTTCTGCCCCTTTCCTCAAGCTTTTGCTGCTTGGGGCAGGATAACAATCCAATCACCAGTATGTGAAGTCAGTAGTGTAAAAATATCCATATGGCCTCCAGCATGAAGAGAAGCAGCTGACAGGGAAAGCCTGGAGCTCCTGTTGTGGCAGCCTCTACCGTGGTTGCAGAGATGTTTATTACAAACAACAAAATGTGGAGCAGACTACAAAAATATCCTTTATCAGAAAAAGTAGCAAGAAAGTACAAATGTGACAGAAGCATTTTTCTTGTCTATGCCATAATCATCCACAGTGGACTGCAAAAAAAAAACCATCTCTGCCCTAGCCCAAGACTGTCATTTTAACATTTAATTTGTACCTGCATCTAACAAAACAAGTAATATAACCTTCTGTCAAGTGTTAACAAGAAATGACACTGGGTAGCCATATGTTTAAGGAAGTTTAAACTTTCTTGTCCAATGCTGCATTACAGCATTTTTACCTATCCCTCACCATGACCAGCTTATACTTTAGCAGCAATACTAACTTGAAATATTTCTTGAGGTTAAGTCTAGCCTAATTTTAAGGCATACTGATTTGATGACTTCTTCCTGAAAAACAAAAACAGAATGAGTGTGTGGCATAAGACAGGCCTGGTCAAGACAGAATTATTTTTAAACCTTCAGTCTTTTCACTGAAGTGCAAGAATTTGCACAAAGAAAACCTGTTTTTAATTTCATTATTTAAAAAGAACTAATCATATTCTGGTGTTATATAAATTCTATATCTCATGGCAAAGAAACTGCAGGTCTGAAGAGTAATCCATGTTTCACTACTTTGTGTACTCTGCCACAGAATATAATATTACATTCTTAAATTAGTTGGAAGCCACACTGTGCTGCAGAGTATAAAAACAAAAGTGAGGGCTCAAGCTAGGTCAAGCATATTTTGTAGAGGTCCATTAAAAATCTCATGCCATTAATATTAATAAAGATGTTGAGACAAAAAAGTCCTTCAATTAACATATATTAGGCAGGCAGGCAGGCACAAGCATTCAAGTGATCCCACTGTGAACAGCAAGGATCCAACCCTCAAAGAATAAAGCCCTGAGTGTGCTGTGTACAGAGTGGGGCAGCCTGAAATGTGAATGCCCAGGGGAGTGAAAAGGCAACACCCCATTGTCTCTGCAAGCAAATATCACTTTATTGCCTCAGCTTCCTCTTCTATTAAGCAGGTTTGTGCTGGGCCTTGTTATTGCTGTAGGAATAACTTCAAGACCTATTAACTTTGCCATCAAACTCTTGTATTTACCATTTTTTGGCAGAAACTAGCTGGGCAGCCACATAGAAGATTCAGGAAAAGAATTTTCATCTGACTGTCGAAGTTGTTTGCAGATTTCCCCAGCTTATGAACTAACATTGTAAAAAAAGAAATTAACTTGCATGTTCCAGAAATTACTCTGGACAATAATGGTTCCCACGGTACCAAGCTTCAACCATCAAGACTCATTCACTTGCATCTGACCTGATTATTTGACATTTCTTCACCCTCATTCTTGGTGACTTCCGAGCATGATAAACAATAAAAGGTTACTGATGTCAACCTATTGTGTGCCAGGATGTTGTTCTCATCTAACACAGAGTAGAGCCAGCACTGAAGCTTAATTAATACATGTTTGTAAACTGTGCTGAGCTGCAAGGCATTATGATTTCAGGTTTCTTCTGTAAATGTTTACCTCAGAGCTTTAGTCAATGCTCCACTGTCTGAACCCAAGATAAGTTCTGCTTCCATCAGCTATTCACACAGCTGGTCAAATCACTGTCAGAGCAAATCAATAGGAAATTCCTTTAGCATACTGTAATTTATGGTAGACCTGCAGCAACAGAATTGGGATTAAAATGGGATAAGAAAAGGCAAGAAAGAACCAACATTTCTGCTCCCAGTGACATGATCAAAAAGACAGAAGAAAACCTTGTTTGCAATGGAATTATCCATTAAAATTCAATTCAGATACCACTTAAGGGCTAGTCAGAGCCTTCCTAACACAAAATGAGTGTTTTTTAGAAAAGAAAATATATTGAAGCCTGAGTTTCAGCTGCTAAAACTCACTGTAGGTCCACTGCCAGCTCTCACTGCAGAGATAACTAAGTTTAACCCCTCTCCTGCCAGCTCACTGGGAGAAGACCATGACAAAGTGAGGCACACAGAGTTCCTGGAAAGCAGGTATTTTCTAGAAAATCCCTAGCAAGCTAGATCTCTGTAAGTCAACAACAGAAGATAATGAAATCAGAAGCAAATTGCTCCAAAATGAGAACTGACTGATATATTATGGGCATCACCCCTCTGGATGCCCTTGTCTAGCACAGCTCCAGCATTTGTCTGGTTCCATGGGCTGTGAATTCCCAAACCACAGGTCTTTAGACCTCCAGTCTTCCCTCCTGTTTGCAGTAGTAGACAGCAGTCCCAGGGATCCTCTCTTTCAAAGCGTAAAGAACATGCTGTACAGCAAAAAGATAAACCCATCCCTAAGAACATGCAAATTAGAAAATATTATCATAAATATTTCACGGGCTTAAACACAATATCCACAGCAAACAAAACCTTTAGGTGCCAAAACATTGGAGGGACTTATGGAGCTGGTGACAGAACTCCCAGTGACCATCCAGACACTGAGCAGACCACAATGAATCAAAGTCAAGCTCCCAGCTGAGTGGAAGTGTACAAATCACAAAGCTGTCATCATGATCAGGGCTCTGGTTCTGCAGAGAGGGTAAGGAGAGAATAAACTTGGGGGAAAAACAATGTTTAAGGACAGTTCTGATACCACTATTTGCTCAAATTAAGTGGACTGTGTGGAGGCCAAGGCACAACCAAGACACTTCTGTGCTTCCCACTCCTCTTCCATGGGTCAGGTACAGAGCTCCAGGAGTGGGCTGCTTGAGCTGGACTTGAACTCCAGTTTCACAGACTGCCATTGTGTTTTGGGTAAACAAAAGCCTTTACACAGCAGGTCTGCCAACCTGGTATCTTCCTCAAACACTTCTGAAGTGGAGGAAGAAAAGGGGGAAAGACACAAATAAAACCTTGTTTAGGTTAATTAGTGACTTAAAGCTGCCATTAGTTATTGAAATCTGCCCCTAAAAAGAGAACTATTTCTGATGTGCAGCAGTTCCCAGCTGTGCAGAAGAGAATACACTGCCTCCCAGCAGCAGAGATGGTACAGCCCACATGGAAATAGTGGCGCTGAAAATAAAAATCCTCACGACATCAAAGACATCCTGTTATGAAGGGGTCAAGTCTGTGCAGGCAGGTCATCCTCCCCTGACCCTCACAAGGGCATTTGTCTATAAGCTTCTCTCTAATGGACTAGGGGAAGTGTGGGAACTAGATTTAGTGGAAAGGCTTTGCTAGAGCAAGAAAAACATTGATGTTTTAACCATGGACAGAGACCCCTGATTCCTTTGGAAATGATGGTTAGACTGCTGCTTAACAAGAAGGGCCAGGATGAGCTGCCTGTCTCTGTACAAATGGGTGGCTCCTTGTTTCTGGAAAAGCACTGCAAGGATGCAAGCAGAGGTGCCCACAGCAGCCTGAAGTTTGGCTGGAAATACACCAGTGAACCATTTCCATGCTCTGCTGCCAACTGAGCAATAACAGGGCAGGCACAAGTGACACAGGAACAGCTCCTGTGGGCACTCAAGAGCTTTTGGGCAGCCACAGCCAACTCTGTTCAGTTTCCTCTATGTTTTTTAACACTCCAGGTTTTTTAATATAAAACCAGAAAGAAATGAAAACCTCTATTACTTTTTCTGCCACGCAGAAGGAGATTTTTTTCTCACATTAATCCTCTTTAATTCCACTTCTTACCTATCAGGAATCAGTAGTGCCAAAACACCTGGGATAACACTGCCTTTGTCTTGCAGAGCTAAAGGCAGAGTTAAACAGAAAGCTTATCAGATAGATATGGAGAAGGTTGATCAATAACCTAATGACACAGGTCATCACCAGTCAGGTCAGTGCAGACACCAGAAACACAGTGTCTTGTATGTTTCTAGTATAAGTTTCAATATCCTCAAGAATATGACTTTTTACCATTGTCACCTCACTTTCCTGTATATATTTTTCTTATTTTCGTATCTACCATATTATGGAGTAATGGAATAATAATGGAAAAATATTCATCAAAACAGTGGACAAAAGGATAATCCTGTAAAACACAGTTTGTGTTTTATAAAGAGCAGAGATGCAATGGTTTGTGACTATAAACAAAGTCACAGAACTCCCATGCAAGATGCTCTTCATGTTGTGCTGGTACCGTGGCAGAAAGTACAGGATTGGTGTATTGACTTTTGGGTGGAATAAAAACATCCTTAAGAATGAGAAAAATCACCAGCTCTGTACTTAGCTTCTCCTCAAGGTCCCACTGGGCCAAATGTTGTTGTATTTTTATAGCTGTTGCTTTCTAAAGGACCCTCATTGCAAACAGCAATTATTCTGTCCTTTCACCAGCAGCCTGGCTCACTGAGTTTGATGGCAGTTTGTCTGTGTAAGAACCCTGGGATGTGTCTCAACACATTTAACTGGACTTAAAGTGTGAGCTCTAGGAATAGGAGGCTGCTGTTAGCATCACCTTAAATAATGCTAATACCAGGTGCAATTAAATGACTACAAAGAGAGTACATGAGTTGCCTGGCCTGCCTGCCTCTTAGGTGGTCAGACTGCATTAAAAAGCTTTAATTTTGTGGCTTCTTTGACACTTTGAGCATAGCCCTGCCCTCAGACACACACACCCCCTCCACTGAATTAATACATCTCCTGTCTATCTCTCAGTGCTACATCTATAACCCCTCCTGTCTAGAATCCTCTGACAGCTCCACGAGTGTAACATGATTCATCCCTCCCTCCTCTTTCTCTTCCCTTGACTAGACACTAACAAACAGAACAAGCCTGGAGACAAGAGAAAGAGGCTTCTTATAATGACACATTGAAGCACATCTTGCCAAAATCAGAGGAGGGCATCACTACTTCTTTAACTGAGGTATGTAAATCAAAGGGAGCGAGTGGCCCACACCCACCTCTGCTGGGAGCAGGCACAGCCTCTCAGGCCTCCATGCTAGGGCTGAATTTGACCTGGATGGTCAAACTGTGTATCATATAGTTTTAAAGGACCTGAACTGTTCCACTGAACTGTACTTGCTTTTTCTCATCCAAAATACAAACACATCTTCTCTGTGATGGAATGGAAGGAGTTCCTTGCGTTGTATAAACAGTTCCTTCCTCTGAGCACACATTTTGTATTTGCTCCAGACCTTCACCTGTGTCCTGTACCCAACACTTGCTGCACAACAAACCACTCATTCCTTATGGTCACCAAATTCCTATGTTGTGTTGGATTATAAACTTGGTTGACTTTGCAAGAGTTCGTGTTCACGAGGAGAATGAACTTCTGCTCTCAAAAGCACAGTTATAAATTACTTTTGAGAATGTCTCTGCAATACAACTGGAGACCTCTAAGGTTCTCTTGTATTCTGCCCTGATTTACTGTGGGACTGCAAACAACTCACATTATACAGGAGATTCTGTACACATAAACCTAAGGTAAGGAGACAGGAAGGGGACAAAAACTGCCCTATAAAGAGAAACAAACAACACACAGCATCACAGACTAGGCAGGCAGCAGTAAAACTTTTAGATGCCATCATGGAAGTGGAGTTAAAAATGGTGAACCTACAAGAGATCATTTTTAATGCCGATTAAACAGCACAACATGGATGAGAATGGGAAAGAGGGAAAGAGGAAACAAGTAGGAATATAGACACACACTGAGTAGGTTCTAAAAAAACCAATTTCTTATTCTAACAGTGGCCAGCATCATCTCATTCAGGAAAACTAAAATAACACTGTATTCTGTGGATTTGATATAGTCTGCCACCCAATAAGCTAGCTAAAGGCAATTATAACTAATAAGTAATAATAAATTACTAAATAATACTAGAAATAAAAATAGAATAAATAAGAATTAGCTCAAATCAGGATTTGCGAAAAAAAGTTGAATTTGGAAAGAACAAACAGTTTAAACTGGAGAATGTAAATGGGATGAAGCAGCAACATATAACAGTAGCCTGTAAATACCAATTGGGAGAGTACAAGGCACTGAAGGAAACTCCAAAATGTCATGCAGGAATAACACAACAGGTTTGTTAAAACAATAATGAATATCAGTGGAGAAAAATGTAAAAAATTTTGCATTAATTTCCATTTGGGACACATTAAGATGATGCTAAAGAGAGAAACTAGCTTTGCATTTACTAACCAAACTCATTGTCCCAAAGTTGTTAAGAGTTAAAAAATGACCTGTAAGAATGCATTAGCAAAATAGGTGAAAAAATTGTCATAACTTCTGTGGAAGGAATGTATCATGTTCTCCACAGAAGGTCCAGAACAGAGTTTTCATTTAAAAAACAAGTAAAAGCACCACTTTTTTGCTGTATAACAAATGCTCCAGCAAGCAGAGGTTGCCAACTGAAGCAGAAAAGGGCAGAGGACAGAAACAGGCAAGTTTCCAGCTGAAAGCCAAAGCACCTAAACACTTTGATGATGAAAAGAGGCAGTACTCACAGAAAACTTGTGCACAGTCTCCTGAAACGCTCACTTACTGTACTAGAGACTTGTTCAGATAAAGATCCAGCTCTGCTTTCTGACACACCAAGAAAATTGTGTTGACTGATGGAAACATTTGGTCTCAAATCAACAAATCAGCATAAAAACGTGGGGCCTTCCTGTCAACTAAGCCATTAAAAAGTAATATACACACATCTCTTAACAGATCTAGACCAAAGCAACAAATTCTTGCTCCTTTCCAGTGTTAAGTTAAGGTCACCCTGCCTAACAAACCATTTCATATAGACTCTCCCCAAAGTCTCCTCTGCAGGCACTGGCAGATAACAGACAGCTGAATGACTGAATACTCTAGGTCATCCAAAAAATTAGATCAAAGAGTCCCCGTACTCTATTGAAATGCAATTGCTTCCAAATCACATTCTGGTGTTCCAGGCTTGAAAGAATGGGTCACTGCAGCTTTATTGTAGAGAAGCTATTGCTAATGAAAGGAACAATGGAAAGATTAGTGCTACCAACCATATAGAAGAAACACCACTTTCGGTTTAATTGCAGTGAACAAAGAAAATAGGAAAGAAGGGCAACCAAGTGACAAAAGTAGTTGGTGAAAAAGGATATAGAAGCTATTCACAAGGTTCTCTTGATCAGAGCACAGCGTCCAGACTTAACATATGATTACTGAATTTGGATCCCAGCGAAAAGTGACGTGGGTGTCATTACAGACAGCTGACGACATCTTTAAGAGGGCAGCCTTGTAAACTGAAAGACTCAGGATCCTGTTGGTAATTTGCCTGGGATTCATTAGGTGCACTGAAATTAATAGATGGATAGGGAGAGAAAGGAACAATTATACTTTGGGGTACATACCCTACAGGAGATTATTGTAAGCAAAGGTTTGCTTCATTTACCAGATTAAAATAACAATTTAAGGTAAAATCTATTGAACCTTGGAATTAATTAAAGAGATTCTACTTATTGATAATCCAGGTCCTTCCATAAGTTTGTTCATACCACAATATTTATTCTCTTTTGATCAGTTTCTGGATCTTTTCTAAGTGAAGCTTACCAGTCATAACAACCTCTGTGTCGAGACAGTGGTAAAAGATCCATTTCATTCTCAGTTAAGATCACCACATTCTGCTCCTCTGTGACCTGAGGCAGGCTTGAACCTTCCTTCTCCAGACAAGACTTGACAAGCCCAACTTCACTTAGCTCAGAAAGCATGTTAAAAACCCAGACATGGCCAAACAGGGGAGATCTCCCAAACTGTACCTGCTGTGTGTAGGTAGAGCACTTCCCATAGCAAAAAGACAAAACACTGCAATGAGTGAAAACAGGGAATTTTTCTGAGTAAATCTGGTAGAAGATTTTGATTGTTCACAAGCAATTGTAAACATGAGGCTTCCATGAATACAACTAAGCATATTTGGATATTAACAGTTCAGCATTAGAAACACAACTTTAAAAGCAAAAGAAAGCTTCAATCCAGTTCCTGGCACCTGCTCTAAACTCACATTTGCAACTGTTCAAATGAACTGTAAAAATCCTCCAACTTGCTGAGAGGGAAAAAAAAGAGTACAGCATTCAAAATATAACCCAGACTACTTCAACCAGTTATCAACAGCCCTTCCTAATGAACAGGCTTCTCAAGTCACTGATTCCAGTTTCAAAGGAAACACTGGCTGTCTCAAGTGCTCCTTCTTTGGTCCTGTCACACAGTTTAATAGCCCTTAGAGACAAGTACCTTTGCAAAACAGATTTCTAGAGGGTGACCCAACATATCCTCTGGACCTTTTGTCAACCACAAAGCACACAGATGACTTCATATACTTGCCACTAAATGTCACTGCCTTCCTCTGCAGCCACAGCAGACTGCTTTGCAAGTGCAAGGGATTAAGCCTAAAAAACATCCTTAACTATTAATTCTGTAGATGATTCTCCTAAATTACATCAGTAAAGCCTTCTCTGCAAGCAATGAGCACTGTCAAACGTATTTCAAAAAAAATCACCTGTGAGTAACGATTTTTCATGAACTTGGCTGACAGCCATAAATGGAAAATGCACAATGATAATATTTAACACACTCATAAGAGATCAACTCATCAAGACTTGTAAACCCAAATAAGGCTTGAATTATCAAAGGAAACAAAGGGAAATTGGTTCGTAACTCCTGCCAAGCAAGGAAATTCACCCTTCCTTAAAGTAGCTGACAAACCTAGATATAATATTATTTTTTCACAAGATTCTGGATTGATTTTTTTTTCCTTTATTCATAGCAGTTCACAAAGGCAGGAAGAACTTTTACTTAAGAGTAAGCAGAAATGCATAAACTATCACAAACTGCAACAAATTGCTATGGGATAATTACTAGGACTACCAGCCAGTCTTCTGGTTTTTTTCCTGAAAGACTGTAATCAAAAAGTACAAAGGTCTTGATGCAGTTCATTGGCTGTAACCAAATCTCTTCTGTTAAATACAATAGCAACTAGGGACACTAGAAAAATCTGCAAATGGTGTATAGCACCCTGAATATCATATGAATCACATACCTTCAGCTACTATTCCATATATGAAAACACTTTTAAGGCTGATTTGTTTTAAATAGACACTTACCAAGCCTACACACGTAGATATTGCTACCGAAGAGGTGCTATCATTCCTTATAAATCCCTGGTAGAAACACTGCTCAATTTCATGTTCCTGAGAATTTGACACTCCATCTTTCCCGAGTACCTGGACAATAAAACTGTTGCTTAAAATGGTTGAAGGTTTAAGCTCTAAGTGAAGTTCCTGTCCAAATGCTGAAAATTTGTAGTGCAAGGAACTCTTTGAACTCTGAGTTGATCTCTTTCTCCTAGTACTGTGCAAAACATCATGTGAAATGTACGATCCACTGGCATCCACTCTGACAGGTGTCACAAACACATAATCTGCAACGATAAAGAGTTGGCCATCAGCTCTTGCATCCCACAAACAAGGCACTCTGACACGGTATCAGGCATTCATTCCCCATGACATGGAGCTTTCCCTCGTTTTGGGGCTGGCCTGCAGGCTCTGCAGGCTCTGTGTGTGTTGTCTCGCCTGCATAAATTCACCCCCGTAAGTCACACAGGCTGAGCCTGTGTTTGTTTCCTTTGTGCCCCACTGAGAGGCACAGACTAACTAGCATAGCTGTGAACATTCCCACAACTGCTCCTCTGAAGACATTTGTCATCACCAGCAGATCTGTAGATTTTCCCCTCCCCCTGTATTAATTGCTGTCAAATGTGAAGGCTGCTCTGCTTTGAGAGGCTTTTCCCTTCCCTAAGAATGCAGCAAATATTGTATCACTGTAGGGCTAGCCATGACCGAGACTTTGCAGAACTGTGCCACTTGTTCAAATGGATTAAAGGATTAATTTATTAATGCCTTAACTGAGTGAGATCTCATCTCTTTGTAGTGACTTGATTAGACTGGGTTTCAAATTGTAACTGACCTTCAGCAGAAAGAGATTACATCCTACCTAATAACCTTTTGTTAGCCTTCGCTAATTGCATATCAAAGAAATTTATTGTTTTGGATAAAATATGCAAAAAATTAAAGAACTATTTTTGAGAACACCAAAATCTACTCAGAACCACCTAAAAAGGCGGGGAAAGAAGCCATAATTCATCTGGCTGTATAAGCAGGTGCTTCACTTGTGGTATTTTGCCATTGGTGTTGACCTAATCAAGCAAGGATTACCTGTGTCCCAGAACCAGGGTCTGAATTTTAGCTGATTCCTGAACTAGGACCTTTGCACCTATCCCCGGTTACCTGAGTAATTATGCTGCGTGAACTGCTTCCCAACCCCATTTCATTTGAGCTGTGTTTCTCTGTGGATACCTGTAGGTGTCCATACACTTGACAAAACAATTAATTGCTCTTCCTAAATTGAGAGAGCACCATTCAAAAAAGAAACCCCCTCCTTCTTGTATTGTAACAGATGTTGCAAATACTCTCAATCAATCTCTTTGCCTGAATAGACTTTATTGAACACACATTAGGCTGAAAACCTAACCACTGATAGGTTGCTTTTCCTTAGACAGTGGAAACAATACATCAAGAGCTTTCACTTTCCTCGAGTGGTGTTAATCAACGGCAGAAGTTGAGGACACTAAGCAGGCTGGTGGCCAAAAAATGCAAGCAGCTGCTGGAGAGAGGGAATCCCCCAGTGAGCAGACCATGGGGTGCAAGAGGGTTTTCCTTTCTGCACCCTGGTGTGGTTCTCTATTGTACTTTGTTTCTACTCACACACAATACACAGCATATACTGCACTTCAAAAGTCCCAAAGTCATCAGCATCTACGTGTTAGTCCCTGCAACCTGGGAACAAACAGCTCCTGAGCTCCCACTCACACAAGCCCTTTCTCTCCAGGTTTTTTCCCCTGTCCCACACAAATCTTTGCATTACTTTTGTCTCACTGCTTCCACAACAGACACATGAGGTTTTGCTGTTGTGGCTACACACACATTCATCTTTCCAGTCGCACATGGAAACGTGGATGTATTTACCATCTCATTCATTTGCTTTGCTGCTACATATTGTTCCTTTCAGCTTTAGCACACAGGGCTTAACAAGTTAATCCCTGCCCATAGTTCACCATCCCATAGTAGCCAGCCTGCTTGCACTTTATGCTCCCCAAACACTGTGACTTCTTCCCTCTAAACATTCAGTCCACCAAAAAAAAAAAAAAAAAAAAAAGCATCCATGCAAATCTTCACATACACAGACACAGAAAGAGCTATACAAACCATGAGTCAATTCACTGATGCTGTCACTGGTTAAAGTTGCTGCATGAGACATGCAACAGAGGCAGCACAGCTGAAGGGTCTGCAAGAGAAAAAAAATAAAAAAGAGAGAGAGAGAAAAGGAGTATTGGGCGAGATTTCCTCGACAAGGCAAGGCAGAAAGACAAGGCACCAGAAAGTGCAGTAACCTGGTATGAAAGCACACTAGGCGACTGCAAAAGAAAGTGCTCTCGACCTGCCTTTACAGTGCTTCCAAGCCACGGGAGAGTCTGGAATTGCATGGAGCTGCCGCCGAGGATCGCAGCAGGTAAAGTCCAGACGGCCAGCAGGAGACAGTCCATGTTCCGCCGCGCACCTGGCGGGTGCTACCTGCTCCCCGGAGCGTGCGGCGGCAGCTCCCGCCCGCCCCGCATGGTCACCTGGGCGCTGCCCCGCAGCCGCTGCGGCGGCCGGCGGAGCGGGAGAGCGGCCCCAGGTGAGCGCGGCCCCGGCCGGCGGAGCGGGGAGCGGCCCCAGGTGAGCGCGGCCGCGGCCGCCCGAGCGCGCTTTAAGCCCCGCCGCCGCCGCCGCCGCCGCGGGGCAGCGCTGCCTCCGGCGCCGCGTCTGGCGCGGCCGCACCCGGGGGCGACGCGGGGCGGGCGGGACCGACGGGGCGGAGCGGGGCCGGGCCGGGCGGGACGGCGGGCGGGAGGCACCTGGGGCCGGGCACGGCCAGCAGCGGCCGGGGGAGCCGGGCACGGCACGGCACGGCACGGCACGGCACGGCACGGCACGGCACGGCACGGCACGGCACGGCGGGGTAAGGCGGGCGCACCTGCGGGGGTGTGCGGGCAGCGGCGGAGCTGCGCTGCGGGGCAGAAGGGGGGGGCAGGCCCGCAGGGGGTGGTCACAGGATGGTCGGGCTGGAAGGGACCTCGGTGGACCAGCTGATCCAACCACGGTCATCCCAGAGCACGGAGTTGTCTCCGGACAGTTCTGGCATACCCCCGCTGAGGGACAGTCCATCCTCTCTGGACAATCTTTTCCCGTGCTCAGTCACTGCCCGGGGAAAAGGTTTCTGCCTCATGCCCAGGTGGAACTTCCTGAGCATCAGTTTCTGCCCATAGCCTCTTATCCCATTGCCAGGCACCACCAGGTAGCGCCTGGCTCCCTCCCTTTGGCACTGCTCCTTCAGACACTCGGCACTACACCTTCATACACTGATGAGATCCTCTCTCTTTGCAAAGACCAGAGTTCTGTGAGGATGCTGGGAGAAGGAGCACTGTCCAGGACCAGCTATGCAGCTTCCACCACTCACTTGGAGAGAATGTGCTGTTATTTTTTATTTTTAAAAGTCCCATCTTAAGGAAGACAAAGAAACAGATCACAAAAATGTTAAGGGTTACAAAATCACAAAATGTTGCCTGTGAAACAAACACAGCTGTGTCCAGGTACTGAACACTGATGTCCATCAAGGAGCTGACTTCCACATAGGGGTTCACAAGTATTGAGTCAAACACAGCACCAGGTTCTCGTCCCAACCAATGCAGTTGTGCTATTACACACTCCCATCTACAGAAAATGCCAATAAAGGATCAAAGATCTAAATAATCTAAAAACTAACAAGTATTGAAGTGGATGGGACTGGTCCAGGCTGGAAATCAACACAGAACTTCTTTCTGATGATTTTGGCTGCACTTGGAGAAGTGTCCCTCACCTCATGATCTCCCGTTTGTGCCACAGAATTTTCCAGTATGTGTCTCAGTCCAATCTCACTCAAAATCTCCCCTGTCCCAGTCATACGGTGAAAATAGACAGTACCTGTGTCAGTTTAAGGTGCCTCTTTGCTCCAGTTGGCACAGGAGCTTGCAGAGCACGATGGAAGCTGAGGTGAGATGGAGGTCATCCCCTCTACCTGTCTCCTTCACCAGAGGTTTCATGGTAACTAGTCTGGGGCAGTGGATTAGACAGATCTGAGATATTTTCCCTTCAAAAGCATTTCCTGTCTTTAAACATTAAATAAGTTCCCAGGCAGGGAATTTCTACTCCACCTCTCTCTATTTCCCAGCAGGTTTTACATTATCACCTTGCTGAATATATTATGATAAAGTTTCAAGATTTTTTTTAATAGTGCACCTGCCACCTCCCACCGAGTATATTCCAATGAAAGAGCTGGCCACAGGTTTATGAGGGTCCCAGTGGAGCAGAACACATAAAACATGCTGTGCATGGCAGATAATAGGAGAAAAATATAAAATTACTGGGCTGTAATTTTGTTATCAGCCCTCAACACCCTGAACAGACAGACCTGACTGTTTTCAGTAGACTATCTGACCAGATAGACTGACATTTAATTTGCTGTGAGACGAGAGAAATAAATACAATTCTCTAGCAACTACAAGAATTGCTTAAGAAATAAAAACACAACTTTCAGCGTAAACCTTGCACCACTAAAAGGAGGTTTGCTCTGGGTTTCTGTAGAGTTAAGATTTCATCCTGGGGATTTATAGTTTCTGGGTATGATCAAAGAAGAAGAAAAAAAATGTGACACTGCTTTGCATGACTATAAATGACATGCATCTAAATTTGAGTTGGCATTAGGCAGGGGACCCCAACCTTTCCTGGCCTGTAGGCAGCAACATTGATCAGTTAACATGCTCAGACAACATCATCCTTTGCTCCCCGAGTCAATCAAGATCCCAGCCGTGATGGTCGTAAACATCAGAGAATCCTGCAAGGCAGCTCGTTCCATGTGCAAACACACCATGCAAAACATCAGAGAAAACCAAAGCTCCACAGCCAGCAGTGGAGTAAACAATGCAGTCAGAGGGGAGCTTTCCTCCCCCCTCTCCTGAGCAAGTCCTACCTCAGATGAGCACAGACACAGATTCCCTCAGAGACAGCCATTGCCACACTGCAGTCTCATTGGGCTCTATCCTCCCTAAGCTCTCAGGCTGGATGCTCCCACCAATTTGTTTATGCTGATCAGTTTAGTCAGGTTCTTAATAGGTCATTATTTTTCCCTACTAGTTTGTATCCACCTGTTCTAATTGTGTTCTACCTATGTGAGAAACTCCTTTATTACCGAGGAATCCAAGGAACTGTGCAGAGGCAGTAGAAGGTTGTCACCCTTGAGCAGCATTGCCCTGCAGGTAGCAATTCCTTTCTTGGGGAAGGATCCCCAGCATAAAGTGATCAGCTACAGACCCCAGCTCAGGAAGTCAGGATTTCTCTCAGAGCTGCAACAGAGAGGAGGGGATTGCTGCTCCACACCAGCAGTGAGTTACTGCTCCACTTTCCCCACACCACAGTGACAAGAGCAGAGCCCATGTTTCACCAGAATGTTTCAGCCCCTCTCTAGACAGACCACACCTGCATAAAGCATCTATCCACATTCTCAATGTCTACATGCAAATGGATATTCTTGTTTCCCCTTGTGAGCATATCAGAGAAAACTGATTACTATTTTTCAGAAGTCTGTTCTTTCTAATTCTGAATCTTTCTTTTCCAATAAATTTTCCTAGAATTTTTTTCCCCAAGAATTATACTGTCAAGGCCATCATGATAGAGTGAAGCTGCACACAGAACTCACGTGGTTGTAGCTGCCCCATCTCTGGAATTGTTCAAGGCCAGGTTGGACGGGGCTTGAATCAACCTTGTCTAAAGGAAGGTGTCCCTGCCCCTGGCAGGGGGGTTGGAACAAGACATCCCTTCCTATCCAAACCATTCTATGGTTCTATGATTCTGTGCTTGCAGACAGTCATGCAGGAGAAATAAGCCCTGGACTAAAATGCCATTGTGTTTGTTTTGCCATCTTTGTTAGAGCAAACTCTTCATCATGTGGGAGGGACATTTGTGACCACTGAGAGGAGCAAACGATTCACAGAAGTCTGAAAGCTGTCAATCTAGATTATTTTCCAGATTGATCTGTATGTAAATTAATTTGTATAATTTATACCATCATTTATGCCACAATTAAATATGGTTGGATGACTGGAGGCAGACTACTTCCAATGGGCAATGGTGCAGGGAGGGCTCATTTTAATCAATATTCAGTGAATATGCATAGTAGAATCAGAGCAGAATTTTCTTTTGCTAACTCACCATTCAGATTCTGCAACTGTCCATTCCTACTTGACCATTTCTGGGACCATTGCTTGCCAAATTACATACTTGTTGGGTTACTTCAGGATATGTATGAGCATCCCATATGATTCTTCCAGTTCAATCTTTATGCTCTCTTTGTGTTTATCCTCACGAAGAAGTTTCACTCTTGTGAGGCACAGAAGCCCTCTGCCTTCATTTCTAGTGAGTGGTGATTAACTACATGCTGGGTGAAACTCTTTGCAGAGAAGTCTTCCTGGAAACCCCTTTACAAATGACCCTCTTTAGAATGAGCTGGTAGTTTTTAAAACCCATCAGGTTCATCTTTGTCACAATTTGAAGAGGCCCCAAAGTGAAATTATTCTCCAAAGTTGGTTGTGCTCCATACACACCACAACTGCTAAGGAGGCTTTTCTTTCCCATTACATTTTTCATTCATAATCTCAAGGCATTTTGTGAGTTTATATAATTTGTCTAAAGAGTTCAGCAACTGTTACTCAGTTGTAGCAGGACAAGACTGCTGGTTGAAAGAAATAGGAACAACTTAAAAAGACCTTGGGGAAGGGTTTGTATGGATTTACTGCAGTTGCAGGGATGTGCTCAGCTGGTATCAAATCCCACTGGCACAGCTATCTGTACTTTAGCTAAACCCATGCACTACTGTACAGTTTAGGAAGAGGCCAAATCCTTTCAACTGGCGTGACTGATGGCAGCTCCTGTCTCTGGCTGGGTTAGAGAACCTGAGAAGATGGTCTTTGGTATCCTCCCTGCCAGGACGATGCTTTGTGTAGAGAGGAGGCTGGGAACAGAGAGAGCTGGTGCCCCTCAGGTTTGGGCTGAGGGCACATCCTGACACACCGATGGTCTGAGGACACTGCTCAGCCTCCCCGCGGCTGCAGCACCTTCAGCACTTGCTCTGACCTCCACAGAGCAGGGTAATGAAGTACCAGACAGTACTGCATGACAGCAGATCCAGTCCTGCACCGTCCTCCTCCCCCCTCCACCCCAAATTTTAAAAGCCTACTCTCATAAATAGAAACTCCGAGGACTCCTTTGTTCACTTCCACAAAATCTGAAGCTGACTACAGTGTTCTGAGGAATGGAAAATGCTAGTCTAGCATGTTCCCAAAAGCATGTGTCTGCATTTCTAACCAGTGTCCAGTTTACCATATGAGCTACTGGAATAGAGTTGCTTTTGCATGATGGCTAATTGCATTTTTCAGTGACACACAGCACAGGCTATACCATGTCACTGGTTATTCTGTTTATGGGTAACTCTATTTCAGCTGAAATGAAAACACATAAGTAACAAGAACATGTACTGGTTGACTTAGTGTAGTTCCTCCATTAATTCCTGATCCTTAAGGGCCTGAAAGTTCACAGAATAAAATTCCACTGTCTCACCAGTTTCTCTATTAAATTCTGCTTTCTGCAGAAGCCTTAAAATGTGGTGTTAGGATGGAAGTTATATCCTCAACTTGTCTCTAAACCCCCAGTTTTCACTTTGCATCCCATAAATTCTGACAAACTCCATGCAATAAAGAGTAATCACTGTGGAACAGGTTTTCACCACCATTTACAGTAATATTTTCTGTCAATAAGCCCCTAAATTCATTTCACATAGCTTTTTAATCACGGCCCCTGGAAAAGGAGCTTGATCCAGCATTCCTGCTGCACCCTAACTCCGTGAAATCAAAGAAACAATGTTTACATTTTTTCCTCACCCAATTTGCACGTAGCACTGGGCTGTTATAGTCCCAAATAAATGCTTTTGATTACAAATATTAAACACAATTTTCTGCTTACATGCATTTCTCTGTATTGCACAGCATGTCCATCCTAATTTGATTAGTTCTACACATTTATTTGTGCTAGCTGGACATCCCGTTTTCTGGCATGGAGTATGAAGTTCCAGCTATCCTGCTGACTTGTTAGCATTGTCCTTGCTCTGTCCTGCGACACAAGAGATTTGGGCTCAGGAGCGGAACTAAACCCACCTTCCGAGCAATGTTCTGCATTTCTCCAGCCATCTCTGCTGTAGGCTGCTGCTTAGATGTTAGAACAGATTAACTGACTTGCATTTCTGGTGTCACCAGCAGTTTTTGAAAGGGGGAGGGGAGACCAAGGAAGCAAGACAGACAACCTAAAAAACTCTGCAAACAGCGTTCGCTTGGCTCGGGTCCAAACGTCACAAGTTGCTGCCACGGTGTCCCGACCACTGTGTGGCTGGAAAGTGAACAGGGGGAAGCTGCAGCTCAGTACACGGGGGCTCTGTCACACACCCAGACTGAAATTAAATGAAAATGTCCATCACTAATAGAGGAAAAATAAAAGCTGTCATTGTGGGTGGCCCGACGAAGGCTTTGCAAGCACTACATTTTAGAAGAGTTTTCCTGGGAATGTGCCAAGGGTAATTAAAGCACAGGTACCTCCAAACTCACAGAACTCTAATAAAAACAATTATGCAGTTTATAATGTTGTGCACATGCCAAAATTTGTATTTATACAATGGATCGAAAATGGCACGGGAGAAACTGTGCAGTCCAGCAGGTTCAAAGATCCACTGTGAAAATGCTTTTTATACATAGTGATTTGCACTCTACCCGGAAGGCTGGGCAGCCTGCAGAGTCACAAAGACACAGTTAAAACCCCTGCAAATTACTTCTAAGACACTAGGATTGGTTTCAGACGTACTCTGGCATCACGTGCAGGAAGGAAAGCTCAGTGCCTGTTACAGTCAGCCAGCATCTGCACCCCAGAAAAGGATAAACCAGGCCAAGAAACAAAATCCATATGGAAGTTTCAACCTCTGTCTTCCATGATAGGAATGTATGAGATTGTTCCACCCCCAAAACAAACGGCATTGGGATTAAATTGTTCTTCATTCATTTCTTATTGGTTCTTCTTTTCATGTCTGTAAACAAAACATACTTGTTCCATCCAATAGAGACTAAAAGTTGTGCTTTTCTCTCCCATTCCTGGTAGTGTTGCTTCATCACACCCAAGCCTGAAATATTATCTTGCTTTTCCACTTTATTACTGGACTGGAAAGGTGACTTCTGCTGATGTGACCAGTTCCCACAAGTGCTGGCATCAGTTTGAAGATAAGATCTCTGATAACAATTCTCCCTCTTGTATCCAGTTAGTTTCAAGGTGGGAGTCTGAGTTCTGAGATGAAAATTTTGGGACTTAATTTTCCAAAGTACCAAGAATTCACAGTTCCAGTTGGGATCAAGAGGAACTGAACCTGCCGAGCACTTCTGAACTTGGATCCCTGTATGCTTTTGAACAACATACCCCAAGAACGTTGCTGGGAAGATTTAGTCTCCAGTCCTTTTCAAACATGTTTCTTCTCTTATTTGCTACTCATTTCATGGGCCAGGCAAAGAAAATTGGCTTCTCTTTTCGCTGAATTTCATTATTTGCAGATTTTTTTAATACAAGATAATGCTTCTTTGGCTGGCTCCTGGGATTCCTCTATTAAAAACTTCCCTCCCTTCTCACATCAATGAGCCTTTGTTACTTCAGCCTTCTTGCTGGGAACACATATTGCAAAGGAGCTCAGGAGCTTTTTCAGTCCCTTTTGTGGAACAGTTGCAGTGTACTCACAAATCCTTTGTTTTACCATTCTCTGTTAAGTATCAGCCCATTTCCTATGAAAATTGGGTGGTTTTACTTCTGGCACAGTGTGTGTTCATCTTCCCTTGGTAGGTGTCTGCCCAGACCCACCACCTTCCCATCTTTCTTACCCCAAATGGACCTCTCTGGGGGAATTTTAACTACAGCTTGGCAAACAAACAGGAAAAGGTCTCCCACAGAATTATGGAGCTGTTCCATATTTGCTTCTATAAGAAAGGGCTTGCAGCACCATGCAGTACTATACAAAGAAGGTGTTGTCTAAAAGATCTGCATAGATACTCTATTTGCTGTGCACTGAAAGACTCTGAACTCTTGTTCCATAACAAGGGTGGGATTTGTGTGAGACATTGGAACGTTGTGTCTTTTGAGGACCAGAGCTCATTACTTGAGGACTACATTGCACCACAATGGCAGTGAGCAATCACAGTTTTGGATAAGGGCATTGACTCCCTTTAAACTGCTTTATACTCTTTCAGCAGGAAAACAAGGCCTTTGTGACCTACCTTTTTCTTTTTCTGCAGGGAGAATTATTTTTACAACTATTTTCATGCCAAAAGGTGATGAGAACAGATGAAAAATATGGTAGCAGTAGTTGCAGAGGACTCCTTGAGCTAGGTGTTGAACCCATGCAGAACTCAAAATTAGTCCCTATCCCAAAAGCTCAGCATACAGTTTTTAATTTACCACAGCTTTCTTTGCATTCTTAATTTGCAAACAAAACTATCCCCAGACTGTGGTGTTGATTCCCAAAGTGATTTTGCTGAGGAGTCAAACAGTTGTTTGACAAACTCAGTGTTGCACCAGTTGCTGTGACAACATTTAATAATATCTTACTGTGTGTGTACCAAGTGGAAAGTGTTTGATTTTTGCCTATTTTCAATAGAGCAGGATGTTAGGAAGAAAAAGAAATTAAATCATTTTAGGTTGTACACCTGTAACACTGAAATCAACAGCTCTTCTTAAACTGAATCTAGTAAGGTAAGAATTAGGCCTTTATGGTGCTGCAGTGGAGCACGAATGAAAGGTAGCTGGGAGAGTGATTTCTAGTCCTATTACAAGAGAAATGTAGAAAAGAATATTAATGAAAAGTGGAGTCCTGCAGGTGGAAGCTTTGCTCAGCAAACCCTTATGTTGAAGTCTAATTCCATGTATGTTTATGTTTGCTGGGAGGCACCTTATAACCAAAATCCTTCCCTTCCTTCCCTTTAAGAAACACTGTGAAAGTGCTGTTGTTTTGCTCCATGGATGAACTCTTTAAGACTGTAGCATTAATAAAAGTGATTTCATGGCCTTTTCAATCATCTTACTTTTAATGAGAGCAGGAGTTTTTTAGCTTGAATTTAAATGAGATTTAAACCTCCTTGGCAAGGCAGACACAGCAACATTGTGCTAGAGCCTCATAACAGAAACTCAAACTGATTAGTCTGTTTGAGGGTAGCCTGATTAGTTTTTCCCCACGCTTCCAGGATAATTGTACTGAATCTAGTAGGGAGAACCTTGCTGGCCCCAGCTCTGCCCTTCCAGCCAGCCAGCCTCATGGAATGAAACTGGGGTCCCACAGCAGGACATGCACAGGATCTTCCAGAGAACTAGGGAAGGCAGCACATCAAGGACCCAGCCACAGTCAGGAAAAAAAACATCTACAGTCAGAATTCTACAACTGAAGTTCAGGACTTGGGTTATCTTGGCCTATTTTCATGATCCAGTATAAAACAGAATTAAAAGTAAACAGAAGAATGTGACAGGTAAAATATTAATTAAATTGACAAAGCAGCTTTATTTTTTATGACCTATAACAGTCTAAGCTTCACGGGTTTTTTTCAGTATCTATCTTTTGTTTCCCCTTGATTATATATATTCACTTGTGCCTTGTTCATCTGTAATCCCACACTCAGGGAGTCAAAAGCAGCAAGACATAAATGTGGCTCTCATGAGCCAGATTTTCTCACTGCAAACAGAGGAAAATGGGCAGTTAATTATAAAGTCTCTGTTTTCCAGATACATTTTTTTTCTGCAACCTGTCTCATGACAATATAGAGACAAGGAGAGCTGAAAGCAGATGGGTCTGGACGAGCGCCAGCCATCTGGGAATCCTTCACAAGTACCTGAAATAGAAGCAAGGTAGGGCATATTGAGGTGAGCAGCTTCCAGATTCTACCTGAAAGCTCTGTAGGTGGCCTAAGGCCACTTGAATCTAATCCAAAACAGGCACCTGGCTCTGGCCTGGATGCCTGCCAGTTTCATAGCATATTCTATCCCTGAATTATGGTGTCTGGACTTATTTCATGGCTTATTGTTGTATGTCTTTTAAAACTAATTCCTCACTGAAAGATGTTTGAAATTCAAAGCTTTCTTCAGTTTCCCACTTTATTCTGGAGCTGCAGACACTTGCCTTATTGGGTCCAGGACAAACCTGCTCTAAGGATTCCCTAAATAGAACTTAATGCTTTGGTAGCTGCTGGTTGTTGTTTTTGGGAGGAGGAAGGAAAGGGAGAATGGAGGCTTGTGTTATGGCTTTACCATGTTGATAACTATGACAGACTATGAGGTTTAACTTCTGTAATGTCAGAGTTGTCACTGAGTGCCTTTTTTCAGAGTGTAACTTTGAAAGTGCTTTTTAATAGGTGTAAAGGGATCAATCTCCTTGCAGGGATTAAAGCTTGGTTGTTTGTTAACTACAAATGGGGCTTGTAGATGCTAGCCCCTGAATTATCACAGTGCTCTTATTAAAGCTCAGTCTTCCATATTTCAGTGAGATTCCTCTAACTTCTTCCTCATGGGCTGCCAGAAGCAGCTCTACTATGGAGCTTCATAACTATTGGACTGCTTTGGAATACCAAGTCAGGCTTACTCATACTCCAAAGCCCCAAACGGAGAAAAAACAAATCTAAAATCCAAAAGAAAGAAGTATAATCTATATTTCCTCCACAGAGGAGTAAAATACTTAAAATACTAAAGAAAAAATTAACAATGGGAGATACAACTGAGAGTCAAATGTTTAGCTTTTGATGTTGAAATATTTTAAGTGGACAGCACTACAGGATTTCTCAGTGCTACAAGGGCAGCTTAGATGGTAATGTATTCATCTTTCTTCTCTCTATCAGATCTGTCAGAATGGTTTGTATCTTCATGATTTTGTATAACCAGCAAATCTAATCCTTACCAGATGCCTGGACTTTACACTGCAGTGTTGCATATTCTTAATTATGCTGCTATCTGCCCATCTCAGTACTTGGTTATCATTATCACACTAAGCAGTCTACTTAGTTAAACTTTGAAAGAAACAGAAAGGCAGACTTTTGCAAACTCTTTTCCTACGCTGGGCAGCCCCACTGCTACAGAAAACATGTTGCTGTTTAAACAGCCAGAAAGGAATTACCTGACCAGAATAAATAACAAATGCCTGAGGGCATGTTCCCTCCCAAATGTTGATTTAAAATTGCTGATCAAGTGTTAGATTAAGTGAATTACTTACAACTCTCAATTAATAAATAGCAAAGTAACTTGGCTAAGAAAACAACAGAGAACATGAAACAAAGAGAACAATGCCCACGTCTGCAAAAATCACTTGGAGTGGTTTGTTAGAGACCAGGGCATTACACAGAGAAGAGATTTCTCCTGAATCAGCCAGAGAGCTAAACCAAGGGTCATCTGTTATTTCCCACCTAAAACTCTAATAAGCAACTCAGAAGGATTTAAAGACTGTTGGGCCTATAGGAAAAAGGCAAATAACTGCAAAGTCAGGAGAACACTTAACCTGAGATTTATGTGTTGCATCAACAATAATGGAAAGCCCGAGAGAGACCAAGGGTTCAAGACATGAACCTATTATGTGTGTGTGTGGAGTGTGGAATGTGGGAAGCTTAGGGCTACCATATTTCTGTCCAGGTTTTCCCAGACAAAATGAAATGCAGTGAGACTAATGTGTCTGGGATGCATCCTTGATTTATACCCATACAGAAAGCTCAGAGTGAATTGGATTTACTGTGCTCACACAGATCACCTACTCGGTGCACACACGTTAGAACCCACTGCATCCCAAATGCAGGAGATCCGTTGTCCATATGCCACAGAACAGATCTGACCCTGTGCAACAGAGATGTCTGCAAATGGCCTTGGTCTGTTCCTCAGGTGACTCAACAGGCCTCACATTACCTCAGTTTTTCCTAGACAAAGTATCTAGGTAGGAAAAGACACCATTCCTGGAAAAAGTCAGATGCAGTCCTAGGTAAACTGCATAAGTACAAGTTTCATTTGATGTGCTTAATGGTATCTTTAGATAAACATCTGAAGATATCATTTGTATCAGATTTTTTAAAAAAGGAACGGTATCCACAGATTCTGAAAATTTTACTGCCCTGAGTGTCCATGGAGTGAGATTAGAAAAATATGTCATTGTCCACTCTGGTCTACAGAGGGACAGAAAGAAGTGCCGCTGTTCAAGAGGGAGAGATACTTCTTGAAACATTAAAAATCTAATAAGCCATTTTCTTTCCAGCCTAATATATGTGTAGAGTTAGCATACACTAAAAATCCTCATCTAACCATAGATTTTAAGGACCTTCAGCACTTTTGGAAATGCTCTTCAATGTATTTGTATTTTGAAGAAGCTCTGCAGACCTCAGACGGGACAATCCTTCATATTCAAAACATTTGGAACTCCACAATGTGCACTTGCTGGGCATCCCCACATTCCCTGTCTTGGACTATAAAAATGGAAAGTCAAATGAAGAAGTAATTATATCCATATCAATGTACCATTAATATTTCAGTAGCGTGAAGGGCAGAACAGGATGAGGAGCAGCTAGAGCAGCATGCTCCAGTGTGGCTGAGTGGCTGAGCACAACCAAACCAGACACACTGTGTCACCTCCTTCTTGGACCAGGACCCAAATTCCTCACAGATTGAGTGACTGGAAGCTATACAAACACTGTAAGAGAAAATCTGATTTCATTTCCCAACATACACTGATGGCCACGAAGCTACACTATCTTATCTGACTCCTATTTCTTTGGAATAAATTATAAAAAAAAAAGAAATACCACTTCTTCCTAAAAATCTGCTTCATTACAGCATACAATGCCAGAGGGTTGCTTCCTGTTCAACTTGAAGCTTATCTAAGTGACCTAACTCAAAGCACACTCACAAATATTTTTTTAAAGAGTATGAAAATGATGCTATGCATTTTTGTCTAAATACAAAGGGTAAGAAGCAGGCAATGGCAAACCTAGGAGCACTTTTCCATCCAGGCCCTGTTCATGCTCCAGCCTGAAAAGCAGTCGGTGTGGGAATGGTGGAACCCAGCGCATCCAAAGGATATGCTAGACCTACTGTGTGCATAAAGGAATTTCTCTGTTCTACACCACCATGACATTTTACATCCTGACTCCACTGCAGCCAAGGAGCAAGTCAAGACAAAATTACCGTTGCCAGTAAACCTGAAACTCCACTCAGCAGATGTCAGCAGTGAGACTCACACACCCCTCTTCAGGTTACACACTCTGCTGTTGTTCCTTTCAGGGAATTTACTGAGCTCAATTTACACCAAAAAAGTGAAGACAAAGTCATTGACATATGAATCAAGAAGGAAGCACACTTCTGTGTTAAAAATATCTATTGCAAGGGTGATTATGTGAGGCCTTTTGGATTTTTAAAAATCTCTTGCTTTCACCTTTTGACTCTCAAGCTGAAAGATGCTGTTTAAAACTCCAGTTTCAGCTTGCTCCCTTTCTCTTGGAGAGAGGGAGTGCTCTCACAGAAAGCTTTGGACAGCCCATGTACACAGAATTATTCCAGGGGTTCTTGGGGAGTCACTGGGTCAATACAGTGGCACTTTTGGGGACAGCTTCCAGAAAGGCTCAAAAGTAGAAGTGAAGGCAATTACTCTTAGCCAGTAAGAGTTAATATCAAGAAGCTACAACTTCTGCTATGGCTGCCTAAACACACTTTTCTAACTTCATGGGAAGACTTTGCTGAAAAAATGATGAGGTTCATTGGGACTAGATGACCTTTAAGGTCCCTTCCAACCCTTGGCATTCCATGATTTTGTTGTGGAAGAGAGTGTTTGATGGAAGATTAGTCTAGAATGCTTCCTATCACAGCCTGAAGTGCTCATGCCAGCAGCCATCCACAATTCTGGAGAGGAAGATGGTCCTCCAGGGGATGCTTCAAAGGAGGTCTAACTTGGACAGCATTTCAGAAAGAGCCAAAAAACTGTGTTTGTCTATCCCAGTAAATACACAGACACAGGTTTAAGTCTAACAGTAGCTTCAAAATCAGCTACACAAGGTCTGTTGAAACCTTTAAATAGCAAGTCCACATGCTGAACTCTTGGAGAGCCCTGCTCGAATACATGGGCTGGTGACATTCATGGTACTAAAGGGATTGGATTTCTTCAGTGCCTTGAATTTCTAAGAATTCTGGCAGTTCATTTGGTTTAAAAATTTCTCATTTCAAATTTTCATCTGTAATTGTCTTTTGTAACTCTTCAGAATAAACTTATAATTTTAATTTGAGAGACTTTAAAACTGTCTGGGCGAATTAGATATGTACTTAGAGTGTTGGCACTTCTCCAAGACAAACAGTGTCTGTTATTATCAGCAGTGCTAATGTTACCAGAATAACTAGGAAGCTTTACAAATCAGCATGACAAATTAAAAAGAGGAAAAACAAAAATCTCCAAAGGCAAGGAAATTTTAGCACTCGTTTAAATCTAATCTTCACAGCTAGATTTGCTTCCATAAACATAGGTTTGTTGTAATTAGCTACCAAGACTGGAGCTTAATGAGTTTAATAAATATTTCAGGCTGTTAAGAGATGGAAGTGGCACAGTGGTGACTGGAGATTTTCTGCAGTACAATGAAATAAAAATGAAGACTAGAAATTAATAATTAAAGGAGAATTGGAATGACTGAATAACACATTTCCTAAGGGCACCACTCAACTCTCTGTGGAGTGGAAAAAGTTGTTAGGAACTGGGCACGGGCCATAAGCTTCTAAACAATTGTCCAGCACAAAGAACAGCTCAGCCTGCTGGAGAAATCCAGCAGGAATATTTCCACTTAGGAAGCCCGAACAATTCTGTGCAGATGAATTTCCCCAAACAGAAATTGAAGGTTTCAAATACAAATACAGTGGAGGTATTGCCATTTGCTTCAGAAGTATTTTCACTGCAACTCCTATGAAGATCACAGAGTTTGATGATGTTCTGTGAGGAAGGAAGTAACAGGAGCTACACACAGAATTACAGAGCTCATGAAGCTTCAGACAACACATTTCTTCATTAAGACCTCTGTCTGACAAGATATCTTCCCTCTTCTTGTTCCTTTATTTTAGAATATTTGGGTCTGAGATACTATGGGAAACAATTTTGACACTGTTTGGATTTGGCAGTCTTGAGCATAAATGCAAGGATGTTTCACTTGTGTGCAGTCTGGGGCTATTTACACACAGCTTCAGACCATGTCTCACTACCCAGATATCTGTGTTACCAGAGTGCAGAGAAGACCAAAGCACCATTCCAGCCCCAACTCTGGCTTTTCACGTCAAAACAGATGCATCAGAGCTGTCTTTAAGAATCATGAGAGAAATGTAGAAGCTCTTAAATTATCATGTCCTCCTGTTTGTAGGAGGATTTATGCAGCAGAAATCAATACTCCTCTGGTTACTTGCTTTAGTTTTCTGTAGACTGTAGTCTTTCTTTTACAAGATGGAAACTTCTTTTAGATTAAAGGTTATAAATGACCACATGATTTCACGGATGTTGGGACAATTACCTCCTCCTTAATACCATCACTAACGTTGATAAGCATCAAACATTGGACTGAAAAATCAGAATTTTGGAATTTGGAGCTTCCTTCTAGTAAGCTATTCTTAGAGCAGGAGCAATTTTTGCTTTTAGATGACGAAATCACACTTCATAGAAAACAAATTAAATGCTGATTGTTGTGAGGATTCTAGCTCACACACTGTCTTCGGGTGCCTGAGGCTACAGATGCTTCTTAAAACCAGGCAAAGAAAATTCAATTCCATAATCCTGGAGCAAGTTCCAAGCCAGACCTTGAAGTTCATACAGAGTGTTTGCCCAGGCTCTCAAGAATCTCCTGACTTTGTTGCATGGAAAATAATCTATGGATAATCTAATCCATACTGTATAATAATTCACTACTTCAAAGGACACAGAGAACTGTGCATTTATCAGATAATGGTAATGTAATGAAAGGCTGAAGGATGTAAGAATAAGATTAAAGTACAGAGATAGAAAGTAAAGTATTTAAATGTTAATGTGGAAACACTTGCTGCATACCATAAAATACATAAAAAATCTTAAAATAGAAGAACATGCTAACAGTGGAGAAATTCCTTCAGGCCCATTCTCACCTGTTATTTCAGTATTTGGGTTATCATTCAATAATTAGCTGTAATGTAGCAAGCAGATAGCTCTTTGAAAAGAGGCTTTGGAGAACCACCTTACTTTGATCACCAGCAAGTACAGAAGTTACAGTAATGGGGAGTGCAAATGTCATGGCAAAGGACACAGGCTTTTCCTTTTCTTCTTCTCTGGCTCTTTAAATGATGATGTTAAATTAGCCTGACTCACAGACAAACAGGTAAACAATCTAAACTTTTGTCTGTAGCTGGGTTTTTTCTTATTTCACTCCATCTTTCTCCAGGTTATTCAGTGGGCCTGAAAAAGGAGCACTGTCAAACCTGTTTTCCTGGTCTGACTCATGGCTCATTCCCTATGCAGGAGGAATTCTACATGGGTTCAGCATGTCCTAAATTATCCTTATTTTATTTAGTTCAGACAGGCGCTTTCACTGGTTAACATATTTTGCAGAGTACACATCTCTCAAGAAACACAGCAACACATGAATATACCAACCACAAAAATCAGTTTATCTCAAGCTGCTCAGACAGACAAGAAATATAATGGATGATGAAATTAGGAATCAGCTGTCGTCACTTTGTAATACTCTCACCCCATATATTTTCATAATTTCACATGGTTATGTCACAGAACTCTTTAATGACTGTACAAGTTGTGTCTCACGAGGTGGAAAGATTTTAAACTGTTGGGGAAAAAAAGGTAAAGCTTTTTCTTTCTTTTTTCCTCATGAATTGGACAAGTTTCTCCTCATCCTTTTACCAGAGGGCTCAGTAGCTGAAAGATGCTCAGTATATTCCAAAGAACATGAACATGGTTCAAATAATATTGATTAATGAAAAAGTTGCAAGTGCAAATAAAGCAAGCTAAACAGAAACGTTTGACATTTTTCGAATATATCTTCAAAAATCAACCCCCATGAAAGAATATTCTCATGCACTCAAGTCAAAAAATGTGATCTCAAACCAAATGTTTATTTTTCAAACAAAGAAAGAAGTAACCAGTCCATTTCAGTCCAATGTCTTCATTGTGGTCTAATTAATCAAATCAAAAAGAAAGAAAAAAAAGGTAAAAATTTGCCAAACACATAAAAGGGATGTCTGATGCTGATGACTAACAAAACAACTCCTCCAAACAGTCTAAATTGTTTCTAGACGGAAGAATTTTAGGGGCTTTTGAGCTTTCTGAACTCTTTCTTGTAAGTTTTTTCAAAAGATCAAATACAAATTTACCATTTATCAGTCCTAGCATATGTAAGAATTGTGTGTGTCTTTGAAATTCTCTTCACTTGAATTTCTGCATCTACTTAAAGCCTCTGTGGAATTTTTTTTCTAGAAAAGGCCCCATTTATGAATAGCTCCACTACAATATCTGTGACTACAAAACCAAGCACAGATGCAGGTGCTTGGTGCGTCATTTATAACTTGCATTCCTGATGAACTCAAGCAAGTCATTTCTATTCATCTCTCAAGTAAGAGGGAAATACCAATGCTGTTGTGAAGCACCTTCATTATAAGGATTCAGATGTTCATTTCTTGCCATATTTCCAGCAACTTGCAGCCTTAGTGTCTGATGGCAATTTACTGACATCACTTTACACCTACAGTAACAGTTGTTTCCAGTGAAATTCTCTATTTTCATGCTCATGCCATATTTATGGCAAGACCCTACATCACAGGTCTGTGGCTCAGAGACACCACTGAGCAGGTTGGCTAGAGCTGAACACTAGATCTATCAGTTCCCAAATATAAAACTTCTCTGAGGCAGCAATAGATGTTAATAAATGATGAAGAGAACATAAATCACTGTTATTTTGCTAAATGGCAAAAGGTTTCAGCTGTTTCACTTCATGCAGGGATACAGAGGGAAGTCAGATCAAGCATAAGAAACCTGGAGGTTGTACATTGGAATAAAAGGCAAAACTCCTTGACCACTGTAGCCATTTGTTCCCACAGGGAGACACTGGGTGTGCCTGACACAGGGAATGGTAACCCAGCCTTTCCTGTGCCACTTGCACGCTATTTTCAGGCCAATTCATCTGTGTTTTCATTAATCTGTGTTCTCACACACCCTGTATATGGTCTCCTGTCCAGTCCAACTGCACTGCTGATGCTGGTGCCATGAACACCTTTCCTGTGCCATGCCAAAACCATGCACTGACCAACTGACCATCCTGTAAAGCTTTCACACTGCTGCTTTCCACCCAGAACTGCGTCATGCAGAGGAATCAGGAGCTTCATCGCCTCCTGCATCACAGTGGACTTCACCTGCTTTGAAAACTGGCAGCAGCAAATGTCAGAGGAAATACTTTCCACGTGCTGTGGCTCCTGCTCTGCCACTGCAGCTACTGCACTTCAGTAGTAGAATGTTTTTCTCTTGCTTTATTTGATATCAGCCTCTATGGAAAACCAGTCAGAGCTCTGAGCACATTTGGGCTTCTTCAACATCCCAAATCTAACGGAAATCTGGACACTTACAGACAAACAACAGTCCAAAGGTCAAAAGGGATTTTCAGCAAGAACTGTCAGCTGAAAGGACTAAGACATGAGGAGGATACAGAAGTTTATCTGAGGGCATGTGCACATAGCTGTAATAAACAGCAGCACATACTGAAAGATGAGAGATGTCCTGAATGTTTGAAATACTGGTTAAGTTATTGTTTCTCTGCAGGGAAAACTGATTTCTGATACCATAGCTCTTATCTGTCACTTCCAGATATACATCAACACAATGAGTTTTCTTAGTGGTAAATATCACCTGTGTTTTACAGAGAACCTGACACTGAATAATTCATATTTACAGTCTGCTTGATAATAATCACAAATGTCATCTTTCAATGAGTAAATTGAGTATTCCCCATACTTCCTGCCTAGCAGAAGACCATTTACTAATATTAATATTGCCATCTATTCCACTGTATGATCACAACACTGCCACGTGCACTGAAGGACCCAGGAACAGTCCATTTTCAAAGGACTTGTCACAGAAGAGCATTTCTCAAGAGCTGGAAATTAGGGTAGCAAACAAATCTGTTAAGAGAAAGTGGATTGTTTAAATAGTTGTTCATCTCAGCATGGCACAATCTTTCAGGATCTGAAGAGCTGATTCTTAAAACAAAATCCCCATTAAACTCCAAAAGCTTTGCCCAGGCTACTTTGCAGCCTTAGGTTTTGCATAAAGTTTTTGACAGTTTCACTTTTTGATATTTCAGTATTTTTTTGGTAAAATAAATAGAGAAGGCTTTTGAAAATTGACTTCCTACCCAGTTGACTGATGCAGCCTGAAATAAATCTGCCCACAAAGGATTTTCAAAAAACAGTGGAAGCAAGAGTAGCTGTTGAGTGGATCTACTGTTGCAACCTACAAGCAAATAAAATATTTCAACAGTTTAACTCTTTTTCAACTGTAAAATAAAGTTGTCCTTAATGGGCATGGAAAGGAAAGCTACCTAGCAAAGCTACAGTCTCCTGTAGGTTTAGAGGTCATTGATCCTTTATTAACTGAGCAGAGGCCACTGAAATCAGGAGGGGTCTTTTTCATTCACTCACACTTGTGTTAGGTGAGGTTTGTCCATATTCCTGTGCTGCATACAGTGTCCTGGTACAGCCTAGAGCATCTCTCTGCCTGTGGGGTACCCAGACAAGCCTCCTGAGCTCTCTGCCAGCAAATCCCCTCAGTGTGAGCAGCAGGATGAACACTGGAAACACACACCCTGCACTGGGGCCATCCCTGCTGACTGGGGTTTGGGATCAGGGCACTGCATCACCCAAAAAACACCAAACATTTTACCATTGCTGCAGTTAGGGCTATGGAACTTCACCAAAGAATGAATTTTCATCTCAATAAGGTGTTCAATTCTATTATTATTTTTGCTTTTGAACTAAAAATGTCTCCTTTAATCAACATGGTTATAGTTTTCTCTCTGCTGTTCTCTGAAGTCAGTAAAGTGTCTCCATTAAAGCCCAGCCAAAAGGACATTTGTTCTTAAGAAAAGAGGCACACATTTCATGAAACAATTTATTTAAACAACATCTGCTTGAGTTTTCAGAATGTTGCTGTAGGATATGGTTACACTGAACTGTAAGACAAAAATGTCTGGTCTTACTGTGTTCTGTATCTCAGTTATTAAGTCAATTTTATAGGAACACTTATGTAGGCTGCAAGTCTTCCTAATAAATCATTAGAGGATATTTAGGCCTCTCTCTCAGTTTGTGGTCTTTGTTTTCCAGTAACCACAAAACATCTGAATTAAATTATCTAGTAAATTTGATTACTTGTATTCTAGAAGTTGTACATCTTCAAGATATGTGAATGTCATTGCTACATCAGCAACCTCATGTTCTGACTGCACTTAAATCACTCTGTTCCTCTTCCAGTGCTTTGCTATCACAGAGGGGTTAAATCAGATACAAGCAACATTATACAGCTTCTACTTTTTCTAAAGGTGACTACACAATTTTTTTGAAAAATATTTCTGCTTGGATCACACCACATGACTGGTTTGACCTTTTTTCACACAGAACTGCTGCCCCTGCAGCTGATGAAGGAAATATAATCTGGCATCTTGCATGGTGGTACCCAGGCTGGGTGGTACTGGGGAGAATGGTTCTGAAAGGGGTTGTGGTGATACCCAGGTGATTCTTTTGGCCACTCCAACAAACTCTTTCATGAAATAGAAACAATTGAAAGTGTCTGAGTGTTCTGTCTGGATGTGCCTCACCTGAGAAAAATCTGATTTTATTTAAAATTTTGAAACTACTTTTTCCGAATTTAGTGCCTTCAAAATGTTTAGCAGCCTGTGATCATATCTTGAGCCAAAGTGTTTCTTTTCTATGCAATCTTGATATTTTTTAGAAGATTAGGCATTTCTGTTCCAATCAGCTGTGTTTAGTTGATTTGATGTAGCCAGGGCGTGGCAGAACTTAGCCCAGAAGAGAGGGCAGATGCCTCACTCTGGGATTGCAGACAGAAGAATCAGCTCCTTTATTTACTATAATTATGTTTTCACTTAGATAACAAACTTTTTTTTGACAAATTAATGCAAAAGTAAAAGATAAATAAATCCCAATGATGATAGAGTAACTCTTAATTTTCTTTAGCAATATAAGAAACCAGTGGGTTTTTAAATTTGCTTTTGCTGATTAGGTGACCTTTACTTGTATGTAAAAACTCTTAAATCCAAACCCAAAATAATCATTGAAAAACAGCTCATGTAACCCATGAAATGCGCTGGCAATACCTCGGAGATGTCTTTCCATATCAGCAGTTTTCAGCACAGGGAATACAAAAGTTAATTAAATTAGATATTAAATTAAGCATAGTTTTGACACAATACAGTTCACTGGAATTTTATACAATGAGCTCCCAGAACTACTAAAGGTCAATTAGAATTACCTCAACAACCCCCTACAGCACAGACATTGTCCCACCAGACAGAACAAGAATGTACCACACATTCCACTGTTCAAACTGGGCTTTTAAGTGTTTAGGTTTTGTGGGTGGATGATGGAGAGAAAGAAAAGGAAAATGAACAGTCCTACAGCAAACAGTTTGATATAACAGAATAGGAGCAAAGAGTCTCCTCTGCATTGCTCCCCTGGCCTGCAGGAGCACACAAGGAGCCTTTCAGATGCTCTATTTGGGTTCCACTCTACATTCCACTTTTCCTTGCTTTGGGCACCATCTGTAGTTCGCAAATTCCTTTAGGACACCAAACATCCCTGGGAAAACAACAGCAAAAACCCAAACACACACAATAAGCAGCCCATTCTCACACAGCAGAAGCCTCCATTGGAAAATTCAGACAATAAAAGCCTTAAATAAAAAATGCTATCTCTAGGCAGAACTGTATTTTCCTGGTCCCCTGGAGAATTATTCTCTTGTTTCTGGCTCTGGTTTTTGCCAGTGGGTACCCTGCTTCCCTGTTGTTTGAGGTAAAGAAATCTATAATGATGTCTCTTTCTCCATTAAAATGTCTCTGCAAATGACTAGAGATAAATTCAAAGCACTTTTAAAAGCCTCAGTGGACGCAATGTTGGAAAACTGGAGCATTTTACTGCCACACTAAGTAGATTGCACGCTGTCAGTAAACCTGGTGAACTGCAGCCCAAGCACAGGGGTTGGTTCCTTGCCTGCCAGCCAGAGCTGCAGGGCAGGTTTGCTTCCCACATTCCCACATTCCCACATTCTCACATTCATCTCCAGTGCCTGCAGAAGCTTCAGCAGCAGTGTGGTGCTGTCCCAAAAACACCCCTGCCAGCTGTTTTATCCTGCAGTGCTCTCAGTGTCCACCCTGTGCTTCCTGGCAGCTCTGAGCCTTCCTGGGTTACCAGGAGATGCTACTGTGACTAACAGGACTTTATTCAGAATGCCACCAGGCTGTGGAATGCTTAAAAGTGGAGTTTGGAGAGTTGCAGGAGAACATTGCACGTGGCCTCAGTTATTCTGTGCTGTCAGGGAAGCAGCAGCAAAGCATGTGGATCTGATCTAGCAAATCCATGGAGAATCTATTCAACCTTCCCCCTCGGGAGTCATGCTCTTTGAGTGTGGCTCTTCTTTTAAGGATCTTTATTAAGGCTCCATTTCCCTAGTTGTCTCAGAGAAGAGCATGATCAGGATCTTAGTTCCTCCATTTGCTCCTCTCATATCACTTATATCAGCTCTTTCCATGCAAACATATCTCACAACACCACAAAACAGCCAGACCTCAGCAAGGGAGTGTGTATTTGACACAAGAGGAATGCACACTTTACAGAGGAGTATATTTTTAACATCCAGGATTTGTGTGGTTTGGCTCTTCTCTTTTCATGAGTGCACATTTTAAATCATGCTTGAAAAGACTGACCTTTTGCTGAAGAGACATAAAGCTGGGGTGAGAAGGATTAGGGGGAAAGGAGTAATAGCACTATTAATTTTTATTTCTTCTGTTGCTAACAAAGGTGAGTACACACAAGAAAGCAACCTGAGTGTATTTCTGTCCATCACCTCCCCAAAGCTGTTCATGTTGCACTTAATTCTGAAAGAAATAAGGCGAAGGAAAGACCCAGATATGTTTTACTTTGTTGTGCATGTGGTCTGATTAAAGCAGTAACAGCCCCACAGAAAAAGCCCAGTCTGAGTGCTGCAGACGTGGCTCTCTGTTTACATCTCGATGTGAACATTAGGGGGTTGCTTTTTTGGATTTTCACAGAGTTCACAATACTCCAGCCCTGAAGCCCACCAACACTGGAATTTCTGTTTTTCAACTTGCACCAGGTTTTCCTGCAGCTCTTTGACTTGTGTGGACTTGTACTTTGTTGTTTTGGTTCGTCAGGAAAAGCACGACAGGATTTCATAAGGAAACTTAAGAAGGTCTCAAGAATCTTTGTTTTCAAAGCTATTACTGGGACAGTTCTATTGAATTTTTGGGTGGCTCCAGGCTTAGAGCCCTCCTGTAGTAGGCACCCTATGGTACATTATTGCCTGTTTCCAGTGAACTAGTAGGAGGTGATTTGGTTCTTTAATGTGATACAAATAGTTTTTATTAAAGAAAATATGAATGTCGAAAGAGATGATGTCTTGTGATGATTAAAGGGTCTTTAACTTGTTCAATGTCAGTACAAAACTAGGGCTCAGCAATATGTGAACATCTGCCACCACTATGAATTAACTGCTGTACTTTTGGTTTGATATGGGACTGGAGAGATCACTATAATACATCTCACAGACACACTTTTTTTCAGTACTCCTTACATGCCTTTTATACCCACCCATCAAGTATTTTGTTAAATGTAAATTACAAGCCCTTTGGTTTAAGACCAAACCCTTTTTATAGGGTTTATAGGTTTGCCCAGTGCCTAATGCAACAACTCCTACCTTTGGGGAGTTCTGCAGTGCAAATTAATGACATCAAGTCTCCCAAATCCTATTTACCAAAGGACATTAAGCTTGTGAAGTAGGGATTTGTGACATAAGGTACCAGCAGGTACCAGAATGAAGGTTTCCTCTGCAATTGCCTGCAGTGATGGCATGCATGCCTATAGTGCTATGGTGCAGATTCTCATCACACAGCCAAATTCCCTGTACAGAAACAGGCAGTGCTCACTGCCACCAGTGAGGAGGATTTTTTGTTCCCTGTATTCCCTGCTGCACCTCATCAGGCTCATGAGTCTTCCGCAATTGCCAAATGTGCTGTCGTGTTTGGTCGCCTGCTTTAAGAAGCACAGGGCTTGACTTTCTAAAGCAATTACAATGTATAGCACATTTCCACTCGGAACAGATGTCAGGGCAACAGAGGTGCTGCCACATCTGCAAACCAGAAACATCAGCTTAGATGTCTCAAGTTGGATCCCCAGAAAACAAGGAGCACAGAGTTACCACCTCCAAACCCTTGGTTTCAATCACTTCCTTTACTGACTGCACAGAAATGTCTGCCAAAGACATAGTTCAGACATGGATTTCACTACACAAACACTGATTTGTCTCAATACTTGAATCCTCCACCCCTCTTACTGCAGCCACAACACATCTCCTCGGAGATCTCTTTGAGCTGCCACTTATTTAGCAACTTCTCCTGGTGATTAAAGCTTATTTTAGCCCCTGTAAACTAAGCACCTGAAGATAGGTACAGTTCTCAATAGATTTCTGTCTAGGAGGAGAATTTGGCACACATTTACTGTCTTGCCCCAAGGTGTTCAAAAGGAGTCCCTGTGTGATCCTGCCAGGTTCCTAATCTAAATGGTTTGGAAAATCATGACCTTAGAGAATGTTATGTCATGTACCTGTGGCAGGGTCCAGCTACAGCCTCGGACACAAAATCCACTGCAGCACCCAAGGAGATTGATTTCTCATAAATATCTATCAGCCAAAAGGCACAGCAGTTCCCTTTGCTCACCAGAGGCTGATCTTTCCTAAATCCCCATTGATCTAGGACTTTCCTTGCAGAGTTGACTTCTTTGACCTGCATTTTCCTGCCATACTCATGTTCAGACTGTGAATGGTGCCTAATGATCATGTCCTTATCTTACAGAAAGATCCACAGAGCAATGATCTCCTCCTGTTCTTCCCTAATCAGCCTTGAGACATAACTGACAGTTCCCTGTCCAACAATGAGCATTCCCATTAAATCAGCATAGTACTGAGCTGGTCCACTAGAGAGTCTCACCCTCACAAACCATTATTTTTTTTTTTTGCTCAGACACCTTTTATTTTTGCCCTTAAGCTCTGTTTTATCCAAATGTGTGAAGCTCACTGCCCTCTTTGAGGACAAGAAGCAAATATCCTAGTGACCAACCACTTGGACTCCCACATACATAGAGACATGGCAGTGCTTGTGTTTTACACTTTACTGATGTTGGGATGAAGTTTCCCTCTCCCTTCAAGGAGACAGGGATAAGAGTGTCTTCCCCTGAAATTCCTGTATTAATTAAACATAAAATAATGCTCCACTGGAACAAATCCCTTGGGTGTTACTTCTTAATCACCAATTTACAAGAATAGATTTTAAAGCAAAACACTCGTGGGTGGTTCTGAGATCATTATTAACGAGATAGAAATCTTTTAATAAATAATCTCCCGGGTATGGTATCTTAGGAAGACTGATACCAATTTCTACACCATTTTGAAACCTGCTGTGCAGTTAGGCTGGATGCCAGTGCTGCAAAAGAGCAGCCTGAATCTTGGCATGGCAACCCCCCAGTGGGCAGCTTCAGTGAGTGGTCATACTGTGCTCTTCCAGGGCACTCTCTGCACAAGTTATCAGAGAAGGAGGCTCATATCCTGTAGTGGAGCATTAGCAATGTGTAAATCCAAGTCTTTTCAGGCTGCCAGCTGAAGCCAAGCTAACATGGGCTGTGTGTGCAGCATGTAAATAACAGGGTGAGTGCTCTGCAGTGTGCTAAGGCCACCTTTACTGCAAAGACTAGGGAGGAAAAAGAGCTGCCCTGTCTGTTTTTGTGTACTCTTTCAATAAAAATATGGGGGACACAGTCTCTAAGGGTCTGTGGTGACAGTAACAGGAGGAAGAACTTGCAGAGGGACCATAATTCTGGATGTCCTTTCCCTGCTGGCATGGCCATAAGGGACAGGAGATCTCAGTGCCTTGCTGACTGGAATGATAATGCCATCAGGAAGATAACAAACGAGATGAAGCATCCAAAATGCCTTATTAGCCTTTGATGGGATGGGAGGAGCTGCCAGCAGGAGCAAAATATATACGACCTGCTTTTCAGCTGCTTTGTGTATGGAAGTGCAGTGCTGGAGCAATGTGGAGGGTGAGCATATATCAATTCTCCTTCCATGAGGCACTGTAGGTTGAAAAACAGTCAAGAGGAAGAGTTATCGTGGTCTCCCTTTTATTGTTGTAATTTTATGTGCAGTCAGCTTTGTCCTTTCAGTCGGTTATTTACAACTCTGTTGTTTGTTCTATTTATTGTTACGGGATCTCAGACCTGGCCCACAAAGTCAGCATTTTTTTCATGAGGACTGTATCATTTTGATGTTTCTTTCAGCAGTCCTTTATCTGTGCTAAACTGCTTGCTCTGCCTATCTGGTTTAAATTGCTAATATTGAGTTGGTCTATTCTGTTGTACAGGAGCACAAAGTCTCGGGCAGCTTTTAGGGTGTATTACAATGAAAGATCCCTCAAAGAAGTGAAGAAAGAGGCTTTGTGTGTGCCCTGTCCCCTGTTGGTTGGGACAGCAGCACAGCATGCGCTCAGGCTGCCTCTCTCCTCTCCTCTCCTTGGCTGCTCTAGGACACAAAAGTGTCCATTTGTTTACATTCTCCTCCACACCTCCACCCTGGGAATATATCGAATGGGAGTACTTTGACCTGGTTTTACTCTTCTTAGTGTTCTGCAGTGAGCCAGCCTTGCTCATGTGGCTGCAGAGGTTGAAGCTGTGACAGAAGCAGCTGCCCAGCGAGGAGATGTCACTGGAACTGATCAGCACCATGCCCATGCTGATGCCTCTGCCCTGCCCAGCTGCTAAAGCAAGCGTGAGCCAAACACAGAATCATCAGATTGGGTTTTAAAGATGATGTGTGGAGCTCTTGCTGTCCTCTGTCTTCCGATCTCCACAATTTTGCCAGCTATGGAAGCTAGAAATAAAAATCTGTTACACACTGGTATTCTTTTCAAACTCATTGGAGATTCTTCAGTCACACTATCAGAAAAGCGTTTTTCAAAGCAAACACTGAATCTGTGGTTTAGTTTGGCTACAGTAAGGCCTAGAAATAGATGTGAGGCTTTGAAGCTGAAGGAACTTCAGTTTCAAGGAACATGACAAATAGTATGAATTGCAGAAGTGGTACATATTACAGAGAGAGAGAGGTCATTTTATCAGATTATGAGGCTAAGCTTTAAACTATTAGTGTGCTCTCTTATTTTCTCAGCAGCTAGCAAATATTTTCAAAGTTTTTTTCAAAATATTATTAATGTCTGTTATCTGAATCTGTCTACATTCTTATATCTATTATATTTAATGGATTAAAAAAGGGTGGACCTGAATTCATTCCTATTAGTGAATGAGTTGGTAAAACTGCCCAGAAATAAAGGGGCTGCTGCTCTGTCTTGGCTCCTTAAACACTGCCCTAAAAGTGTATTTTCTCACACAGATCTCATCAGCCATATGGCTCCTGTCCTACAACTCTATGGACTATTCAGTCCTTGGAAAATCAGCTATTTCTTGTAGGAAGTAATTTAACCATTTTAGTCACATGTCCTCAAGATAATCTCTTGAATAGGACATGCAACTGATTTAGTTTAACAGTAAAGTGTTCATAAGGAAGTATTCAGCAGTAAGATATTTTAGGAGTTGTCAGAGCAGAAAAAAGGGAATAAATGCAATTTTGCTCACAAATATGTAGCTGAGTGATTTAGTTCAGCATATTCTGTATCTATAGAGAATGTCTCAAATAAGATCCTTTTCCCAGACCACACTCATGGTTCTCCTATGTCCACTTTTCATCACTTCAGCACTTGGCAGGACAGGCCTGACAGGACTTTGACTTCAAATTGGTCTTTATCTAAGGTAACTTTCATTTCTCCTTTGCAAATATCCTACTAGTTTGAGAGAGGACAGAAATAAATAAAAATCATCTTACATTTTGGATAATTTTTTTCTTTGCAGTGAGCCGTAAAGGAAGAGTTTGTAGAGATCATGACTGAAATCCACTTGAAAACATCTTCAAATGCAGATTTTTCCAGCACATGGGAAGGAATGTATGTTAGGAATTCTTTTCCCATCTCCTATGATTATGGGACAAGCTTCTAAATGCATCTCTCATGAAACAACCCTGACCAGAGGGTCTACTGCAGCCATTAGCTCTGCAAAACATGCAACACCAAGGAAGTCCTGCCACATTGCCCAACATTTGCTGCATTCACTGCATCTGTACCTGACAGCAGATGGTTTTGCATTGCAGGATTTCAATAGAGCATATTCTGGGAATAACACTGTAAGCCAAATGGCAATAAATATTTACAGGGAAGTCAATTGGAAGGTGTAATTCAAGTGCCCAACACCTGGTGCTGTGTGTAAAATACCTTTTTGCCTGGCACCAGCATCTTCTGCTGAGAACAGAAGCCAAACAGTGGGCTGATGCCCTTATACCACGGTGGGACACTCTGGGTGGAGATTGAAGAGAATGAGCAGATGCCAACATTTACTGTAAACTGAACTTGACAGAAATGCAAATTCTATGGTTGTTTAGGTTCAGGGGACCCAGACTGTGGGAGAACCCCTGTAACCAGAGCTCTCCCAAAGGCATGTGGGTAAAAGGGTGGATGATCTACCCATCATATCTATGGCTTTGGTCAGGCAGCCCAGAGTTAATCAGCAAACTTGGACATCAGAACTACACTGTAAAAGCTCGTGTAACCACTGCTCTCATCAGCATTCCCTTCTTTGCATTCAGCCTGATATTCCCAAGATTAACTTGGCCAATACAGACAAGACCCAAGCACCTTCTGCCTGGCAAGTGGCCAAACCCAGTCCTGCTGTTTCCCAGCTCCCTCCCTTGTCCCTCAGCCAGGCTCCCTGGCTCATTTACCCCTGCCACCAAGAAAGCAGGAGTGATTTTCTAACATCCCACGGTCATCAGACGGGGCAATCCTGAACCCTGAAGACTTCCAGAACAGAGGGAGGCCTGTTCCTGCCCACAGCTGCAGGAGGTGGACAATGCCTGTAGACAAATCACAGCATCTTGTGCCAAATGCTTCAATACCCAGCAGGAGGATTTCCCACTGTCCATCCCAATCCACAGTCCTACCAGAGGGGCAGACCTTCCTTAGCATTAGATCAATCTTCAACCCTGCATGAATTATAAAGGATAGGGCTCTTTTGACTGAATTAAGGATTATTTTATAGGTTTAGGAATTGAGATGATCTATGAAATATATATAGTTTTTAATGCCAAATGCTTTAATACCTACAAAAATGCCTTCTTTGAGGAAGGATTTTAGCTATATGATCACTACGAAAGCATTTGAAGCAGCAGCTCCTGGGAACAGTAATTGACAGGGCTTGTTGTAAGGAATTTTAGCTAAGTAGAATAAGAGATAATGATATGTGGTTAAGTAATTTAGGCAGGGTATCAGAAGAAAATTCAGAGTGAGATCTATTAGACAATGAAAATATTGTCCAAAGGAAGTGAGAAAAGCCACATCACTTAAAATATTTAAGGCTGGTTTGTTTAAAGCTCTAGAGAGGATAATTATATTGAGTCAATCTCCATTCACAGAGAATGAAATCACCTTCTATTCAGGAGCATGCAATAAATGACTTAACTGGCCATTGTAGTCTCTAACTGAGGTGGCTCCATGGATTTTCTTCTTTTAGGGGGATGCTGCTTCACTCTGTACATTTGTTTTCAGAGAGGAAAAACACTTACAAAAAGGAATTAATCTGCAAGCCTAGTTCAGACAGTCCCCAAACCATTCCTGTACTCCAGTGTATGTACGTGCAATAGTGCAGTAAGGCTGAAAAATCTGTAAAATAAACTATCCCAGGGTGTCACAGGTCTGCTGGATCCTGTACTCCCTACCAAAATGACCACTACAAAACCACAACTATTAATAACATGTAAATGAATTTCTACCTCAGCTTCACTGAATTTCTCTGAAACACAAACAGGTCTTCCACGTGTGGGTTTGTAAGCCCTATTCTACAATATCTGAGAGATTGTCTTTGGTATATTCTCCTTCAGCACAATCTGGAAGTGCTTGTTTGCTTTTCCATCATTTCGAGTATCTGTTCTACTGTAAGGATGATTACAACTTAGGATCCCCGTGATATTATGGCACTGATGGGAAATGTTCACTGAAGTGATTTATAAGTTTCCAGCTCTGAGCCCCATCTACTTGTGCTCTGATTTTTTTTGCAATTATTCCTTGGAGGAAATAGGTAAGGACATTCATTAGTGGGGCACGGGTGGGTTCCTGTCTGAGAACAATGACAACTCTAATTGCAGAGCAGGAACTGTTTGATTCTGCAGTAAGTTCTGGTGCTGAGGGCTCACATCCAAAGGGTTTGATGCAGACATCTGTTAATAAAATATTTCCTACTTAACTTTGATGTGGAAATAAACCAGCAAGTCTGATTAAGTCCTTCACAATCCTTAGGGCAAAAAGCAAAACTAAACAACCCTCCCAACTCTCAGTTTTAACAATACATCAGTTACATCAGGATTTCAACTATAAGGCAGTTTTCCTATAGATTTAAATGCCACCAAGAAAAAGGATCAACATTTGCTACAGTGTGATCAGATGTTCTCAGTATGATGTGCAACCATCCATATAAATGTCTGTTCTTTATAATTTAATTTATATATTTATAATTCTAGAAAGACTTATGTTCATATTTAACTAAACCCTGGTAGCAATCCACTGATCATAATGAGATTATCCACAGTTTATTGACTTAAGCCTATGCATAAATCTCTACAGCAATGGAACAATAATTTCTTGAACAAATGTATTTTTATGTTAAACAAAAATGTTTAGGACAGCACTGTCATGTCTACACTTTGTTTTTAAAATTATGCTGCTTCATTTTGTGCAATTCTTGGTGCTTGTGCATGCAGCAACATATGTCACAAGATAGTCCCTTTTTAAGGAAAAATGTGTATGCAAAAGGCAAAAACTACAGGTATGTATCCACATACTTCTGACTTAACCACACAGAAATTAAATGCCTACGTACATACATATTAATACATATAGAGATATTTACATATTTATGCATCATAAATATTTAGATGTATATGTATATCTGTACATATATATATGTATATAGATACACGTATAAAAATAAATATACAAGAAGCAGAGTAAGTGGAGAGCCAGAGCTACTCAACACCTTAGAATCCATGCTTCAAATACATAAATACATGGCATTAACATAGATTAATATCAGAAGGGATTAGGAAGAAAAAGAAACAGTGGGTTATCATGAAAGATTTGAGTTTAGCAAAGATGAATAAATAGCTAAAAATTTGAATACTTCCCCAGCAATACAGGCTATTACTCAGCCCCACTCTCTTCTCTGTGTCAATGACTGTCAGCTAAGAAATTCACACACAAATGTTGCCATCAGTCAGTATTTCATTTTTACAGGATAATCTAATTGTTCTACATTAGATGCACTGATCTAGATGCACTGATTTGCTCTTCATGTGACATTAACTGTGGTTGTGACACACGTAAGAATGGATAAAACCAAATTATATCCTTGCTATCTATGTGATCTTTCAGACATCCACTTGCTCTGGAAAATACCAACCTGCCTGGAACACAGCCTGTGCAACTCTGCTGACTCCAGAAAAATTCAAAATATACATCTCTTTCACAGCTAATACATTTCTTCCATAGTTAATAATGCTGAAAATTTGCTTAGCCAATCTAAAGTAGTAATGGTAGTGAAATAATCTACAGCTGGTCTCTAGTTGAGATTCCTCCTGTTACTATAATTACACCCTATAGCTCACCTGAGACACAAACTGACCACGTCCTGCAGCACTACGCAATTTGTCTGTACTGCACAGGAGGTTGGATCAGAAATCTAATTCTAGCTCTTTCAATGGGCACAAGGGCTCAAACCATCACAGATTGTCTTTCCCCCCCCCCCCTCCCCCCAATATCTTCTGGAACAATTATTATCTGACCTGTTTAGAGGATTTTTAAAAATAGTATTTTGAGGGCAATCACAAGACATTTTATGTAGAATTATAAAGAATTATAAATGTTCCATTTTCTGCTCATATATGCCGTTAGAATCTGCAGTAAAACCACTTAAGTTTGGGCATTACTTTTGTATAAAACACAAGCCTTACAGTATTCTATTTGGCTGTGTTGATGCCAGAAGAGTACATATTATCTTAAATTATCCATATTGGCACAGCAGTAGCATCATCAGTTAGGTCTCCAAAATGAATTTTAGCCATCATAATTTTAGAACAGCACTATGAAATTTGCTTTAGCCTTAAGGGCTCACAGTTATGTTTTTCTTTCCACAGTTAGAAGAACAAGGAAGTTACCTTTAAAAAATAAAACAAGAACTAGGAATCTATTGTAATTCATGCTCTAGGAACTGGAATTATTTTTTTAAATCCCAATTTTGTGAGAACTGGCAGCTCTGAGTCTGGATAAAAATTGTCCAGCACTTCCTTCAATAATTGTATTTTAAAAAAAAAAACCCTAATTTATTTCCACAGAGTTTGGGGAAGTACAAAAATGCCTGACATTTCTGGCCTAAGAGCTTGAGCATGCTGTTTGAAGTATGATTACTTAAGAAGCTGTCTTAAGCCATTTTTAGATTTTGGCATACAGTGTTGGGCTGAACTATAAATTTTCCTTTCCCTTACTTTTCATTTGAGCAGCAATTTGTGTCAGCATAAAGCCACAAGGGTCTGTAAAACCCATAACTTCAAGCATTGCCATGCGTGTTAATTGGCGAAGTCAAGGAAGATAAACAAAATAATATGCAATAGGGACAGGATACTTCTTGAATTCTAGAAATGACTAGAAATGCATTAAAATATATATGACTCCCATTGGTCTTTACACATCAGTGTGGCAAATCCAGAATTCCAACACTCTCTGTGTTAACGGGCACTTGCTGGTTTTTATTTGTATAAATCTCACCTTTGATTTAACACTTTCAAAACACAGAGAAAGGGAACTACTGCATGAATTACGGTTCAGTTTTTCCACTCCACACTTAAAGAAGGTAGATATAAAATCTTATATGAAACAGCTTTAAAAACAAGGCTCCCTACAGAAGTGATTTTCCCTGCTCTTTAGCAGTCACAGCTGAGTGAGCTGTATTCACTGAGGGGCGTGGGTTTACTGCATGGGAGAAAGTGGGTCCAAGGGCGAGGCAGGATCTCAACTAGAGCAAATCTCTGACATTCAGGAAAGGAAAGCTGTGGTAGGCATACAGTGTGGCAGCTTGGTTGTGTAATAAGGTACAGCCTGGGGAAGGTATGCACAGCTTATCCGTAGGATTCTCTCCTGGCATCCTTTCAAGGAAGTTGTTCCCTAGGCTGTGCTCAGTCAGAGCCCTGAGGGATGCCTGCAGCACTTCTCTGCTCTGAGGGTCTTTGCCTGACTCACACACAGACCTGTGCTGTGCCTCCCAACACTTCATTCTCCTAGGAAATTGTAACTGCTGCCTCCTGTGACACTTTGCATCACCTATGGATAACCAGCCAGGTAATATTTGGCCAAGATTTAACATGTCACAACTGCAGGCCCCTGTGGAAGATCAGGGTCATGAGAAATCTAAGCAGAGAGGAATAGCTGAATTCACTCTTTACAATGGTTCTTAAGAGTTGGCTTTGGCTGTGGCCTGGAATGAGCAGCCAAGAGCAGCTCCAGGAAAATCCTTTCTAAAGCTTCCCCCTTTGCAGACAGGTGGCAGCTGCAATGCAAAGGCCCCTTTTTGGGCTGAGAAATAGACCACATGGGAGCATACATTTAAAAATTTTAAATGTCTTTTTCTCTGCTTTTGCTGTCTCTGAAACAACAGCTGCTTCAGCTGAGCTGCTGTGTTCTAAACTCTCAACATCCTTCTCATAATAACAGATGCATTATTGAGCATTATGAAAGAGTCTCTCCAGGGGAACAGAGACTGTTCTTGGGGTGCCAAAAAACACAGATATTAGTAAAAAGACAGATGATTTGTGAATTTGAAACTGCCTGGTTCTGTCTCTCACTGTGTTAATAATGAATTCATTACAGAAGAACTGTAGTTCTCCCCCCATCCAAGTGAATCACCTTTTCTTGTCTGGCAAGCCAGCACTTACTAATAAAACCAGTTCTGATCTGAAACTACACAGATCCTGGAGACACTCTCTGTTTATGTAAGCAGCCATTAGACTCGTGTGCAACCCCAGAGTTTGCACTATGGCTTCTGTGCTACCAGCTTCAGATGGTTTCAGACTGTTCCACCTGAGGTGAGGAAAGAAAACACACCTGTATGGTCTGCACAGCTTGCTGCCAACCAGTGCTTCCAGCCCGAATTATGGACAAGGACAGCCAGGTCAAGAAGAGAACATTCAAGAATTGCTTTTCTTTTTGATCAAGTGTACTGAATTGCTCGCTGGCTTAAATCCCAGCATTTACTGGAGGTTGCAGGGCATAGCTATGGCAGGCCTTAACATCCTTTGAGCCTCTGACCCCCATGGAGCAACAACGGTGGAACAATACAGTTGTTTAGCACGGGAGGTACAGACCCACCTCCTACAGGAGATGCTGGCTGCACTGGTCCCTGAACAGCAGTGTCAGGTAATCATGTCCATTCCACATTATTAGGTTATGGAGTACTCTGCTTCCAGCCTGCCCTTGGCAGTTTTTGTAATGCTTCTCTCATGGGGAAGAAGAAGCCCAAGGGAAGAAGATGCAAAGCGTGATGGATGAGAAGGACACTGGGCTGAAACAAGAGGGTAGATAAAGGACAATTGCAGGAACATTTTAGAAAGGAAGGAACTATGGGAAAAAGAAATTATTTGTGCAGAGTTCCACAAAACTAAGTTTATACTGTTTGCAGAATTCCAGTTATGAAACACAATAAAACACATTTTGTCAATTCTCTGTCATAAGCAGAAAACAGCAGTCAAAATAATATAAGGTGCTACGAAACAAAACTGTCCAACTTCAGGAAAGGAGTTTGGCAGGGATGCATGCTGCCACTCCCTCAGGTGTGCTGACACTACAGCAAAATCCTAATGTACATTGATATTGATCATTAGATTATGGAGTATGAATCTGAAGAAACAACCAAGTGGTTGTGGGTACAGCATGATGATGATGACGACGACGACTGACTGACGACGATGACGATGGTTGATATAATTCTTACTTGGAGGAACAGGCTGGGGTCCTGGTCACAGAAATGTCTAAGTTTGTGTGGTTTCTGGATTATACACATAATGTGATCCATTTTGGTTTTTCTTCTTTGGAACTGGTAAGGTCCAGCAATGGACGCTGATAGTGAAGTGTGTGGGAAGGAATTTCAATAACCCATTTTCCCAGCACATAAAGATAAGATACCTATGAAAAATAATAATGAGCCATGAAAATTAGGAGACTGTGCAAGGCAAGTGGAAGAATTATAATGCTTGTTCCAGACTTTCTGGGGCTTTCTAGACTCCCTAAAGAAACTACAGGTAGAAATGGACATGGCACAGGGGAATTGTATTAATTGGGTGGTAGCACATGAGGTCAGTGGTGCAAGGGAATACATAAAGAGTGCTCAGTGGAAAAGAATAATCACTTTAAATCTTAGGAGAAATGCCAAACAATGTATAACATTTGGTCAGTTGGGGTCAGCTGGCCTGACTCTGTCTCCTTCCAACTGCTAGTGCATCCCCAGTCTCCTCCCTGGTGGGGTGGGTGAGGAGCACCAAGGGAGAAAAGCACACCTTGCTGTTTCATATTTCTTCTGCAAACTGCACACTAGTGAAAGGGTTGACTTTGACCAAGTTAAATCAAGGTAAGTTGAGCATGGGTATGAAGTTCACTTAAAACCTTTTCAGACTGGTAAATCTGTCCAGATATTATTCTTGGCTGATATGGGGACCTGCAGAGACAGTTCTGGAACATAAAGCCATATTAATTCTTTGCACATAATCAGTGTGGATTATGTACCTTTAAAAACTGATCAAAATTCTTGTCTGACCAAGAAAAATGTTTTACTTATTCTTATGATCATTTAGATCATTATGGCCCTTCTGATCCCTACGTACTATTTAGAGAATATATGGAAAAAAAAAAACCAAACCAAACCAAAACATTTGGATCTGGGTATTAATAACATAGAGCCAGATACAATAAAAAATGCAGTGTTACAGAAACATGGCTGCAATGACACTTGCTTCTCATTACATTTTTGAGAAACAAAATTTATTACTGCATCATTTCCAACTATAAAATAACAGTGTTCTTTGAGGATCCTGATGAAGCCAGACTATATTGCCAATATCATGAAAAAAGCTATGTTAAGATCAAAATTAGAACACGTATTACACTTGATATTTTGCATGCAGCGATGAAAAGTTTTGATTCACATTTTTAGACAGAAATTCTCTTCTCCTCAAGTGATTTTTCTAACTCCTTTTGAAGGTCATACCAGCATGGAAGCAAGTTGGCCTGAGTCAGCACAGATAGTAGCTGTATCATTCTTCACACTTTAAAGTCGAACTCATGTATTTTTTCAATTACAGAAAAAGAGTTCACAAATGCTTTTTCAACATATTGCATTTCAGCTTTAAAAATAAGCCTTCAGATATATGCCCTTCTGAAAACACAAAAAGGAGATTTCAGTTCAAAATGAAAAACCCATCATTCCAGTTAATAAAAAACACTTGTTAAAGCAAAGATGAGCCTTGGTGGAAATGTAAGTTTAAAATTATTTGGACTAAATGTATGTGTAATAAAAAACCTCCCAACAGAGAGGATACATTTTTACAACATATTCCTGTCATTTCTTGTTTTCTAGAGTACAGAAGCACTTGTACAACTTTACACAGAGCAAATCTCCTGGCAAACTACTATGTGCAATCACTCTGAAAGCTAATGGAGCAACACAGCTCAGAGCTGAGAGAAAAACACACTTCCAGCCACTAACCTAATACACAAACTCTTTTCATTTTATTGCCATTTTCCTAATTAGAAATATTTCCATTTCTAAGATGATGAATGCAAATGTGGTTGTAGAAAGCCATAATTGCTATTAAGAATAATTGGGTTAATTTCTGAGGGGGCTTTCTAACAACTTCAGTTCAAATGCAATGTTATTGTAATAACACACAGTGATTTACTTAAATGTTTATGCTGGCATAAATATATCTGCTAATGTTTTTTCAGGATTTGACCCATGATAGTCACTAAAATTGTTTATTCAACTCACTCCATATATTAGGATGCTTGAATTTCAGTGCTAGCTCCTCTTCAGTATCATCAGTGCTTATGTTCAACATTAACTCTTTTTCCCTTCTGTCTTTCTTTTCTTGTCCCCATTAAATCAAATTAAAGCAGCACAATATAACACAAAGTCATTGATGGTTCTTCACCCAAACAGTAAAACCCATTCTCTTCTTGCAGTATTGGCAGTGAGGGATTCTTCCCAGAAACAGGGAATGTTCTAGGAGTCCTCCATTCTTTCCATCCTAAAAGTGGAAAATAGGACCATGTGCCCCTGAAAGCAGCAGGAAGCTCCTTCCCAGCTGCTAAGATGGACAGAGATCGCAGCAGGGAACCCCACTGGCTCCAGCAGCTGGGAAATATCCACTTGGGTGTGTGGGTTGGCCTTGTGTGACTATTTGTGGAATCTGTCTATGTGCAGCTTATAAATTCTGCGCTGATATTTTGAAGCTGTCGCTGAAAAAATTCCTGAAAACTGGAGCGCTTGGTGGCCTGAATCCAGAGCTTCAGTGGGCTGACTTGACCTTGGCAAATGCCTGTGCATTATGCCTGTGGGCAGCCTACAGACATGCTGCAGACCCAGCTCCTGCCTGGGATGTGGCTGCCTCAGGTTCAGTGCTCTGTGACCTCTTTTGTTGCCAAAAACCTACCAGGCTCTCAAGACCAGGGCCACAGACCTGTATTTTGACAGAATAGTAAGTGTGTTAAGCAGATCAGGTAAAAACTGCTGGTGTTCAGATGAGAGAGCTGAATACAGAGTGTTTTCTTACTGGAATCTTGCACTGGGAATAACTATCTTAGAAGGTGGGTACACACACGCTGAGGTTATGCCTTGGAGGTGATGTATTTCTCATTCATGAAAGGATGATATGAAGTAGAGCTGTACTAGAATGGCTTTACTGTGGGGTGAGTGTCCCCAAACTCCGTAGGGAATTCCCAGCACTTGGGCACTGACAGATTTTGAGGAGGGCTACGGTACCCGATGGGCTGCGACCACTCTCAAACTGAACCACACATTTTGACCTTGAACCTTTTGAAGGACTGTTTTTATCAAAACCGCTTTTATTTCCTCCAATCTCCTTATTAATCCTCTTCTACCTTTGTCAGGTTCAGCACTTTGTTGATAAGAGAACGACAACCCGTGTAATCCTACCTCTTCTCTGGTCACTACATTGTTGAAGACAGAACCTGTTGATTTATTCAATTCTACCTGGCTGTGTAGTTTGCCTTGCTTGGATCTGTCTCTCTCATGCCTTTCAAACCTCAGTTATCTATTTATCACTCTGTCTCAGGTCCCAGGCATTCAGGAGGGTCTCTGTCGGGCAGAAACTACTTTTGACTCTAGAAAGTGCTGAACATTCTAAAGGCATTTAACAATGTGAATCTTTTTGATCCTTTGGGGATCACATTGTTATAAAAATACTATCATTTGTCAAAAGAGGAGATTGAAGCTTCTATTTCATCAAAAAATACAGCACAGATGTCTTCTTGTACAAAAACTCCCCAGCTATTTAAAGATTACTTACAGGAATCTTTATTCACCTGTCTGAATAACATTACATTTAAGATTATTAATATAGACATAGAAGAGAGATCTATCTGTGCCTATTTTGCTTTTTCACCTAAACAGCTGAACACTTTACTGTCTCTTTATAACATGTAGGTTATATAATTTTATCAGTGAACCGTATTTCTCTCAGTAAGAACAGTCTTGGCTTCACTCCCCTAGTGACAAACCACCAAGAATACCTTTAATAAAATACTGTGGGGTTTTTCTTCTCAGTGCCTCTTAATTTAAAGAGTACGTTCAAGGAAAGATATTAGCCTCATCTTTGTTCAGATCATCTTGAATAAAAATATTGTAATCAATCCTTTTGTGAGTTTCAATCCACAGTTTTCAAAGAAAGGGACTGTTTTACATTTAAATATTTCAGATTTATAGACATACTGAAAACACATTGCAGAGATTTATTGCTGGTTTTTTTCTTGCTGCTCTTATAAAGATGGGTCTGTATTGCCGACACCACAAAGATGTAAACACTCTGGATAAGAAATAAAGAGAAACCCCCACCAAGAATGAGATCCAAGCCACAAGACCTATAAAATGGCTGTGGGTGTTGCAACGTTAAAAGCTTTCTTGTTTGTAGACTGCTAAACTTGTTTTAGCAAAGACTTGAAATGGACTTCTAAAGGCTCCCTGTATGACGTGTGCAGTACAGAATGCTGTGTTCCTACTCTTTGTGAAGAATACTTCGTTTCTTTTTAAAGGATGTGTACAAACAAATTCTACGTGGCAGCTAGTTTGCTTTTCACTTTTTCTGTTAGCATTTTCTTCTCTTTATTATTGTTTTAATATTTTGTTTCATTATCTTTGCTTTTCCTGTCTTTTCCATCTTATAGAACATATTAGAGACTTTTTGTTCTCATTCTCTTCTTTGTTTAATATCAAGCTTCAATCTGTGCCTGGCAAAGTGACTGGGAGCACATTCTAACCCTGAGTACACCTGCATGTCCAAGCCACGTGTGACAGCCATTGGAACAGCACAAAGCTTCTTCACCATTTCAGAAAAGGTCTGTACTTTACTTTGAACAAATATACGAACGGGAATGCATTTCCCCATAGGTTACTTTTGCTTTATGAATATTGAAAACATTAGTGAACATGCAAATGCTTGAGGCAATATCCGCACAGATGAAAAGAAGCAGAGGAAGAAAGGGGAAAAAACTGGGGACAGAAACGGGAAGAAAGAAGTCTTATTAAGAAGTCGTATTATTAAAGAAAGTTGATTAATGAACAGACCTTTATTGTTTCAGGGATGACTCTGAGAGAAACAGTTCCAAAAAGAAGCAGCAATGAATTGTTTTTCCAGTATTACTGCTACTACCCAGCTGAGGCCAACAGAGTGGCCTCACAAAAGTTAGGTTTAAAAGATTTTTGACCAATCTCTTCAGGCCCATGAACAGCAACACTCATCTTCTTTGGCTTCATGTGTGGCTTCACAGCTATGCTTCATGTGTCCTCTGACCTGCATTGCATTGATGCTGTTCAAATCACCAGTTAGTCACATCCTATTTTCCAGGAGCAACATTTAATTCCTCTGCTAGAACACTGCTGTCTCCTTGGCTTTCTCAGGAGTAGCTCCTGCCCAGAGCTTCAGCCTTCCCTTCAGCCCAGTGCAGCAGATCTCACATCCTGTGCAGTGCTGAGGCTCTGCTCCTTCCATGCTCATGTGGCTCTGGTGTGAAGGAGGGCTCATCCTCTGAATTGCTCCTGTACGTCAACTGGAAGATTTGGATCCTGACTATGAGCAACTGGAGCTTTCTTGGATGTGCCAGGAGAACAAGGAAGAAGGTTATGTTCAAAGGCTATGGGTAACTTGATAAAGATCCAGCTGGCAGCGCAGATGGAGGGAAAAACCTTTACCTCTGCTTTTTTAGTTTGATCAGGGAGGTAAACCAGCACCCCAAGTAAACCTGCCTCAGTTTCCTTTAAAGATAGGGATGATACTTTCAGAGCACTGCTTGATGGAGTTGCCTACAGCTGACATAGATTGGTGCAGTTCAGGCTCTTTATCTCCTGGGAGTGAAGAGTTTTTCTTGCAGAGGACTCTAATGCTCTGTGTTCAGTACTGCGCCTATTCCTGTAACTTAACAAGCCCATCTGAAGATTTATGTAAGCAAATGGCATCTGCTACATGTCAAGGAAAAACATGGGCCAACACTTTGATTTAAAGATGATGCCTTGTGCTGTGTAATGCTAAATAATGTCATGTGTCTGACATACCCATCAAAGCATGTGAGACACACCCTATAACATGTTTTAAATTAATTTATCCTTATGGAGAAAAAATTGTTTCCTTGCTTGTGAGGGGTTTTTATTATTAATATTAAGAAATGTACTGGACCAGCCTTTCCTTTAAGTGAAGTGAATGCTCACTGTACTGCTCTTGGAGAGGAGGTACATTCAGCTATAGAATCTTCCTGCCTGTCAGTACCATGCCAAAATCTCAAAAGTCAGGATAAAGCAAAGAAAGGAACAGCTTCATGATTGCATTTTGCTTCGTTTTCAGGGAAGGCAAAGGAGAACAAGGAAACCTTGGAGAAGATGGGGTGGCTGTTGGCTGTCAAATTCAGTCTGCTTCTGATGGCTCCTTAGAACACCCCTCCTAGCTGTTTGCTTACCCCTTCAAAGTGCTGCTGTAATGCACTGCAACACAGGTACCATTGTTCCTCTTATCTGTTGGATAAAACTGTTTGAAAACTTCAAAAAGAACACTGATTTTAAAAAAAAACAGAGGTAAAGCTCTGTCCCGGTGCACTTCGGGCAAAGAGACGCAGGTACTTCCTCTGCCTGTGTTTTACCATGTATGCTTGTGATATATTGAATTATTCATATAATTAACTCCACTGTGGGCTACCACAGGGTTAAAAATTACCCTTTTACTTTGCTCTTTAGACATCAGTCTTTGTAATCAGGAGTACAAATGCACTTTCAGGAGCACAGAGGTAGTGAGATCCTCTGGGCTACCCTGTGACCCCTGCAGGTGACTATGGACAGCCTGCTTAGCCAAGACTGGGTCATGTACACGTTTTAAAAATTAGTTATTTGTGCAAGAGAAACCACTAGCACTGTCATGACTTCTTTATCCCTATTAGGGAAATAATTCAAATATATATTTCACAAATTAGCCTTGAATTACAGATATGGCTGAAGGAGGAACTACATAACCAGGCCTGAGCAGAAAACTGAGCTCATCCTTCTGAAGCTTTGTTTTCAAACCTCTCTATACCCACAGGCTCTGGAAGTTCCTGTAGTCCTGAAGACCTAACTTTGCATGGAACTGAGGAACTCTGTTTATATTGTGGAGTTTTATTATATCAGAAAAGATTTAAAATACTTCTGTGTTTTGAACATCAAGACACTGCTATTGTTCTGTCATTACTGAATAATTGCTGATAACAAAGGAGCTTTCAGTGGGCATTACAGATTTTATGACACACACCAAGCAGTACAGAATGCCTGTCCCATTGGGGCCATATTAATAGCATGAATAATTATATGTTTCTGAGCTATAATAAAATCAGTAATAACATACCATATGAAACACAGAAATATGACTCTGCCATTGCTGAAGCAGAAAGAATTGCGTTGAAGGTATGGTGTAAACAAAATGGGGCTGCACCTTGGTGTGACATGACTCTAAATCTGAATGTTAAGAGATGGCTGAAGACTCAGATTCTTTCCCTAATTTTCCTCCTTTTGAGCTGCATCAGGGTATAAAAGGACTCTCTGAGGCCCTGAGACCTGAAAGTTGAAGACTCCCTTAATGCAGCCCCTATGGCAACTAAGACTAAAACTATCAGATGTCTTCCTTCCGGAGGGAAAAAAGCTAGGAGTGATTATTTCAGAGCCTGGGCATCAGTTGGAAGCACTGGCTGGATAGACAGAAGGAACTCTTAGGAAAGGGGGCTTGGTGTTCACTGGAGAAGCTTTCTCCAGGCTGACTCGTTGGGAGTGACCATGAAGGGGAGATTTCAGTGATGGTTTAAAAGCACTGAAACTTTTCACCATGGGCTGTGCAGTCTCTGCTTCACCTCTCAGAGCAGTGGTCAGTTAGAATAATTTTCTTCAGTTCTTCCAGAAAAGAAAAAGAACAGTTTACATATACATTTTCCCAATGAGTTATTTTTATTTCTGTGTAGTGTTACAAACCAGCCATTAACTTCCTCAATAACTTTGAAAAAAGGAACCAAATTATTCATTATTATAATTTTTATGGTAGTCTCATTATTTGGGACAGAGTATCCCAATGGTTCCTTGGTACACAAAGCACAGATGGATTTGTGTCATTCTGCAGTCACTAATCACTGCTCCCATCTGATAGCTCTGATATTTTACAGCTGAGGTGTCAGCTTGACTGAAATAATTCCGTTTTATTCAGCAAGGACCAAAGACTTACAAATGTTCCCTTGCCTCTTTGTACCATAAATGAGCTAACTGTAATGACCAGACTTAGTGTTTCCCACTGACAAGCCTAATCCTTACACATGCACTTTAGCTTGCCCATCAAGTCAATCCCCATGAAAACCCAAGTTATATTTTCCCATCAATATCAGTGACATGATCAAATCTTTTCTGGTACTTATCTTTGCCATCAGGTTGTCATTCCTGAAATATCTCTCATACTTTCCCACAACAAAGACAATCAACAAAGAAGCTTGAAAAAAGTCACTATTTGATGAGTACAGATTTGCCTGTATCTTTTAAAGTTAGCTTATCCACTAAAGCTGTAATTAATTCTTATACATGATTATGTTTTTCCTTCTGATCCCAGCTTAAAGCCAAATCTGTGCAGTAGGGCCAGCCACATGAAAAAGCCCTCAGCTATTCAACTAAAAACATACTAAATCCACGTTTTAAAAGATGAAATTCAGAAACATGTAATGACTACTACATGAACAACAGTCTAAGTACAGAAGTTCATTTCAACTCAAGCAGCTATAATTTACATGGCAAGTAACCTAATTACATTGTGCTTTTTAGTAATGTATTGTTCTATGACCTTTTTGATTGGACTAGGAAACATTAGCAGTCAGAATGTTAAATGCTTAATCACACTGCTGAGTGATAAGTGAGACATTCTGAAAGATCATTAGAAATATCAGTGGAAAAACAGTAAAAAACTTGAACTCTGAAAACCTTCTATGATTCACACAAAAAACTGTACAGCAAAATAGCTCAGCAGTGAATACAGCAATTTGCTGCAAAGATCTTTTGTAAAATTCCAATTAAGTAAATATCTTAAGATTTGCTGCCTGAACTCTGGTGTCTTTTAATTAATTCCATGAGTGCCAAGAAAATTAAAATATAGCTTTTGTTTTATACTTTGTACTAGAAGAAATATAAAATATTTAAACTGAAATACAATCATACCTGGACTCCAAAGTGTTTCTTAAGCAGAATGTGTTTTTTAACAGGCATGTTAAAGACCTAAAATCACATAAATGCAGAAACAGGCTGCAGTGATATGGCTGGGCTGAGGATTTTATTGGTGTACCTTTACCACAGTTTTAGGACTGTTTAAGAATAACATCGCTCAGCTACTGTTTTCTCATGTTTTACATCTAAGTTTGTATTTCACAAAATAAACACAAAATGTGAGTTTATCTTATGAGGGGAATTATATGCAAGGAGACTCATGGAGACTGGTAAAATCAAACCTCATTAGTATTTCCTGCCTTTGAACATAACTAATGACAGGGTTTCAAAGACTGACAGATCTCTGAATGAACAGCAACAATGGTCATTGTCATCTCGGGACTGTGCAGGAGCCATTTTGAACATTGTGCAAGGAGCAAGGAAAAAGTTTATACTTTTGCAGAGTGGACATGAAGGCTGAGAGAAGCCTGTGTTAGGCCCTTGTCTCCAATTTTCTGCCCTGATTAATTACAAAGACTGCTAATTGTGTATTGATGTTAGTTAAAACCATTTGGCATTTGGTATCTGTCTAGTCATGTCAAAATAAAAAAGTTTCTGTGTAAATGTTGGGTCAAGGAAAGTACTATAGTGTTTTTCCCTCATCCATTTTTGTTTATAAATCCTTTAAACTACAAGTATTTGAATTGGTATCATACTGAATTGACTGTAATGGGTGAAGAAAACACAAATTAGAAAAAAAAAAAAGCCAATTATAAAAATACAGAGTGGAAGTGGTGATTTCTAAATGTCATTAATCTATGGTGATTCTGCCACAGTTTGTAAACAATGAAAGGATCTGATTTTCAGCAAGTTGGCTATTCATGTGGTGCACATCTCATTTCTGTTTACTGTTGTTACACATCAATACACAAGAGAGCAGCTGAATTTTGCCTTCCCTTCCCTGCCTGGTAATACTGACTTCCTTCCCCAGAGCTTCCCAGCCATGGCACAGTCATGTCCCCTGCACTGACAGGACCATCTCTGTGCCTTACAGCCCACTGAATTTTAGTTTCCAACTCACATTTATGTATGGTTTGCCTTCATTCCTGCTGTTACACAAACTGATTGATTGGATAATTGCTCTACAACGACTCACACATCTGGGGGCCCAACATCTGGATATGTTCCCATTTAGTGCATGCTCCCAAGGGACATCTTACATTGTCAGTGGTGAACTGCATTTGCCTCCTTCTAACCTACATCTTGAAATAGTCCAGGAGCTGCTGAGTGCCGGGGGTGGTACCTCAATCACTGCTTTACCTCCAAACTTAGGGTTTAATTCAGTGTTAGTTCCATGAGTGTGAGTCACTTAAATGAGGGGGGAAAAAAGGGTTTTCCCCAGGGGAAATTTTTTTTATATTTAAAAAAAAAAAAAAAGTTTGTGTTTTTTGAAAAAAGTTTTTCTGTTTGGGGTGGTTTGGGGTTGGGCAATTGGGGGAGGGGGGGGGGTTGGGTTTCCCCCCTTTGGGGCGCTTTTGTAGACTCTATATATATGGAATTAAAAAAAAAAAAGTTCTTTTTCCCCCCCCTTCCCTTGTCTGAGAACTTGGGTCAGTCCTCAGCTAGCCGCCCAACAGCGACAAATGAGCACTGAACTACTGTTACTGAAGTCACAAGTTTTTTAACTACAGATTTGGGGATCCACCACAGGCACTTGTGGTGGCAGAGCAACACATGGATTTGGCCCACCATCTTCAGACCTCCTGGAAAATACATGGAACATGGGAACATCATGTATAAGGACTGACTTCGTTACAGCTTAAAGGTCTTGAAGCCAATTTTTAATGGGCATTTTCCAATGTGACAGCAAAGCACAGGGTAGAACTAAATGCCTTGCAAAATCAATGCACATAAGGGTCTGAGGGTGTTTGTTTGTACAGTGCAGTCCAACCTCCCAGCTGATGTGCTGCTCCTGGGGGAACATGTTCAACTGCTGAGGGCTACAAGAAAAAATTGAAACAAAAGATTTCAGCTAAATAACCAGGCTTGCTCTCAAATTAAAACTACCTTCTCTAGTTCTCAGCATCCTTCAGACCATCAGCCCACAATTTTCCTGCTTCTACAACGTACCTGAATTCTGAGAATGTCTTTTTCTTTTTACTAAAAATGTCATTTGGAGGAAAAGACTTTAGTATTCCCTGTGCCCTTTATATTTGACCTTTTTTACATGAGCTGCTGTTCTGACACTGCCCCAGGCCACTCACACACATCCCTTCTGCTCTCCACCCTCTGCCAGGCTGAACTGATCCTGTCACCCTTCTGCCATGGCTAAAGCCATTTCTAGCAGCTGTTAAAGCAACCATTATAATCTCCTTTGGTGCCTTTGCCACTCCCCAAAAAAACAGATCTTGCTTTGAGCAGAATCAAGGTATCTTTTCAGGCCTCCACTTGCAGGTAGTTCCAGAAAGGGAGATGGTGGCCTGTGCTGCTACATAAGGAACGACAGTGTCTGGAAATTGTTGGCATTTGCCAGCTGCAGTAACTGCCTCCCATGTTAGAAGCTCTCGGATGCAATCTGAAAATGGCAATTGGTGAAATAAAGGCAGAGTCCAATCCAAACAGAGAACCAAGAAGGCACAGAGACAACACAATGTGCTCACAGTGTCTCACAATTAACAGCAAGGAGAGAGATTTCAATACAGCTGCAAAAAGGTATCAGCAGCTCGTGCTGACATCAGAATGCTCGTTATCTGAGAGCAGGTCAAGAAAAGTGAAGCCCAAAACACTTGAATTTAGACAGCTGAGAGGAGTCAGAAAAGGTGTTGAGCTGTGTCTCAGATAAAATATAAGTACAAAACTGTAACAGAGCAAAGGAAGTATAAAGTGAATTCTGCTCAGATAATTATTTCTTGATACTGTAGCAAGGAGCCCGGGAGTGTTCAAATGTATTGTCTCCCTATTGCACTGCAGGTCATCACAAGCAATCTGAAGAAGCTACATTTCTTAGTCCTTCAGGAGCATCCTGAAAGCATTATCTATAAGGCATATACACTGCTCAGCTGAAGCTCTTTACCTACCATTTGTTGCCCTGAATGTGAGGATAATCACGTAACAGCCGTCAGATAAATACCAACCTTACATCAAGTAAGACTGAAGACAAAAGATATCATTGTTTTAAAGTAAGCCAGGTAAACTGAATAAGAGGATTTGGATTATATTTCATGTCTCACCAAGGCACAGATACTGAAATTCTGTTCCTTCAATTCCAAATATATGTCTCTTCAGATTAAGAGCAAGGATTAGCATTTACTACAGCTGACTGGATCATGCTAACAGTCAAGGGATACAAAAAATTTGGAGTTCCTAAACTTCTACAGTAAAGTGAACAGAATATGCACACATGGACAAAAATGTTGAAAAACTATAAATAACTTATTGTGATGCCTTTTTCTGACCATTTTCTGTGGGTGTAACTGTATAAACATTACAACTCTGAAGGATTATTGAATCATAAAGCGATCTGATTTTCAAATTATTTCTATTCATCAATTTTTTCTCCCAGATTAATCAGGAAATAAATTAGATTTAAAAATTCTCTACCTGTTTTCCTGCTCTTTTAAAAAAAATCCTCATGGAGATAAAGAGTTTAGTTGGATGTGTCCAAAATATGCCAGAGCCAGGCACTCAGATACCCACACTCCCTTTGGCACACCACAGAGGAAGAGAAAGGGCCAAAAGTACTATAAGCCACCATTGTTTTCCCCTGGAACAGGTGGGACCCCCAAGGGGTTCCCAGAATTGTCATGGGGAAATGGCAAGAGGCTCTAAATGATGGCTGTTGGACCCCAGGGCCACACCTGCCTCCAACGGGCAGCAGCACAGCCCTCCCTCCCCTCCTTCCCCACGGAATGGCACACGGAATTTGCTGGCAGGGAGGGTGGTGTGAGTGCTGCTGGAGCCAGCATGGAGTGCAGCCAGCCCTTGGCCACACGCCACCCCGGCACACCTGTAGGATCACACTGGGAAGGAGCTGCCTGCTGCTGCTGCGCTGCTGCTGTGTGTGTGGGTGAGCTGCTGCTGCTGCTGGGGAATGTTGCTGGTGACAGAGGGGGAAGCCTTTCTCTTTACCATCACCATGCAGTATTTTCCTGCACAGCTTTTCTCATCCTGTTCTCCAGAACATCTGAAAACACTCCCAGTTAACTATAGCTTACAAGTTTTGCATGTGCATTCCTCCTAGTCATTAATGGAAAGTCAAAGTTGGTTAAAACCAGACTCCTGTAAAGCTTTAAAACTTCTTGAAATATAGATTTTAACCATCTCCAATTGCACAAACTGACAATAATTAACATGTATGTTGTCACAAATACTAAAAATCTACAGAAATATGTTTCCCCCTTTCTTTTATTAAATACTACATTCACAATGAAATCAGTATGCTTTGAATTCATAATTTTACATTTTCTGTCATTTCCAATACCATTTTCTGCAACCATCTTAAGAGGGGTGCAGATGTGAAACATGTAACTGTAGTATATAATCCTCTTTCCTAGGACCAACCTCAATTTTTTTGCTCATGTGCAGAACACAATTCCATTTTTTAATACTTTTCAGACCAAAAGCGGTGAAACTTCTTCCCAAATAACACATAACCATCAGCATCTAAACACCACAAACAACAGCTGCAACAGTTGTATTTTACAGATAATTGCTAAGTGATTGTTTCCAACAGATTTTTTTCCGCTCTGTTACTTTTACACAGATTTCAGCATAAGCCCTTCCCAGGACACTTTCATACTTAATCAGAGATGACTTCTCAATGCCTTCTGGGGGGCACTAACATCTACAAATGTCACCAAGCCTCCCCAAGGGTACTGCAGCTTCACAAGGGCTTTCAGCAATCCTTTAACAGAAACGGAGCCAATTCCTGAACTCAGCAGTTGGGGTTTTGGGAAGAAACAAAGAACTGGAGCAGACCTCCTACATCTTTGAGTCAACTCCTCTGCTATTGTACAACACATCCTGTATTTCTGGTCAGAAACTGGTCAGCTCACCGTAAGAACAATGATACAGATCTCAGCTGGCCCTGGTTCTGGGAGGAGTATCTCAAAGCAAACTCCTGCCCCGCTACCACTGAGTCACTGGAATGAATTGCCTGTAACTGCTCTTAACGTGTTCAAGGAACAACTGGACATGGCACTCAGTGCTCTGGGCTGGGTGACAAGGTGGGGATCAGCCACAGTGGGATTGGATGATCCTGGAGGTCTTTTCCAACCCAAAATGATTCTGTGATTCTGCGCTCTGCTTAAACACCGTTCTCCCCACACACCTGCAGCTGCCTTAGGACTCCAGCACTGGGGCAGAATCTGCAGCTTGTACTTCATAAAAACTCTCTAAATAATCCTCCCTTCTGGTTTTGTCTGAAAAGAACTGAACTGGGGAAGTTATAGAGATGTGGGATTTGGAAACACAGAGCACAGTAACAGGAATTCATGCAGCAACTTTACTGACAACTCAGGGAATGAGAAACAATCAGGAGCCTGGCTGTGCATTTGTTATGGAATTGTTATGGAAATGATCCACCTTAGGACCACAGATAATCTCCAGCAAAGGCATCAGACTTTTTGAACATCTTGCATTTAGTAAGCTTTGGGAAAATGTGCTGAAGGCCAACACTGCTGCCTGTCTCTGATGGATTCCATGTCCACCCTGAGCTGTCACTGTACCTGCTCACTCACAGTGCAGGGAGCTGAGGAACTTAACACTGGACTTTACAACTTCTCTGAATGCCAGGGAAGGTTCTGTGCATCGAACTGTTCCCTCTTTCCCTAACACATCAAAGGGTGTGTGCAGTGGAGACCAACACTTTTAAACTTTTAAAAACCATGACTTTTAACCTGGAGAAAGCAGGGAATCAAGAAGTGGGAGTCAGCATTATTCACTGCTCCAGCCAAGGGTGTTACAATCTTGCAAAAGCTATTTTGGGATGATTGCTAAAACGCAATTGATCCAACTGTGTAGGATGGGGACAATGAACTAACATCAAACACATCAAAGACAGTGCATCAGCTATCCTCCCTGTGGCCACAGACCACAAGATGGCCAGGAGACTTTCTCCCTTTGCATCCTACACATGTGGAAACTCAGCCTGATAAAAGGAGAGGTCACACAGCCCTCTCCCACCTCCCATTTCCAGAAAAGGACAAGACACACTTGGTCTACATTTGTGGAATTAAATAGTGTGATAATAAGGGTGGGTGAGCGTGTCAGGCCTAAGTTAAGGCTTATACTTTTTTCCTTATATTCTCATAAGGTTTAGAGTCTTTTCCACTTTAACATCCGGCAAGGCACGTTTTTTCCTGAATTAGACATAAATCTCATTGTGCATAAGTTGATATTGAAAAGACACACCAAAAAAACCCATTTTTACATCAAATTATGAATATGGAAGTATTTCTAGTTGAAGAAGCAGAAGTCAACCCAAATAATTCTTGATGCAAAACTGAGGAGCATTTAGTTACTTTTGGGACAAATAGAAACAGAAAACTATTTAGTAGTGCCAGCAGAGTTTGTGCTTATTTTGGCATATTTTACCATCTCAGTCAACCAAAGACAACCAACCCATTTTCAACAGCCATTGGCTTTTTATAATCTGTGCTGAGTCAGAGCTATTCAGAAGCTAAAACCAGCTTGTATAATACATGATATTTATTGATTTCTTCTGTCTGACAAGATCTATTAGCAGTAGTAATTTAATGCACAAAAATCTGTTTATATCAAAATATTTTTTAAAAAATCCTTAGTAAAAATATTTTAATGAAACAAGGCACTTTTCTGTACACATGGGAATTTATGGTAGAAAAACACATGTTTGATAGGATCTGATTCTGAAAAAGAAGATCAAGAATGTGGCTTTCTACACTCTTTAAATTTGCAAAATAAACCACATTTCAGGAAACCTCAATTTAAAAAAAAAAATTTAAAAAATACAGCATTCCAGTAAATGCCAAGGTAAAACTGGCTTATGTTCAGTCCTATGGTAAAATAGACTTTAAACCATATAATCCAAACTCTTCACACAAAGCCTGTACAAAAAGGTGGATCTGCTTTGCTTCCTACGTTTACCTGGAACTGCACAAAGCCCAGTGTTGTGATCCCGACTGGGAACTCATATGCAGCCAATCTCTTTGCAAATCTGGATTAAACCATGTGCAAGGTTCTTAAGCATGGAATGGAATGATTCTTATTCAGCAACGAGACTGTTAGAATCAAACAACTGATGCTCCTACCATTAGTTTCATTTAACCCATCACCCCTTGGCTCTTTTTGATAGAAATATTGTGATAGAAATATTTATTCCCTTTAATTTCGATTGTGATAGAAAGATTTAATCACTTTAAAATTGCAGTGGATAATGTAAGCTACATGTAGAAGTTCACCAAGGAGAACCTTTTATGGTTCATTCAATACTATTTCTTTCCCAAATCTGCCTTCTTTCTCTTGTCTTCATTCTGTGCAATTTGTCAACATTTTTCTTCTAATTAGTCACTATTTAGGGATCTTGCAAGTATTTTGGCCCCAGACATCCAGAATATCTGGGATTTAGTAGATTAGGGAATTCCACTGGCTTTGATTTGATTTTCAATTTAAGGCAGTAATCTGGTATTGCATTATTCTTCCATGTACTATGACTTTGTGCCATCCAAAATATATGCTTATTTTAGGGGAAGATACCGTCTTTTAAATTAATTTAGCCTTTTAAAATAACACTTTTCAAAAGAACATGTGTTTATGAGACACATTTGAAAGCAATCATAAGCTAAACCACAACCAAAACAGTAGTGGATGGAAGCAGAAACGTATTTTAAGTGCCCCACAGCAATCAATGACTTAACAGGCTTTCAGAATTGGAAACCAAAATAAATGCTTTGTGTGAATTCAGATAAAGGATAATCCATAGAAAAAGAACAAGGATGATTGGTTGCATTTTGGCTTTAAGAGATCCAAATCATGAGGAAAAAGTCTGTGTCGACAAGAGTTCACCAAATTTCCTACCATCAAAAAACAGCCTTATCTTCTTGATATTCACTTCCTAGAGACACTCATCTTCCTTGTTTTCCATTATGTGAGTTTATAACAGTCTGGCTTTCCTGTATTCAGATAAGTCAGTATGTCAAAAATATTGTTTGTTTAATTAGTTGGGAATGTTACATATGCTCTTTATTGCAATTCCACAGAGCTGGACTTGAAAAATTCAGCTTTGATGCAGCCAGTTGCTGACATGTTACTGCATTTCCATGATGTTACTGACGTCAGTGTAGGAGAGGGTTAGAGAAAGCAAGTGTATGTGTGCTCAGTAATTCAGAATGAAAGGCAAGCTTTTACTGGATTTTCTGATTTTTGCTTTGCCTCTGGAAAGTTAGTAAAAGTGACTCCCAGCAGCAACTATTTTTAGAGGTAGTCAGTAACTTTGAACCCTTCAGTGGTTGTGTAGAACATGCCAGTATTGAAGAAAATGAACCTGAAAATCCATTTTCCAAGATGTGGAGGAAAGAATTCACTGAGCTTGAATAATAAATACCAACAAGCATCTAAAACATTCTACAATGTGCCTTAAGCAATTACTTCCTTTACTTTCTGTGATTAGTGATAACTTTATCTTTCTACATAGTCCTCTACATTCTCCTACCCACTCCGTGACTGAGAAACCTGACAATCAGATATATCCAGCTGAGGGTTGGGGGTTTAGAGGGGTTTCTTCTGAATGCAGGTGTTTCCTGAGGTTCTAAAAGCGAGCAAAGAACTCCCAGGCTCTGCTTGCAGGATGTCCAACAAGACAAGCCATTTAAAGAAAAAGCTGTTTCTTTCCTTGTTTCCTTCTTTTGCCTGATTTTGAGAGAAATACATCAGCCAGGACAACAGAACGTGTCAGAATAGAACCTGTTGCCAGAATATTTCAGTTAGATCCCTCATCTGCCATGTATGTTTTTTGTGTGAACTCCAGCTAATCAGCTTCTTGTGCTTTAGTTACCTATAGGAATAACAGCATTACCCTGCCTTGCAGGCCTACTTTTAAGAAAACAAACACCAAGGACATAAAAATGATAGCCATTTGTGGTAATGGAAGCTAAATTTATTTTACAATTGATAAATTTGCTATGCCACATTTGGTTTATTCAGCCTGGATATTAACCAGGACAAAGAGAAGGTCTTGTTCCTTTTGGTAAAGTGCAATGCAAACACAGTTGCTACATACGTGTTAGCTATTAATAAGAGATACTCTTAGATTCAGGGCTGAAATCTGATTTTCCTGGCAGAGAAGTACAATTTCAAGGATATTGCATTCTTCTACTGCATTTCCAGAGTTAGCACACTAGGAAAGGAGATATCCCTTTGGGGAGGGGCAAGTCACAACGGGTTTGGTTCTTAGGCAGTTTAAACGGCAACGTTAGCAAAATGCTGCAAATAAATGAGCTTGCTAAAAGCAGGAGATGGCTTGGACAGCCAGGTTTCTGCAAGGCCTGTTGGTTCCCCAGCCTAGGAAGGCAATTACACAGTCAGTCCCTTCCGCAGCGTGAAATGGATAACGATATGCCCCAGCGGCCCTAAGTTCTGCATTCAGCACTTTGGGGCATTCCTCATCCCCAAAATAGATCCTGCTGACCAGCCCTTGGCTGGAATAAAGCTGAAATCCCCCCACGGATTCCAGAAGATTTAGTTCAGCTTTGGTAAACTGAATTTGGGTTTTATGATGCCTCAGGAACTTCACTGCACGTTCAGTAGTCCCACTTTTTAGATAGCCAACCACTGTTTATGCTTGCATTTCTACTCAGTATATTCTGGGGTTTAGATTTCTTTTTCATATTGATCATGTCACATGTATTAGGTCTAATACACTTTTTTTTTTTTTTTTGTGAGCTCAATATAAACTATGTAAGACTGTCAGACTCCAATAAACACCACTCTTTCTTTTCTTTTTTTTTTTTCTTTTTTTCTTTAAGGACACACACTCTTCCTCAAAGGAAAGACTGAAAATAAAAAAAAAAAGAAGTTATATTTTAAATTGAATGAGATTTAACATTCCCCACAATACACAGTCTTGTGTGTATTATTTTTTTCTTATTTATTTTTACAATGGAGATATAGAAAAGACATTCTGGAAAATACTGAATTCATAATTTTTTTGAAGATAGAAGTGTATGGTATAAATAAAAAAATATTCTGTATAACTTCCCCATCTGGTCTTACCATCCTACTGAGGTGTACCACAAGGAATAAGGGATCTAGAAATTTGCTTCCAAAGCCTGCATCATCATAAATTAGCCAGTTTCTGAGCCTTCTGTTTGAACATGCCTTGTACACATGTGAAGAATAACAGAATGAAAAAAGGCAAATTAAAAACGTAACCAAAGAAGCATCAAGTCATCTTTTGCTGCCACTCTGTACACTGGCAAAGCAAGACTATTGCTTTTATGACTATGCATCTTTTTATTAAAGAGAAAATGCAGATATGTTTAATTTCACCATCCTGTGAATCATTATTTCCTTGTCAGCAGCTTCAGACACATCTTTCTGCAGTGCAATCTGGGTGAGACTAGACAATTCCATAATTTTTACCAACAGAAAGTTGGCCTGATCATTAATCCTAAAAAGTCTGAACAGAATTTAGGTGATCTTTCTTTCCTTCTTTCTCATACCTGCTTCCTACAAATCAAATATGTCAGGCCACAGTGGGAAGAACTTTAACTAACATAACCTAATTCTGAATATTGAATATTAGTGGCAAGTGGCAACTTGCTCACAATGAATCCATTAAAGTGAAAGAAAAATCTCACCAAGACCACATTTCAGAAAAATCAAGAAGATTGCAAAGTGCTTGCAAAGTTTCCGTCCACAAAGAGACAGGCTTTGTCTGGAATATTATCCACCAGAAAACATTTCCTCAAGTCTTGTAAAATGGATTTGGAGGCTTTTTCTTCTGCTCTAGGTGTCAGCTTGTAAAATACAGCAACACTGAAGCCAGATCACATAAAATACAGTAACTGCTGATAACTTGTGAGCAAGTGGAGAAGGGGAGACTGGGTGTTGGCACCAAACAGGTCTCTGCCCCATCTGTCCCCAGAGCCTGAAGAGGGTCAGCAGTGAGGACAGCATCCTGTAATTGCACATCTCAGCTCTGGCTGACAAAAGCATTCAGTCCCAAGCACTCACATGCACTGCTTTGGAATTTACCTCCAGCCTGGTAACTCAGTGCACCAATACCCTTCAAAACTACCTTTCTTTACACACTTCTACCTGAAGAGAAAAAAAAAAGAAAAATGACATTGCAATTAGTAGGTGTTATTAAAAAATTAACTCCTTTTCTTTCCCTTGGAATCTTGAACATTGCTAAAACATGAAGGAGAGGTTTTGGTGCAGACTCTCCAACTCACAGCCATGTAATTCCACCAAAATCTTTGGATATTACTTATAAGGGATATTCGTTTCTTAGTAGTTTCTAAGGTGCAATGTGGGGAATATGGCCTTTCACATTTCTTATTATTAGTGGGATTGTTCTTAATGACAATATTAAAATTGGCAGTGATTCTAAGATGAGTAGAGATGACCAAAACCTGTATTTGCCACCTTCATTCAAAATGTAAAGTGCATAGGGTACAAAATAACAGCATGGGATCCCATCACTCAATTACAGGGCTCCCATTAATTCAGGCAGATAATCTGAGATTTTCAGTTACTGTGGGAATTTTCAAAGTAATTAATGGGTTTTGGACAACATGACATCATTGCAATGACTGACATTTGGTTGAACTTAATATGTCACTTAGCATTCAGTGCTAAGCAACCAAGCTCTCGGCATGTTGGATGTCTGAGACATGAGGTCAATGTCTAAAGTGTACATACAACACAATTACTAGGAGCCACCAGCCTCTGCTGAAACTACACTCACTTTAGTTATAATTTCAGTAATTCTCCTCTTTCAGAAAACCTAAACCTCTAAAATGGGCTTTCATACAGGCAAGTGTGTCCTCCATAATTTATAGTTGTGCACTTGTTCTAAATGTAAGCGTCTCCCATTTATTTGCCACAGTGGTGTTTGCTGCTTAAGTACAGCAGTTTGGCCTGCAAATAATACAGACAAAACAAGACAAATTGCTTTAACTTGGCTTCCATTATTTCATATTTACTTTAGCTAAGCTTTGAGCTACTGATCAAGATGGATTTCCCGGAGCAAAAGGCAGATCCAGAGCTGAGTTGATGTCCAAGTTCCACAATAAGGGACTGAGGACAGTGATTTAGTCTCATTCAGTGAAGAGTAATTTAAAAGTCTCCATAGTGGAATCATAATTCTGATCACAACAGAAAACCATTGCATTGAGAAGAAAGTCAGATGTACTTCAACTTAATATTCCAAATGAAGAGCTAACTTTGATGAATTCTTATGAAGACATTTGTTCATTTTCAGTCTGTCTGTTCTCAGGCTTTCCTACATAGTGTTGCCTTACAAGAGATCCGTGAAATGTTACAGCTTTTCACCAAATAATTTTTTCCACTCACAGAATGTTGCTTCAGGAACTGGTCTCACCTTTTCCAGGAGTAATTTGGAAAGGGTCCCACCCTGACCAAATCTGACCTCTGACTGATTGCTTCAAAACCTACACGCCCCGAATGGGAATAACTGTCCAGGACATGTAATAATGATCTCACCTGACAGAAGGGGAATGATACAACTGAAGTAGCAGCCAGAGCAGTGGAAACCCAAAATGGATCACTTTCTTCCTTGCAGTGCTCATTTTCTTTGCCAAATACACTCAAACAGGAAGGATAATGTAACAGATGATGGCTTCAACTGCAGAAGTTACAGACCAAAGTATGTGATTTATATATACTGCAACCAGTTAAGGAGAGACATATTAAGTAATTCTGGAAGGAAAGCAGCACTTGTCAGTATCATTTTAGTGTTAATACAAGAAACCCATAGCTCTGCTTAAAACAACTGCCCCATAATTTGTGTGATATACCTTTCAGGCAGTTAGATGCACTTTTTCAGCAACATCACCAGAAAATGGTAGATATTTTTAGCATTTGGTTACAATTAAATTATGCTTCAACTATCCCAACATATCAGTAAATGTCAACTCAATTCATATTTAGCCAACTGGCTTGGCTGTAGCTAATATAAGTACATTTATATTTTAATCTTGTCAACAAATATTGAAGATCAAGTACTACTGACCACTATTGGATCCCATTAATTCCAGTTTGATCACAGTGGTTTTACCTAAAATTGGGGTAAATGCTACATTCTTACCCAGTTGCCACTATATGAACTTTGCACATTAAAATGTAAATATTAGTACCTGTGCATTCCTGGTTTTTATCTTTACATGTGATCAAATCTGAGCTACAGCTGAACCACTTTAAGACATTAAAGAAACTTAAAAGCATTCAAAGTAGTGTCATTTTAGAAGACAAATTTATGCTCCAGTGAGCCTCAAGAACTTCACTGAACCTTCAGGTTTTTAGGGATCTTTCATCATAACAAATGTTTCTATTAAGCATGTTACCTACTCAGAGTGTAACTTTCCATTTTGTGAAAAATTCTGCCCTTGACCTCTGAATTGTAGACAAAATTCTTAAGCCTAACATGGACCTTCAAACCAATTCTACAGAAATTTATTTCCTTTATATGAATTCAGTGAAAACCATAAATGTACAAATTCACAGAAGAAATGCATGACAAAGGGAAGAAATTCAGGACAACTCTCTTCAGAATCTGAAGTCAGCAAATCTATATTTAATTTTAAAATGTATTTTAAAGAACATTTTAAAAAACCTCAAGATGGTAACTTCCATATTGCCAGTATATGAGAACTCAGCAATCCACACACTCTACAACTCCCATTTAGTGGAAGAAAGATACTAATTAAAGTAAGAGCTGGATGTGTCCAAAGAATTAATTTTAATCATATGATTGTACCTACTTCTCACTTTTTTTCTACAGAGTAGATGTTTTCCACAATTAAATGCTTGTTTCAAAACTATTTTAGGCAGTATTATAGCCCAGATAAAACTTGGAATAGTTATGATACTTCGACAAAGCTAAAAGCAACAGCACAGAACAGAATTTGGCTCTTTGTGTCTTATTTCCACACTTCTAACTTCAGGCCTTTTCATTGTAAAGATCTCCTGAAACATCTTCTTGAACAGTTGGGACCTGAACAAAATTCTTGCACTAATATAAAACACTGTATTAGCCACTTGGGACATTTTCAAAAGAATTTTGTATCCTAAAGCAACAAAGATTCAGATAAAGCAACATTTTTCCTCTTACTGCTTGTTGCACTTAGAATGCAGATACTGGGATGATACGTGTTGAGTAACTATGGAGACACAAACAGAACCCACCAACATTTTGTGGATATTAAGTTTTCAATTTATCAACTTCAGTTCAATCCAAATTTCAGGCTCTTCTCCAGCCCCTCCTTGTGAGCTATTTTCACTGAGCTCAGTGGAATTCCACAGATAGGATATAACCCAAATGAGCATTCAGTTTTGCTCCAAAAAATGGGTAAAAAAGAAGCCAAAAGTTGTCATCCTCTTGCTGAGAACAGCTTAGCTCTTAGCCGAAAGAAAAGGAGTCGCATGGCTTCCAAAACCACGGAGCAAGGAGGTACTCGAGTCAGGAATGACTGATTAATCTTGGTGTGTGTTTTTTTCCGTTTGTTTTGTAACACTTCCACTTCCCAGCTTAAAACTGCTCTTTTAATTGGTTAAAAATTGCATTTAATCAACCAGCCTTCACTGGAGGGGCTGCACTGGAGTCACTGTTCACTTTGCTTTTAAACGTGCCAGTCTTAAGCTGCTTCCAAAACACGTTTCGTGGGGTTGGACTCTGTAGGTCAAACTGCACGTGCCCTTGGGCACCCTGAGCAGAACACAGCACAGTCCTCAGAACCAAAAAGGGACTAATGGCTCACTCAGAACCAGGCTGTGGACTCAGGACTTCTGGGGACTCTTTCAGGCTCACTCATTATGGGCCAGATTTTCCCATGACTTGTACCACACAGCTCTGTGAACAATTTTGCTGCAATTACTGCAAATGCTGCCTGCTATATTGGGAGCTTATACAAACAGCCACACATCTGACAAGTCTTCACATAGTTGGCAGTTAGCAGGGACATTTCTGCTACTCTTTAAAACATTTTCATATTGATTTTGCTTTCTCAGGCTTCCACACTCTACAAAGTTTTGTTTGTTTGTTTGTTTTACAGTCCACTATTATAGGATTGATTCATTTACCTGCCACAATCTCAAATATGGGAATATCGCATTTGTCATCCCAAAACCACAGAATCACAGAATATTCTGAGTTGAAGTGACCCACAAGGATCATCAGGTCCAGTTTTTCAGTGAATGGCCTATACAGGGATTGAACCTACAACCTTGGCATTTTTAGCACAAAATGTTGAAATTTAAGAAAGTGTTGAGTTTAAGGACTCATTTTAACAAACTCAAATTTGCTACTCTCATCTGTTCCACTCCTGGGGACATTTCTCTTGGAAAAACTGGGGAAAACAGTGTTTCACTTTCGTCTCTTAAAACTTTAGTTAATTTTGTTGGTCAATATTTAACACCCGATGTTAAATGTTTGAAAGTGTGATCCACACACACACTGAAAACTGAGATTATAAACCAGTTTTAATCAGCATGATATGAGCTACTTCCATCACTACACACTGTGATTAGGGGAGGTAATTAAGTCTGTACACTGGGATCAGTGTGAGCTGAGCCTGTGGGGTAATACAGATATTGGCTGTCCCTTTATTCCTGATGATTGCAGGGTTACACTTGGTTTACTTCTTAAAAAACTCAAATGAGAAAACAGTTATTAAATTTTACTTCCGAAGAAGATATCTATCATCTCTTCAACAGTTTTTAGAACATCATTTTTTTGCCATTTCCACCCAGAAGATTCTAAGGTCTGATTCCAAAATCCAAATGAACTCTGGACTCTTTTCAGCTGAGAAATGTAAACTGAGAAGTTTGTCCCTTTTCGCTTGATTTTGGTTTTTTCCCTGCAGAACACGCCTGTAAGCACTCATCCAAGGCTGTTTTAGCCTCCCAGTTCGGCTTGGGCAAGCCGGGGAGGTGCACCCCTCACTCTCCATGGCTCCATCTGCCACGGGCAGCCACTGCGCCCACTGCTCAGGCGGGCAGGCAGCCCGGGGGGTGCCAGGGTGTCTGTCGGGGCAGGATGAGGCGCTGTGCCCGTGCCCGTCCCGCCGGGAACTGCTCCCATCCCGCTCCCATCCCGTTCCCATCCGGCTCCCATCCCGCTCCCATCCCGCTCCCATCCCGCTCCCATCCGGCTCCCATCCCGTTCCCATTCCGCTCCCATCCCGCTCCCATCCCGTTCCCATTCCGCTCCCATCCCGTTCCCATCCCGTTCCCATCCCGCTCCCATCCCGCTCCCATCCCGCTCCCATCCCGCTCCCATCCCGTTCCCATCCCGCTCCCATCCCGTTCCCATCCCGCTCCCATCCCGCTCCCATCCCGCTCCCATCCCGTTCCCATCCCGTTCCCATCCCGCTCCCATCCCGCTCCCATCCCGTTCCCATCCCGCTCCCATCCCGTTCCCATCCCGCTCCCATCCCGTTCCCATCCCGCTCCCATCCCGCTCCCATCCCGTTCCCATCCCGTTCCCATCCCGCTCCCATCCCGTTCCCATCCCGTTCCCATCCCGCTCCCATCCCGTTCCCATCCCGTTCCCATCCCGCTCCCATCCCGTTCCCATCCCGTTCCCATCCCGCTCCCATCCCGCTCCCATCCCGTTCCCATCCCGTTCCCATCCCGCTCCCATCCCGCTCCCATCCCGCTCCCATCCCGTTCCCATCCCGTTCCCATCCTGCTCCCATCCCGTTCCCATCCCGCTCCCATCCCGTTCCCATCCCGGGTCTCACTCCCTTGGATTAGCGGGACCAGCGCACTTTGCCTGGGCCGATGGGGCCCCCTGGTGGCCAGGGGGAGAACAGCCCGCGGCTCCCGGACACGGACACGGCGGAAAGGGAAAGGGAAAGGGAAAGAGAAAGGGAAAGGGAAAGGGAAAGGGAAAGGGAAAGGGAAAGGGAAAGGGAAAGGGAAAGGGAAAGGGAAAGGGAAAGCTGCATTCCCAGCAGGAAAGAACAGGATGTGTCCTCCAAGGGGCAGCTGTGAAGGAGGTCCATAACCCCCTCACAGCTCCATAACACCCTCCCGGCCCCTCACACGCGTGTCCAGCTCTGGGCACCCAGTGTGGCCATAGAGCTGCACAGACTCATTCTCTGGCTGGACCGTCCTGCTGGGATACTAATACAATACAGGCTCTATTCTCACATTTTCTAATGCTAATAGATAATTCTCTAGTAGAACTGTAAGCAAAATAAATTCTCCTTGGCTCACTGTAATATAATTTGGAAACTGAAAGCAGTGCCTCTCAGTCTGTCATGGCTGGCAAAGCTTGCCAGGAGCTCAGGAGACTCCTGGAATTATGCTAACCAGAAAGTCAGCCACAGATTTAAAATACCACTTGTGAAAATATGTCTGGGTTTGGGGTCACCATCCAGTAGCTATTGAGCATAACTGTGGCTGTGGCTGTCTACTTTGAGCAGAGTGAAAAGAAATAAGCACAGGAGGACTGAAAATGTACTAATTTTGCTGCAGTTTATCCATACCTTCCTGTTTGATGTAATGGCCATTTCAAGACCTCTGAATGAAGACAACTGGAAAGAATGTGGCTCTCATCTTTGAATGCAAAGGTACATCCACTTTGTCTTTCTTGCCATTTAAGTTACAAACCCACTCTGATCTTGATTACCTCTAGAATTTCTAGGCAAATTGCTAATTCAAATTAATGATAAAAGTATTTGAATAAGATTCTGAGCAATATTATATTAAACCCCCACTAATTCACATAACAAGGTCACCACTGGCATGAGAAGTTGGCCAATGCTGTATCCAAGGAGAAAAATTTAAAACTATCAATCCCAAGCCTCAAAACATCCAAACAAAATAAACTAGTTAGAAAACACAGCTTGAACAAAACTGCCCAGAACAGTAACAGCAACCAGAGATCCATCACAGACTGTAAAAGGGATAAAACACAAAGGTCAGAAGAAGCTCATTTACATGTTACACCCATTTTTGAGAAGCTCAACAGCTTTATTCTCAAAGAGCAGCCATGAACATCCTTTGTCCTTTCAAGAGGTTCCACTATAGATTTTACTGTTGCCAGTAGCAAGAGCAGCCAAAAAAGAAACAGGGCAGTATGTATACTTTATTTGCCTTTTGGATTCGATGGCATGTAACATTTTTGACTTGCTGTATTATATCATAATTTTCCTCTTGACTTCAGCTGTCAGCATGTCATGTTCTGATCCCCTTTCAAGCTTTCATGACAAAAGCCCCCTAGAGATTAATTCTTTTCATTCATCAGGTTCTACTTTAAAGTCTTCCGTGCCTTGAGGGAAGGAGAGCAAACACTAGAGGGTCAGTAGGGGGTTAAACATTCTTTAACCATATGAAATAAATGTGCAAGCCTACTGGTTGTCATAGGCTGGTAGTGGGTAAAATTGATTAGCAAATGAAAGAGACAAAATAGCTAACTAATTCTGCACATTTATCTGTGGAAGTTAACACTTGGAGCTACATGCTTTCTCATAAAACACTCCTACAAGCTTTTCTGACTTTAACTGCTTTCATACGCTTTCCACCACTGCTTTGATTTTCAGCTAAGTGATTTCCACTTAAGTGAAAAATCTATCCATATGTAGAAGCAGCAGGTGTTTGTTACTATTTTCCATGCCTTGACCTGCTGGATAGTTTTCTTTTGGCTTACCCAGTATAAATGCCTTAGAAGTCTAATGCTTCCCACAGTGATTAGTACATGGAAGAAAAAAAGGAAACAGGATCCAGGAGTTCTTACAGATAAAATGTTAAGTTTTATGAAACAGACAATATTTTAACAGCCTAAGTCCTACCTTAAACTTCTCTGAAGGTTTGACTTAGTGTGTGGAAGATTTCACACAGTTTCTTTGGGGAATGTAAACAAGCTACAGTAGCTCGGAGCAAGAAAACTCAAGGGAATATCCTTTACTGGCATTGCATTAAGAGCATTTTCCTTTCCAGATGACTGCAAATGATAACAGTCTGTATTTGGTTTGAACTCTTGTACCAACTGAAGGGGTTTTTTCAACTTAGCAGGATTTAATTCATCTCTAAGAACTGGTACCATTAGGGAGTTCAGCTTCATGTTGGTTTCTGCTTGATTGCCACTGGACTCAGGTTCAGATAAGATCGTTGCTCTGATCTAAAGAATGCTTGACTCTCCAAACTCTGTCTTGAAACACATGATCTTATAGATATGTTCAGTGTGTAACAACTGAACGTCCATTTCAAAATAAAATATACTGAAAATGCATAAATATTGTGTATAAATTAAGTTCAAAGTAAAAGAAAGGAGTGAAGGTGAAAAAAACCCTCAAAAGACAGCAAACTGAAAATACAGATAATCCAAGCTGCATGCATCAAACTTTTTCCCCACAGTACCTACCCAAACAGTAACTCAGTATAAATACAGTTACATGCTTTTTAGGCTTCTTAATATATTCTACTAAAACCACACAAAACTGGTTTTGACCCTTTTCATGGTCATCTGGCATTTTCTCAGTGATCTTGGAGTGTAAGCAGTTGGGAAATCCTGTATCATCTTAGTTCCCAGTTCACCTAAGGAGCAATGATTAAGGAATTTAAGTACTTAAAATTGTAGTTGTGCAGGCAGTAAGATTCTCAAAATCACTCAGGTTCCTAATTTTCACTATGAATTGGGTATTTTAGGTGGTTTTGAATGTCCTGGTAACCTTGTAACATCAATTTTAGGTAACTTTAAAAGCTGGGCCTTCAAAACTGTGCTTACTCTCCCACAGATACAATCCATGAACTTCACTCCCATCAGGGCTGATCTGCTCTGAGCTGCTGTTGGCTGAATTTGTCCCTTTTAATTAAAACATTCATCTGTTACCAGCATTTTCCTTTTGATGTATGTTTTAAGTGAGGCGTTTCTAGTGGTTTGTGCAAACTTGTTAACCAAGAAATTCTTGAAGCAAACTGTAAGCATTTCATATGTGCAAAACTGAAAAGGCAAATGGTTACCATAAATGCTGCCCATGCTGTCTGTACGGCAATTTGGATTTTTTTTTAATAAAAAGAACTGGTGATAATGACAATTACCTGGATACTCCAGTTTACTGTGTATGGGAATCCACTCTGAATGCCAGAGAAGGTATTCTAACAGAACAAAATAATATGCCTGATTCTCATGTGCAGAATCCATAGATCCATGTAAGATTTTCTTCCTAAGCACACAGCTGACCTCAGAAATATTTCAATAATACAAGCAGGGATACAAGCATAACTTAGTAGGGTAATAAATGAGATGGAACAGTTGGAGGCTAAACTCTGGTCTTCATGCCCAACCAGCCCCACAAAACAATTTGTCTGACCTGACTTTAGGCATTCATGCTGCTTGCCTTTCCTGAAAACACATTAGACATAAGAAAGAAGTGGCTTCCAGCCTTCTGACAGTGTCTTACAACTCCTTCCCTGTTTTGTAACTCAGCTGCAGGCAACCTATTATACAATGAACAACATCAGTTCAAGCCACGGGCATGAGATGAGACACAATTGGGGGATACTCGTGTTATGGAATCTCTTGTTCACATGGGAGATGCACATCCTGCTATGCAGGGGGAATAGGTGCTGGATCATCACCCTGGGGGTTTTATGTTGTCTATGTTGATACTCTGTGCACTGTATTTTCAAATAAGGATTATAATTCTGATGACTGACATCAGTAAAATATGTGTTTTGCTCCTGCAGTCTTCAGCTGAGTCTGATGCATAGCAGTGAAGTGCTTGCCTCATTGATTATGCAGCATGAACACAGTCTATGATTCTATGAAAGCATAACACTTCATTCAACACGCCCTCATCATTATTACCATGTACCCTTGCTCAGCTTTACACCCTGGTATCTTACCTTCCCCTCTTCCTGTTGTTTTGGTTATCAAAAACAAGTACCACCCATGAAGAAGGAACTTTTACCTTGTGATGCTGCTGGAATTGCCTCACATTTCAAACTTAAGAAAATAAATACCTTTAACCTTACAGTCTGTGTGACATTCCTACTAATTATCTGAAGATGCCAGAAAAAATCTGTTTATTTGTTTCAAGAGTATTCCAGTTGAGAACTCGTACTGCACCACCAAGGACAGGGAATTGGAGTTAAGCAGGGCTGTGCACAGCTCAGCCATTGTGTGAATTTATCTGTTCTGAAGTCACTGCAAAGTCCTCACTGTATTGGAAAGCACACTTAATTGCAAACAAATGAGTACTTTCATGGATGCCAAAGCCTAAATGTGTGCTGCACTGAGGTTTCCTTTGTCAGGTGAATCCTGGTTTTATTGGCAGAGAAGGAAGCGAGTATATAACTACAATTACTTTGCACAACAGAAGAAATAATCTCAACATTTTAATGTGAGTGCACAACAGCAGCAGGATGATTTTCTAATTACTCCCTTACATAAACTCATATACCACTAAGAGCTAAATATAAACAAAGAAAACTCCCTCGTTTAATTGTCAGTACAGAACACAGAGACGTGTGGAAATGCAACAGGGACTCAAGTATAATGTTCTCCTTCAATAAGAAGCTCACCAGAAGTGGGCCCAAGTAACTTTTTCTGTCCTTAGAAAATCCTTAAAATTCCAAGAAAGTTCAACTTGGCTAAATCTTTATCTGTGAGGAAGTCTGTTCTGCTTGTGTGTATCCATGTAAGTCAGAACCTTCCGTGCTCTCATGCACTTCAAACTTTAGAAGCTGTCTGTCACCAAATTTTGTTATTTATAAGGATTCCTGGACAGGAAAAAAAGATGGAGGTTCATTCCTTGGTTTGGAATAAATGATGAGCTTACCATTGTCAAAACCCTCCTGGTTCCTTCTGGGCAGAAAGGTTTGCAAGTGGATGTTTTAGTGTATTTTTAGATTCTGTTTGAACAGCTGACAGAGACAGAATAATTGACCACAGATGCAAAGTTAAAGAGAGGCAGAACTGAAGGAATCAGTGAATGTCTGGAAAATGTCTAGTGGGGATTGGAGGAGGATGGGCAAAATAGACAGAGTTTGATTCCTTGGACTGAATTTCACATGTATTTGATTGTTACATGACTCAACCTCAGACTAGTTTTATTTCCACTTAACATCATGTGGAGTGCCAGACTGTGATATTCAGTTCTGACTGAATAATCCTGAATGTTAAAAGGTTCAAATTCAAAGCCTTGAATCAATGCTTTAAGAAAACCAGAGACTTTACATACGTGGACACAAGACATGTAAAGACCTTTTTTTGAATTTAAGAGCAAGTCAGGCCAAGTGACACAATATATATCACGTGACCTCTCTTATTATACAATGCACATGGAGAAGACACGTTCAAGACAGATGGACTTCATTTACAGGAGATGTTCAAATGAAATTGCTGTGGTTACTTTTAGTCTTGGGAAATTCCTCTTCTCCTGTAAGTGTTCATGGAGGAATATTCATACAGTGATCTTCAGTTTTAATATACTTTCTGGCAGATCATAAATGAAATACATACTGCCTAAACATGTATAGGTTTCTAATAGCCGAAGAGCCTATACAGATTGCCTACAGCTGTCCTAGCCACATGAAACAATTGAACAAGCTCCAGTAACCTTATTTTTCTGTAAATTCATTCATCAAATGTTAGCTGTTAGGCCACAGATAAATAATGAACAGTTTGGCCGCATAACATTGTCTGTTGGTACAAGATTTACCCTATACAGCAATAAAACCTACCCATAGGATGTATACAAGGAAATATCAGACTTGTTTTCTTGTGCTGCTATTGAATTTCACAAGTAAAGATCATGTTAGGAACAAATTGTTGAAGGAAATGCCTTTATGTGGATTGATTTTCCAATCTTTGTTCAACCAAATAACAAGACCTGTCAATGACCATTAGAGCAAATATTAGCAAGTATATTGTCTATGCATGGGAATTGACATTAACACAATTAGCTGATAAGTTAACAGCTTGTTTTGTCTGAGACTGACTCTATGTAAATTTAATCTATGCAAGAATTTTAACTGTCTTTATATAGAACTTTCTCAACTGTGTCAATTAGAGAAGCGATTACTGCGTCTGGGATGTGAAAACTTTTCCAGCATTCAATATTTTCAGAGTCTCCAGTCAAAACCAAGAACAAACTGAAAGCCAAATTTATTCTGATGTGATTCAAATGGAGGATAAATCTGGTCTCAAGATTCCAGTTCATGCTTTGTGCAAGTCTGGAAATGTCCCAACTTCTTTTTACTTATATTTGCTTATGATGTGGAACAGGATAATGGGTGGCTGTGGCTGTCACCTCTTTCACAAAGCCTTGGGAGCCATTCTTAATATCTGCCAAACATGTCACAGTCTTTCAGAGAGAGGTGGAACGAAATTTCATATTATTCTTGATTACTTTTCATACCAACTTTCACACAGAATACATAAGGCAGAGAATAAACTGATTTACCCAGAGTCTGATTTACCATTTTTTCAGCAGATAAATTCTGTGGTTTTCAAGTTTCACACTAATTTAACAGTCACACCAGTGAGAAACAGTTATAAAAGAATGGGTTTCATCTGTATTCAATTGCTAAAATGGACTGGTGAAGTCACAGAAACACTGATATGGTAATTATGAACAGCTTGTAACAGTACCTACCTATGCAGACCTTTGTATTTTTATGGTTGTTTTACAAATTTTAAATTAAAACTCAAGGGGCAGCCTGTCTTTATGTGATTTTGAGCCTGCTATTATGTGCATGTCTATCTGCTGAATGGTTAAAAAAAAAATCTTTCTGCAAGGTGAATCAAACACCTCATTATGAAGGGGTTGGAGACCAGTTTCTTTTACGGATTTCCAAAATTCATTTAAACAGCATTTCATTTATGAATGTGAGTAATTCTGACTAAATTACAAATAGTCTTGACCTTTTTTGATTATACAGATGCAAGTTCTGCTGTTATCAACATGATTTCTAGGGATTTTTGATCAAACTGACGTGGCAAAGAAAAAAAGAAATTCTTCAGATATGGCACAATTAAAGATTTATCATACCAACTAAATATTCCTGTGTCCCTAACAGCAAGTCACCTACACTGTGTACACCAATGTCCCACGTAAGAACCACAGTGTTTGGGCAGTACCAACCAAATACAGATTTTGAGAAGTAAATTAAAAAATCTGACAAGTGCTTTGAAGTCTGGGAATTAAAAACAGAGACAGAAGGCAAATATATATGGGCTTTGTAATGCTTTGGTCCTCAAAGACTCTGAAAATCTGGAATACATCTTAGCATATGGTGTCATATCTAGAAAAGGTGTAGGATAGCCAGGGTTTACATTTGCCTTAGGCAGGAAAATTACTGAAGTGATTATATTCCAAATATAATCATATCAAGGTACGTGGAAATTAAAATTCTTTGTTATTCGGTCAATATTTATGAATGTGAAAATTGAGTAAAATCATAATCTCAATCTTCATAGGCAGCAAATTGAGAAAGGCACAACTCCTGTGATGGCATTTTCTAACAACTAAAGGTCACAATTCAGGGATTACTATATGGATACAGGCTCCTAATATAAATGAAAAATGTTAGTTCCATCTAGCTGGACAAATACACAGCCAGTGTGTCAGGGTAGAGTAAAAGCAAAACTGAATATCAACCACAAACTAGTAGCATTTTCCAGTGAGAAGCTGTCTCAATGCTGGACACAGACTAAATGCACTATAGTTGCAGGCACTATATAGACAAGTATAGGAAGCCTGAGTAGCAACAGAGAACTGAGCTAAAATGAATTTCAGATAAGCTCCTGCTTCAGTTACTTGGCAAAGGAAAAATTATTATACTCTCTCTTGAACTCTCTGCCCAGGTAAGCAGTCTGCATGATATCAACAGTCCTACTGAATCCTCCATTAGCAAAACAAGTTATTTCTTTACCCACTTCACTCATTCAGTATTGCCAAACAGGCCCACAGCTATTGCACCTTTGTTCATACAGGTGAGATTTCTCTACTCTGAGAGGACTTAAATCTACCTTGTGTCTCAGCTTGCTTGCTCACCTACGCTGCACTGACCTATGCCCTTCGTCCTGTATTTTTCATTTATGTGTTTCTCTACCTCAAGGAAATCAGAAGGATCTCAAGGAAATCAGAAGTATAAAGGCAATTGTTCTGTTCTACAAAGACAGAACTAGGCTTTGACACAAGGAACACTAACAAACTGTAGTAGATTCATTGTGATCAATTTGCTTCTTAAGAAACATTGCTTAATAAGAGAATGATCTTGTTCCTCTTCTTTCCTCTTCTCTGCTTAATTCACTCTGAAAGCAAGTCCCAGCTGTCTGCACAGAACCCCCGAATGGTTGAGCCTGGAAGGAACCTCTGGAAATCACCTCATTCCATCACAGAACTGCTGCTCACTGTTCCTTCTCATCACATTACCCACAGGCAACGCACACCCACAATACAGCAATTTATTTCAATAGTTTGTGTCTTTCCAAAGCCTGTGTAGTTTGACATAGTAAGAAAGTAAATGAAAAACACATGATTAATTGTTGGGAGGGTATTTAGGTGTCAGGAAAAAAAATGCATAACTCACAAAATATCACTGATTTTATTTAAAACTTGTTCATTAAAAAATTTCCCCCTTTGAAACTGTTTTGCAGTCAGCTGTAGTGAACACAGAAATCAAAGTAGACAGGAAATTGTAAAGTCCTGACTCACGGCCCTTTGAGGAAAATGGGAACTAGGCCCTACAACACTAAAGAAATGAAGTCCAAAATGTGTATTCCTGGACCTCCTATCTGAAATCCACAGGATCCCTTCCATCAAAGAGAAATTCCTAATTCCTAAAGCACACAATATTGTTGTTCCTAAGGGCAAAGCAAAAAGTCCAGGGTTTCACACATGATTCCATCCTGTGCCTCCTTCCTGCCCTGCAGAGCACACTGGAAAAGAAAGCCAGAGTGCACTGCAGGCTTCACGTGCCTCATTCTTTCTCTGCTCTAGAGGCTCCCAAAGTATTCTACAGGGAGAGAAACCCAGAACAGACAGAGCAACTGCAGAAGACAATTAAGGAAGACTAATGGAATTGAGTGGTAGATTAATGTTCTTAATTTTTTTTTTTTAAACCTTATAAAAAATATCCTATTAGCTCTGAATGAGGTCAAACCTGGTTTGGGATGGAATACATACGACGGGCTCTCCTTTGTTTTCTGAGTGCAATAATTGTTAAAAGAGCTGAAATATTTTTTCATAAAATGATTATGAGTTTTAAGAGGTGACATTTGAAGAAGGATATAAATTATAGAGCAAACATCTAAACGTTTTCATAATGTTGAAATGGTTATTGTAAAAAATGTATTTGATATAATAGGAAGCATATGTTTCATTAGGCTGAATCCACAGAAAATGCTCTCTACAGAACAACTGCATAATCTTTCACATTGAATACACACTGTTCACCTCCCAAAACATGTGCACTGTAGTCTTCTGCACACAAAAGACGCTGCTGTTGTAAGGAAAAGGAGCCTGGAGTCAGAATTTTCTAAAAAGCTTTTGACTTAGAAAGGGAATCTGCTGTCTATAATTTGCAAAGACATGAAATGCGGTGCAATAAAAGTGCAGGCAAATATAGGTTACAACATATACATTTTGCATACTTGAAACTCACTTAAGCCACTGAATTCCTCCCCAGTATTTGGAATCCAGAAATGTCCAACAGCCCCAAATGGAAGTCTTGTCATTAAATTCACTGGACTTTGTGTAAGCAGCAGCTCAAGTTAAGTAACACAGGCTTGGACTCACAGGGTAATAGATGTGGAAAGAGGTTTCTTCCACAGCTCTCACACCAATCTGTCCCATTAGTGGGGATGATTTAGAACCAAGTGTTGCTTGCTCAGCCACGTAATACTCTCCTTGACGTCACTGTATCAGGTAACAGGGCCTGACCTTTAAAGATAATTTAATGAGAACAGTGATGAAAGAGGTTTTAATGACTTCATGGTATATACTCTTCAAGTTACAAACAAAGCATTTTAATAGCTTTTTGAAATATGCTGTCTTTAAAAATCATCATCCACAGAGACAGAAGTACACTGCACTCATCATGGCTTGCTGTGCTTTATTAGCATACAGATTGGATGGGTACCAAAACCTTCAAACAAAACCTATTAATCTTTATTTTTAAAGTGATACATCTCTGCAAACATGAACATTAATACAGGAAATGTATTTTCCCCTTGTGTAAGGGGAAACTGTCTACTATGCCTAGTGTAACAAAATCACAAAACCTACAGAACTTCATACCCATTTTAACTGTCCAAATGATCAGTGCTAATGCAGCTATGGATTTAAGTGTCACAATTGATAAACTGACAGCAGGGACAGACTGTGGAACCTTTCAGGTTTTAAAAAATGAAGAGAAAGCAGCACAGAAATGGCAAATATGTCAGCTGACTCAGTCTATTCACAGTATGCATGACTTAAATTTCAGCAGAGGTGCTGCATGTTCAAACAGTCATATCAAAAACATACTGAGAAATGAGGCCTTCTTAAAAATCAGTACAGGACCATTCAGGGCCCCCTCAAGGTGTCAGAAACATACCATAAGAACATACCTTTATACAAGCAGGGAGCAATAGGGCTGCTGGCAAGGGTGGAAACCAACAGTGCTCAGGAATGCAGGAAGAGACACACAGGCAAAATGCTGGAATTGTCTCACTTTTCTATGCCTAAAAGTTAAATGTTGAAGTGGGAACCTGCATCCTTTTAAAATCATGCAGTCCCTCTTGTCTCTCACTGGTGCCTATTTTTAGAGTAATACAAACATGAAGGTAGGAAAAGATCTCCAAGACCACCAACCTTTCATTCAATGCCCACTAAGTCAACTCACCTTGTCCACTAAAACAATAGTACAGAACTCAGCTACTGTGTCTAGTTAAGCCTTAAGCTGATCACCTTTCAGAAGCTTACAGAGAGGCATTTGAAATAATTTGAAATCCTTCCCCAATGAACTTCTTGGCATTTAAATATGTGGAAACATATCCAGTCTAAGGCAGTGCATTTCCAAAAACATCAAATTACCTTAAGTCACTAGGAAAAAGAAAGGAAGATAGGTGCTTGAACACAATAGAAGAATTATGCTCTGGCTTTTTCTACATCTTTAAGTCCTAAAGGACCATAAAAACCAGAATAAAAAGCCCTGCCTGAAGTCATATAGACAGTCAGGGGTTGATCTGAAAAAGCACATAAATCTTGGTTTCCTAGCTCAGTGTCTCATCTATCTAACTGCATATCCTTCCCATTCATCCCTCATTACAAATGGAGACCTGAACTGAAGCAGGGATTACTGACTGTTGTATTGTGCTCTATTTGTGCTGTCCTTTGTAAGATGTACCCCCATTCCTCCACAGGTTGTTCAATATTCCATAGAATTAAAAAAAGTCATTACTATGCATTTGTGCTCATTACTGAGAAAAAAAACAGCACTCAAGACATGCAGAAAAGTAAAACTGTAGCTCACCCTGACATTTGCTGTCTGGGAAAACATTTCTTATGAAATCTGGACTTTTAAGAGTCCCAATAAGAGTCTGGAATCCAAATTAATGCAGCAAGAAAAAGATGATTGTCAAAACTGACAGCAGTGAACAACCGCTGCTCTTCTTCTTAGCAAGGAGTGAGCAGAATTACAAATCTCAGTTTCAGTCTAGGAAAACTCTGCTTCTGCTCCAGTTCTTTGGCATTGCTGAGCCAGTAAGAGCCACACAAAAACGACCAACTCAAGTCCCTACAGAGGCTGATGCTGCCCACCAGAAGGGCTGGAGGTCTGCAGCACTGCTGTTCAGATCACACAAACTGTAAACTTCATGAAGAGATAGAATCACATTTATCATAAACTATTAAAAAATGAGGTCTCAAACATAAAAATGCCATAAGGTGGAATGCAGAAGATAATGTCTTAGAAGAAAAATACTTATACCCCACAGTGAGACAGTTTCAATGAAACGGTCTGAAAAGCAGAGTCAGTGAATCATCCAACCTGTGCACACACAACTCAGACTAAAATGAAGTGGCTCAGTGCCAATCAGCCTGGAAATAAAACTGTTTCAATCATCATAGCTCTGCAGTGCTTAGGGACTAAGTAGGCACAGATAATTCTGCTTCCACTGAAGCCAAAGGAAAGATTTTGCATGTATGTAGCATAGGTGGCAAATCTGCAGTGTTTTGCACTCTGAGTTAATTTATGCAAATAAAAGAGGGGTAAGAGATTAAAGACGTCAGGTCCTAAGATTCCAACAAAATAAATAAATATTGGATCCAAGTATGTCCTTTGGTTTCTTATTACTCTCTCTCCCACTTTACGCAAATGGTCTCATCTGTTCGCAGCTCAGCTCCACATTGACCTTCCTTCCCCTCTCTTGCAAGAGGTATTTTCTTATCCTAATTCCCAAGACACCTTTCCTGACCCAACTCTCCTCTGCCCCTTGATACTCCAATCACTCCTCCAGAGAGCAGGTTCAGAATGCACAGTGTTCTAGGCATTACCCTTCCCACCTCTGTGATCCTCAATACGACACAGAAGTGTGGTATTTCACTGGGGTATAATCTTACTGAGCTTCAGAGGAAGAAGCAACAATGCAGCTTGTGTGCCCACTGGTATGGAGACAGGACACAAAATGCTTTAGAATGTCTGAGGCCATGCCCCATACCTTCAGACAGCATGAGAAGTGTTCTGCATATCAACAAGTATCTGTATTTTAGCTCCTCTGTTATCGTGCAAATAATTTCCTCCAACTATTTTGCTTTCTTTGGATCTGAATAAATAAAATCATACTATTTTTCTTGCATTTACATGATTTAGCGATGTCCATAATATATTAGTCCCCATATGGACAATAATTTAACCTAATTTTTGTCCATCCACCACTTAATAAAACACGTATATCTGAAGAAGAAAAATTTACTGTTTAAGAAAGCTTTCGCAAGATGATTCCTCTAAAGTTTTCCTGATTTTCAAAACTCTTGTTATTGTGTGATGAGTAAGAACTTCAGGATGTAAGCATCATTAGAAATCCACCTTCATTAGACATAATCATTCCATATATCCAAGTAATTACTCTTGCAGCTCTGTGCCAATTGAATAATAGCTAATTTATCAGCTCATAATAAACAAAAAGCTATTCTGCCATCTGGATGGTAATCTTTAAAACGTGCTTCTCATTATCATCACAACTAATCTAGGCCAGGTCAGTAAATTTAGAACAAGTAAAACTATTGGAACTAACAGAGGATTCCCCGGTAAGGAATATGTGAAGTGAGAGAGTCACACCTTTTTTTTTGATCCAAAGAGGTGACACTTCCAGCAGTGGAGCCAATCAAGTGGGAAACAGAGGGTTTTTTGAAGACCTTAACAAGTGCTGTTGACCAAACATGAGGCTCACCCTGAAGATGCTGCCAGAGAATATTAATTGATGAGGGGAGGCTCTAATTTCAGACTTGATCCTGCATATTTCTGAGCAGTCTGAACTGCATGAGCATGCTGAGGAGAACAGAGGAGATCCTGGACACTAATCAGAAGCGCTCCATACCTTTCAGGTCTGACCCACCCCTTTTTGAAGTGAAACACATTTTTGAGTCAGAAACAGATGGGAGAGGTGGCCAGGAGATTTAATGGCCTGTGTCTCCTCTGTCAGCATGTTGGTGAGTTCCAGAAGAATATGTTGATTGTGCAGCAGGGATAACAGCCTTGAAACCCCATTAGCTGACAGCCCTATGCACAAGTGAGCCACAACAGGCATTCCATCATTTACATGGTATCACTGAGCACTGTGAGTGAGGGCATGCAAAGCCTCCACCCTGTCTGCCCCAGGAAGCATCACCAAAGTTGTCTGGAGTTGAACCCAAGAGCTGTTTAACTGAAAGTACAACTTATGATCACAAATGAGAGCCAAGTGATCACTTCAGTCCTCCAAAAGTCAGCGCACATAGATCCTAAAAGGGACGTTTTCCAATGGGGTAAACAGCTCCTGCTCTAAGTAAAAACAGAGCAACCCTTCAAGGGCAGGAATAAAATGTGATACGCATGCCCAATTTGGTATTACTCTAGCATTACTCTAACCTAGCATTTTATTGCTCAATATTTTATTGCGAGCCACCTCTGAGCCAAACCGAAACCCACAGCGACTATTTTACATGAGAGAGTCTGCTTCATTAAAAAGCAGCAATGTGGGTAATCTGTCATTTTTTTAGGGATATTTTTGTACTGAAAAAGAACACTCCTGTAGTGGGAAACAGTCTGGGCAGGAGCTAGGTGAGGGTGCTAAGTGCTACCGAAATGCAGTCAGAGCTGAGGAAAACTGCCACATCACATACCGAAAGTAGGTCATTCTTTGTATTTGGAACATGATCCACCCCACAGCCAGACACCAGGAACATTTTTTCCCATTAATAACTGTCTGCTGCAAAAATAAGTGGAAAAGATGATCCGATACTCAGAATTAAAAGCAATTAAAACTGGGAGGGAGCAAGCGAGGTGGGACATTTGTGCTGAGTTTCTGGAAGATAGAAGGCAGAACTTCCAGGATAAATGGTACATGCTGAGTTTAGTTTTCAATCAGCCAAGATCCAGGTCAGGAGCATGTCTGCAAGACATGGCTGCAGGCTGCAAAATTTGTCAAGAAAGAAGGCTACATCCTTGGGCAGGGAGCAAGCAATCAGCATATTGCTGCTGCAAAGTACTGCTGGCAATGAGGTCTGAATAAATTATGCAGGTCTGCATGAACTCCTGCAAGTATGGGCTGTAGCCACTCTGACAAACTCTTCCCACTTTTAACTTCATTTAAAAACGTTGCCTGGAAAAGTTCTTCCTAAAGCAGCCCTCCAGAAGCTTCTCACACAATCTGCCCCAACCAAGTACCTTCTCAAGGCTTTAAGATTCCTGCACTGAAGTTACATTCCAGATTTATGCAATAAGGGTGAAATTGATGTCTAATCCTAAGGAAACCAGAGCAGGAAGGAGGAGTCCCCTGCAATGGGGTGCATTTCCATACTTATCTGTGAGATCTGAGAGATACCAAGACTACTTCAACCTGAAGTGCTCTCAGAACTCAGCTCTGCATGTTCTTTTTCCCACTGTCAAGCAACCAGAACGTAGACCTTCTACAGGTGTCATATCTCCTGAGAGTGAAAAATTCAGGGGTCTTTTTAGATTTTGTGCCACTTTATGTCCTGTATATTTGCCATGTGAGAACACTGCTAAAACAGACAGGATAGATTAAATCACCAGGCAAGGCACAGTCCTGACAGAAGATCTCTGCAGTAGAGGACTTAATCAATTATTCCCTTCTGGGACTTAACAGCAGGGTTCTCACAAATCCGATCTAACAGAAATTTCTGCAAGAAAACTGTGGGGACAGATGGAAAAGCCTGACCTCAATCTCAAACTCAAGACTGCTCTTGTGCTGCAACAGCATCACACTATTTCATTAATAATCCTAATTCTGCTGATTTCCATTTGCATCAATCAAGAACCTTGTTCAGTGCTTGAGCAACACCTGAGTGAGCTCCTAGGCAAAGATAATGGCCAGGAAGGTACACCAGAGCTGTTAATTCCCACACATTGGAGAAACACAACAGCAGCACAATCATTAGGCCAACAGATTGCCTCAGGGAATTTCCTGCCACAGGATGTTGTAGATGCTGGAAGATCACAAAAGCTTGTAAGGGATTAAACAAATTCATTCAAGAAATCTAATAATGGTGATCCTCCCACTCAGAAAGTCCCTGAATATAAAATGATCTGGGATTCTGGGAATGTATCACTGTTTTCCCTGTTCTTCGGTGTCTACCAGAAGCAACTATCTTAGGGTGTTGATGAGTTTCTTCCAAACAATGACTAAAAAAGATTTAGAAGTGAAAATTATATCTGTGATCTTTTCACTATGAGCTGAAGAGACTTTGTAAGAAGGAAAAAAAACCTTTGTTCATTAGGAGACTAAAAGAACAGTAGAGTCATTAAGGGCTTGGTCCAGAGAAGAGATGACACGTTTGCTCAAGTCAAGGGTATTTCTAGGTTTCCAGTTCCTGGAGTTGCTCAAGAGATGACAATTTTAACTTCACTGAAATCGTGTGAAGGCCTGGCAATAGATGCTACCTGGCCTACCCAACTCCCAGCATAATGGCTTGGAAATGAAGTCAGCAGGCTTGGACTTCTTTTGATAAAAAGCCGAAGAAAGAAATTTAGTGCCATAGGTGACAAGAGCAAATGAAGCCCAGTGGACTTGTGGTGTGATTTGATCTGAGCCCATCAAGTCCCACACACCAAGAAACTTGCTCTTCTTCTTTTTTCTTTCTTTTTTTATTTTATTTTATCTTCCTTTAAAACTGATTATTTGTAATTCAGGAATATAGGGATAGTCTTATTTATTTCATTCCTTTGTTGCATACCCCAGTAGCACTCTTCTAGAAACCCAAGAAAAAGACATGAAATTCAAATAAAAAATTGCAGGGGAGACCATGTCTCTGTTAAATAGTACACATTTGTGTACTGTTATTATATGGCATCCAGTACTTAATGATATAAATTAATGGTTGGAAAATATGTTTCCAGAACCCAACAAAGTAAAACAATAGTTTGGGTTTGGATTGAGCATTTGGTATGGCAGAGATTATACTAATTTTCATTGCTATGAGGTTGAATTTGATGTAGAGTTTTTTACTAGAAAGAAACTTAGATGAATTTGCTTTGAATTACATCATCCTTTATTTCAAATCCCTTACCAAAGACAGCTGATATTCATTGATCCATATGATGCTAAAACAGCCAATGTGTTTCAGATCTTTTGCTCAATTTCAGTATTATATCAGACCTAGAGTTACTGGTTTTAGACAACTTTCCCCTTCTCATGTCCCCCCTATAGAATCTTCTAAGAGATCCAAGAAAACACCAAGCAACAAGATTTAAAACAGACTGTGGCATGTTACTACTTTTCCTTATTTGAAAAATTTGCAGGAGGAACTTTTTGATTATTTTGCTCAGATTTTCAAAAGAATACATTCTGTGGTCAGTTCTTTACTCATTGTGAATAATACTTTCTCCTAAGACTATGTAAAATGCAGCTGTTTTGAAGGGTCCTGAGCAAACTTCTACCCTGTGCTTTGGTCTTATTCAGGCCACACCATTTAATATTTCTTTTCAGTTCACTGAAACACTAACACCGGGAAATACATGTCCATTAAACCTCCTTCATTAAAGGGTTTACTTAAATCAACGTATTTGCATAAATAGCTAAGTAAAATGTGCCAGTTACAAACAAAAAGTCAGCAATATACAATTGTTACCATACAATGATACACACAATACAATGTTTTCTTACGGTTATCTTATTAATAGACTTGGAAAAGCAAAGAATTTTAAGAGTAACACTGCAGCCTTCTCTTGGAGACTCACAACTTTTATGAATTAATTGTGCTCAGCATCTCCTTATGTTATGCTAGGGGCACTTCATCTCATTTCACATGATGATAAAATTAAGCCATGTCTACAGACAGGTTTTTACCTCTCACCAACAAGCAAAAACTTAGAAACTAAAGAAAGAAATGAAGTCTCAAGAAAACATGCATTTGGGTCCAGACCTGGGTTTATTTATGTCAATTCCCAACTGGAAAAAAAAAAAAAAAAAAAGTCAGTGGATCATTAACACTTTTGAAGGTTCCCCTTAAATTTGAAAAGATGTTGTTGAAAGCTGTTGAAAAGATACAGTTTGCTTCTGAACTTACCTTTCCAAATTCCTCATTTTGGAATCAACAAAGGCTGAAGGTTGGAAAGGTTGTGAGAAATTAGACTCCATTTGAGACATATCTAGTTTATGACAACATTTTTAAGAGCAGAAATATCTTGCTGCCTCTGAAAAATTAAAGGTAACCTCCTCCTCCATAAGTGAAGAGGACACTAAAAGGAGGCAGTTGTTGATTTACTGCAAAGGAAATGTCTGTGAAAACACAACTTTCTCTTCTTCTTTCCTTGAGTAGCTAAATCTTTCTTTTTGATTTCTCTAATCTAGCTTCTAATACAGTAGATGGAAAATAGTTCACATTATTTAAGTCATAAACCACTAGCTCAGGTGGATTTGATTATCAATTGCAGGAGGTGGCACATTTCCAACATGCTACCAAGTGAACTTATACACTTGTTATTCATGAATTCTTCATCTTGTGGTATCTTATCCTTTGATTTATGGACTGTTTGGGTTTATAGCTTTTTGACTTATGTTCAGTTTTGTTTCGGTTTCGCCTTTTGTACTTTGGCCACAATTTATAAAATGAGAGCTGTGAGTAGGATTTGGGTAGCATACCTGCACTCTAACAAGGCTGGAGGAAGGTTCCTGACAGGGCACACACTTTTCACTTGCAACTTGGAAATGCTATGGTTTTCTTCAGCAAACATCACCAGGACCAGGCAAGGAAAAACCAGATGCTCTGTGAAGACTTTTCCCACTAAACCCACAGCTTTGGAACAAAGCAAATCTCAGAGAGACAAAACCACCACTGACACCAAACAGTCTAAAATATGTTGCTCTGAATCCTGTGGTTTCTTGGTAAAATCAGTTCTTGAAAGGCCTCAAAAAGTGCATGTCAGACCCTCAGATACAAAAAATAATTAGTGATGGGATAAACTTTAAAAGAACCACTGTATGGTATGGATCAGTCAAACCTGGCCCTGGAGTAAACCAGTGTAGGTTTCACTGAATTCATTGCATCTTCTCAGATTTACTCCAGCTGAGGTCTAACTCATCTGTTTATTCAGACTTCTTGAAGTTTTCCATGTCCCTCATCTCTGTGTCTCCCCTTTCATGCCAAACCAGGATAATTTCTGTTCTCCTGACCCTGTCATTCCAGGCCTGTGACTCCCAACTGCTTCAGAGTGAAACCATTTCAGATTTCGTCCAGCCAGCATAATTCCTTTTCCCACCACCTTAGAAACTAAGGCAAGATATGATTTTGCTGTAAAAATACAGAACACTTTTGATAATTCAACATGGAACACTGTTGATAGTGCTCAAAGCACAAATACCTGCTGTTGTGATTTGACATTTAAATGGAGTGACGAAGCCTTGATTCCACTGAAATCAAATAATCTTGCCACTGATTTCAGCAGAACCAGGCTTGTATGCATAAAAATGGCAGTTCTTATTATCCCAAAAGAGACACTTTATTTGCGGTAGGAAATAAAATAATTTAGTTAAAATGCAGCTGAACATGTATTGCTGCATTGCAGATGAAAGACTCCTCCCTATAAAAAACAGTGATTTTCATCCCTGAAGCTGAAGTTGACATTAGAGATTCTCATCCCATTCTAGTGGCTTGGCTGCTCACCATCTGCTGCAGAACTATGGTTAAGCACTCGAGCTCCTACACTCCTGGGAAGCAAACACTTCCAACAAAGACATTTTTATCCAATTACTCTTCCTTCAAATATGACTCGAACATTTAATGCAGACAATACACCGACCTTTGGGGCAGAGAGGCCAGCACAAATGCTACACTACGAACCCATTCTGTAGCTAATTTTATTAGGAGAATGATAAAATTGTATTGTTTTACATGAATTATGGCAATGAGTTACTCAGTGGTGGAACCTACAGACTAGACATCTTGTACTGGGGCTTGTCATATAGCCAGCAAAAGCATTATCATCTATTTAAACAGACTCCATTTCCAACATTATTTTTAGGATCACATTTTCCCCTGTGCTAATTAACTGCATTCACAGTTACATCACTATAAAATACTGTTTAATTTATATTGCTTAATTTTCTTCCTCTACATGCATTGAAACAATAAAAAAAAGAGTATATGTACAAAGTACCTTCCATTTTTTTCCTGACTCTTTGACAATTAGTTTCTTCCTTTGACTTGTACCCAATGCAGCACTTTTATCATTAGTTTTATCATTATGGCATAACCTTCCATTAAGATCACCTGCTCACTAGCCAAAGACAGTCCCCATCTGAAGCAGTTCACTATCATCTGAGAGCAGGAAAAAGAGGTGTCCTATAACAAGACAGAGTAAACATCCAAAAATACTTGCTTCTTTTCATTCCAGGAACAAGAGAATGTGATCTGCCCTTGCCACACAGCGATGTCTCTATTACTAGTCATAGATTGTTCGTCAGAGAGGATTTTCAGTCTGTCCTTCAGCCCAGCACTCAGTTCATGCACACATACTGTTACACAGGCAGAGTAACTCCTTATTAAATGGGAAATGTTAATAAAACGGTAGTGTCAGTTACAGCAAGATATCACAATGTGGCCCAAAGTTATCCCCAGCTATGACTATGGAGGATTAGGTCAATCCTTGTATTGCAGTTCAGGTTTGTCAGACAGATTTTTCCTCCCTTTGGATTGCAAGGAAGGAAGTTTATCCACAGATGTTCAACAAAACACACGAATTACTACCTATGCACCAAACCTGAGAGTCAGACATTCATATTATTCAAAAAGGGGAAAAAAACCAACCACTTTTAATTTCCTTCAAATAGCACTGAAAAAAAAACCATTGAAAGGGAAGAAAAAAAATCAGTGTCATACAATGTGACAAGTTACATTTAGAACTGACAGAAAAGTTGGTCACCACATAAATTATTTGTTAGATATCAATTTTTATTCCTGTCCCTTACATACTGGTTTTGAAATTCCCTTTTGCTGATATTATCTCCCATTTCTCACAAAGGTGCTGATGTAAAGTTGCTCTCACAGGATTATTTGTTTTCTGTTTTCACTGTTCCAGTAAGCCCTGGGAGCCATGGGAAACCTGCCCCTCTCTTCTCAAAGGCTGTACACAGATGCAGGATGCAAAAGTACACATAAAAGACTGTCATAATCCAAGTTAGCAGGGAGAAACATATAAATGAAAGATTAAGTTGATCTTTTGAATTTCTTTCTGAAAACACATCCAGATAGAAATATAAATGACCTCTCTGACAATGCTTGGGAGGTATATAGTTCTACGTATTTGAGAGCTATATCTGCTTTCTGTTAACTTTATGATGATGGGCTGTCTGAACATGCCTACATAGGAATAACTGCTCTAGTGCTCTTCCAGCATACATGGGAACAAGGGTCCAAACCAGCTGCCCTGTGCTACATCATGGCATTTCTCTCTTCACTTCCTCTGAAGATGCATGGCTGTGGAAGTATTTGATGGAAACAAATTGACTCTTGTTAATTACCTCACTGCCTCAGTGCTAAACCTGAATGCTTATGCCAGATGTGAGGTTTTGAGAATTACTACTTCCTCTATGGTTTGAACAGATCTTGTGAAACCTTGTAACTCTCTTGGTAAATAAAACTTACTGCTATTTTTTTCAATCTTTCAGACATCCACAGGCATTATGTTAAAATCTATCAAAGGTTTATTTGTGATTTTCTCTTCTGATTAAGTCTGACCATTCAGCACTTCTTTAAAGAGAAAACCTGCTGCACTTGGGTCCCCTGTGTGCCTCATCAGCCTCATTGCCTATGGCCAGTCTCACCTGGGCTGCAGCAGCTCCTTTCCAGCTCAGGACTGGGCTCCCATTCCTGTCAGAGCCATGTCTATGTGCCGCTGTCCCCAGCTTGGAGGGATCTATTTTCTTGCTGTGGACTGGCCTGATGAGCACTGGACCTGACCTGTAGATTGACTTCCCAGCTTCAGCTTGGACCTGCAGCATCACCACGACCTTTGCTGGTGATCTGGACTCCCGCTTGACCCCAGTCCCCTCCCCAGACCTGTTTTGCTCACCTCAGCCTGTGTGTTACCCTGCTTGGCTTCTTCAGGCAGCAGTTGTCGCCTGCTGCTCCCTGGCAGCCTATTCCTCAGCCTTTTCTAGCTTCCAGATAGAAAACACAGCTTGATATGATGGATTTTTTTTTTTTTTTTAATACACTTAAACATAACAACATACTGTGTGTTTTAACTCACAAAGTCTTTGCTTTGAGCCCATTGACACAGCTGTGACAGGACTATTATACCCCCTAGCTGTCCAAAACTTATTTTTCTTTTAAAAGCTTGTCTTGTTTTTCCTAGGCAGACTCACCATATGCACCATATTATCCATACAAAAACTTTTCTGTTACAGCCTCTTACTCACACCAAGTCTGTGGAATATTTTGAACTGGAAAAGTGAAGTTCTCAATGTCCCAGTTTCTGGCTATGACACCTACATAGGTCTATCTTCTGCCACTCTCACACACATCCCCTTAGGAGATGAGAGGCAGCAAAGCTGCATATGAGGCGTTTTCAGTTCCAGGTTACTCAGTGCCTCAATCGCTGGAGCTTCTTTAGCACCATGAGTGAAGCTAAGCTGAAGCCTTAGCACAGGCCTGAAGTTTCAGCTGCCTTCAAGAGGAATAGTCCTTAATGCAGAGTTCTGTGCTTTCCCAAATTGGACCCCTACTGATTAAAAGGCATTTTTGAAAAGCCAGTCAGGGTGGATGATGTTTTACAATGGAAGCTGTTTAAAAAGATAATTAAAAGAATAATTGCTATAATGAAAACTTAACATGTCTAGAAATTACCAAAATTATCACAGCTGTCTTCCATGACTTTAACTTTCGTCTTTTCTTAAAAGCCAGGATATTAAAGGCTTTTCAGCTTTACCACACACTGCTGCATTTTTAGATTTGTGGACAGACTGAGTGATCTTCAGCCAGCATCTGAACCCACGGCCTCCTATCCTGGCTTCCCTTCATTACCACTACATCCCATCTTCTACAAAGTCAGATTTTTCCAGTCAGTGCTGCCTGGCCCTTTCTGAAATGCACGTTTACAGCAGCAGCAATGCACAAAGACAAGTAAATTGCCATGTCACATGAGGGCATCGCACAGCATTACGTAAGGGGGCTCCCTCTGAGTCATTAGTTTTATGTCAGTTTTGGCATACACTCAAATGAAATGTGGAAAAGACTAGATAAGGAGTGAAGAATGAATTGCCTTCATTAATATTCAACCATGGTTTTTAGCTTCATTATGACCCAGCCTTGTGAAGAGCTGAACAGAGCGAAAGCCAGTCGCTGTGTCCACTGTGCCGTGACAACTTGCATGGCTCTGATTAATAGGCCTGGAAGATCCTTTTGGTGACATACAAGGTCTCTGCTCTGAGCCAAGGTGCCTCAAGGAAAGCTGCAAACAAACCTAACTTGTTCTCATTGAATAACACACTCGCTGTCATTATGAGAGTGAATAGGGAATTAATTCTGCTGAGTTTGGGGCACACACAAGAGCAGTGCAAGTACAGCAGTATTTCCGACTGGAAAACTGGATAAACATAGTTAGATGAAACAAGACTGTTTATAAATTAAAAATTGAGATTTTATAAATCTCATTCAAACAAAACAATTTGACATGATCAAGCACAAGCCTTAACTATTAGATTTTAAACATTAGTATTATTAGGTTAAAATTTAGATAACTAATTCTACTCTTTAAACAGACTATGTCATAAGTTTAACTATCGGTGAATACACATCTTAAAGTAGATGGAGATTAACTACAGTAGAAATGTATTAATTTTCAACCATTCCAATTCGGGTTTTACTACTTTTCTCACAGATCAAGACCATTATATGACATAAGGGAACCATGAAACAATGTGTTTCATTAAGAATCTTTTATATAACCTACTTCTCTCTGTGTAGTCACAAAACTACGTACTCATTTTTCAAACTGTAGTCAGAGTAAAGGTGACATACAAGTAATTCAGATACTTAGGCCTGAAAACCTGGGGCATACTGACTGGGGAATAGGAGCTGGCTGTCAGTGGAAGGCTGATGAATTTAGAAATGCTCTGTATGTGCTCTAATTTGCTTAAATCCTTTAAAAACCTGACTGATGCCAATGAGATGGCTTATAGCAAATATTCCATATTTGCTTCTACGTTAACTGGATGGTTCTGCATATAATAAATCAGTATTTCCCATATGACTCTGTATGACAGGAGATTTAAACTGTACCCCTTTATATATTTTACATAAACAACACTTGGCCTTACACCAGGTTAAAATGATGACTTCAGAAAGAAAGCAGAGACAAAGACACTTGTTACAATGCTGATTGGTTTTTACACCCTTTCCAAACTCTAACAAAATATTTTGAAAAGGACAAATAAATCTGTTACAGAAATATCAGTGCTGAGAACTTACTCTTTTTCAGAATTACTGCTTTTTAAAAAATTTGGTTAAGGAGACTTTATGAGAAATCTATGTTATTTTATTAACACTGGAGAATTTACTTGAGAATAATCCAAAGCCAAACATAAAAAGGCTACAGCATCTTTCCAGCTTCCTGTCCTCTTTCAGTAATAGCTGTCAGTTGCCATGAACCAGCCACAATTAGTTTTCAAGTTAGCAAAATATATGTATTTAAAAAATGTAAAATCTGCCATTCTGGGATATAGATTGTGTAAAACTGAAGAAAAGCAATTACCTGAATTAGGGTATATGTGCAGGATAAAAATGTGGTGACCTGCTCTGAATTTCTGGAGATTTTGCTGCAGAGGATTCCAACAGAAATGTGCATTTCAGGCATAATCCTTTCACTTCAGTTAAGGAAGGACTGTTTATTATCTCTAATGGGGATAAAAGTGATCTGTGTTGAAAGTAGATCTTGCTTATTTTTGTGTCTGTCAAAGGAATAGGAAACTTAGCAATCTTTCTCTTCGTTCCCTCCACTGTCTTAGGAAACTGTACAGAATTTGCTTTTCACATTGTGGGCAAGCCTGCCCAGTTAATGACACCGGAGGTGGGTTCCTCTGCCATGGCCAGTAAGGCACATAAGTAGCAGCAGTAGACTCTTTCTAAGCCACTTCCTACAAAAGTGTCATCTTCAATACTGAACATCTCAACAGAAGGCCTTGGCAACATGGAAATAGATGGGTTTATAGAACTGAGATTTAGAGATGAGCTGTCTTCACTTGAATGCAGTCACTGCATGGTATTTTTTAAAAGCCTTTTTTAAAAAATTTTACCAAAATGCATAGTCCACATTTTTCTTACATGCTGTTATGGGAAGATGGCACTTAGCTTTCCTAAGAGTCAAACATGGCTTTGCAGAATAGAACATTGCTAACAATGCTAACAATGAAAAACAGTGATTAGAATGAATAATTTTAGAATATTGCAAAGCATGGACTCTCTGTGGTATGTATTTTTATACTGGTTAAAGGTCTCAAGTAATAGAAAAATCAAACCAAGGTAATACAAGCAATCTGAAATCCACTGCAAGCAATTCTATTTTAACTCGGCAATTCACACCGAATTCTTTCACCGCACTGAGAATGAGCTCAGGAAAATAAATATCCAAGGAGAAATGTGGATTTAATTGTTATTGCTGTTACATTGCTAAAATAAAACAGCTGTGATCACACACTCAGATAAAGCCATTGTTTAACAAATATTTTTATTAAACATCTCTGTAGTGGAGATGAGTCCAGCTCCCCAAGCGCAGAGCAGGCTGCTTCCCGGACCACCCATTGCTCCCGAGGTAAAACAACCCAATCCAGCTGTTGGGGGGTGGGGGAACAGGATCAGACACACTGCACACCATGGCAGGCATGGAGCAGCTCCTGTTTGCTCACAGGCATATTACACTGCAACAACTGGAGCTTCACGTGCAAGCAAACAGGTCACAATCCTTTATCAAATCATTCATTTGACCACCAGTAATGACATCAATGGGGCTTCTTGGAAGACACCTCCCCAAAACTTAACAATGACCTGTGCAGCCCACAGCACAGAAGTCTCAAGCACTGAGGTCAGTTGAATACAAGAGGCAATGGGGAAAGCAGGCACAGAGGGAGGTCAGAGGTACGACACGAGCAGTCAGGAAAATAAATTGACCATGGGCATACAGTAAATAAACTGTGTGTCTGAACTGTGAATAAAATCCAGAAGTCCTGAGTCCTTGTCTCTGCTCTGTTGCCCTAGTCCTAACCAGATCCTCCCTTAAAATGACTTTATAATACAGACAGTCCAGGAGACTGAAGTATTTCTCCTATCTCCAAACCAAATGTAGTAAAAGGTATATAAAGGTTTCCTTCACACAGTCACTCCACCACTTCTGTTACGCCCACATTTATTTGTTAAATAAATATTGCACTTTTCCTCCAGGCTGGCCAACAGAATTTCTGAGCCTGCAGAATTTATCGTTCATTTGCTTATGAACTGGTGTGAGGATATTTTCAAGAATTATTCAAATTTAAAATCTTGGTGATCTTCTACAGGGTGTTTCCTTCCAGTTCTGATATCCACCAGTCTGTGTCTGCTAGGGTTATTGATGGTTTGTTGGAGTTACCAGAGTAGTTGTAAAAGCAAAACATTTTCATGCACAAAATTTATAAATATCCAATACTGAATATTTATACCACTTTTCTATTTCAGTAAAATAATAAAAATCTCAAGTTCAGACCAGACAGAAAATAGTCAAGGAAAGTATGAAGGTTCATATTCATGACATTTTCTATATAAAAAAGCTACATAATCTAAAGGAGTATATAAGGAGACTGAAATCTGTGCAATCGCTTCTAGTCTTTAATTGTAAACATGCACTGTTTACCATGGAATGTGCAGTATGGTTTTTCCAAACAGATTTTTAGCAAACCAATTAAGCAGCTGGTTTTATCTAAGACTTCAAAGTGCCAAGCAAAGAAAGCAGACTTAGGATGGGCTAGGGATTGCTGAAGTTGAGCCATAAGTATATTGATCAGTTTTCCTAATAACCCATCAATCACTGAATACAAGTACTCGGTTTTAATTTAAGATTTTATCAGCCATTCCCAGCTTGGAGCCCATGGGTCAGGTCTTCAGTGGTGCAAATCAGAGCAGTTTGCCTGCAATCCAAAATTATACAAGTTTGGAACTGGTGTAAATATTTCACAGAATCACAGAGTATTCAGAGCTGGAAGGGACCCTCAGGGATGACAGAATCACAGAATTATGGAATTGTTTAGGTTGAAAGGGGCTTTAAATCTCATCTCTTTACACCCCCTAACAGGGGTAGGGACACCTTCCACTATCCCAGGCTGCTCCGAGCCCTGTCCAACTGGCCTTGGACACTGCCAGCGATGGGGCAGCCACAGCTTCTCTGGGCACCCTGTGCCAGGGCCTCTCCAGCCTCACGGGGAAGCACTTCTTCCTACCATCCAATCTAAACCTACTCTCTGTCAGTAAGAATCCATTCCCCCACGTCACAGGCATATTAAATAATAAACACAGAATATTCTGAGTTGAAGGGGACCCACAAGGATCAGCAAATCCAGCTCTGAAGTGAATGACCAATACAGGGTCTAAACCTGCAACCTTGGTATTATTAGCACCATGCTCCAACCATGAGCTAATGTCCTGCTACTACATAACCTTCCTTGTCCCTTTTCCATCCTCCTCCGTTGGATCATCCAGTCCAACTCCTGTCCCTGCACACTCACCCCAAAATCCCATCCTGTGCACCCGAGAGCATTGTCCCAGCACTCCTGGAGCTCTGGCAGCCTTGGGGCCGTGCCCATTCCATGGGAAGCCTGTTCTGTGCCCAGCACCCTCTGTGGGAAGAAGAACCTTTCCCTAATTTCCAGGCTGATCCCAACACTGCTCAGGACACACGGCCCGTGCTCCCCTTGGCCGGCGCTGCCCTCTCGTGGCTCATCCCGAGCTTGGTCTGCAGGATCCGGGAACCAAAGCACAAGAAGCTGCACAGCACATCCAACTGCAGATGTTTGCCTTCTTAGTGAAAAGAATTAAAAGGAAATGCCCGTCAGAACCCTATTAGTTTCTGGAGAACCTTTAAAATGACTGCAGCAGTCTCAAGGCCAGTCATTCCAAACTGTAATAGAATGTAAACCTGTTTAACAACTCAGGTATGGAAACAGCAAAACCATGTCCTGAAAAAAGCAGTTACTGATTCAATAGTTCTGGGAATGATACAAGGACAAGAGCAGTGCTATTCTGTATTGACTGGCTGCTGTCTAGCGAGCTATCAGTGCTGATCTAATTAATTTCCAGTCTGTTTGTGTGGGCTATACTTGCTGGCTCTCTCAGCATCCTATTATCTGGAGCAGAGCAAGAGATTGAAGCCTGATTTGGTTTCCTCAGAACACTTACTTTAAAAAGATGCATTTGGGGTTCCCATGTGGAACAAATACATACACACCTAAACTTTTTTGGTCTTTCCTATGTGGGAGTATGATCATGTAATTTACAAAAGAGAAACCATCCAAGGATGCCAGCTGGCTACATTCTATTTTCATTATTCGGCAATGACAAAGGGCTGCTTTAGTATCAACATTTTACCTGTGAATACTTTTTTCCTCAGGATGTGACAATGAAAGCATGCACTTGTAGCAGTAACTTTCATAATGCAAATTACTAATTGATACCACTAACACATTTATTGGCATTTCAAATGCTTGCCAGGTGATTGTGGTGTGTGGTTACTACCATGGTTCTGTGGAATTTACTGAGAAGCCCAAATTCATTTGAACAAATATGACCTGGGGAGTAGTTTTCAAATACAGCAGGCAGAGACTTCTTGAACCAGCTTAAAGTTTAATGCAAGAGTAAACATGGGCTCTAATCAATAAAGTCACTGCTCATTTGTCACTCTGCTAATATCCCCCATGCAGCCAAAACACAAAAGTCGGTGAGAGGGATTTTCTGCAATCCTTTTCTGAAACAGCATTAAACAGGACTTTAGAACTGGACCCAGTTCAGGTCAGATCTAACAGTACAGTGCCTAAAGGAGACACAGAGATTTGCAAGCTCCAATGTACAAGTCATAGAAATGTGAGTCATGTGGAATCAAACTTGCCTCAAGTAAAGACTTCAATGGGTAATAAAATTTACACAGCAAAAGGCCTTCTAATATCCAGAACCAAAGCAAATATACTACACATGAGAATATTTTCAAGTGGCCCATTCAGAGAACAGGGTACTGAGGGAGGGGTGATCTGCAGTCAAGGTTTCCCCACACAGAAATCACACACACAAAAAATTCCACAATGCAGAGAACCGGGCATTTTAAAACAGGGCACAGCTAAGGTGGGAGCTACAGATCGTATCAGATATGTATGTACACAATATTTATTTCTTCACTGCAGTTTCAGAGACCATGCTCAGTTCAACTGCTGGAAATGGTAAACTCAGATTATTGCAAATAATCAGTGCCTTGATGAGAAGGTTTCAAACAAGTAGTCTCATTCATGCTGTTCATTTTAGCAAAACTAGGCTAAATTGTGTTTAAATGTGGACAACTACATGAGAATCAAGCAGCAAACTTGTCATCTAGAAAGGGCCACCTTACACTAAGAATTAGAAAAGCAAGGTTTTTCTCAGAATATGGAGCTCACATGTATAGGAAATACAATAGGCAATTCATAGAAGGAAGGTCCTGCTAACTACATCAAATAGGGGTCAGGTAGCCTCAAGGCATTAGTAGTTCCCAAATGGAACTACTGTTTAATGTACCACTTAAAGTTGTGGATATGCCCATTGATCCACTGGAACAGTTTTTCTGCATTATCCCAAGTGTTACCAGCCACAATATGAAGAGAAACTGTGAGACTACAAAGAAATGAAAAAAGTGTCCTCTCATTAGCTACTATGCTCCCTCCCCAAGAGAACACTAAACTAGTTGAATTAATAAAATGTACCTCATCTAGTAAGAACATCCGGTAATATGTTGCATGCAAGTTGGTTTTAGCTCTCTTTGCAAGTAGGATTATTTTTTAGAAATTTAAGACTTTCATGTTAATCCCAGATAATAGTGCAGTTTGGTAGACTAATCAGATTACAGTGACTGTCAGCATGATTTGATTTTAAATTATGTGATAATTAATGTGATAACTATCACCCTCTGGTTTCATGAAAGGATGACTTGGAAGAATGGCAGACAGGGTTCACCACATCTCAAAAGCTGCAGACCTCTGCCTAAAGTCCCTTTTAAAATATGGCTGTTTATTCTGCTTTATGTCTGACTGACATTTTCTGACAGCAAGTTATGAGATGAATTTTAAAAAGACATGGACTTTGTCACAACAGTGGACTGTGTAAACAAACACTGTGCAAGAAACTGGTATACAAACTTACCTTCTACACATATACCACTCACTTTCTCCACAACCAAATATCTAATGTGTGCTTTCAATTAAAAAACCCACTCTTCTACCTAGTCCTGCCCGCTAATTTGATTCATGAGGTTTCTTTTTGCATCTCCCTCGCTCCCCAAATCTTCATTCTCATTGGTTACAGCAGGGCTCAAACCTATTTTATTTCTGGTTAATCTGATTAGGCAAAAATCTGGGATTGTGATGTCAGTGCATTAGTAGAAGGAAATAACGCTTCCTGCAGGAAAGATGGCAATTCTGACCTTTCAGAATCAAGTCATCATCTAAGTGGAAGATGAAAACAGAGCAAGCCAAACTGCAGTAGCAACACCAATTCATTCTGCAAGAGCATAGATCGAAGAGGGATTATGGCTCATGGACTGCAGGTAAGAAAGCATAATGTCCTTGTGTTTGGTTATTTGCCTGAAGGGAGCTTTGGCTGGAGGGGAAGAGGTCAGCTTCAGCAAAAATAGCAGAACATTAGAAATACTAATGAAAGGCCTTGGTTCTTATTTTTACTCAGCAGAAGAGCTGGCTTTCAGAACAGAGGCATCTTAACAGACTCACTTTTCTACAGATGTATGACATTATTTGTTGGACTTTAACCTACCTATATTCATATTCTTTCATTCTGTGCTGATGAAACTACGTTTATTAATTTCTTCACAAAATTGCTGTAGTTCATTTTGTTGTTCTTTCCCCCTTAAATGCAGAAACCTACATCAGTAAATGAACAACAGATGAGACTGAAACTAAATTAAACAACTAATTTCTCAAGTTACAAGCTCACAATTAAAAAAATTATTTTGTATGCTAGTATTTATAATTATATATACTAATATATATAATATATATATTTTTTATATATATATATTAATTATATATATATTAGTATATATATTATATATACTAATAATTATGTAATTATTTTGTATGCTAGTTTATATTATTATGGGCTGCCACTGTATTATTCAGCATGTGTCACAATGCAAATGCTTTAAGCCTGTAAGGTTTATGCAGCAGGTTACTATGGCGATGTGGTACTCAAACTGATGCAATCTTTGAGGTTCTGGTTTTGAACCTTCCATTAGACCTTAAAAAATGCTTCACGCAGAGGATATTAATGTGGCAGATGTTGTTTGTACACAAGAGCACACTTGCTAAACCAAATAACAGCTATGAAGCAGCACTGCTGGAGTAGCTCTAAACAGTACTGACTACTCACACCTGTATGCCTCAAGATTACCTGTATTCCACAGGTACATCCACATGCACAAAGCTCATCCCTCACTAGAGCTGAACCACGTTGTAGTGTCACTCATCAAGTGCAGCAGGAAGCTCAACCTACTGGCAAGAAGGTCGATTGTTAACTTGCCGTGTAGATGAAATGCTGTGCATTTATAAATGCAAAAGCAGATTGTAAAGCTGAAGTCCATTAAATACTGTAATCAGTATCGTGACTAGGCAAAAGAAACTGCTCAAACTGCAGGGAGCATTATCACTGCATTTAAGCTATAATTAATCAGAATGCATTAGAGATAGGGATCTTGGGGGAAAACAACCAAACAAAACAGTCCAGCCAGGATGAGATTCTGTACCCATTGCCTTGTGCTACTATAATCTGTTCTCTGAAATTTCCATAACACCAGTCTCTAGTTTTATCTTTAAATGCAGTAAGCTATTCATGGCCAGTTTAAAATAAATGGCAGTTGTTGGTTATTTCATTTTTGGCTGCTGTGAGTTTTGCAAGTAATAACCTAGTACTGTTCCCTACAGTCCATTTTTCTTTTCTTCCTAAGCACTCATCTCTCCTATGCCAAAGGAGAATTATAAACAATTCATCTGTCTAAAGAGTTTGCAGGTGTTAACTTGTTGATAGCAATACTTTCTGCTATTACTGCTGAGTCCACAGCTCTGTGCTTTTAGCAAGACACTACTGAGTTTGTGGAATGTAACTGGTGTGTAGATAACCTGTTCTGCACTAGTGGAGCTTTGAGCCAGCTCTTGATTTTTCTTTCAGTTAGCTCTGTATTTTTAACAACAGCACAGCAATATCAGATGTGACAAAATCTCACTAATTTGAGGTGGGTTTCTTAATCTATTTCTAAAACTTACGTATTAATCTTACAAACAATTCTTTCTACTTCATGATATTTTTTCTTGCCAGGTTTTGTACAACCACTTTATAAATAGACAAAGCATCCATTAAGGTCTTGAATGGAGATAGAATTCAAGAGAAACCCAAATGGAGGTTATGGAGCTTCTAAACATGCAGACACCTCTGGGTGCAACAGGCTGAAACCAGCATGTTGAATAAAGAAGTGTAATCCTAAATCCTGGAGGCAAAAGGGCTAAGGCCCATATCTGTGGGAAGCAGCCATGGCCAGTCCCCAGCCACGACGAGGAGCACTCTGCTCCAAGGGCAAACTGCACAACTGTTCCCACCTATGGGTAGCCTCTGCACCCTCCTCTCTTCCTACTACCATCCCAAAGCTTCTCCCCTGTCCTCTGAGACAGCTAATGGCTGGAACACCAAAGGTTCAGTTGTGAATTCATGCTTAGGAGGCAGAGTTTTCTCTTTTACACCGTGGAAAAGGATGGTCAAGGTAGAGCAGCACCCAAAAGTCACATGCTGACCTGTAATACCAATATACTTGCCTTAAATTTTAATTTTTGCTCATCTGCCACACAAACAAACTACAGAGCTCTGAAGAAGTGGAAATGGAACAAGTGGGAAAGTCGTTATTGTTTTGAGTGGGTTTTTTAAATGAGTGATGGTGGCCCAGAATTTATCTCCTAATGACTGGGACAAAGTAGTTGTTATCCATTCCAAACTCAGTCACTAGCCACTAGCTCCTGAGTTATCAGATTGCGAATTGCTCCAGCAGAAAGATCAAAAACTCTCAGAAGTATCAGAGACTGGAAAGCTTTTTCTCGTATGGCTCTGCTGGTAGTCTTAGACCTACTTCCCTTTCCCTTGCAGATAAGAGACGAGGAAAGCGGCTACAACAAAAATCTCTTTTGCATTCCTAAGCATTATGAAGAAGATTTAGAAAGAGTCTTCATTCCTCATGGACTCATCCTGGACAGGTATGAGGGTAAACAGCAAAGAATAGTGAGAGTGATGCCAATGATCCCTCCAAATGAAAAGACTGAGGTCTTCTTCTGCATAGCCCATGAGAAATGTGGAAACCCTGCAGCTCTGACACTCTGTCCTAGAGTCTGATACAAGAGGGGGTTTATGGAGAGGATTCCTCTACAACCCCAGCTAAGTTTCCATGTTACTTTAAATATCTTTATGCTTGTCTGTCCTGCAATTTTAGATTTATGGACGAAATCACCTTGTGCTCTGCAAATACATAACTAACTTTCCTCAGACTTTTTGTGGTCACAATTTGCTAGTTATAAAAACCTAACAGCAAGATCAGAATTTTAACTTGAAAATTACTCAATAGAGGGACAAACAAATATGATATACAAAACACTTAACAGAATTTCTTTTTTTTTCTCTCTCCCAGGACAGAACGTTTAGCTAGAGATATCATACAAGACATGGGAAGCCATCATATTGTTGCACTCTGTGTCCTTAAAGGAGGCTATAAATTCTTTGCTGATTTGCTGGACCATATAAAAGCACTAAATCAAAATGGTGATAAATCTGTACCTGTTACCGTGGATTTTGTCAGAATAAAAAGCTACGGTGTAAGCAACTGTCTTTTCTTTGGAAAATTTACTCTCTCCATAGATTTGCATTCTAAACACTAGTAGTTTACATGAAAACGCCACAAAAATTGAGTCTATGCATACATCCTGTTCAAATTATGTACTGAAAAGAAACTGATTTACTGATCTGCCCCAAAGGATGGATATTCTACATTAACTGGAGCAAACACATAGCAGAATACTCGACATGACAAAGCCAGAGACAGGTCCCAAACTCACTCCTCTTGCAAAAAGCAAGAGCAGCACACCTTTCACACACAGATGGGATAACACTTTTGAGCATGTTTTATGTGACTTCCATCTCTTCTTTCTCCTTCTAGAATGATTCACCTACAGAAAAAATCAGTTTTGTTGGAGAGGAACTGTCTACACTAAATGGGAAGGTATGAATTAGCTTCTTCAGGTTTTGAAGGGAAACAACCATTCATCTGTATCTTCCAGGAAATCCATCTTTATTAAGATTTTGATACTGCATACTTACAGCCACTTAACATTGATTTAAAATGCTGGGCTTTGAAACAGTGAAGAATTCCCACTAAATTCAGTGGAAACTTAGAGTGATCAGTAATGAGTGCTTCTAAAGATCCTATTCCACATTTTATCCCAGAACCCCCAGAAATGAACCATACTAAATTGACTCATTCACTATGGCTCCAGAATACTAGTGCTATACATAGAGTAATATACAGACCTGACATAGGTGGCTTTGCCACCATATTTTAAGCTTCCATAAATACTTAGATAGAGACTCTTCAGAAAGCACCAAAGTAATGTCGGTAGTCCAAGTCACAAGGTCCTTTGAAAAATCAATGCAACTTCCTCATAACAGAAGGTTTTACTGTGCTTTTCCTGGCCATGTAACTTGCTGAATATTGCCATGTCAATATTTTTTCTTTTCTTTTCTTTCTTTCCCTATGTAATCTCTTCCAGAATGTGTTAATAGTAGAGGTAAGTAACAGTTCATGGAGGGGTGGAATGGCATGGACGTTTTTCTCCCTGCTTTTCAAGTTAATACCTATTACATATAAAACAATAATTAATTACATTACTGGGCTGCAAGGTTTGTATGCTCTAATCTAATCCACTGGCAGTCTGGTTTTCCTTTCAGACTTGAAGGATAATTTATTTTTTTATCTCTTTCAGGACATTATTGAGACTGGTAGAACAATGAAAGCACTGCTTTCAAAAATAAAGGACAAGAAACCAAGGATGGTAAAAGTTGTAAGGTACAAGAATATAGCCACTAACTAATGTATTCAAACCATTTGGGTGAAGTCACTGCGTGCTGATGGGTGCTTGTTTGGCTTGAAGTTTGTGGGGGGAGAAGCAAATGCATGAAGCAATCCTTATCCAGCTGCTGAAAAATTGTTTATTTAACTGGGAAATTTACCCATGCACTACCACCTTCTTTGTTCAAATTAATAAAAAAGGTTTTCTGACTCTTTCTGTGTTGTCCACAAAGTCTGATGGATTCACTGTTTCTTACTTCCTTATGTTTGAAGGAAGTTCATCTCTTTCCATAGGCTTTCTAACACCACCTCAGTTGCCTCAATACTAGAATGACAACACTGAGAATATTACTTCATATCTTCAAACATAGAAGTTTCCAGAATCTAACAGTTTGTCAGCTCTTGGAAGATGACTTCAAGTAGCATTCTAGATCTGCTTTTAGTATATCTCTAAAAGGAAATTTTGGGGAATAACCCTGTTTCTGTCAAGTAATCACAATGCTTTGAAAAAACACTTGCTTTATGCATCAGTTATTCCGGCAGTCATTCTAGTGACTGTCCAGGAGGTTCTTGGTTTCTTCCAAAGTGCACAGGAAAACCAAGAATAGATAAAATTTTGTTGAAGAAATTGTCCTTCTCTCCCTCCCTCCCCACTAAAATCTTTAGCAGCCACTTGAACTTGCTTCCCTCTCTGTGCTATTCTAGTGTCCTGAGGCATTGCGACCTGGAAAGGTAATGATTTGAGACACAGAACTGAAGGGAACTGAATGTAAAACAGTAGAGTCATTTGGACATTCAGAAGGAGCCTGGATCAGAGCCTTTGCTTCTCCCTCCACAACAGAGCTGAACACTACTTCTTTCTGTACAATAATCTCACTGTTTTAAGTGCATGATTTTAGAAACTTACAGGGAGGTATGGCAGAAGGGAAGTCTACAGCTTAGAGCAAGACATATTTTAAAAACCAACCTTCCCTGCTCTGCCTTACAGCCTGCTCATTAAAAGGACATGTCAGAGTCCAGGTTACAGACCAGACTGTAAGTATTATGTTTTTCTAGTATTGTGTTTTCCTGTATTTCCCAAAATACAGTCTTATAATTTCACTTTATGCAGAACATCTTACAATTGGCACATAAATTTCATGAGGGCCAAGAGAAACGGGGCAAAAATATATAAAAATTTGTGAACTAATGACCAGCTATGCCATCCTGGGACCACATGACTACTTTCTTTTTTTTCCCCTCACCGGCCTGAGTGCAGGTTTAGCTATTTGATATACAAATTTAACTATTTAGATAGCAGAAACAGAATCAAACTTAAACTGTGCGTTGTTTTCCTTTGACCCTAGAGGGCATTTGTTTTGATTCTGTATTATTAAACTTGCTTTGTTGTCAAACTGAGAAGTTCTACTGAGTCACAGTGCATCAGCTTTTACACAAGCAAAAATGCATTCCTTGTCTCCTCTCCCAGGACTACCTCATAACTAGGTCTTAAACAATTATTTTGCTCATAAAAACCATTCTCTTAACACCTCAATTGTATTACTGACTGATGAGAATGGTTTAGATTCTAACCTCTGTCATCTATTTACAGTGCAGATCCTTCAGGAAGCACCCTCAGAGATGATGTCTATTACTCTTAGCTCAAGCATGTGTTGAATACAAACTGTGCACTTAAAAGCTACTTATGGACTGAAGTGTAAAAAGAACTGTATTTTCTTACAGATACAGGCTTTGAAATTCCAGATAAATTTGTGGTTGGATATGCTCTTGACTACAATGAATACTTCAGAGATCTAAATGTAAGTACATGCACATTCCTTGACTGCCAGGTATCAGGTACCCACCTACCACAGGTACCCAGCAAGAACATTTGCTTCTACTCAGAGCTTCTCAGCAATTAAAAAACCTTCAATTCCAACTAGAAACTTCCATTAAAAGAGCAAACCCATTTTTAAGGTACTGAGCTGGTAACGCAATGTTGGTGCACAAGAAATGTTTGTGCCTTACCTTTCCATGATTCTACTCCACAAGCCTCGTGGCTCAGCCATGCTGCAGGACATTCTGAATTCCCCAGGCTGGTGAGCAGCATACAATCTGCAGCCCCATCTGAATATGAAATAAATTGCAAATTTGACTTTAATTGGATGTTTGTCTGTGTTAGTTCAATCCTATGTTGCTCTTTTCTCGCCAAGGCTTTGAAGCAGCCACGCATGGACTGTGTGTGAAGGCTTTCCATACACTAGATAACATATCTGCAAAATCTCTCTTCCCTTATTCCATATTAGAGTTTCCTTAGGCTGCACAGAGTAGTAGACTTGGAAACATCATAAACTAATTAGGTTATGTTTCTCCCCCTTTGTTTTCAAAAGTGCTTTCTTAATTCCAGTTAACTCAAAAAGTTTGTCACTTGAAAGTCTTTTTACTAAGACAAACCAGTTCTGAAGACACAATCTGTGCTATTGCTCAGCAGCACGAAAGAGTATGCAGTAATTGAACAAACTTGGGTTCTTCAGAATATATAAACCTACATTACAGATAAACTTGGAAAGAATATTAAAATCTCAAGTTTACTGCAAGTAGGAAACTTGAACAATTATGGTTCTAGTGTGTTTTTATTACAATGCTGGGGATATGACTAAAAGTCATCTTGCATTTCATTTAAAGATACAGGTTGATAAATACTGTATCTTTCTTTTTTGTCCCCTAGCACATCTGTATTCTGAAAGACAATGCCAAAGAGAAATACAAGATGTGATAACGTCAGTCTCCTGGATCACTAATGCCTGGTTGCTGACCAGGTGATGAACCATTACCCCAGAAAATTACTTCTCCGACTTGTGTGTCCCTAAGAAGAACGAGAAGCTGCATGTTACTGCCCAGGACCTGCACCTCTCTGATTCTCACTTGTACCATGCGCTGAACACAAACTGCTGACAGCCTGGGGTTCCTCCGGCTGTGAGGGAGCAGCACGGAGCTGGCTGCGAAGGGCCGGCGATGCCGAGCGCCGCCGCCACGCCCCTCACCATCCGGGCCCGGAGCGGCCTCAGCTGGGACAAGCGGGGACCGGGCGGCACCGGGCGGGGAACAGAGCACCGAGGGTGGAACGATCAGGACCCAACGCGGGCCACAGGGGGCCGAGGGAGGAACGAAGCGGGCCTGAGGGCGGACCGAGGCGGGCCTGAGGGTGGAACGAGGCGGGCCTGAGGGTGGAACCAGGCGGGCCTGAGGGTGGAACGAGGCGGGCCCCAGTGGAACGACCCCGCCCGGCCGATTGTTGCGTGGGTAACCGCGGCGACAGCGACGCGGCGGGCTGAGGCGAAAGCCCTGCCCTCAGTTGCCTGGAGAAGGCGCGCCGGTCAGGTTGTTCGCAGCCCCGGCGCGTTCAGGCAGCTTCACTGGGTTTCGCCAGATGAACGTTCGCGGACCATTGGTCTCTGCGGGCGACTCTTGCGTTTCTTTTGAAGGTAAAGGCTGATTAAAGTTGTACTTGTTTTGGTTTTGTCCCATCTGTGCTCTGAAGGAGAATGCCGAAGAGAAATACAGGATGTGATCACGTCAGCCTTCTGGTGCAGCAGTTCAGTTGCATGTACAGCTGAGCTGAGGAGCAATACACGACCTACTAATTGTGCTTTTTTCCCACACATATACACATACACAACATTTCCTTCTTAAAGATACCAGTCTATACTTTTTTTTCTATAGTGATTATGTAAAACTGCTTAAAGGTGAATGAGTTCTGTTCAAGTTTCAGTGGGTTGTTATGATGTGGTTATTAAAATTATTAGGGAGATGCCTCTGTCTGAATTAAGGTGCAAACGAGACCGTATGCCAAAGTCAATAGTATGGATTTTATGTAACAGTAAATGTGAGGAAGAGAGAGAGAAAAAAATAGAAAAAGGGGAGGGGGAAGTTATTTCTCCCTAGACCTGAAATAATTGGACAATAGTGTCACCTTTATCTTGCTTCAAGTTCCCTTAAGTGGCTTAATTCACAGTCTAAAGTTCCAGTCAGGAGGCATTTTCAGGGAGGGCTGGGCTTCAGTGGTCAAAGCTTCTTCATACAGTTTTGCCACAATGGGAAAAAAGTCTTTCATAACAGTATTTAAGACATTAGCCATAACATTCCAGTGTCTCACAAGTCCTGTGAGGAGCAGCTGAGGGAGCTGGGGTTGTTCAGTCCGGAGAAGAGGAGGTTGTTACAATTCATAAACCACAATGTATGGGCTGTCCACTCTAGCTATTTTTAAGTAATATTTAAGTGACAGCTTTGTTCTAGCTATTATTATCATTTGGATTTTTAGCTCCAGGTTTCAGTATGATCCATCTTTGAATTGCGCAATGTAGCCATATAGTTCAAATAAAGTCACACTTAGGGCCTAACTTATGCCAAACAAGCACTTAGCTACTTTCAAATAATAAAAATATTTTAGCACCAGTGTATCCTTTGCATCTGCCATGAATTGGGTTCTGGATTTTCAGAGTTCCATTATTGCTCCTTGCAGTTTTTTTGAGGACTGATCGCTGACATTTTCAGTGACATCCTCCAAAATGGCTTCCCGAGGATCCCCGAAAAGGACGTCGACATCTCGTCTTCTGTCCAGGGACATTGTGAAGCCTGGATCTGTAAGTACCCACTGGGGCTGTGTTAAAGCTGGAAACGCCTCCTCTCCCTGCCCCTCCTGTTGTCCGGCAGCAGCATGAAGCTGCAGACTCCCTCCCCACTTCTCTGTGCCATGCTCCTGTTTGATGGGGGCTGTTTGGTGCAGCAGGGGATGCAATGTGTGTGTGTTGCTTCAGGGTCAGCACAGTCTTGGCTGGCTGTGCCACTGGAGCCAGGTTCAACCAATATAAAACTGCAGCCATGAGCGTCTGCTTCTTTCCCTCCCCTTTGTCACAGTAATTCCTTCTGTCAGGTTGGTGCTCTGACCAATGGTGTCACCCGTGCTGCTCTGACCAACCTGCCCTCAGGCACCTGGACATGTGGGGGGGGCAGCTCAAACTCTGCCCAAAGCCTCGAGAGACACAGCTGGTCCCAACTAGAACACATTCCAAAGCAGCTATTCTCTTTCATCCTGCGTGGGGCACAGGTCCAGCCCTGCAGACAGCAGTAGAGTCTGGGCCGTAAGGATCCCTTTGCAACCTGGAGCTCACTTGACTGAAGATGCCCTAATGCTGAGGCTCCGTCAAGGAGATCCCTCGGTTTTCTTCTGTGGAGAGGCCTGTGAGGCCAGACAGAAAAAAAAAGTGCTAATGAATAGAGAGAGCTAAAACTCAGAAACATTCCTACGTGCCTCACTCTGGGTACGACGTTGCACTCTTGTGTCCCTTGGACTCCTCCAGCAGCAACATCTGCTCGCTGTGAGTTGAGAGTGTTGTGCAGGGAGAGAGTGAGGGCAGCTTTGAGAGCTGCTCACCACTCTCTGAAAATGTCAGAGGCTCAATCCAATGACATGAAATAGGAAACAAATGCCTGAAGAGCAGACAACCCCAAACAGGTCCCATCAAATCACAGAGGAGCTAGGGGGACAGAGTCATCTGGTTGGAGTATATGTATTTCACTCTCTATTATAAATTTCCTGATGTTAAATACTGCAGCAGGTAAAAGCTTCCAGGACTATCCTAGTGGCTATGATCAGAAATTATTGATGAGTGCCACTTATTCAAGAAAAGCCTTTCTGAACAAGGGCATCTCTGAGGCGCTTGCTGGGATATTTTTTGCCTTCCAGCTTCTTCCCTCCAAGTTCCAGAGGGAGAAGATACTTGACACCAAGACAATGCAGGCCAGATCTGGGGAGATAAGTCTACCCAGGATTGGCCCAGATAAAGACAAGATGGAGCCTCCTCCAAAGGTAGGCTCTTCTGCTCTTTTCCTTGCTGTGTAATGTGAGGTTTGAAGAGCAAGTGTACTTGTGACAGGCTTGCCTCCAGTAGAAAACCTCAATATCCAGGTGCTGTTGTCATTGCAAACTGCTCGTTTGCAGTGGTGGGGTTGGAGTGCTGATCTGCAGTAAGCCAAAAACACATGCCAAAAGAGCTGTTTAGCTGGAGCCTGCTCAGTGTGGCCCAGCAGCTCTTGATCAGCTCAGAGCAGAGGTGGGTGAGCTACTGTCTCACATGAAATCATGGAGAAGCCAATGGCACAGAGCCATGTGGTTAGAGTATGTGTATTCCACTCCGTGTTATAAATTCACTGATGATAAATATTGTAGAAGGTAACTTCCAGGGCTTCCAGGACTGTCCTTGTGGCTGTGATCAGAAATCATTCACTTGTGCCACTTGTTCAACAACAGCCTTTCTGAACAAGGGCATCTCTGAGGCTCTTGCTGGGGTTTTGTTTGTTTTTATTTTTTGCCTTTCATCTGCTGCTCTCCATGTTCCAGAGGGAGAAGACTCATGACGTCAAGAGTAAGGAGGCCAGACCTGGGAAGACAACTTTGCCCAGGATTGGCACACCTAAAGACAAGACTGAGACTGAGAAAAAGGTAGGCTTTTCCTGCTCTTTTCCTTGCTGTTTAATGTGAGGTCTGAAGAGGGTGTGTGCTGGTGACAGGCTTGCCTCCATCAAAATGCCTCAGTGTCCAGGTCCTGTTGTCATTGCAAACTGCTGCTAGTGGTGAAGTGCTGAACTGCACTTAGCCAACACCAATAATCTCTGTGAAGCTGCAGACATTTGTTGCAGTGTAGCTGCCACTGTTAGTGCACAGTGCTGGAGGAAGGCTGGGGGTAACAGAGTCACGAAATTGTCAATTTGCATTCTCCTGTGGAAGTTGCCACCTCTTGCTTTGGTGTGGTCACCATCAAATGCTTGGGGTCACAGGATTCCCTCCACACTGGCAGCATTGGCATTTGAAGGCTGAGGACCTGCAGTAATTACTTCTGATTTAAATCAAAACCAGTGGCATTAATGCTTTGGTTTGGAGCAACGTGTTGGGATCCTGACAGGGTTTTGCAGGCTGCCAGATGTACAGGGGACTCACCGTGGGCAGAGGGGAGTGGATGTGCTTTACCTGGATCAGTGCCCACTTAGAGGTGTGTTTAAAGCTGCTTTTCTTGCAGCACTGGCTCAGTATAAAGCCCAGTCCAAACGGGTAGATGACCCAGGTGTGCTGTTGAGCAGAAAATTGCCAGCAAGAGACAGAGAACAAAGTGGATAAGGATTGCCCTGCGGAAGGGGGTCAGGAACACTTCCGAGAAGGGCAAAACTAACTGGCAGTGTGCTGCAGCCACTGCCTTCAGCAGACTGTGTCTCCTGTGAAGGCAACAGGAGAGCTGCCAGTGTCTTTGGAGTGAGAGCAGTGTGGCTGGAGAAGGCAGACAAAGCCAGGAGGGAAGAGTTTTCTCCAAGCAGTGTCTGTGCTCTGGAAGCATTTGCTGCTGTTGTGTCATTCCAGACAAGCCTCTGCAATGGTGTTAAATCAGACAGCAAGAATAGATCACAAGAAAGCACCTGTTTAAAGCTCATGGACAAAGGAGATGCCAACTCCAGTCTTACCCAAGTTGCTGAGAAAAGAACTGAACCTTAACCTCATTCAGCATTCACCTTATTTGCTTTTTCCTAACTGCTGTGGTTCTTTGCTTTTGCCTTTACCACCTCTGGTATTGTTCTGGTTTGCTGGTGCCAATGTTCTAAATCAAAAAAGATATTTGCAGTTGTGTGGGTCTCCGTTTCCCTGTCTCAGAGTAAAGGACATCCCAGAATTGTTTCCCAAGGAGTCTGATGTAAATTTGTCGGGTTTCCTTTCTTCATGAATGCTCAGTCAGTGCCTCAGAGCTCAGTGACCACATGAGCACAGGGCTGTGCTGGAGGTTAGCACTGCCTGGCAGCTTGGAGAAGGAAACCTGGAGAAATACTTGCCAAAAGAGCTGTTTAGCTGGAGCCTGCTCAGTGTGGCCCAGCAGCTCTTGATCAGCTCAGAGCAGAGGTGGGTGAGCTACTGTCTCACACCAAATCATGGAGAAGAGAAGCCAATGGCACAGAGCTATGTGGTTGGAGTATGTGTATTCCTCTCTGTATTATTAATTTACTGATGTTAAATATTGCAGCAGGTAACCTCTAAAGCTTCCAGGTCTGTCCTAGTGGCTGTGATCAGAAATCATTCACTTGTGCCACTTGTTCAACAACAGCATTTCTGAACAAGGGCATCTCTGAGGCTTTGCTGGGGTTTTGTTTGTTTTTATTTTTTGCCTTTCATCTGCTTCCCTCCATGTTCCAGAGAGAGAAGATACTTGACACCAAGACAATGCAGGCCAGATCTGGGGAGATAAGTCTACCCAGGATTGGCCCAGATAAAGACAAGATGGAGCCTCCTCCAAAGGTAGGCTCTTCTGCTCTTTTCCTTGCTGTGTAATGTGAGGTTTGAAGAGCAAGTGTACTTGTGACAGGCTTGCCTCCAGTAGAAAACCTCAATATCCAGGTGCTGTTGTCATTGCAAACTGCTCGTTTGCAGTGGTGGGGTTGGAGTGCTGATCTGCAGTAAGCCAAAAACACATGCCAAAAGAGCTGTTTAGCTGGAGCCTGCTCAGTGTGGCCCAGCAGCTCTTGATCAGCTCAGAGCAGAGGTGGGTGAGCTACTGTCTCACATGAAATCATGGAGAAGCCAATGGCACAGAGCCATGTGGTTGGAGTATGTGTATTCCACTCCGTGTTATAAATTCACTGATGATAAATATTGTAGAAGGTAACTTCCAGGGCTTCCAGGACTGTCCTTGTGGCTGTGATCAGAAATCATTCACTTGTGCCACTTGTTCAACAACAGCCTTTCTGAACAAGGGCATCTCTGAGGCTCTTGCTGGGGTTTTGTTTGTTTTTATTTTTTGCCTTTCATCTGCTGCTCTCCATGTTCCAGAGGGAGAAGACTCATGACGTCAAGAGTAAGGAGGCCAGACCTGGGAAGACAACTTTGCCCAGGATTGGCACACCTAAAGACAAGACTGAGACTGAGAAAAAGGTAGGCTTTTCCTGCTCTTTTCCTTGCTGTTTAATGTGAGGTCTGAAGAGGGTGTGTGCTGGTGACAGGCTTGCCTCCATCAAAATGCCTCAGTGTCCAGGTCCTGTTGTCATTGCAAACTGCTGCTAGTGGTGAAGTGCTGAACTGCACTTAGCCAACACCAATAATCTCTGTGAAGCTGCAGACATTTGTGGCAGTGTAGCAGCCATTGCTAATGCACAGTGCTGGGGGAAGGCTGGGGAAGCAGAGTCACGAAATTGCCAATTTGCATTCTCCTGTGGAAGTTGCCACCTCTTGCTTTGGTGTGGTCACCATCAAATGCTTGGGGTCACAGGATTCCCTCCACACTGGCAGCATTGGCATTTGAAGGCTGAGGACCTGCAGTAATTACTTCTGATTTAAATCAAAACCAGTGGCATTAATGCTTTGGTTTGGAGCAACGTGTTGGGATCCTGACAGGGTTTTGCAGGCTGCCAGATGTACAGGGGACTCACCGTGAGCAGAGGGGAGTGGATGTGCTTTACCTGGATCAGTGCCCACTTAGAGGTGTGTTTAAAGCTGCTTTTCTTGCAGCACTGGCTCAGTATAAAGCCCAGTCCAAACGGGTAGATGACCCAGGTGTGCTGTTGAGCAGAAAATTGCCAGCAAGAGACAGAGAACAAAGTGGTTATGGATTGTCGTGCAGAAGGAGTTTGGGAATGCCTCCGAGAAGTGTGCTGCAGCCACTGCCTTCAGCAGACTGTGTCTCCTGTGAAGGCAACAGGAGAGCTGCCTGTGTCTTTGGAGTGAGATTAGTGTGGCTGGAGAAGGCAGACAAAGCCGGGAGGGAAGAGATTTCTCCAAGCAGTGTCTGTGCTCTGGAAGCATTTGCTGCTGTTGTGTCATTCCAGACAAGCCTCTGCAATGGCATTAAATCCAATAGCAAGAATAGATCACAAGAAAGCACCTGTTTAAAGCTCATGGACAAAGGAGATGCCAACTCCAGTCTTACCCAAGTTGCTGAGGAAAGAACTGAACCTTAACCTCATTCAGCATTCACCTCATTTGCTTTTTCCTAACTGCTGTGGTTCTTTGCTTTTGCCTTTACCACCTCTGGTATTGTTCTGGTTTGCTGGTGCCAATATTCTAAATCAAAAAAGATATTTGCAGTTGTGTGGGTCTCCGTTTCCCTGTCTCAGAGTAAAGGACATCCCAGAATTGTTTCCCAAGGAGTCTGATGTAAATTTGTCAGTTTTCCTTTCTCCATGAATGCTCAGTCAGTGCCCCAGAGCTCAGTGACCACATGAGCACAGGGCTGTGCTGGAGGTTAGCACTGCCTGGCAGCTTGGAGAAGGAAACCTGGAGAAATACTTGCCAAAAGAGCTGTTTAGCTGGAGCCTGCTCAGTGTGGCCCTGATGCCTTAAATCACTGGTAAAAATTTAAAACACAGGCATGCAGTATGGGAGAAGGGTATTACCTTGGTTTAATAGGATTCCAGGTGCACCACGACAACTCGAGCCCCGACGATATCCCCCGTATACAATTTATGGACCCCCTAGATTAGCATACTTATCTAAAAGTCTCTAATGAGAAGTCTAACAAATGAAGTATTTGCCCCCTTATTAAAATTACCTCCCCCCAAAAAGGTTACAACTTTGTTTACATAAACATGTCTCAGTGATGGGACTCTGTTCAACGTTGGTGCCTCATGCTCTTGAGATTGTGGGGATGTTTCATCTTCCCCAAAGAATTCTGAGTGGGGCAAGGTTACAAGGGTTATAAACATGTAGGGTTGAAATACAGGGAGTAAAAAGTACAAGAATGGGGAAGAGTAAAAGGACATATAAAAAGAGTGTAAAAGTATAATGAAAAAGGAGAAAAAACCCATCAGGCATCAGCCCAGCAGCTCTTGATCAGCTCAGAGCAGAGGTGGATAAGCTACTGTCTCGCATCAAATCATGGAGAAGCCAATGGCACAGAGCCATGTGGTTGAAGTATGTGTATTCCACTCTATAACATTAATTTTCTGATGTTATATATTTTAGCAGGTAAATTGCCAGGCTTCAAGGACTGTCCTAGTGGCAGTGATGAGAAATCATTCACCAGTGCTACTTGTTCAAGAAACACCTTTCTGAACAAGGGCATCTCTGAAGCTCTTGCTGGGTTTCGTTTCCATTTCAGCGGGTTCCTTCCTCAGTGTACCAGCAGGCTAGGATTGTTGGATTGCAGCACATGCACACCCTTGCTGAGGAGAGGAACTGGCGCAGGATGCGCCGACATAAAGATCAGCCTGAGCCTCCTCAACAGGTAGCCTTTCCTGCTCTTTTCCTTGCTGTTTAATGTGAGGTCTGAAGAAGGTGTGTGCTGGTGACAGGCTTGCCTCCATCAAAATGCCTCAGTGTCCAGGTCCTGTCATCATTACAAACTTCTGCTAGTGGTGGAGTTGGAGTGCTGAACTGCACTAAGCCAAAACAAATAACCTCTGCTGAAGCTGCAGACATTTGCTGCTGTGTAGCTGCCATTGCTAAAGCACAGTGCTGGGGGAAGGCTGGGGGGACATAGGTAAGAAATTGTCAATTTGCATTCTCCTGTGGAAGTTGCCACCTCTTGCTTTGGTGTGGTCACCATCAAATGGGACAGAGCCATGTGGTTGGAGTATGTGTATTCTTCTCTGTATTATTAATTTACTGATGTAAATATTTCAGCTGGTAAATTCTAAAGTTCCCAGGATTGACCTAGTGGCAGTGATGACAAAATATTCACCAGTGCCACTTGTCCAAGAAAAGCCTTTCTATACAAGGGCATTTATGAGCCTCTTGCTGTTTTTTTGTTTTTCTTTTGTTTTTTCTTTTGTTTTTTGGGTTTTTGGTTTGGGTTTTTTTTTTTTTTTTTTTTTTTTGCCTTTCAGCTGACTCCCTCTGTGCCTGAGAGGGCGAAGATTTTGGAGGACAAGTTGATGCCCTCCATGGCTGGAGAACTTCCAAGCACTGACGAACGTCCGCAGAGGTTTAGGCCGGAAGACATGGTAGCCTATTCCTTTTCTTTTCCTGGCTGTTTAATATGAGGTTTGAAGAGGGTGTGTACTTGTGACAGGCTTGCCTCCAGCAAAATGCCTCAGTGTCCAGGTCCTGTTGTCATAGCAAACTGCTCGTTTGCAGTGGTGGGGATGGAGTGTTGCTCTGCAGTAAGCCAAAAACACATGCCAAAAGAGCTGTTTAGCGTGAGCCTGCTCATTGTGGCTCAGCAGCTCTTGATCAGCTCAGAGCAGAGGTGGGTGAGCTACAGTTGCACATCAAAATCATGGAGAAGCTAATAGGACAGAGCCATGTGGTTGGAGTATGTGTATTCCTCTCCATATTATAAATTTACTGATGTTAAATATTGCAGCAGGTAACATCCGGGGCTTCCAGGACTGTCCTAGTGGCTGTGATCACAAATTATTCACAGTGCCACTTGTTCAACAAAAGCCTTTCTGAACAAGGGCACCTCTGTGGCTCTTGCTGGGGTCATTTTTGCCTTTCAGCCGTTTCCTTCCTGGTACACGGAGGAAACACCTGCTGATGTCCGGAAGAGGATGACCTCCCTAAAGGAATGTTTCCCGCCTGAATACAAGAATGTGAATCCCTACAAGGTAGCCTTTTCCTGCTTTTTTCCTTGCTGTTTAATGTGAGGTTTGAAGAGGGTGTGTGCTGGTGACAGGCTTGCCTCCAGCAAAATGCCTCAGTGTCCAGGTCCTGTTGTCATTGTTGTCATTGTATTCCGCTCTGTGTTATTAATTTACTGATGTTAAGTATTGTATCAGGTAACTTCTAAAGCTTCCTAGTGGCAGTGATCAGAAATCATTTACCAGTGCCACCTGTTCAAGAAAAGCGTTTCTGAACAAGGGCATCTCTGAGGCTTTGCTGGGATTTTTTTTGCCTTTCAGCTGGTTCCCGCCGCATTCATGAGGGACATGTCTCTTGACATAGAGGCGAAGCTGGACAACCCCAAGGAGACATTTATGTCAAGGACTGGCCCATCTGTACCCAAGACTTGGCATAATAAAAAGGTAGCCTTTTCCTGCTCTTTTCCTTGCTCTTTAATGTGAGGTCTGAAGAAGGTGTGTGCTGGTGACAGGCTTGCCTCCATCAAAATGCCTCAGTGTCCAGGTCCTGTTGTCATTGCAAACTGTTGCTAGTGGTGGAGCTGGAGTGCTGATCTGCACTAAACCAACACCAATAATGTCTGCGAAGCTGCTGGCATTTGCTGCAGTGTAGCAGCCATTGCTAATGCACAGTGCTGGGGGAAGGCTGGGGAAACAGAGGCACGAAATTTTCACTTTCCATTCTCCTGTGGAAGTTGCCACCTCTTGCTTTGGTGTGGTCACCATCAAATGCTTGGGGTCACAGGATTCCCTCCACACTGGCAGCATTGGCATTTGAAGGCTGAGGACCTGCAGTAATTACTTCTGATTTAAAAAAAAAATGAAAACCAATGGCATTAATGCTTTGGTTTGGAGCAATGTGTTGGGATCCTGACAGGGTTTTGCAGATGTACAGGGGATTCACCGTGGGCAGAGGGGAGTGGATGTGCTTTACCTGGATCAGTGCCCACTTAGAGGTGTGTTTAAAGCTGCTTTTCTTGCAGCACTGGCTCAGTATAAAGCCCAGTCCAAACGGGTAGATGACCCAGGTGTGCTGTTGAGCAGAAAATTGCCAGCAAGAGACAGAGAACAAAGTGGTTAAGGATTGTCGTGCAGAAGGAGTTTGGGAATGCCTCCGAGAAGTGTGCTGCAGCCACTGCCTTCAGCAGACTGTGTCTCCTGTGAAGGCAACAGGAGAGCTGCCTGTGTCTTTGGAGTGAGAGCAGTGTGGCTGGAGAAGGCAGACAAAGCCGGGAGGGAAGAGATTTCTCCAAGCAATGTCTGTGCTCTGGAAGCATTTGCTGCTGTTGTGTCATTCCAGACAAGCCTCTGCAATGGTATTAAATCAGACAGCAAGAATAGATCACAAGAAAGCACCTGTTTAAAGCTTATGGACAAAGGAGATGCCAACTCCAGACTTACCCAAATTGCACCTTAACCTCATTCAGCATTCACCTCATTTGCTTTTTCCAAACTCCTCTGTTTCTTTGATTCTCTATTCTCCCGTTCTGGTGCTTTTCTGTTTTGCTGGTGCCTATATTCTAAATCAAAAATATATTTGCAGTTGTGTGGGTCTCTGTTTCCCTGTCTCAGAGTAAAGGACATCCCAGAATTGTTTCCCAAGGAGTCTGATGTAAATTTGTCGGTTTTCCTTTCTCCATGAATGCTCAGTCAGTGCCCCAGAGCTCAGTGACCACATGAGCACAGGGCTGTGCTGGAGGTTAGCACTGCCTGGCATCTTGGAGAAGGAAACCTGGAGAAATACTTGCCAAAAGAGCTGTTTAGCTGGAGCCTGCTCAGTGTGGCTCAGCAGCTCTTGATCAGCTCAGAGCAGAGGTGGGTGAGCTACTGTCTCAAATCAAATCATGGAGAAGCCAATGGCACAGAGCTATGTGGTTGGAATATGTGTATTCCACTCTGTATTATCAATTTAGGGATGTTAAATATTGTATCAGGTAACTTCTGATGCTTCCCGGACTGTCCTAGTGATTGTAATCACAAATTATTCACCAATTCACCAGTCTCTGAGGTTCTTGCTGGGTTTCTTTTTGCCTTGCAGCTGGTTCCCTCCTTTTTTGAGAGGAAGATGACTCAAGACGACAAGGGGAAGGAGGTCAGAATTGGGGCGATGATGTTGCCCAATATTGGCCCTAAACACAAGACTGAGCCTCTAAAGGTAGCCTTTTCCTGTTCTTTCCCTTGCTGTTTAATGTGAGGTCTGAAGAGGGAGTGTACTTGTGACAGGCTTGCCTCCAACAAAACACCTCAGCTTCCAGGTCCTGTTGTCATTGCAAACTGCTGGTTTGCAGTGGTGTTGAAGTGCTGATCTGCACTAAGCCAACACAAATAACATCAACAGGAGAGCTGCCTGTGTCTTTCAAGTGAGAGCAGTGTGGCTGGAGAAGGCAGACAAAGCCGGGAGGGAAGAGTTTTCTCCAAGCAGTGTCTGTGCTCTGGAAGCATTTGCTGCTGTTGTGTCATTCCAGACAAGCCTCTGCAATGGCATTAAATCAAATAGCAAGAATAGATCACAAGAAAGCACCTGTTTAAAGCTCATGGACAAAGGAGATGCCAACTCCAGTCTTACCCAAGTTGCTGAGAAAAGAACTGAACCTTAACCTCATTCAGCATTCACCTTATTTGCTTTTTCCTAACTGCTGTGGTTCTTTGCTTTTGCCTTTACCACCTCTAGTATTGTTCTGGTTTGCTGGTGCCAATGTTCTAAATCAAAAAAGATATTTGCAGTTGTGTGGGTCTCCGTTTCCCTGTCTCAGAGTAAAGGACATCCCAGAATTGTTTCCCAAGGAGTCTTATGTAAATTTGTCGGTTTTCCTTTCTCCATGAATGCTCAGTCAGTGCCCCAGAGCTCAGTGACCACATGAGCACAGGGCTGTGCTGGAGGTTAGCACTGCCTGGCAGCTTGGAGAAGGAAACCTGGAGAAATACTTGCCAAAAGAGCTGTTTAGCTGGAGCCTGCTCAGTGTGGCCCAGCAGCTCTTGATCAGCTCAGAACACAGGTGGGTGAGCTACTGTCTCACATTAAACCATGGAGAAGAGAAGCAATTGAAACAGAGCTATGTGGTTAGAGTATGTGTATTCCGCTCTGTATTATTAATTTACTGATGTTAAATATTGTATCAGGCAACTGCCAGTTCTTCCAGTACAGTTCAAGGGGGTGTGATCACAAATTAATGACCAGTGCCACTTCTTCAAGAAATGGTTTGTTGAAGAAGGGCATCTCTGAGGTTCTTGCTTTTTCGTTTTGGTTTTTTTTTTTGCCTTTCAGAGTATTCCCTTCTCGGCATTCCACATGGAGAAGACTCTTGAAACAGAGATGAAGGAGGCCAGTGCTGAGGAGACAACTTTGCCCAAGATTGGCCCAACTAAAGACAAGACTGAGACTGGTAAAAAGGTAGGCTTTTCCTGCTCTTTTTCTGGCTGTTTAATGTGAGTTCTGAAGAGGGTATGTGTTGTTGACAAGCTTGCCTGCATCAAAATGCCTCAGTGTCCAGGTCCTGTTGCCATTGCAAACTGCTGCTGGTGGTGAAGTGCTGAACTGCACTTAGCCAACACCAATAATCTCTGCTGAAGCTGCAGACATTTGTTGCAGTGTAGCAGCCATTGCTAAAGCACAGTGCGGGGGAAAACTGGGGAAACAAAGGCACGAAATTGTCAATTTGCATTCTCCTGTGGAAGTTGCCACCTCTTGCTTTGGTGTGGTCACCATCAAATGCTTGGGGTCACAGGATTCCCTCCACACTGGCAGCATTGGCATTTGAAGGCTGAGGACCTGCAGTAATTACTTCTGATTTAAATCAAAACCAGTGGCATTAATGCTTTGGTTTGGAGCAACATGTTGGGATCCTGACAGGGTTTTGCAGGCTGCCAGATGTACAGGGGACTCACCGTGAGCAGAGGGGAGTGGATGTGCTTTACCTGGATCAGTGCCCACTTAGAGGTGTGTTTAAAGCTGCTTTTCTTGCAGCACTGGCTCAGTATAAAGCCCAGTCCAAACGGGTAGATGACCCAGGTGTGCTGTTGAGCAGAAAATTGCCAGCAAGAGACAGAGAACAAAGTGGTTAAGGATTGTCGTGCAGAAGGAGTTTGGGAATGCCTCCGAGAAGTGTGCTGCAGCCACTGCCTTCAGCAGACTGTGTCTCCTGTGAAGGCAACAGGAGAGCTGCCTGTGTCTTTGGAGTGAGAGCAGTGTGGCTGGAGAAGGCAGACAAAGCCAGGAGGGAAGAGTTTTCTCCAAGCAGTGTCTGTGCTCTGGAAGCATTTGCTGCTGTTGTGTCATTCCAGACAAGCCTCTGCAATGGTATTAAATCAAATAGCAAGAATAGATCACAAGAAAGCACCTGTTTAAAGCTCATGGACAAAGGAGATGCCAACTCCAGTCTTACCCAAGTTGCTGAGAAAAGAACTGAACCTTAACCTCATTCAGCATTCACCTTATTTGCTTTTTCCTAACTGCTGTGGTTCTTTGCTTTTGCCTTTACCACCTCTGGTATTGTTCTGGTTTGCTGGTGCCAATGTTCTAAATCAAAAAAGATATTTGCAGTTGTGTGGGTCTCCATTTCCCTGTCTCAGAGTAAAGGACATCCCAGAATTGTTTCCCATGGAGTCTGATGTAAATTTGTCGGTTTTCCTTTCTCCATGAATGCTCAGTCAGTGCCCCAGAGCTCAATGACCACATGAGCACAGGGCTGTGCTGGAGGACAGCACTGCCTGGCATCTTGGAGAAGGAAACCTGGAGAAATACTTGCCAAAAGAGCTGTTTAGCTGGAGCCTGCTCAGTGTGGCTCAGCAGCTCTTGATCAGCTCAGAGCAGAGGTGGGTGAGCTACTGTCTCACACCAAATCATGGAGAAGAGAAGCCAATGGCACAGAGCTATGTGGTTGGAGTATGTGTATTCCTCTCTGTATTATTAATTTACTGATGTTAAATATTGCAGCAGGTAGCTTCTAAAGCTTCCAGGTCTGTCCTAGTGGCTGTGATTAGAAATCATTTACCAGTGCCAGTTGTTCAAGAAAAGCCTTTCTGAACAAGGGCATCTCTGAGGCTTTGCTGGGGTTTTGTTTGTTTTTATTTTTTGTCTTTCATCTGCTGCTCTCCATGTTCCAGAGAGAGAAGACTCATGATGTCAAGAGTAAGGAGGCCAGACCTGGGAAGACAACTTTGCCCAGGATTGGCACACCTAAAGACAAGACTGAGACTGAGAAAAAGGTAGCCTTTTCCTGCTCTTTTCCTTGCTGTGTAATGTTGAGGTTTGAAGAGCAAGTGTACTTGTGACAGGCTTGCCTCCAGTAGAAAACCTCAATATCCAGGTGCTGTTGTCATTGCAAACTGCTCGTTTGCAGTGGTGGGGTTGGAGTGCTGATCTGCAGTAAGCCTAAAACACATGCCAAAAGAGCTGTTTAGCTGGAGCCTGCTCAGTGTGGCTCAGCAGCTCTTGATCAGCTCAGAACACAGGTGGGTGAGCTACTGTTTCACATGAAATCATGGAGAAACCAATGGCACAGAGCCATGTGGTTGGAGTATGTGTATTCCACTCCGTGTTATAAATTTACTGATGATAAATATTGCAGCAGGTAACTTCCAGGGCATCCAGGACTGTCCTGGGGGCTGTGATCAGAAATCATTCACCAGTACCAGTTGTTCAGGAAAAGCCTTTCTGAACAAGGGCATCTCTGAGGCTCTTGCTGGGGTTTTGCTTGTTTTTATGTTTTGCCTTTCATCTGCTGCTCTCCATGTTCCAGAGGGAGAAGACTCATGACGTCAAGATTAAGGAGGAGACAACTGGGAAGACAACTTTGCCCAGGATTGGCCCACCTAAAGACAAGACTGAGACTGAGAAAAAGGTAGGCTTTTCCTGCTCTTTTCCTTGCTGTTTAATGTGAGGTCTGAAGAAGGTGTGTGCTGGTGACAGGCTTGCCTCCATCAAAATGCCTCAGTGTCCAGGTCCTGTTGTCATTGCAAACTGCTGCTGGTGGAGTTGGAGTGCTGATCTGCACTAAGCCAAAACAAATAACCTCTGCTGAAGCTGCAGACATTTGTTGCAGAGTAGCAGCCATTGCTAATGCACAGTGCTGGAGGAAGGCTGGGGGAAACAAAGGCACGAAATTGCCAATTTGCATTCTCCTGTGGAAGTTGCCACCTCTTGCTTTGGTGTGGTCACCATCAAATGCTTGGGGTCACAGGATTCCCTCCACACTGGCAGCGTTGGCATTTGAAGGCTGAGGACCTGCAGTAATTACTTCTGATTTAAATCAAAACCAGTGGCATTAATGCTTTGGTTTGGAGCAACGTGTTGGGATCCTGACAGGGTTTTGCAGGCTGCCAGATGTACAGGGGACTCACCGTGGGCAGAGGGGAGTGGATGTGCTTTACCTGGATCAGTGCCCACTTAGAGGTGTGTTTAAAGCTGCTTTTCTTGCAGCACTGGCTCAGTATAAAGCCCAGTCCAAACGGGTAGATGACCCAGGTGTGCTGTTGAGCAGAAAATTGCCAGCAAGAGACAGAGAACAAAGTGGTTAAGGATTGTCGTGCAGAAGGAGTTTGGGAATGCCTCCGAGAAGTGTGCTGCAGCCACTGCCTTCAGCAGACTGTGTCTCCTGTGAAGGCAACAGGAGAGCTGCCTGTGTCTTTGGAGTGAGAGCAGTGTGGCTGGAGAAGGCAGACAAAGCCAGGAGGGAAGAGTTTTCTCCAAGCAGTGTCTGTGCTCTGGAAGCATTTGCTGCTGTTGTGTCATTCCAGACAAGCCTCTGCAGTGGTATTAAATCAGACAGCAAGAATAGATCACAAGAAAGCACCTGTTTAAAGCTCATGGACAAAGGAGATGCCAACTCCAGTCTTACCCAAGTTGCTGAGAAAAGAACTGAACCTTAACCTCATTCAGCATTCACCTCATTTGCTTTTTCCTAACTGCTGTGGTTCTTTGCTTTTGCCTTTACCACCTCTGGTATTGTTCTGGTTTGCTGGTGCCAATATTCTAAATCAAAAAAGATATTTGCAGTTGTGTGGGTCTCCGTTTCCCTGTCTCAGAGTAAAGGACATCCCAGAATTGTTTCCCATGGAGTCTGATGTAAATTCCTGGGTTTTCCTTTCTCCATGAATGCTCAGTCAGTGCCTCAGAGCTCAGTGACCACATGAGCACAGGGCTGTGCTGGAGGTCAGCACTGCCTGGCATCTTGGAGAAGGAAACCCGGAGAAATACTTGCCAAAAGAGCTGTTTAGCTGGAGCCTGCTCAGTGTGGCCCAGCAGCTCTTGATCCGCTCAGAGCAGAGGTGGGTGAGCTACTGTCTCACACCAAATCATGGAGAAGAGAAGCCAATGGCACAGAGCTATGTGGTTGGAGTATGTGTATTCCTCTCTGTATTATTAATTTACTGACGTTAAATATTGCAGCAGGTAACTTCTAAAGCTTCCAGGTCTGTCCTAGTGGCTGTGATTAGAAATCATTCACCAGGGCCACTTGTTCAACAACAGCCTTTCTGAACAAGGGCATCTCTGAGGCTTTGCTGGGGTTTTGTTTGTTTTTATTTTTTGCCTTTCATCTGCTGCTCTCCATGTTCCAGAGGGAGAAGACTCATGACATGAAGAGTAAGGAGGCCAGACCTGGGAAGACAACTTTGCCCAGGATTGGCACACCTAAAGACAAGACTGAGACTGAGAAAAAGGTAGCCTTTTCCTGCTCTTTTCCTTGCTGTGTAATGTTAGGTTTGAAGAGCAAGTGTACTTGTGACAGGCTTGCCTCCAGTAGAAAACCTCAATATCCAGGTGCTGTTGTCATTGCAAACTGCTCGTTTGCAGTGGTGGGGTTGGAGTGCTGATCTGCAGTAAGCCTAAAACACATGCCAAAAGAGCTGTTTAGCTGGAGCCTGCTCAGTGTGGCTCAGCAGCTCTTGATCAGCTCAGAACACAGGTGGGTGAGCTACTGTTTCACATGAAATCATGGAGAAGCCAATGGCACAGAGCCATGTGGTTGGAGTATGTGTATTCCTCTCTGTATTATAAATTTACTGATGATAAATATTGCAGCAGGTAACTTCCAGGGCTTCCAGGACTGTCCTTGTGGCTGTGATCAGAAACCATTCACCAGTACCAGTTGTTCAAGAAAAGCCTTTCTGAACAAGGGCATCTCTGAGGCTCTTGCTGGGGTTTTGTTTGTTTTTATTTTTTGTCTTTCATCTGCTGCTCTCGGTGTTCCAGAGGGAGAAGACTCATGACCTCAAGATTAAGGAGGAGACAACTGGGAAGACAACTTTGCCCCGGATTGGCCCACCTAAAGACAAGACTGAGACTGAGAAAAAGGTAGGCTTTTCCTGCTCTTTTCCTTGCTGTTTAATGTGAGGTCTGAAGAAGGTGTGTGCTGGTGACAGGCTTGCCTCCATCAAAATGCCTCAGTGTCCAGGTCCTGTTGCCATTGCAAACTGCTGCTGGTGGAGTTGGAGTGCTGATCTGCACTAAGCCAAAACAAATAACCTCTGCTGAAGCTGCAGACATTTGTTGCAGAGTAGCAGCCATTGCTAATGCACAGTGCTGGAGGAAGGCTGGGGGAAACAAAGGCACGAAATTGTCAATTTGCATTCTCCTGTGGAAGTTGCCACCTCTTGCTTTGGTGTGGTCACCATCAAATGCTTGGGGTCACAGGATTCCCTCCACACTGGCAGCATTGGCATTTGAAGGCTGAGGACCTGCAGTAATTACTTCTGATTTAAATCAAAACCAGTGGCATTAATGCTTTGGTGTGGAGCAATGTGTTGGGATCCTGACAGGGTTTTGCAGGCTGCCAGATGTACAGGGGACTCACCGTGGGCAGAGGGGAGTGGATGTGCTTTACCTGGATCAGTGCCCACTTAGAGGTGTGTTTAAAGCTGCTTTTCTTGCAGCACTGGCTCAGTATAAAGCCCAGTCCAAACGGGTAGATGACCCAGGTGTGCTGTTGAGCAGAAAATTGCCAGCAAGAGACAGAGAACAAAGTGGTTATGGATTGTCGTGCAGAAGGAGTTTGGGAATGCCTCCGAGAAGTGTGCTGCAGCCACTGCCTTCAGCAGACTGTGTCTCCTGTGAAGGCAACAGGAGAGCTGCCTGTGTCTTTGGAGTGAGAGCAGTGTGGCTGGAGAAGGCAGACAAAGCCGGGAGGGAAGAGTTTTCTCCAAGCAGTGTCTGTGCTCTGGAAGCATTTGCTGCTGTTGTGTCATTCCAGACAAGCCTCTGCAATGGTATTAAATCAGACAGCAAGAATAGATCACAAGAAAGCACCTGTTTAAAGCTCATGGACAAAGGAGATGCCAACTCCAGTCTTGCCCAAGTTGCTGAGAAAAGAACTGAACCTTAACCTCATTCAGCATTCACCTTATTTGCTTTTTCCTAACTGCTGTGGTTCTTTGCTTTTGCCTTTACCACCTCTGGTATTGTTCTGGTTTGCTGGTGCCAATGTTCTAAATCAAAAAAGATATTTGCAGTTGTGTGGGTCTCCGTTTCCCTGTCTCAGAGTAAAGGACATCCCAGAATTGTTTCCCATGGAGTCTGATGTAAATTTGTCGGTTTTCCTTTCTCCATGAATGCTCAGTCAGTGCCCCAGAGCTCAATGACCACATGAGCACAGGGCTGTGCTGGAGGACAGCACTGCCTGGCATCTTGGAGAAGGAAACCTGGAGAAATACTTGCCAAAAGAGCTGTTTAGCTGGAGCCTGCTCAGTGTGGCCCAGCAGCTCTTGATCAGCTCAGAGCAGAGGTGGGTGAGCTACTGTCTCACACCAAATCATGGAGAAGAGAAGCCAATGGCACAGAGCTATGTGGTTAGAGTATGTGTATTCCTCTCTGTATTATTAATTTACTGATGTTAAATATTGCAGCAGGTAACCTCTAAAGCTTCCAGGTCTGTCCTAGTGGCTGTGATCAGAAATCATTCACCAGTGCCAGTTGTTCAAGAAAAGCCTTTCTGAACAAGGGCATCTCTGAGGCTCTTGCTGGGGTTTTGTTTGTTTTTATTTTTTGTCTTTCATCTGCTGCTCTCCATGTTCCAGAGGGAGAAGACTCATGACGTCAAGAGTAAGGAGGCCAGACCTGGGAAGACAACTTTGCCCAGGATTGGCCTACGTAAAGACAAGACTGAGACTGGTAAAAAGGTAGGCTTTTCCTGCTCTTTTCCTTGCTGTTTAATGTGAGGTCTGAAGAAGGTGTGTGCTGGTGACAGGCTTGCCTCCATCAAAATGCCTCAGTGTCCAGGTCCTGTTGCCATTGCAAACTGCTGCGAGTGGTGGAGTTGGAGTGCTGAACTGCACTAAGCCAACACCAATAATCTCTGCTGAAATTGCTGGCATTTGCTGCAGTGTAGCAGCCATTGCTAAAGCACAATGCTGGAGGATGGCTGGGGACTCCCAAGCACCAAATTGTCAATTTGCATTCTCCTGTGGAAATTGCCACCTCTTGCTTTGGTGTGGTCACCATCAAATGCTTGGGGTCACAGGATTCCCTCCACACTGGCAGCGTTGGCATTTGAAGACTGAGGGCCTACAGTAATTACTTCTGATTTAAAAAAAAATGAAAACCAGTGGCATTAATGCTTTGGTTTGGAGCAACGTGTTGGGATCCTGACAGGGTTTTGCAGTCAGATGTACAGGGGACTCACCGTGGGCAGAGGGGAGTGGATGTGCTTTACCTGGATCAGTGCCCATCTTAGAGGTGTGTTTAAAGCTGCTTTTCTTGCAGCACTGGCTCAGTATAAAGCCCAGTCCAAACGGGTAGATGACCCAGGTGTGCTGTTGAGCAGAAAATTGCCAGCAAGAGACAGAGAACAAAGTGGTTATGGATTGTCGTGCAGAAGGAGTTTGGGAATGCCTCCGAGAAGTGTGCTGCAGCCACTGCCTTCAGCAGACTGTGTCTCCTGTGAAGGCAACAGGAGAGCTGCCTGTGTCTTTGGAGTGAGAGCAGTGTGGCTGGAGAAGGCAGACAAAGCCGGGAGGGAAGAGTTTTCTCCAAGCAGTGTCTGTGCTCTGGAAGCATTTGCTGCTGTTGTGTCATTCCAGACAAGCCTCTGCAATGGCATTAAATCAAATAGCAAGAATAGATCACAAGAAAGCACCTGTTTAAAGCTCATGGACAAAGGAGATGCCAACTCCAGTCTTACCCAAGTTGCTGAGAAAAGAACTGAACCTTAACCTCATTCAGCATTCACCTTATTTGCTTTTTCCTAACTGCTGTGGTTCTTTGCTTTTGCCTTTACCACCTCTGGTATTGTTCTGGTTTGCTGGTGCCAATATTCTAAATCAAAAAAGATATTTGCAGTTGTGTGGGTCTCCGTTTCCCTGTCTCAGAGTAAAGGACATCCCAGAATTGTTTCCCATGGAGTCTGATGTAAATTCCTGGGTTTTCCTTTCTCCATGAATGCTCAGTCAGTGCCCCAGAGCTCAGTGACCACATGAGCACAGGGCTGTGCTGGAGGACAGCACTGCCTGGCATCTTGGAGAAGGAAACCTGGAGAAATACTTGCCAAAAGAGCTGTTTAGCTGGAGCCTGCTCAGTGTGGCCCAGCAGCTCTTGATCAGCTCAGAACACAGGTGGGTGAGCCACTGTTTCCCCAGTGTGGCCTGGGCAGATGTTCTCACCCAGAGTCTGTGTGTAGAATTCTTCTTCATGAACCTTCCTTCCAGCAGCTGAACCTCTCTCTTCTCTCTGTTTCCTCTCCAGTCCTTGCGAATTGCCTCGAAACCAAACTTGTTTGCGATTTCCCCACGAGAGCTGTCATTTCAGCACTTTGTCGCTAATGAGAGCTATGAAATGGAACTGTCTCTCATTAATAAGGATGAGGTAAGTGCTGGGACACCGAGTTTTAACACTGTTCTGGAAGAGGAGAGTGTTGTAATTCCCATGGTGAAGAAAATTTCTCAGCACTTTTTTTCTTCAAGATGGTGGAAATCTTCCTGGGAATTCTTCCCGGATTTTGGCCATGAATGTATAGTATCTTTCCTGAAGGAGCTTCCTTCTTTTGAAAGTCCTGGATTGATGGAAATGTTGAGGTCTATACGGTTCTTACCTGCTCTCATGCTTTACCTCAAGGCTCTACCATGTCATGTGTCTCCTTGGTTAATTTTGATTCCTTGCAGAAATGTCTGCCCCTCTCAGCCTGTTTAGCTGCCTTTGTGCAGCTCACAGTCAGTGCTCAGCAGCTGCATCTTCTCCACTTTATGCTGGAATCACTTTTAATTAATAGCAGTGGCACTGCAGGTAATGTGTTCTGAAATAGCCCTGGAATCAGACTGATTTAGCAGAAGCAGTGGGAGACCTTTAGGTGCCGCTTCCGGCTCCTGCTAAGCTTAATTCTGTTCTGCTCAGGTTTTCCAAAAGTAATGTGGTGCTGTTCTTTCCCTTTGGGGAACCACAGCACATCCAAAGCCATGTGCTCCTGGAGGTTTTCACCTTCACTTGAACAAGTTGTGATTGTTTTGTGGTTTCCCAACAGAGCTGAGAAGGAGAAAGCTGGAAAATGTCAGCAGTTGTGTTCCACTGTAAACATGAAAACTGAGACCATTTGAATGTCAGGGAAACGTTTTCTCAAATGGGGCTTGTGCCAAGAGTGGGCTGATGGGAAAAGACAAGAGGGAGTCAAACTTGTCTGGTTTAGACTTTTTGAGGCACATTTTGGTGCTCAGTGGTTGATATCTGTGTGCTAGAAAATGCATGTTTGCTGTGTTTGTGCGTGTGTATCCCAGGAGCACAGACCATGGCTGCAGGGTGCCTCAGGTCCTGCTGGCTGCAGCCAGGAATGCTCAGCAGCCCAACTTGCCTGCACAGGCAGCAAGAGCTCCTGGAGAGCCAAGAATGCCTTTTAATAATGGAGCCACACTGCGAGTCAGTGCTGGTCATGTTTCTCCAGACAGAAAACCCCTTTGAAGTCCATAGTCAATAGGTACAGCCTGTCTGTGTTTCTGTCACTTTTGGCAAGCTGATTGCTCTCATTTTTTTGTGATTATTCCTCGCTGCTTTACGGCCCATTTAAATTCTCTTTGCCATCTCCTTGTTTCAGGGATTGTCTTGCTATGTTCCTTCTTTTGCTTTTTTAGGTTTGCTTTTACTCCCAGTATGGCCACAGTGTTTGGTCTCCTCTCTTGCTGGTCTGCTTGCATGACTGTATCCCCACAACTGCCCCACCCAAACCCAATGTGCTAGAAGGGAATTTCTTCCTTCCCCCAGGATAATGTGCTGTTTTGCCTTCAGGTGGCACATTCCCCCTCTGTGGAACATGCTGCATGGCTGTGTGCAGGCAGAAGCCAGCAGGTTTTTCAGCCTTGTTGAATACAACAGATGACTTGGTTGAGGTGCTCTGTCTCCATCCTGCTGGTGCTGACCTGCTCGGCTCTTCCTTCCCACCAGGCATTGCCCTACTGCCCCTGGCCAAGCTGCTGGACTCAGACAGAAGGGATTCAAGTTCACCCTTGAGAATTTTGTGCCTGTACCTCCACAGCTGAAAGTGCTTTGGAAAAAGGGTCAAGAAAGGACATCACCAGGGCACGGCCAGGTCTCCTCTTGTCCTGTTTCCACAAATGGCAAAATCATTATTTCATGTCTTTCCTGAAGGTTCCTCAGACGATGCAGGTCTGCATGGAGCGCTCACCTTATTTCCAGCTGGTGAGCCCCAGTGATGGGTTCGTGAGGGTGGCACCAGGCGAGTCTGGCACCGTACGCATCCGCTTCACTCCTGACGAGATCAAGGTGAGACTGGAGAAGCAGTGTCTCCAAAGCCAGTGTTTCCCTTGCACTCTACAGCCCATCCCATGCTGTGAGCTTGGTTCCAGGCCGTGGGCAGACAGCCTGCAGACAGTCACACCTTGGCATGTGCTGTTAGGCACTGCACCCAGGACTGACTGGCTCTGCTTCCCCTCCCTGCACATTCCTGAGCATTCCCAAGGGAAGATGCACAGAGAACAGTAGGAAAATGACAGACGGGTGTTGATAGAGTTTAGCTGTCTCTAGGCTCAGTGAAAGGGTTTAATTATTATGGAAAATACTGGAGGAACAGAGAGGTCAGAGAGCCTTCCTCCTCCCCAACTGGCAGTGGCTTCCCTGCCTCACCCTGACTGCAGCAAAGACGGTGCTTTTTCATACCCTCTGTTCTCCAGCGTTGCAGCTGTGCTGTCCCTGAGGACAACTGACCATGATACAGCTGCAAGGCCAGGGCAGAGGATGTGCTGTGCCTGTGGCAGGGAGCCAGCCTGGCACAGGTACACTGAGCTCTAGGTGTCCTTAGTCAAGCAGGCATTAGGTGAACTGCAGGTGACTTGGATACCTGCCTTAAAGAGCTTGTGTAGAGCAAGTACAACCTGCAAGCAGAGCTGTGACCCCAGAGCCTGTGGCAGTGACACTGCTGTGGCTGTGTCTTCATGCCTGTCACTGTGGTTGCTCTGTCAAGTGGCATCTGTTCTGTGCCAAATGTGCTTTTGCTTGGAGGCTTGAACACCAGTGCTGAGGCCCTGGCAAGTGTGATCTCAGTGCTGTGATGTGAAGGGTCAGTGCTGTGATCTGGAGGCTTGTTCATACAGAAGGATTTAGGACATGGCATGGAAGGGAGGAAGCCTTGCAGGGAAACAAAGAGAGGCTCTTTCCAACAGCATCCTGCTACCTCTTAGCACTATTCTACTCTTGACTTGGCTGGAGAGGCAAAGTTAGAGGGGGGCTCTGAGCCAAGTGATGTTTGTATACCAGGCCAGAGGTGCAGGATCTCTTTGGGTGCAGCTGTTTTCTCATCTTCTTTTTGCTGCTTAGAGTCAGTTTAACACTTTGTCCTATTCATAAACAGTGGGAATGTAGAAACTTAAAGAGAAAGGTCCTGTGTTCCCTAGCTCCATGTTCCTTAGAGGGAATTTAGGAATTACTTAATATCATTAAAATTTAGAGTAAAAATTCTGGTGGCCTAGGGCAGTTCTCTGTGCTACTCAAGTGACACAAGAGCTTAATGCCACTGAGATAGGCTTTGCAAAGTGCACTAGTGCTTTTAAAATGTGACTTATTAGGAGTAATTAGTGTTCATTTTGGGGATGGAAGAGGTAAATTGATGCCCTTGTGTGACTAGCACAGGTCTTTCTCGTGAGAACATTTTGCTACATTTCATAAACAAAGATAAAGTTTGGATGTTTTGCAAACAACGTCTCCGGATTAGGTCAGTTTGGGCTTGGCCAATTGGGCCTAGGGGGAGGTCTCGGGCTGACCAATCTGGGGCACCTCTGTAAACTCTATATATATGGAAATCAAAACAATAAAGCTCTCTTCTCTCTTTCCTTGTCTGAGAACCTGGCTCATTCCTCAGCTAGCGGCTCAACAGCGACACCCTTGAAGGGCTGTAGGAAGTGGTTTTTCTTCTGCCATGGGGATGGCTCTAAGCACCATGTATTGATCCAGTTTCTTTTCCCACAGGATTATGTTCACGAGCTTCTTTGCTTTGCTGGAGTGGAAAGGGTAGTTGTACCACTGTATGGCGTTGTTACCCGAGGTGTCCTGGACTTGCCTGATCTGCTGGACTTCTCGGAATGTCCACCCAAGTGCAGCATCCAGAAGACTCTGCTGGTTCGCAACATTGGTAATGGGGAAGCTCGTTACCATATGAGCACCGAGAGGTGAGGCAGCTCATCTGTCCTTGTGCTAAACACCTTTGGCTGATAACAGAGTTGGGAAAGAGTAACAAAAGGAAGCAGAGCATCAGAGGTGCTGCCCTGCAGCCCTGGCTGGAAGTGAGCAGGATGGGTGGCATCTGCTCTCGTTTCCAGTGTTCTTAGCAGGATGCAACCTTTGAGCTTTCTCTTAATCCCAGATTTCCTGAAGAGTGCTGGAATGTGTTAGTAGCTGGTTTGCAGCCTGCTGAGCACAAGCAGTTTCTGAAATGGTTACCTCCCCCTGTCAGCCCAACAGCCTCATTCTCTGGGAAGACACAGGCACGTGGTGTTCAGGTGGTCCCCTCAGCAGATGCCCAGCATGAGCTGTGTTGCAGACAGCCTGTGCAGTTCCTGTTATTTAAAGCTGATCTGATTTCTTTTGTCAGCTGAGGGCATCAGTCACTTCTTCTGTTCCATAATGAACCTTTGAAAGCCAGTTTAAAATTTCAAACAGATTATTTAAATCTCTGAATAAGGTCTGCCCCCCTTTTATTCCAATTTCTTTTTAAATACTCTGAAGTTCCTGTGTTTCTGTTCTTTTTTTTTTTTTTTTTCCATTTGTTTTGTGTTAAATGTTTGCCAAAATATCAAGAATTCTTCACTGGGAACTTTCATTAAGGTCAAGCTCCTCTAATGTCTGTCAATATACCATATGCCCATAGGTATATGCACATATGAATAGGAAATACAAGGCATTTAGTGAATATGAGAAAAGCAATTGGGCTGATTTAGAAGGTAAAAAACTTTCTGGAAGGGACCTCTGGAAATCATCTGAGCAAACACACTGCTTAAAACAAGACCAGTGTCTGGGGATTGCAAGGTGCCGCTGGGAGATCTGGACCTGTCTTTAGATGCCATACAAGAAAAAAACATACAAATGGACCTAGTTAAAAAGCAGAAGAAAACAAGCTATTAAAACCCCCTGCATATCTTATCTTTTCTGCCTGTCGGGTGCAGTAGTGATTCATTGAAAGGGTAGATCTAACAGGATAAGAATTGTCTTAAGGAACAGCTCACAATTTACAGATAAAAGGCCAAAATTTAGCCTGCCAGCCCCATCTCTTGGCAGTGGTTTTCATTTGGTTATTACAGTGTCAGGGATGTCTCCTTCACAACTCTTCTTATCTATGGGCTCAGGGAGCACCTTAGTGATGTTGGCTGAAATTTAGAGGAGTTAAGTTTAACTGTAGATCTTGTGTCCTTGGGGTCTGTGTGAGGGATGACTGCTACAGCAGTAACAGAGGAGTCTGGTGGGTACAGCCCGGGGTGGGATGTAGGAGATGCAGGGGCTGATTCGCACTCAGTTTTTCAGTCCTGACACCTGAGTCCTGAACTTGGCTGGATCCTCTTCTTCTGGTAATTTGAAAATAGGAAGATACCTTCTTTCTCAGGCACCCCCTGAAGTGACTCCCAGGAGTGTTATTCCCATCTTGTCATCTAAGGGTAGGAGTATGTAGGTGTGGAGCAGGAGAGGGAAGGGGATGGAAGGTAGCTCTGAAGTGTGGCCAGAAATTCCCTTAACTGGCACCTTCTCTGTTCTGGCAAAATTTCCAGCAAAAGAATAAGAAAAAAAATCCTGTGCCCACACTAGGCACTGATCTCCCCAAGCCCCAGCAGACACCTGCAGCAGTCCTGTCACCACCCCAGGGGCAGATGCTGCAGCACACAGAGTAATACAGCTCTAGGACTGGTGGGGCCTTGTTTTTCCTCCCCTCTCTCCAAATACTGAGGTCCAGCACATAATCATTGCTGGCCCAAGGCTTCTCTATCGGCCAGTAGTGATGCTCTCACTAGTGGTAATGCAAACAGGTCAGGCCCCTAATTGCAGCAATAGGTCCTTAATGAGCAGAAGCTCAAGCAAGTTCATCAGCTGTCACTACTGACATGAATTAAGTTCAGCTTGCCAGCTGTTCTAATTATTTTTACATGTGATGCATTCATCATCAGACTCCCCAGAACATATTTTTAAGGTGACAGGTTGACCACCAGCAAAGCACCAAGGCCAGGAACTTTCGTTTCCTCAGTGGGGCTGTACAAGAGCACAAAGCCCAGCAGCTGGTGGGCACAAGCACATTTCACCTGAGCTGTCCCTCAGCATCAAAGCACAGAGTCTTGTGTCTGTCAGGCAAGAGCTGCTTACCTGGTGACCAATCCTAATTGCTTCTGTTAAATCCAAAGTGCACCAACATGTTTGTGTAATTATTTCCAATATATTGCACAGTTTGTCTGGTGGGCCAAGCAAACAGTTATCAGCCTGGGTGACAAGCCCGAGTCCCAGACTGCATTGCTGGTAAATACACAGAAACATCCTGTCCTGCTTCCTTGATGTGTTCCTGCTAATGGTGCTTCATGTAGCAGGGGTTGGATCCTTCAGATTGTAAATGCCATCCTCCTTTTGGGTCTTGTTTCCATGTCACTGCATCATTCTGACCTGCATTTGCACTCTTAGAGAGTTTTGATTGCTCCTTTTCTTAGAGCAGCTTTAGAAATGCTGCCCAATAAAATGTGCCCTTTTTAGGCTAAATCAGGATGTTTTCAAGGTAAAATAAACCAAAGAACCACACTGCAAATTCAACAGTAATTATTCCTTGGTCTCCAAGGAAGAGTTCCTTCTTCCTGTCTGATTCCTAGGCTGTAATCTCCTAGGATTATGTGTTAGTGCCCTAACATTTGCATCTCTTGAGGTTTATAGGCAGCAGGAAAAGAGAAATTCCTGAGGCAGTCAGTGTCAAGTTGTTCATGCAAATATCCCTTAATCCTCTCTGTGCTTTTCACAAACCATTCTCTGATCGGCTTGCTGGCAGTCAGACCCTTGAGTTTCATTGCAGAGAGCTGGATGCAGAATGTGGGGGAGATGAGGTTATTTTATCCCACAGGATTTTCTGAGGGCTGAATCTCCTCAGAAGTGGGTCAGAAGCTGTTTCTGATCCTATGCATTCTGTCTTCTGTTGACTGTGGTTTGTTTGCTCCCTGCTTGCCCAAGTGAGCCGCAGTGACCTGGACTGCAGGAGGAATATCATTCCCAGATGTCCCCCTGAGTCCTGATCTCTCTCTTTGTGTTGCAGTCCTTTCTCCGTGGTTCCAACCGAGGGAACTCTGGGTGTTGGTGACACCATGCAGGTGACAGTGGAATTTTACGCCACGGAGACTGGTTTCCATTCTGCATGCCTGCTAGTGTGCTACGACACAGGTGAGTGCTGGGCACTGCATGGGGCATGGTGCAGTTCTCCACCATTATTCCCTGCTGTCCCAGCCACCTCAGTTTCCTCTCCAGATGTACCTCCCCTGTTCCAGCTTTACCCCAGAGAAAAGAGAGTACTAGTTGGTGTTTAGGGGGTTGATAAAGTGGATCCCCTCTAACAGGCCTGAGATTTTTGGAATCTTGTTTTGCTGGGAGTTGCTGAGTGGACGTAGGAGGAGCCTTGATTCTCCACTATAGTGTGGCTATGCCTGGGTGAAGTTTTATTTTATTCCTGCAGAGTGCTGTATGTGAGGTGTGAGGTCTCCATCAGACTCTCTCCAATGCAGTGTATTTCTTTTCTTGCACACCTCTGTCCTGTACACTGCTTCTCCATTGTCTTCTCACCAACCATTTTTCTATGTTGCCCTCTACACATATGTGTAATTTCTGTCTAATAACATTTTCAGGCGCTTGAGTTCCTGTTTGATGACAAATCAAGACCAATTTTTATCGTCCTCGTTTCCCAGGCCATTCATGCTGTTGTAAACCTCTCCCATCTATCTCCCACTTGATTTCTAGACTGAAGAATCCCATTCAGTCTTCACAGAGAAGCTGCTCTGTACTTAAATCTTTCCTTTGTCCCTTTTTTATTTAATTTGAAATGCTCCTGCTTGGTTTTTGAGATCAGAGCAATATCAAATGGTTCAAGACAGATATGGCCATGGGTTTGGAGAGGGGGATGATGACGGTTTTCATGGTGTTCCTGTTGTAGTTGTTTGTCATATTGCAAAGCATTGGGTTGTGTTTCCTCACCTGTGTCCCCTCCTGCTGTGGGCTGTCCTTTCACTTGTTCCTCTGGGCCTCCCTTTTCTGCCCATATGCTCCCAGGCATATCTGCTTGTCAACAAGGTGATGATCAGCAGAGACAGCAGTCCCATGGGATGCCTGCAGGAGACCCTGGACAAGCCAGGACTGAATGGGGCTCCTCGGCATCATCCGAAGGACTTTGAGTGGGTCACCTGAGCACATCTGACAAATCTCTCTGTAAATACTGTCCCCTTGGGCCCAAATCTCTACAAACACACTCAGAAATAGGGTGTTTAAGGAGGTGGCCAGGGCATTCTCATGCTGTACACACGAAGCTGTCAGGATGTGATAAATGTACTGATCCACAGAACTGTCCATACAGCTAAAAGCTGTGACACTTTCTTCTGTGACCTGTGGTTTACTCTGTTCTTTGTGCTTCCATCAGCGACTGTGCTAAGCAAAGACTCCTCTTTGCTTTGTTCCAGGAGAAAGGAGCCAAACACGCCTTCGTGGACAAGCTAATAATCTCAACATTCACTTCAGCAAACAGTGTGTTGAAGTTGAGAGCACTTTTATCACCCTGTCAAACTACGCAACTGTGGCCATCGAAAACCACAGTAACATCACAGCCCGCTTCCAGTGGAAGAGGCATTCTACTGACGAAGCGGAGCATCAACTGAAGGAGAGGTTGGTTTGAAAGATGCATTTCAGTAAGATACATGGCCCAAGACTAAAACTAACGTATGGCCTCAGGGGGGTGTTGGTGCTTTTGAATGGTCTAGGTCAAGTAAACAGTCCCTGGCATGGGGCATAGGTCCTGGGGTTCAGGAACTCAGCACTTAGCATTCCAGTTCCATTTCTGCTCCAGCCAAAAATGACATTTTGGGGAGGAAAGGTTGATTGCAATGATTGGATTTCCTGAAGTTGTAATTGGGCTTTTGCCTCTCTAATTTTCTTCCTACATGACCCGGCAATGTAGGAAAAAATTATCAAATAATTTTCTTCCTAAAAGAATCCTTAAACATTTCTTGAGTTGCCTGCCCCCCTTTCTTAAGGTGATACACCCTCTTTTTTTCCCTTAGTTCCTTCAAAAGCTCCTTGCCTGTCAGGGCTGGTTGTCTTCCCCATCAGCTCATCTTTCAGCACATAGGAGCAGTCTGTTCCTGTGCTTTCAAGACTTCTTTCTTGAAGTATGTCCATCCGTCCTGGACCCCTTTGTTTTTAAGGGCTGTTTCCCAAGGTATTCTCCAAATCAGTCTCTTGAACAGGCTGAAGTCTGCCCTCTAGAAGTTCAGAGTGGAAGTTTTGTTGATGCCCCTCCTTGTTTCACTGAATATTGAGAAATCTAGTATTTCATGGTCACTGTACCCCATGTACACTGTACCAGATGGCCTCTGACCACCACATCTCCCGCCAGCCCTTTTCTGTTCATAAGAAGCAGGTCCAGCAGAGCTCCACTGATAAACAGAGAGCCTCCCTGATAAACAGAGCCACCCCTCCACCTTTTCTCTGTCACCTGTCTTTTCTGAAGAGCTTATAGCCATCCATTGCAGCACTCAGCCATGCGACTCATCCCACCACGTTTCCATGATGGTGACTACATCACAGCTTTCCTGCTCTACCATGACTTCCAGCTCCTCTTGTTTGTTAACATTTGTTACTAATGCATGCATTGGTGTACATGCACTTGAGGTGGGCTGCTGACTTTACCCCTGACTCTGGCTTACCACCCCTAGGTTCCTCTCTGGAGAGCCTGGTTTCATCCCCTTTCCCTTCAAACCTAGTTTAAAGCTCTCTCAATCAGCCCTGCCAACTCAAAGGCTCTGGCAGGCCAGGTAGTGGAATAGTTGCCCCCGATCAAAAAAAAACCCACAAAATTTCACTGATAGCACCAGTCCTTAAGCCACTTTTTGATAACATGAGTTTTCCTGTTCGTTGCATCACTCATCCCTGCTGCTGAAGGAACTGAGCAGAACACCACCTGTGCTCCTGCCTCATCAACCAGTCGACTCACAGCCCTGGAGTCCTTTTTAATTACCCTTCTTGTCAGCCTCAACACTGCCAGCCTGGACAACCAGCAGTGGGCAATAATCAGGGCTGAATGAGTTCAGGTAGTCCCCTGGTGATATCCCATGCTTGGGCTCCAGGGAGGCAGCAGACTTCCCTGTGGGATGGGTCTGGTCAGCATACAGGGCCCTCTGTTCCCCTCAGAAGGGAGTCAGCTACTACAACTACCCTTCTTTTCTTCTGAGTACTTGAGGCTGTGATCCATCTGACAGATGAAGTGCAGCTGGGAGACTCTCCAGACAGACCTTTTTCTTTAATGTCATCTGCCTGACCCTCTGGATCCAGGGCCTCGTACCTATTCTGTCAGGGCACCTGGGAGGACAATGGGGGTTGGGAAGGAATTTACCTTCCCCAGTAATGGGTCCCCAGTAGGGACCCATTTTCATTCCCCACTATCCCCTAGGTCTCCTCCTTTTGCCTGATGCAAGCAGGGCAAGGCTCCTCTGACTGCTGCTGGGCTTCTCTCAGGGTTGGAAGGGTATAACTCCACCAGTCTTTTTCCCTTTCACTCTCCCTAATACTCCTTAGCCTTTCCACCTCTTCCTTAAGCTCTGCCACAAGGCAGAGCACGTCATTCACCTGCTCACGCTGCACACGGGTGTTTTTTGCACTATCCTCTGGTACTAACACTGGGCTCAGACTCTCCAGGGGATCTGGACAGCCAGGGGTCTGGACAGCTGCATCCTTCTGGGGGTTCTGTTTGGGACAGTACACTCTTGCTAGAAGCAGCAGCAATAGCTTTTGGTCATTTGTAAACCATTGCTGGGGGGAAAATAAAAGAAGAAAGAAGGGGGAAAAAAAAAGACAAGCCACCTGACAACCAGCCAAAAGACACAACCCACCACCAGGAGGGTGAGTGGCTGCAGCCTTCCTGCTCATCCTGCTTGTGCGAACTGCCGCTCAAAAACTGAAAAACTGCTGTGCCAAAATTGCCGTGCCAAAACTGCCATGCCGAAACTGCTGTGGCAAGCACCTGTTTGCTGTGGTCTCGGTCACTCGCACTCTCCAGAGCCATTTTAAATTGCCTGCAAAGGACCAGGAGATCGACCCTTGCCTGCTTGAATGTCTGACAAGAGGGTCCTTTAATGCCCTGGGCTTCTTGGTTTTCCACTGTTCTCTACCTACTTATACAGTGTCTGACTTCCATACAAGCTCTGTGTGTTAAAAGAAATTCCCATGACCTTCTCTGGCTACTTCCCTGGGCTGTTTATTTCCATTTTTTCCCCCTTGCTGTCTCAGCCCAAACCTCAGGTGATCCTCTTACCCCTCAGAAGCCAGGAGGCTTCCCCACAGTTAACTTCAACCTGGTCTTGGTTTTGTGGGGTTTTTTCCAATTACATTTGTTTTCATACCAGTTTGTGTCCTAGACTCTGACCAGGATGTTTTGTTCTTCCTTACGTGCAGTCTTAGGGGTGGTTTTAGCACCACGGCCACTGTCCTGCTGTCAGAGAAGCTTTTGAGATCTCAAAGCAGAGAGAACTTTTTTATTAGAGGAGACAGTGCAGGATCCTTTCCCTCTCAGGACGTTCTATGACCATGCGCTGGGATGGGACCAAAAAAGCCCTGGATCATGACAAGGTCTCTCCAGGGGTTTGCTGTCTCGCTCCTGCACTTCCCCTCTCAGGGCCTCTGTTTTCATGCATATAAAATCTTGAACACCACTGAAGGGATGCGATGCCTGAATTCATCAATTTCCTTTGGAAGTGCTCTGGGATGCTCTTGTAGAAGGCAGTGTAGGGAACAGGGCAGGACCAAAATGGAAGAAACAAAGAGTGATGCTGGTAACCTGTAGCTGCAACCCAGCTTCATCTCCCCTTCACAGGGAAGCCCTGCAGTGGGTGCTCCTTGGTCTTTATCTGCCTCCCCTGAGCAGCTCAGTGGCAGGAAAAACCAGTTGAGGTGGCTGGTGAATTCTCCCTCAGTTTTGGCAGAGGCTTTGAGCCAGGAGGTTCCCTTGAGGGATGCTGGCTTTCAAAACCTCTCCTGAGCTTGCAAGTGTGGAGTAGAACTACCTGCTGTGCCAGTGAATCACAAGTGATCCTCCGATCCATTTGGGACCCCATGGCTTGGGGTCAGCCCTTGCTGGGGAGCTGCTGCTGCTCCTCTCAAGTGCTTTGCTCTCCTGCACTTACACTTACCTCTGCAAATACGTGGCTTATTAAACAATCTGCTTGCTTTGTGGCTACAGGCTGTGGGAGTCACAGCGTCCAAAGGCAGATGTCTGGGTGAAAACTTTCCTGGAGAAGCAAAAAAAAGGAGACAGAGCTGTTTGTCCAGATTTCGTTGCCATGCTGTTTGACAAGGAGAAGAAGGAGTATGCAGAAGTGCAGGAAGAACCCTGTCTGTTCTCCGATGACATTTTTTCCATTGAGCCACTGGTAAGTTATAGCTGGGAACTTCATCTTCCTCCTCCTCCTCTGCTTCCTCCTCCTCCTCCTCCTCCTGCTCCTGCCCCTGCCCCTGCTCCTGCTCCTGCTCCTGCTCCTGCTCCTGCTCCTCCTCCTCCTCCTCCTCCCCCCACTCCCCCAATGAGGTCACTTGGTAGATCCTCAGCTGGCTTGATGTGCTCAGAAGGAAAACACTGGGTTTCTGGTGATGCTGGAGAGCTTGCTCCTAAAAGCATTTCTGCCCTGCAAGCTCAAGGCAGGGGCAGGAGCCTGACAAAGCCGAGCTCCGCTGCTAGGGCTCGACCTCCAGGGCACTCCGTGTGTGTTCTTGCAGTTATTGTAGGTAGGGCTCCCCCAACACATGGTGAATGGGGTTTAGCAGAGGGTGTTGGAGCACTGCCAGTTCACATATTGACCTGAAGCACGCAATGGTTTGCTGGGAAAGGGAGGCCAAAATCAGCCCAAGGTTAATCATAGAAATGCCAATCCCTTCCTGTAACCACCACTTACGCTATTTCTGAGTCTCCCCTCCAGTGTCATCTGTGAGCCTGGACATAAGGCTGGCAGGTTTAAATAGGCTTTTTGAGTTCTGTTGCACACAGGAACAAAAAACATTTTCCTTTTCTGTTTATGCAAACAAACCCCCATGTCCTTCCGTCAGCCAGAGCCCTGATTCTAAGTATTGGCCTAGTGGGAGATGAAAAATGCCTGGTGTCTGCACAGTGCAAATCCCTTCTTGTCGCTGTTGAGCAGCTAGCTGAGGAATGACCCAAGTTCTCAGACAAGGGAAGAGAGGAGAAGAGAGCTTTATTGTTTTGAATTCCATATATATAGAGTCTACAGAAGTGCCCCAGATTGGTCAGACCGAGACCTCCCCCTAGGCCCAACTGGCCAAGCCCAAACTGACCCAGTCCGGAGAAGTAGTTTGCAAAACATAGAAACTTTATCTTGTTTATGAAATATAGCAAAATGTTCCCACGGGAAGAACCTGTGCTAGCCACACCTTCTCATCTTGGAGTAACCCTAAAATAATCCCAACCTCTGCTTTCTTTCAAAATAGGTTAAACTAATATTTTTATTTCTAAGGAAAGAGATCATGTTCTCTTCTTGGTTACTCCTATGGCCCATCTAAGGCCAAGAGCCACCAGTGCACAAATGGCAGTTTCACACCACTGTAGCTGACAGCAGCATGATGTGACCAAGAGCTTGTGTGAATGCAGTAGGAATATTGTGGAGAGTGAGAGCTGATCTGCTGAGCATTAAGAGCTTCCAGCAGTGTGTTGAGCTGGGTTTGGAGTGTTTGCTCAGTCTCCTTGTGTTGTTCACTCCTGGCTCATCATTGATGCTCTAAAGAAAGGCTTACAGGACTGTGGCTGAAAACAAGAAATGTGATGTTGGAAGATAAATGTTTTTCTGTCTCTCTCTGTTTTAGGAGGGAGAGATTGCGCCGAATTGTTCGGCTGAATTCAAGGTGACCTTTAAACCCAAAGAAGCAAAAATGTATTGCAAGGATGCTTACTGCTACATTTCAGGTATGGCTCCTTTCCCCTGCTTCTTTGACCCACAGTGAAGCCATGGTGCAAGCCTGAGCCCACTGGGTTCCCATGTAATTGCTGGGAAGAGTCCATGGTCAGAAACGCAGTGGTGGCACATCCCCACTGTCCCTGCAGCTTCCAGGGAATGTCCTGTTCAAGGCCAGGGCTCAGAACACCTGTGTCTGGATTACTGATTCCAGAACAACCCAGGCAGTGCACGGAGAAGCTTTCATGCCATGGCTTTCCCAGCATTTCCTCAAAGGCCAAAGAGCTACAGAGCAGAGCTGCTTTAGTGAACAAGCACTAAGCCCCTCTAGACCACCGACCTCCAGCCTGGGCCCGTTTTACATCGATCCATCATCAGGCAGTAGGAGCTGAGTTAGAAATGTCCTCCCTAACCCTGGGTCACTTCCCACTGCCCAGATGCCACCACATCAGAGGTGACTGAGCCCTGCTGTGCCCAGGGTGTGTGTGGAAGGACTCACTATTGGCCAGCACCTGCTTCTCTCCCCATGCGGGAATTGTCACCTTGCAGCTCTCAGTCTGTGGAAACAGAGCACAATGCTGAGTGTCAGAAGCTAAGGACTTTGGCAACAAAGTCCTGAGCCAGCTACAAAACCCAATTTGCCAGGCAGCAATCGCCAAACTCTTTAGGAGCTTTGTGCCTTCACTGAACAGATTTCAAAGCTCCTCTAAGTGTGTAGGAAGGAAACCACATAGTATGTTCAGAATCATAGTATGTTAAGGATGGAATGGACCCAAAGATCATGTAGTCCCAAGCCCCCTGCCATGGGCAGGGACAAGTCTCACGTAGCTCCAGGACCAGGTAGCTCCAAGCCCGATCCAGCCTGGCGTTGAACACTTTCAGGACTGGAACATCCACAACTTCCCTGGGGAACCTGTTCCAGTGTCTCACCACCCTCACAGTAAAAAATTTCTTCCTAATGCCTAACCTAAAGTTCCCTTCTTTCAATTTTTACCTATTACTCTTTTCCTGTCACTACAGGACATCAGAGTAACAAACTTAGCAAACTGGTGGCTAAATTGGAAACCAGCCCAAAGAGTGGGTTAGAAATTGGAAGTCAGCCCCAGGAGGGATCCATATCTTCTCCTGGAGCATCATGAGCTGGTTGCATCCAGCTCAGAGTTAGGGACTAGCATTGAGGCAGCCTGGAAAATGCAGAATAACAGAGAAAATTATTGTACTGAAATGGACATCTCTCCCCAGGCCGAGCGGAACGAATGGTGCTGGCACTCAGAGGGGAAGGCCGAGGACCCTGGGTCCACCCCAGCACTATCTCGGTGCAGTTTGCAAAGATTTTTGTTAACTCACCCCATGTCTTTGAGGTGAGCAGCAGGGGATGGGGTTTATTCTGGTGGCTCCTGGGGCAGCAGCAAGCCTGGTGGAATTCCTGGCAACTTGGACAGTTGTGAGATGGGAATATTTGCCATACTGGCCAAATCTGGGGGAGTCTGAAAGGTGTGTCTGCTGTTCATGAAGCCCCAATCCCTGCTTTTTAGCAGCCTTCCTTGGTGGTCAGCTGGGAGGCTTTCTGCAAAACAACCCTTTGGCACATGAAAGCAAGACTAGGTCAAGAAGCTGCATGTTCAGAGGCCTTTGTTGCAGCCCCAGACACAATGCACCTTTGTACTGGGGCTGTTCAAAAGCAGCTGGAACAAACTGGCTGCATTTGAGCTTCAGTCCATTGCAAATAGTTTTCAGTCAAGTGTCTCCTGCTTATTCCTGGGTGTCACAGGAAAGCCATCCAGCCTCCTGGCTCAGTGCTGGCCCTTGCAAAGGGCTTGGGAGTACTTTCCCTTGCTGACAAGTCCCTCACTGCACTTCAGCCTTGGTGCATCTCTGGCTCTAGAAAGAGCAAAGCAGTCCCGGGAATAAAGCAAAGGAATTTTCTACCTATTTGCCTCCACCCCAGTAGTGCCAGGTTTGCAAAAAAAAATTAGAGAGAGCAACTGAAAGAGGAAGAAAATGAGGCACTACATCATGCCAGACACTTTCAAAAGGTTGGCTGGGGAAGGGAAAGACACACTCAGTTTTCTTACCAAAAGATGGTGCTGTCTGTACATTTTGATGGTGATGCCTCATTGTTTATCAATGTATTGTTTTCATGATGTGAGAAAAGGTGAATGATTAGATGGTACTGTTAGAACTGTTCTAACAGGAGCAGCAGCAGCTCTGTGGTGATCCACTAAGCAGCTGCAATCACCCCGTGTTGCTGTCAGGGCCAGGTCTAAATGAACTTGGTGATGCTGACCAGAGGTGGACTGCTCTGTGCCCACGGGATAACCCCAGGATGACTGTAGTTATGTGGAGTTACCACTGCTTTGCATGAAAACCCAGAGGCAGAACTTGTCCTGTTGCATTTTTTTTGCTTCTGCCATTCCGCAGTACAAAGCGTCTTCTGCCTTTTCCAGATGTTAATTGCTTCATCAGAAAATAACTCACAAGGAGGGAAGATTCCGCATGTATTTCCATTTTGCTTTCTTGTTGCTGCAGGTGGACCTGATTAACAGAGGACTTATTGAGGCTCCCTTCGCCTTCGTCCATTTAGAAACAGAAATGGGCCCCTGCTTCAAGTCTGAGCCCGAGCAGGGCGTCATTCCACCAGGGGAGACCCAGACTGTTAAGGTTTTCTGCGATGCCACCATAGTGGGACATCTGGAGGAAGATCTCCGATTCAATGTGGCTGGAAATCCTACACCTGTGATCATAAAAGTCGAGTAAGCACTCTGGGAGCATGGTGGGCACATTTGTAGCTGTCTCTGGGACCTCTCCCACCTACCTCATTTTGGAGTGGAGCAGAGAAAAAAGGTGTTTCCTGAGGTCTTAATCTCTGCTCTGATACTGGCATTGCCTCAGTGTGGGGATGCCTGCTGCCCTGTGTGGCTACCCAGGAGCTGGAATGCCTCATCCCTACAGGGATCTCACTGTGCCTTGGGCTGTGGCAGGCAGTGGGATGGCATCAGCTTTGAGCTGTAGCTGCTCTGGGATGTCCCACCTGAACACCCAGCAAGGCCCCCAGGGCTTTGGAGATGGGCCAGCCTGGGTAATTCTGCACCAGAAGCAGTGTTTTTTAAATCCTCTGTTAATAATTGGTCCCAAATGGGCAGCAGCAGCAGCCCCACCTCACCACTCATGGCCATGCATAGGGACAGGCTGTACTCCCAACTCCTGTGAAGAGTGTTCTGGTACCTCCTTTCCACAGGCAGGAAAGGACTGATGTGGGAGATAGGGAGCTGTGCAGCAGGTACTGTCACAAGGACTTGGGCATCATGGCATGGGCTGGTACCATGGCAAGAGATAATCCTCACCCAATAAAAGGGAGGAGGGGTGATGATAAGGGAGGCAGAGCTCGCTCCTCAGGGCCACAGCAGCATGAGGGCTTGTCCCATAGCCTGAGCCATGTGCTGGTAGGATGATGTAGTGTAAGCAGGAAAGCTGATGCTGGCTGCTCTGAAGCTTTGGCTGCTGCTGTTGGGAGGCACTGGACCAAGGCAGTAAAGAAACGAAAGGAATCTGCAGTCGATTATAACAATAAGATAAGGGAGATGGATAAAAAAGAATAAGAAGGTTATTACTTAGCAAGAGAAAAGTGGTGAGTAGGTCTGCCCATAGTAGAGAAACAATTATGCTGGCTTTGTTTTTGGAGAAAAAGTGCTGCTTTTTTATTTTGGAGATCAAGAGGGAACCTTTGACCATCAAATAATCAATTGTCTTCTGTCCGTCACCCAAACTGGTCATGGGATGTTACTGCATAAGCAGCTTTCTCCTTGAACAAGGGACGGTGTCTCACATTGAGATACGTAGAGCAGAGCCAGTGGCAGTCCTGTGAATAAAATAGAAGGCACAGTTCACTGGTTCTTGATTTTTAACCAAAAGGGAGAGTGGGTGTTGGTTGGCATCAACCGTGAAATAAACTCGTGAGTGTTGTGCAGCTTCAGGTGCTGATTTCAGTAGATGTTGGTGACTTTTGGAGCCTATCTGCTGAATTCAAGGACAGGTGAGGTGGTGTGGTAGATTCAGGACACCCATGTTTGGTTGTTTACACCATTGCTCTTGGCTGTGTCAGCTAGTGTACTGGTGACAAGCTGGTCCTTTCCACTAAGATTCATCTGTCCACTGTGTAGAACTGTTGCTGCTCTTTTCAGAGGATGTTTGGGGCTCCCCTGGCTTCATGTCTCAAAATTGTCTGTAATGGTTGTGTGGGTCAAAATCTCCTGAGAAAGCTCCTCCATGGAAACACCAGTTACAGCCAAGAAGTAGTGAAGCAGGGAACCTGTGGCTGGAAAGGCTGGTTTACAGAAGTTCGTAGGGACACTTTTGTGCCCATCATATTACAGATAGGGAAACTGAGGCACAGAGCCATGTCTGGGTGGGTGTGTCTTTAGGTTCCTTCATGGGACCAGCAGCAACTCGGAGGCACTTCCTGCCTGCTATGTGCATAAAGCCCCATCAGTGGCTGTTGGCTGCTGACCACTTGGCTTTGGCTGCCTCCTGTCCACATGGACACTGTGCTGAGCACACAGTGGTGTGTTTGAAACCCACGGTGCCCCTGACACCAGTTTTTATGCCCCCAAGCCATGACAGCTAGATACTTTGCAATTCCCTTTAACCAAGCCATTGCCTTCTGTGTCCTTGTCATTGCAGGGGGGATGTCTGTCCACCAGATATACAATTCAGTGGCGATAATCTCGACTTCTGTGATGTCTCTTTTGGTGAGTATTCCCAGGGCTTGGACACGGTGTGAGGGATCTGTGCATTCCAAAATGGAGCACTTGAACATAAGAGCATCACGTTCTGCCACAGCATCCTCTTCGGGATGTGCACACCAGGGCTGCTGGTGCCTCAAGCAGCATTTTAGCATTGTGAGATCAAACAGAACCAAGGAATAGAAAGTCAGTATTTTCTGGTGTCTCTCTGTACTGGTTTAAAAGACAGATGTCTACCAAGGAAGGCAGGAATCTTCCTGGATGTGAAAGATGGCCACCTCCCTCCAAATTACTATACCTTTGAAATTACAGGGCTTCCAGGCAAATATGTGGGAAAAGGAATAACAGTTCTTTACTAGAGTATGTCTGGGCAGCACAAACAACGACATGCTAACAGAAGGTTCCAACCCGCAGAGGACCACTTTTCCCCTTTGGTGTAGTTGCGATCGCAGCCGGCAGGAGGCGCTGCCGGGCTCCGGCGGGGCTGCGATCACCTCCCAGCAGGCACAGGGAGGGAGGGAGGGAGGGAGGAAGGACGGGCGGAAGGAAGGAAGGAAATCGCTTCTTTTGCAAACTCCCGGGCAGCAGGCAATCTCGGCGCTGCCAAACAGCAGCAGGCAGTAGTGGGGAAGGCAGGCAGGTTCCACCGTAGTGCTGAGTTACAGCGTAGCAAAGTCCCGGGGCCAGCCACACACCCTTCGGCAGCACCACGCAGCCGACCTTCCCCATCCTCAGGCGGAAGAAAGGAAGGAAAGGTCCACTCCCTGCAACATCTCAGGTCCGGGTTCACAACCGCCCGCGGCATCACGCCTGAAACTCCCGAAAAGCCCCGAACGAAAAAGCCCACTCCCCCCCAGCCAAACTGCATCCCCCCAAAATCCCTATTCCCCTTCCCAGACAAAGGGAAAATTTGACTATGAAGCCTAAACCCATAACAATGAAGTTCATGGACTTTTTAAGAAAACCCATTGCCTTTCCTGAACTGCTTCTTCCCCTCCCTATATCACTGCTGAGGCACTTGTTAAGTTGCCTTTTGAAAAAGTGAAACGAGAGGCAACAGGTAGAAATATGGTTCTGTGATAGGAGATTCATCCTGCTTAATCCGATTTAATTCCTAAGGTCTCTTCAGCTGAAGGCAGCTGTTGTATCTTTGCTTCTTTTTAAGTGTTGACTGTTGTGTGCACCTGGTGACCTCAGTCTCGTTTGAGGTTGTGACATCTGTGTTTGTCCTTTTTGTGCGCCTGCTGCCTCTCAGCTGGAGTCACTGCTGGAGCTGGGCAGTGATCAGTGTTGATGGGCACAGAGAAGCTCTGGGCTGTGCCTGCAGTTGGTTTCTCCTCCCCCTCTTGTGTTCAAATGACTCTTGGTAAGCAGGCCTGGGGAAAGTCTCCTCCCCACAGAGCTAGCCAGCCAAGCCAGGTGTCCACTGCAGAGCAGGTTGTGGCTGGTGTCCAGGCTCTGCAGGACATCCCTACCACAGGTGGCTGTATTTCTGGCTTTGCAGTGTTGAAGGCAAGTCTCAGAGCTAAAGTGGGGTAAACCCTTGCTGGCAGCAATCACAGTGAGCAGCATGGGTGTGATGTCCCCATTTGCTGGGTGAGGTTGGTTGTGGTTCCTAAGTGCTGATTTCAAAGCAAGGATTGGTTTTGCCTCCAGTGGAGTGAGCTCTGAGCTGTCACATGCTCAGTCTGTTTGGCCCAAAACGAGAGATGCTTTAAGGATCCTGCAGAGAGAAACTGCATAAGGGTGCTTTGCATCCCATTCTAGTTTCTGATTCCATCCCCTCTTTCTTTAGCTGTAGACAATGACAACTCACTGTTTATACGTCTTGAAAGCGGTGGGAGTGTCGACAGACTGAACAGGGAATTTTACAGCTTGAATTTTCAGAGTAAATGCTCAATCTGGATGCACACTCATCAGTGAGAAATAACTGGTGCTTGTTTGGGGCAGGTGAGGGAGCTCCTCCCCATCAGAAAGAGAGAAACTTGTGTTCAGCAGGGCTAAGAGTGGGTATTTCCAAGGCAGCAGTCTGCGATCAGCGTCAAAGGGAAATAAATGACAATTAATTCCTCATGCAGCTGCTCGGTGAGCTGTAGTTCAGACAACAAAGAGCTACACCCCAACCACACTTTCATCCTACCAGGATATTCACACCAGGAATCATGACATAGTCGGTGCCTAAATGGATATTTGTGTCTTTTCCTTAGGTTTTCCCAAGACCTTGTCCATCCGCCTCACTAACAAGTCCCCGGGGTACTTCAAGTTCAGACTCCGTGTTACTGGTGATGGCCGAGGCCGTGCTGTTTCCAGCTATGAACAAATAACCAATGATGCTGACCCAGCCTGGAGGAAGGGAGTTCGATGCATTGTGGAGCCCCAGGAATTTACAATGAATCCTAGTGAGGCATTCATGCACCCCTTTGGATACTATGATATCCAGGTATGGAAAGAGTCCAGCCAAACACACTTCAGCACCAGGACTGGAGTGTGGGAAGGCTTTAGCTTTGAGCATCACGTAAGAGATCTGCACCAGTGTGAGGCCTCCATTAGCTGGGTTACTCAGGATGTTCCTGAAGGAGCACTGTTCTGTTTCCAGAATCATGCACTGAGGTTACATGCCATGTGGTCAAGTACAGAAGCCATTCTTGAGGTTTTGAGAGTGATTTCTGTGATTGAAACTGGGCAGAAGAAGGATGAGGACAGGTGGCTGTTAGAGAGATGTTATTGTATAAAGCAGTTTGCTTTTTTGGGGGGGGGGCTCATATCTCCTCTGCTGGGGAGTGGAATGATTTGTATTCACTATGGGGATCTCCAGTGAACACAGAAAAAGCAGCCATGAGCTGCCCAGCATCTGCTGGGCCACACTTTGCCCTCAGCTTCTTGCTGAATTAATTCTGTTCAAGTCAGCAGGTTTCCTCTACATTTATGTCATTGCAGTCAGATGAAAAATTTGAATTTGAATACAGTGTTGTGTAGAGATGTAGGCTAATGTTTTAATTTATCTGACCTAAGCCCTGATAGCAAGGCATGTTTAGCAAATGTGGTATTGCCAGAAGGCTTTTGTTACTCCAAGAGACTGTGCTCTACACATGGACTAGCAGAAGAATTAAGGCAAAATCCTCCCTTTCCTTGCCATGAAACAAGAACTGGAGGATACCACCCATGGGTAATGAACGTTTGTAAGGAAGAATTTGCTGCTCTTCTCTTCCACCAGGTAACCCTGTGTTCCAACACAATAATGGAATACTACCGGCAGCTGGTGGTGGACGTGGCGCGTGTTGGCGAGGCAGTGGCCTCAGTGACCGTCACAGCCAGGTACCAGCACTTCCTTCCCTGGCCACCCCCAGCACACCACCTTGCACAGGGTTTGCTGGCTGCAGCTCCCAAGGAGAAGTGTTGCTTCATGATCTCATGTTCTGCCCAGCTGGACATGAGAACAGCAGTGCTTGGAAAGCAGTCTGTGATGAGAAGCACCCTTGCTCACAAGCCTGGCATGGTCCTGGGCCTTTTTCTAAAGGGAACAGGAATGATAAAATTTATTTGGCCTGGTTTTTGGTGCTTGAGGTGGAACAGATTTCCTGAGGGCCTCCTCTCCTTCCTGCAAGAGGTGGAGTTGTGCTGGGTTGTGACCAGTTTTTGCTTTTGGTTTGGGACACAACAAGCAGCCTGCTGAGAGTCAGGGTCTGGTTCTGATAATGAGGGCACGTGCCAGGGGGGAAGTGGCTCACAGTGAGATTGGTGAGGGCAAGAGCTTACAAGGGGAAAACAGCCCTTGATGAGGCAGGTCAGCTCTGGTTTATCTCCTTCCCTCTGCTTCCCATTTTGAGCTTTAATGTTCTCAGACTTAACCCAAAAGTTGTTCTTGCTGCAGCAAAATTCCATCCTTTAATGCTGCCGTGGATGTCAGTTTAATGTCAAGAGGGATGCAGTTCCCTGCTGCTGTTCCCACTCCCAGGCAGGTCCATCCAGTCAGTGCCTGGGCTGCCACTTTTTAAAGCAAGTGCAGCTGGGGACAGTGTGAAGGACTGAGGGAGCTGGAGGAACTGGGAGAGAGTGATTTCCCACACCGTAGGGCAGGTGGTGGCTCGTGCCCTCCAAGGCTGGGGCAAACAGCTGAGTTCTCAGGCGGGGCAGCAGCATGTCGGGAGAAGGGAGTCATTTTTACTGGGACACTGGAGTCTTGCATTCCTTGAGCCTCGATGAGCAGAGATCCTAGTTGGGAAGGCTCCCCCAGAGCTCACAGATCACTGGGACTGTTACAGGAGTCCTTGCAAGCCTTCTTTGCTAAAGGAGGAGCTGAGGCAGCTGTAGGACAAGTGCTCTGCCCAGGGAACTTGGCAGCCCCTGGGTGCTGCCTCTTAGGCTTTGCCCTGAGTGCAAAGACTTTGAAGGCAATTTGTTACTGTAGGGCTGTTAAATGTCTGTTTGACAGTGACAAATGCATTATGCTCCATTTCACAATCTTCAGGGGTAAACATTCTCCATTCTGTCCGTATCTCTGATTCCCTTGGGGTCATGTCTTTGCCCAGATGTCTCGTTGCGAAGCTGGAAGTGTACCCCAACATCCTGTGGTACGAAGACATCTGCTATCTGAACGAGCAGTACGAGAAGAATTTCCTCATTGTGAATAACACCCACCTTTATGGCTGCTACGGGCTCATTCCCCAGGTTTGGCATCACATCCACCTCCTCCTCTCAAATACTATTGAGTTTATTAGGGGAAAAAAAGGGTTTTGATAAGACCTTGCTGGTTTCTATTCAAACTTAAAGATTTGCTGGATCCTTCCTGAATGTTAATTTTAAGACGCAGTTTAACCTCCTGAGGAAGCAGTTTATATTCTAGTCTTCAGGGTGTTTTCTTGTGGGAGATCTCAGAGGGTTGTGAACAGCTGCTGCATTCACAGACATCAACGCCTGTGCTGGCAGCCTCCTTGCAGGACCCCCTGAGAATGCTAAGCCTACAATCCTTGCATCTTGTTTGTGCCTTTCACCTCCGTCCCGGGGATTTTTAAAAATGTGTGTGAGTTGCCATTGTGGTAGATGTTAAGGAGTTTAAAGCTTCCTCAAAGGTCCCTCTGAAGTTGAACTTGATTCTGTCCTTTCTAGAAAAGGAAGGAGGGTACTCATGTGTTCTACTCCAGTCGCAAACCTTGTGGGGTTGTCAAGCCTTACAGCATGGCAGAGCTTCCAATCACACTCGAATCCCGAAGAGTGGGCAAACGCGCCACCAGGGTTACCATCGGTGTGTTCGGGGATGAAAGATACCCACTGGTGAGTGCAAGGGGAGATGTGTGCCCTCGTGCAACTTGTCCTGGCAGGGTGCAAAGTGTACAGGGATTCCTCCAGGGAAAACAGGCACAGGCTGGTGTGGAGAAGGACAGAAGGGATTGGTGCCATGAACAGCTTATGCCTCACAGGTGGTAACTTCAGTGTCTCACACAGCAGACACTGTGCATGTAGTTCATAGACACAGCATATAGTTCATCTAAGCTGGAATCAAGGATAATTTTAGTTAATTGATCTTTAAAATGCTATTAACTTCAGAAATACCTGTTTTAAAATGTCTTGTCATCTCTCTGAGCACAAAAAAAGATGTCAGAAGATTTCTGGGAACCTTGAGCATTCTGTAATAGGAAGGAAAGCTGGTGTTCGAAAAGTAGTTACAAGGATTTAAACTTATATTAAAGCATATGGAAATGATGATGCCAAATTCCCTGGATGGCACCAAACATCTAAACCTGGGCCATTGGTGCACTGCATGTAAATCAGTCAACAGGAAGGCCAGGGAGCCTGTTCCAGGGAGCCTGAAGTTTGATTAAATAATTGCTTTTATCTATCAGGCTGCTTCCCTTAAAGAGGAGGGTTTCTCCCACCAGAAAAACCAGTTGTTTAACTGTCAGCCAAGTCTTAACTACAGATTTCTTGCAAAGCTTTTACCTTTGGGCCTACAATCATTTGTAGTTTGAAAGTTTCTCTTACCTTAACCCTTTTTAATTGGAGGTGAATATGTCACTATTTTTCCCCAAAAATCCAGCATTTCAGCTGGAAGAGTGGTAGTTGTCTCCCTAAAGAAATAACTTGAGCGGGATTTAGCTGTTAAAGCTTTTTTAGCTTTCCCTGTTGTGGTTTGGTTTTGGGGGTTTTTTTTAATCTTTCTTGCCTACTTCCCGGAACAGAGACCAATTTTACGGAGCACTGGATTGTATAGAGAAATCTACTCAGATGTGTATCCAATAGACTTCGGCATAGTCCCAGCGCTAACACCTACTCCATTAACTTTAAACCTTTACAACACTGGTGCTGCCCCTGCACCCTTCAAGTTGCAGCTCGTAAGTATCTGTAGTGCTGTTTTCCAGGGAAATTGTCTGGTCAGTAGCAGCCGTGTCTTGGTTTTTATATGCAAGATTTCTGTATCGCTCTGTGTGAGAGGACGCAAGATACTCCAATATTCCATCTGAGCGAGGCAAGAGGAACCTGTCTCTGGGGTGGTTTTAGCTGGGGCACCCCTCAGTGAAAGCAGGTGCAGAGATGTTGTAGCAGAAATTAGTCTGGATTGTGTTGACAAGTTCTCCCTTAATTTCATGGAAGGTCTTTAGCTCTGTGTGTCACGTTTTTGGAGCTCTGAGATCAAGAGAAACCTGTGGTCCTTTGCTCCTCCGAGAGCATGGATTCTCCTATGGTTTTCCTGTTCCATCTATGTTTGCTTTGTGCCAAACTGCTGTTAATAGTAGAGGGCAGGGTGTGAGGTATATCCTCAAACTGGTCGTGGAGAGGTGATTTTCACACCTCCTGTGGGTCAAGCCAGCTGGGCTGTCCACACAAAGACCTGTGTGAGGGTTGTGCACCACCACAGTCTGTGATCTCCATGGTGTTGGAAGAGCATCTTTGGGGAGCAGCTGCAGAGAAAGGCTGTTTAATTTGTGGAGGCTGCATAGGGCAGAAGGAGCTGGGGTTGCTCCCCTGGCAGGGGGAGCAGGGCTGGTGCAGCCAGGAAGGGCTTGTAGGCTGGGGCTGGGGCAGGGTGGGATGTGCTCTCTGCTGGAGGGGGAGATCTGTGAGGGGGCTTGAGGTTTGTTCTTCTCCGTGCTGGGTGTGTTGAACTTGCAGAGCTGGTTAAAACCTGATACTGTGGACTTGTTTGTGTCTGTGGATAAAACATCAGGCTGTGTGAGAAAGCCCAGCCACAGCCTCCTGGGTCAAGGAGGAGAGGCATGAATTTGCATCTCGCTGCTTTTCCAGCTGTTTGGGAGATAAATGTAACATCAAAGTAACGGATTTTTCCAGGACAGCTTTCTCTAACTCCACAATCTGCTTTCCACCTCTTCAGAGAGCAATGCACCTTGGCTGGGTGGGCCTGGCATGTAAAGGATGGGTTCTATATGCTCGTACCAGGCTCTGACCTGCAGAGCTGTGTCTGTACAGCTGTGCTGGTGCAAGGCCTTCCCTCCCTCCTTTGGGCAGTTTCCAGCTCTCTTGCCCCATCTGTGGAAGGAAGTCCATGAGAAACTAGATGGTGGGAGTTCTTGGGAAGACTGGGCCATGCCCACAGAGCACATGTCATGCAGTTTTCTTTCTGCTTCCTGCTCTCTTGCACCATTTAGAGATGACTTTTCCAAAGCAGAGGGTGCTGGGGCACCTCTCTACAGCTGATGATCAGTGGGAAGGGAGGGCTTTGCTCCTTCAGGGAATGTTGAGAAGCACTGATGGCCCCTTGGAAAAAAATAGTTTGGTGTTGGGGTATTGCTCAATTGTTTTTGCAGAGATATACTTCAGGCTCTCAGCAGTGTCCTCCAGCTGTGTGGCTGCTGGGGTGGGATTTGAGCAGCCCTGGCTTCCTCCAGCCTTGAGCCTTTGTGAGAAGCCAGGAGAGACAAAGCAGCTTCCCTCAGCATGCACTCCAGAGAAAGACTGGGGAAGGAATACTCTCCTGAGCATAAGCGTCCCTTGGGTTAGGCAAAACTGGGTTAATTAGGTGAGTCTGTTAAGGGAGGGGAAAATACAGGTTGCATAAGCTCTGCTGTTGCCACATACTTATGCTTAGACTTAGGGAAATGAAGCCTTTATGATTTTTATCCTCCTCTCTTTAGTATTTCCTTTTCTTACATCCCACAAGAGACCAGGGTCTATGGTTTCCATCCTAAATGCATGTTATGCTTGTCTTACAGTTTCGCCGTCCCCACTGCTTCGTGTTTGATCCTGGTGAAGCAGTGATCCCCCCTCGGGATAAGCTTGCTGTGACCATCACAGCATACCTGGATGACACCGGGAATTTTCTGGATAATTTGGCAGTGATTGTTGGTGAACAGGGCATTGCGACCACCATACCATTCTCAGCTGTGGGCACTGGCACCACAATTCTCATAGACAAACCATTCTGCCCGGAGATCGACTTAGGATACCAATTCAGGTAGGAGATCTCTCTGCTCCCACCTCTCCGTCTGGCTCAGCAAAAAGTTGTTGCAGTAGTCCTCCAGGAAAGATCTTCTTCAGTGCTCAAGGCTCTGACTCTTCGTGAAGGCAGAGATTTCTTTAGAGACACATGATGGCCAGCTGAGAATTGTTAGATACCCTCAAAAGTCACTGAAATGGAAGCCAGTTGCTAAATTGCCACTGAATTGTCTTTAGTTCTAATACATTTATGTCCTCACTTGATCATGTAATGGTCTCGCAGAGTCCCCCGAACAAAGGGGTTCCCAAAATGGTGCCCAGATGAGGCAGCCATGTGGCTGAGGGACCAAGGGAAGGTGGCATCGCACCCTTCCCTTCCAAAATTGGTACCTCCCAGGCAACCAGGGGCCCTGGGAACAAAAAGACAGGATGGTGACAGCCCCCACTGGGAAGGCAGGAGCCCACAGAGCCGTTCTAGAGGCAGATGGAAACTTGCTGGCTAGTGTGGGGTCCACATCGCTGCCGCTGCTTCCTTGTGCCATTCATGGGCTCTGCTGCTGCCATGCTCTGCCTAGCACCTTGCTCACTACTTTTGCTTCCAGCAGAGTTTGCAAAGTTCACTTCAAAACAGCTTGTAATTGCAAAATGGAGTTTCTATGAATGGCTACAGGTGGAAAAGAGAAGAGACCCCGCTCCCCTGGTTTCCTCTCCTGGAGCAGGCAGCCAGTTTTTACCAGCTTGCTGGGATCACCAGAAACTGCCTCCAAGCTGGTTTTTAAAAGTGCCTGCAATTATACCCCCACACACAAGGTCCCCAAGTGCAGGATCTCAAAGATTCAGTAACAGTTTTGGGTGCAGATTAATACAAAATACAGTAACAGTATGAATCACACCAGAACAAACAATTTGGAGGAAAACACCAAGTCCTGGCAGCCTCCCCTGTAAAATGTTAAATCACTATTACAAACATATTTCTCTTTGCAATAATGACATCAGAAGGGCAGCTTCTCAGACACTGTTTCTGGTCCACATTAAGAGCTGGAAATGAAGACAGTCTCCAAGCTATTAACACCCCAAATTGATCACTGGGAGCAATCTGATGACCAGGGAAATAGCTCTTCTCACGATACTTTCCTTCTCGGCTTCTCTTCTAGCCTTGTTCCCTGCACTCGTCATTTCGAAGTGCTGAATGGGGGACACCATTACCACCGGCTTGTCTGGGGTGTGTACCTGTATGCTGGAGATCCTGAGGAGATTGCAGACGTCCAGAGCATCTCACCCTTAGCTAGCCACAAGGACAAAGCTGGTTCTCAGGGCCAGGCCCTCCCCCACCACCACTAGCCACAGGGACAAAAATTATTTTCGCCCTCCCAAGCGTACTGTCCCCAACTTTACACTGAAGCCAGAGAGGATGGCGCTGCATCCTGGCCAGACTAAAGACCTGGTGCTGACAGGCTTCTCCAGCATTCCCCAGGTGAGGTCCCCTCCAAGGGCTGAGCTGAGGAACCATCAGAGCTCCTCCCCTGGGCTTCTTCCACAGTGCCTTCACATTTGCCTGGGGGAGTGAGCAGGGGGCTTCAAGAAACTGGTTTGTGGCCACAAGTTCCCATGGCAGCACCAGTTGCTTTCCTTGCTGGCCACCATCAGGCCAGAAAAGGGCGTAGTGACCATAACCGTGGCAGAGATAGGGCCTGTGGGGGGTGGTGAGCCAATGCAGGGCGTTTGCTGGATGCCCTGCCAGCACCCATGGTGACAAGTGACTCTTGCATGCAGGTGGTGCAGGACTATGTGCTGTGTGAAGGCGCCGTTGGGAAAAGCTCATTGATCGAACCGATAGTAGAAACAGTCATTACCTGCAGGTTTATTGATCCCACTGTTGTAATATCAGCCAGAGAAATCTTTTTCAAAGTGCTGAAGGTAAGTCCCTGGATTGCACTGTGGCATTTAATGGCATGGCTGAGGGGCCATGTGCTTGTGGTAAAGCCCCTCTTTACCCTTCCTGAGGCCCTTTGTAAAGTGAATGAGGATGCTTTTAGAGATGAGACTGGTTTTTAAGTTCCCCAAAGTAAAATTGCAGTTACAGCTGCACTGCCAAGGGGGATCGTGGCCACTTCCAGAGAAATGCCAGTAAAGCGAGGTTTTTGAAGATCCTCCAAGCTATGGTCATGTGTAAACATCAGTGCTGTAGGGAAGCTGGTAAAAATGGAGATTCCTGTGAATTCCTCAGGCTGACAAGGAAAAACCTGTCATCTGCTGGGTGCCTTTGCCTTCTCTACTGTTGGCATGGATGCTTTATGGTATAGCTATGTGGTATAGCTCTGTGCATTTCCCCAAACCTCACCTGCTTCAAAGGACCCCCAGACATCCTGCAGCAATGATAATACTGAGGCAGAGCAGGTGCCCTTTAGTCTCTGGATCCTGACTTCTGCATCACCCTTCCTTCTCCTGCAAGTTGTCTGAAAAAGAGAAGATGTTTCATTATGTAGTTTGTGTCGTTTCAGGCCTCTCCTCTGGTTCCCAGGCTTCCATTGAAGCACAGAATCCCTGGAACAGGCAGTTCAGATGTAATTAGAAGCTTTTCAGCTCTCCCTGATTCTGCCTGGGCTCTGCTTGATACCACACTCTCTGATTTATTGCATACTATGGCATGGCACCTGTTTGATATCAGTATATCCAGGACTAGTTTCCCAAACTCTGGTTTCTCTAAACCATGCAGGAAGACCAGCACAATGCATAGAAAGGAAGGAAGAGCCTAGGCTGATCACAGCTTTGAGGCCACAGACACCTTGTCCCTGTAGCAGGGGCAGCAAGACACATGTTGCAGATGAACTGCTTTTTTGAGGTTGCTAGAGCCAATAAGGTTGTAAGAAATGACTGTGTGTATGTGAGCGAATATCATCTAGTGCTGTTCTGCCCAAGAGAGAGACAAAACTGGAGACAAATGGTCTGGATTCACTTTCTGCTTTAGGTCTTGTTCAAGCAGCTGCCTCCTCTCAGGGGCCTATTCCCTATATCTGTACCCTATATCCCTATATCTGTGGGAGTGTTTCCTTGTCCCCCAGGGGATGCTGTGGTTTCTAAACATGAAAAGCATCTGCCATAAAGAAAAATCTCCTGAAAGGGTAGAAACAAATAGAGTAAATAGAGATCTATGCACTTCTAGGGCTGAAAAATGTGAAATGCGGCAGAAGTAGAAGGAGGTCTATGGCTAGTTGGTGTTGTTTTTCCTTGTCTCCTGTTTCTGTAGAAACCCAGTGACGTCCTGACTATTCAGTACCAGCCCTTTTCTGTGGAAAACACCTGCTCCCTGCCTCTGGACCTTCTGATGAAGTTGGAGATGCCATTTCTGGTCTGCACTGAGGACCATCAGCCCATCTCAGATGGCCAGGTGAGCAGCCCTGGACTCCTCCAGTGGAGTTTGAAGAGGAGGGACATGGTGGTGCCTTTCTGTTGGGAGGTCCTTGAGTCAAGAAGTTTATTCTGTGTCATCAGCAGTGGGCTGGCCTGAGCTGAATAAGCAGAGCTGCTGAGGGAAGCAAAACCTCTTCTGAATTGAGAAGGTCCATCCTGGCTTTAAGGCACAAGGAGAAGGGAGCAGGCAACTAGGTCTGGGCAAGCCATGCAGTAAAGATGTCTCCTGGAAAGCATCCCAGCTTTCCAGCTGCCATCCCCTTGTACTGCTGCTGAGCACAGAAGCGTGAGCCTGAGGGAATCCTGGACCAGAGCATGGTGCCTGCAGTCAGACCCTTGCTGTAAAGAAATGAAAGATGAACTGAGAAGCCCATGCTGGGGTCACACGTTGAGTGTTTACTGTTTTGTGCTGTCAGATCTTGGGATGTCATCTCCCAGGGGTTTAATTACTGTTCATCTCCTTGCAGCCTGTGAGAGTGGATGTAGGGCAGACCCGTGATATCTACGTTGCATTTGACCCATTTTATAAACTGGATTATATTAGTCGGAAATACAGGAAGGTTCTGACCGTAGATTTGGTCAGGGGCCATCCGTACGTGGAGCATGTCATCCTTCGGGGAGAAACGCACTTCCCCAATCTCCGTATCCAGCCCTCCAATGTGGACTTTGGCTGTGTCAAGAACACCTCTGAAGCAGTGCGTTCTCTGGAGCTGATCAACTACAGCCCACTGCCTGTAGAGTACCACTGGTCATTCCACGTGGACAGCCAGGTGTACAGGCTGAGGTATGTGCACGTTTGCCCTCTCCTTGAAGCTTTTCTCCCTGGTGTCCTGTTTGGACTTTGCAAAGAACAAAGCTGTTTACCTAGGATCTGATAAATTGCTTCTGACTTTCCCTTGTACAAATAACACTGACCAGCCATGGTCAGACTGGATGCTCAGGGAATAGGTGTTTTCCACCAATTTGGTGCTACCTAGTCCCCAGAGTGGTTTCCTCTGGGAAGGAAAGCTGGGGAGAAAGCTGCTTTCTCAGACCTCTGTGGCCTGAGACAATGTCCACCTTGAGGGAGGGCTCCTAGTCCCAGCTCCATAGTGCTGGTGGAGGCCTTTTTGGCCCCTCTGCTTTGGGATGGGTTCTGTCTGCAGGCAGAGGAGCTGCTCTCTGCTCCTGGCATTCCTCCCTGCATTGTGCTGGAGGATGCCCAGAAAGTCCCAATTCACACCAGAGAAAGAGCTACTTAGCGCCAGGGCTGATGCTGAACATCTTGTTACCTTCCCTTTCCTTCCTTTCTGAGACAAGTCCTTTAGCGCCAGGATGATTTGTTTCCCAGGGGTCAGCTTGCAGTGGACACCTTGGACTCTTCACTCCCTCCCTTTCTTTGTGACACACTTGTTACTCCTTTTGACTTTTCCCCACTGCAGCATGTCCCTTATGGGTTCTATGCTGCTTGGCAGCAAGACTTGTTCATCATCTCCCATCCCTGGCTCCCAGAGAGTTTATACTTTAGAGTGAAAAATGTTGTCTGGGCACCATGGTCCTGGGAAGTAGCCTCAAACCATTCATTAAAACTACAGACAGTGGAATAGATGATTAGGGGTCTGTTGGGGATTATGATGAGAGAACTTCTCATCCAGAAATGAAACCCAGCCATAGGTAATAAACTACAAAGCTAGGGACAATTATACTTTGGGAAGAGGTCATTAAAGGCATTGAATGCCTGTCTGGGAATGGAGCATCCAGGTCATGTTTGACTGTGTGGGGAACACTTGCAGCTCAGCAGGGTGACAGGCAGGCACAGCTTGATGGTGTCCCTCACGGGGCATTAGAAACAAAAGCAGAGTTACTCTGAGCACCTGCTCCGATTGAAAATGGGGAGCATGACCTGAGTCACCTGGGAGTGTTGGAAAATGTTAACCAACCCCCGCAACACTGTCAGGGAAACATTCCTGACAAATACCTGGTAGAGCCACAGAGCTTCTGGCATTGGGCACTGGAAGGGCTGTGCTGGCTTCTCACTGGCTGGGTCTGCCCCTTGGTGCCTCAAATCTCACCTTTCTGCATGTCTTCTCTGTCTTTTCTTCTTCCACTGTGCTTTTTCCTTCCCCACAAGGGGATCCGTGTTAATCCCTGTCCTCTGTAGTTCCTCAGTGCAAGCAGTTGCAGCCGCCTGCACTGCTGCTACCCCAGTATCATCCCTTGGCTGCCCTTAGAATGGACTCGCCCCAGCCTGGTTTGGGAAGGGCTGGAGCAGACCATTTCTGAGCTCAACACACCAGCATCCACCCAGGGGCTTAATCCTGACAAGGAGCTGCTCATGCAGGTGTCCTTCCTCCCACTGCAGGTCCCTGTTCATAGTTCTGTTATCTTCCAGATATGAGGTTTACCCACCTGATTTCAAACCCAATCTCTCAGTATTGGAGAAGAGAACCTGTTTGGATTGCTCGGCATCTCAAGGGAGATTGAAGATCAGAAATGTGGAGGAGCCAGTCCCAGCTCTGAAAGAATCGCGGAATCGTGCCCGACAGGAAGGAATTTTACATCACTTTGATGACGAACCAATGGTAGATTTTCTTGTACACCTACTGCTTGTGTTGCCTCCCCAGCTTGCTGCCAAAAAGTCATGCTCGTGCCCACCTCCCCTTTTGCTGTCCTGCTTTCCTGTGCCCTGACAGTGGGCTAGGCAGCAGGGCCAGTGGCTAGACATGGGGTGTCTGGGGAAGGAGAAACAGTTTTCCTCAGAGAAGCCCACTCAGATCCTACAGACCTGTGTTGAGTGTCGGATTTCTTTGGCTTGTTTTCTTCACAATGTAAGATGAGGCTTTTACCTGCATCATGATGATTAGGCCTCTGGCTTTCTTCCCAGACCAAGCTGTGACAAATCCTGATCTCCATGTACCCTCTTCCCAACCCAGCCAGGCCACCTTTTTCCAGGTCTCTGCCTTTGCCTGAGAGCTGGTATTGCAGTGGGGCTGTTTTATAAAATGAGACTCCTATCATAGAAAATGACTTGTTTTCCAGGTGCGGCCGTATGCTATTGAAGAGTCCTTCGTCCCAATAGGGATGCATGCATTCAGATACTCCGAGGATGCATACTACACTCCCCTCAAAGTGGACGAGGTAAGTGGGAATCTGTCTCACTTCCACATTTTCAGTGTGGCAAGCAGGTCTGCAGCTCCCAGTCCCATCGGTGGCCCTCAGCATTGCCCACAGAGGGGCCTCACATCCCTCCAGACCGTCACAAGGTGCTACCGAAACAACTGATTGTTGGAGAGGCCCTGGAGGACATGTTGTAGGGCTGCCCAAGGGCACTCGCTGTGCAGCACCTATGAAGGGCATGGCTCCCCTTGGACCTTATCAGGTGGTCGTAAGGAAATTTTTGCAGGAGCTTTTCCTGTAGCACCTTGAGAAAGCAGCAGGTAAACCAGAGAGAGAGAGGGGAAAAGCCTCAGGAGTCAGCTGAACTGGGCTGGAGTGCTTCCCTGAGCTCCAAGAACTCTCACCTCTGAGTCACGTTCTTTTCTAAAGGCAGTGAAAAAAAGCTTTTTAAAGGCAAATTGTGCATTGGAGAGAATTTCTTGCCACCAGGAGACATCCCAGTTTAATGTATGTGTGAGTGTGGAAGAAGATTTTCCCTATGGTCCCTCCACTAGTCAGTGGCATGGATGCAGGATGAGATTAGGATCTAGTTGTGTTTGAGGAATAGGCCATTCCTACTACAGCTGCACTTTGCTCCAAGCTGCTCTTCTGCATCCATTACTGCACTCGACACCCCAATCTCTCCTCTATCCAGGTTTTCAACGTTGTGCCACTATCTGGTATGCTGGAGCCGAGAAAGAAACAGATGGTCTCCTTCACCTTCTCTGGCCCCCCCAACACCATCTTTAATATCACGGCATTGTGCCGTGTGCTGGGAGGCCCCACCTATGAGGTGAAGATAACTGGGCAGTCCCGACGCATCAGCTACTCTCTGAGCACCCAGGAGATCGACTGTGGCCTGCAGGTACCACGTGTGTCCTTGGGCACAGCCCCTTGCCTTGGAACCATGGCCAGTGGGTTCCTGCCCCCCTTGGTCCAGGGCTCCCTCCCCTTCCCAGCCCCTTCCTTGGCTCTGGCACTTGGAAGTACAACTTTTGAGGGATACATCCAGCATCCAAGCTGGTTTAAAATGGCCATCTCCACCCCCTCCAAAATGTTGGGAATGTCTCCTTTTTAGAGTACCTAACACTGCCTCCTGGAGCAGGCAGGTCCCAGTGGGGATGCTCGGAGGAGCATGTCCCTGAGACATCCCTCTGCTGATCCACTCCTAAAGCCTGACCTCCAAGGAGATGCTCTTGTCTAAAGCTCTTCCTTAATCCACACAATAATCAAGGGAAGAAGTTGGGCTTCCAGTCACTAGTTGGAGAGACTGTCCCAGTACTCCCCACTTCACTCCTTTTTAGTTGAAAGCCCACAGATATTTCCAGCTGCTGGCCCTGTGTGACTCCCTTGTTGCCTGTACATTGCTTGCCCATACTTGCATGCTTTTCCTTCTGCAATGTCTTGGTGCCGCCTCTGTTTCTGCTGGCTGTTGGTGACCCCTCAGAGTGCAGAGGGCCTGTGTCCCCTGGTTCATTCATTACTGGCCCTCACATGGTTGTTGCCACACATCTGTGTGCTACCAGAGCTCCCTGTTCCTGTGCAGGTGCCCTGTGCCCGGGGGTTCCCCAGGCTGCCGGTGTCTGTATCTCCTCCCCAGTCCCTGCTCCCACGATGTGTCTGCTTTCAACCCCAGGAAAGAGGAAGGAGATTCCCAGCAGCAGGCCTGGGTCTGTAACTTCCTGCTCCTGATGCTTTCTCTCCAGATTTTTAACGAAGTTCATCATGAAAAAGTCACCCTGAAAAACGTCGGGTTGACTCCATTCAACTGGGTGCTTAACTCCAGCCCCAGCAGTGCCACAGAAAACCAACGTCTGCCTGGAGTGTTTCTGGTCAGACCCACCACTGTAAGTAGCACAAGTGACTGAACCCAGCCTTGGGTCAGGTGGACCGTGAGAGTGTTAAAGGGAAAAAAGAGGGGGAAAAAGGAACGGAAAGGGGGGAGAAAAAGGGGGTAAAACTCCAAACCCAGCCATGAGAGAGAAGGCTGTAAGCAATTTCTGCTGGGGGCAGAGAAGGTCAAGCAAGTGCTCTCTTAATGGACTCCCCCATGGCCTTGTCTGGTGTGTGGCTCTGCTGTCACAGGGCAGACACCGGCAGGAGGCACAAGTGTGTTGGTCACTATCCTGTCCCTCTGTAAGGGGAGTAGAGGAGAATTCTTTTTGATAGATTTCTCGGACGAAAAGAAAGCACAAACACAGCCAGTATTGTATCTGAGAGCCGTTTATTGATAAAGGGGTATGGTCCCGACCGGAGGGGGATAGAAAAGAGAGCAGAGAGAGAAAATAAGAAATGGAGAGAGTAACAAGATAGGCACAGAGTGTTAGCACTAGAACCCTGGGGCATTCAGCCTGTGTCTTGCTCGGCTCGACATGGAGAGTGTGCACTGCCAGCCGCCCCGAGCCTGCGCGGCTGCCACGGCGGGCTAGGCGCGATTTCCAAGCAGCAGCAGCAGCAACAGCAGGCTGCCCGTCTGTGCCAGCAGCGCAGGGGGCGGGAAACATCGGGGAGCGGCTGCGCCTTGGCAGGGCTGGAGCTGCTCTGTCGGGGGAACAGCAGAGCACCAGGTTGCCGTGGCGAGTGGGGAAGCAGTGACAGCAGGGTGGACAGGCAGGGAAGGAGTAGCTCTGCAGGAAGCCAGACCCATCAGACGCTCCCAGCCCACCAAGAAACCAAACACTGCGGCGCAAAACCGGCAGTGTTAACTGTTTCTATATACTAAGATTCCTCCCATAACTCAGCCCTTTTAGGAAGACTATTGGTCAGACAGGCAGAATTTTCCCAGGTCTGCCCACCTCCAGTGAGGAGGTCACTGGCAGCCCAATCATAGTAGTTTCTCCCCTGAGACCGAGCCTTCTCTGCATTTTCTCCTAGCACTCTCCTTAACACGTGCCGTGTGTTAATGCTCCCAGCACGTGTACAGCCCCTATAGTAATGTTTCACACCATGTCAGAAAATGGATTTATAACATACGTTGAAACATAAATAAAATTGAAATTGGTTCCTCTCAGCCACTGTTGGGATCCTGATGTGACTGGCTGAGATCTCTGGCTGTGCTGGCACTGGAGCGTTTCTGAGGGTCACCTTACCCAGGCTGTGTGATCACACAGGGCATAGTCCTTGGCTCTGCCTTCTTGCTGCCAGTGCTAAGCAGCACTTACATTACCCCTTTCTTGGGCTTGAAGCTCCTCTGCCAGAAATGGTCACAGCCCCTGTGCTGGTCCCTCCCTCCTCCAGCTTTGTTGCTGTGCAGCACCCTCGTGGGGCAATGAGGGGCCAGGGAGGAGTGGGGCCAGAAGAGCAAGGAGAAAAATTGGCAGCATCCCACCATCCCAGCTTCTCAGTCCTGCCTGGATGTCTTTGAGCTGAAGTAGCATTCCTGCCTTTGTTCCTCCTTGTAGTGAGAAGGGGAAGCCAATTGGCTTTCCTATTTGTTCATGCCTGTCTCCTATAAGAGGAGCTGTTGGCCCTGCTGAGTGCAGGGACTTCTCTTCCATAGCGACAGCAAAACAGCCTTTATTTGCTGAGCATGGCTCTTGCTGGCAGAGGCCAAACCCCATTAGCAGCAGAGCTGTGCTCACATCAGGCTGTGCTGGGGCTGCAGCCTTGTGAGCCCTTGGGAGGATGCACTGCACCCCAGAGTTGGAGGCTCGACCTTTTTGGGCACAAGGAATTTAGAAGGTGATGGGGTCTGATGGTTTCTTCTAGATAAGAACGTGTCTTTTCTTCTCAGCCTATCTGTCCCCTTAGCCATCCCCCATCAAATGCTCTCTGATGCATTCCCTCCCTCTTCTCCTGTCTCTGCAGGGTTCCATTGGAGCTGGTGAGAAGCAAGTGCTGAAATTCTCTTACCTGCCAGGAGTGCCAGGGCCCTTCTCCAGGATTTTCCAGATTAAAGTGGATGACCTGGACCCAGCAGAAATCTGCCTGAAAGGAACAGCGACCTTTCCCAGGATCTCTATGAACCTGCCCTGGTGCATCAAAGGTGGGCACTGCCTGTCTGCCCCCAGAACAGGCCCCTGTGGTTTTTCCCCTACCATATGCCCATAGGGCAGCTCATGCCCACCTCCACCAAGCCTGGAGGGTTGCAGGGCTCCCAGACCAACAGAAGCCCTCTGGTGGCTTCCTGAGTCTTGAGCAGAGGAGACCATATGGGCTTTGTCCTGTGAACCATCCTGCAGAACTTGCCGGCACATCTGGCAGGATGTGGCCTGGACGGATGATGGCTAGACAGAAAAGCTTGGGAAAGCTGTAAGAGAGGCTGGCAGAGCTTTTGGCAGGGTTGAGTTTGCATGATATTGCACGGGATGAGATGCTCCTCTGTGGGGAGGAAGATGGGTGGGAGTGAACATGAGGATCCAGAGAGGAGGAGCAGCATCCACTTTCCATAGATGGCTTGAGGGATTTCTTTATGGAAGAGACCAGTGTTGGGAGGGGGGCACTTCCCAGCTTAAATGGGATTGGCATTTTGTTCACACTTCTCTATGTGGATGTTTTCTTCCTTCAGGAAATGAAAAGTATGAGAAGCTACTGAAACTGGCTACAAAAAGACAAGGGAAGACTCGGAGCCTGGAGCCACCCATGGATGACTCTGGCTTTGTGGTAACAACGGCTGCAACTCCGTTTGGCACATGCCACCCTCCCAATATCACCAGAGCCCCTTGCAGCCCAAAGCAGCTTCCCAGTGTCCTGATGGAGCTTGGGACCTCCCTGCCCATGCATGAACATGTGTCACCTCAACATTGCCCCTGGGGCTGCTCCTCTGGCCCTAGTTTCTCCTGGGGTTGCACCAGCTTCCTGGCTTACCCCAGGGAGAGATCCTGAAGGCTGTGCTCAAGGGATGGAGTTGATGGTGCTTTGAAGGAGATGCTGGGGAGTTTGTTGGTCCCAGCCCAAGCCCTGCCAGATTTACGGATCTTAACAGCAGCTGCCTGTCTGTGCCCTTGGACTGTGCTGGCAGTGCTCATCTCCATGAGGCACCAGCTTGGTCCTGTTTCCCTTTCAAGACAGCTTTTGTCCAAGCTGCATTGGTACTGGCTGGGGGCAGGCAAGTATCTGTAGCTCTGGAAGGTTCCTGGCTTGTCTGTCTGCCTGGCCAGATCAGCTTTGCTAGCAGCAGCTGTGCAAGCAAAGATGCTGCAGTTACTTCCCTGGAAATAAGGTCCTGGCTAAGCAAGCAGGAGGTGTCACAGACACTGAGCAGCCAGACAGGAGGACCCCACACCCCTTCTCAACAAGAGCTGGGTGGGATCCTCTTTCAGCTACAAGCTGAGCCTTGAGAAGGACCTTTGCTAACCAGCCACTGTGTTCCCTTTCTTCAGACGGACACTCAGTTGCAGGTGATGATGGAGAGGTTGCTGATACAGGAATTGGCTCAGGAGCTGCAGAGAATCTTAGTCGCTCAGTCGCCGAATAATAGGTTCCCTGACAAGGAAGTGCGCCAGGGTCTTGTCGAGTGAGTAGGGACTCCAAGCCCCTATCTGCAGGTGCCCCAGGGCGGGGGGGTAACACCCAGCAGTGTCCCCTTCTCCTGAGTGCTCCTTGTGTCCAGAGTAGAGCTGGGAATAGCTTGGACATCAAAAAGGGTCTGGTCCTGGTGGCTGTGACACACTACATGTAAGCAGCAGATTGTCCTCCCTTCCCCAGCACCGCATTGAGCTTTGGACTGCTCAGCTCCCCACAGGTGTGGGGTTCTGTCCCTGCTGACTAGTTCTGAAAGAGGCAACTCTCAACTGGTATCTTGCTTCTGATGCCTTAATAATTTCTAGTTTTTATTCTTCATGTATCTGTAACTTCGTATAGTTCTGTGCTTCTTATAAAATGCTAAAAACCTCTGTTCCCATCAAATCAAAATTTAGCCAAAACAAATCCCTTTGAATAGAAACCCAAGGACATTTGTTGCCCTAGAGTTCAAAAATATGTAAACAACAGTGAGCTGGTGGGAGCGGGTCTGGGGTGGTTAACATCATCGCCTAAGGGTGTGATTGGAGAAGTAGGAGCCAATAGGCTAATAGGACAGAACTTATAAAAGGTGAAGGGCTCGTGACCCAGTGTCCATTTTGGGTGTAGCCCCATGAAGGGGGCTTTGCTTGCCCTGAATGTACCTTCAGGCCTGAATAAATTTGCCCACTTTTTATTCTAATTTTGTCTAGTCCTCTGTTTTAAGTAGCCTGTTTCAGGCATTAGTTCCAACTAACAGAGTTCAGTAAACAAAAGGAGCAAGCAACGGCACATGTCAACAAACCCTTGAAAACCCACAATCAGGTGGCTTGGATGCTGGTGGGGTGGCAGGGCTTATCTAGGTAACTTGGTCCCTTTGTACCATCATGATGCAGCACAAGCACGGGACACCCCAGTTTAGGAAGAAGATGCTTTACAGAGCAGACCATTCATGTGGTTGCAGAGCAATGAAGATTTCCTGTGCAGGCAAATCTTACTCCAAGGCTCTGAAGCCATTTCAGACTCAGGCTGTACACCAGGATAAGCAGTTTCATTGAGACCAGTGGAGGTCCAGTGGACTTAGCTACACTGGCTTTTTGTAGCAGAGGAGCTGTGACCAGTGTCCATTTTAAACAAATTTTATTTTCAGGTCCCATTAGTAGCTGATAAAACCTAGGGCCTGCACTCCCCATGACTTCCCAAAGTCATTGCCAGGTGGTCAGGCCATTGGTTTCATGGCCTTGAGCTGAGTTTTTACAGCAGTGAATAAAGAAATAACCACTGTATTTGCATCCTCCATCCATGTGGACATGTAGCCAGGCTGTGGTTTAAGGACTGTCCTTTCTCTTCCTTACAGAATTCAGTTGCCCCACTATATCCTGGACATGGGCAATATCATTGAGGGTTACATGGAGAAACGTTATGTGAAGATCACCAATACCGGGCTGATCCCAGTGTCCTTGGAAGTCAAAGTACCTTTCCTAAATGACACAGGTAACCAGTGCTGGAGCCACTTCCCGTGGGCTTGAAGGAGGTGTCTCAGACATATTAGCTTAAGCCACTTGGGGAGCTTAAAACTTGGGGAGGTTTTTGAGCTTTTTCTTCTCAGTGCCCCTGCTGGGAGCTTTAGAGCCAGAATTCTCCTGGCCAGCCATGCCCAGGGACCTGGCCTGCCTGTGACTACTCTAATGCTTCAGTGGAGGGGCCAGATGGGCTCTTCACCCTGGTCACCTCTCAGAATCTTCTGTCCTTGGCTCCCATGAGCATCAAGTTTCTTTGGCCATTTTGTGGGCTTGTTTTGTGAACCAGTGGAGTGGTTTGGAAGTACTGTGTTTGGAGCTCACACTGTCACAGCACTTGTATTCAGCCTTTATTGAGGAAACAGCCTGTGAGATCCTCTGGTGGATCAAAATAGGCTTCCAAAAGAGGCCTTGAGGCAAGTCTGCACTTCCATCACACAATGGCTCACTGTGTCTGAGGGGTGTTCAGGTGCACCCTTTACGTTTTTGTCCAGGTCACAGGTGAGCATGGGGTTTTTCGCAGACCTCTCAGCCGGACACCTGGAAGGCCTTAACGTACTTAAGACACATTTCGTGTTTCTTGTGTATCTCAGCTGCTTTGTTTCCATCTATTCAAGGTTTCAAAGTGGACCTGGCGCGGGAGGAGTGGCTGCTCACCGATAGCACCAAGACGTTTGAAGTGTGCTTTGAAAGTGCCCACCAGCCACTGGGTGACGCGGATGCGATGCTGCCCATCAGGGTACCACAGCTCTTGGGGCAGGCAGCAGGCTGGGCACAGCAGTAGGTGTCACCGCCACTCTCCACTGAATTCTCTGTCCTTCTCCAGGTAGCACAAGGCGTCAGGTATTATATCAACCTCCATGCCACTGTGGTTCCACGGTTGCTCGTCCTCTCCAAGAACAGAATGCACTTCTCTGAGACCCTTGTTGGGCAGTGCCAGGTTGAAGTTGTCCGACTCTACAACTGGCTCCGAGTGCCCTGCAATTTCTTTGTTACTGTGAGCTCGCCTTATGACCAGGTAAAGCACAGGCCACATGGAAAACGTGACTTTTTGGTTGGGTTTTCTTTGTGTCTCTTGCCCTTTCTGCTCGTGTGTCTGCCTGAGCACTTGAGTCTACAGCATGTTTGAGGAAGCTTCTGAGGGTGTAGATCAAGGCTGGTTTGCCTGGACCTGTTCCATTAGCTGATGTTTTGCTTTTCTGCCATCTTCACCCATTCCTCTTCCTCTGAGAACAGTGGTTCCCCATCTGCCTGCCCTGTCTACAGGTTTTCCCTCCAGCTCTAGGCTATGGGGGCCACACTTGGTTTGGCTGTGAATGCTCTCAGCACCATATCAGTGTCTCAGAGCACGACAGGAACTGAGGCTCTGTCCTCACAGACCAAAGAGATTTCACATGATTGGTTTCTGTGTCCAGCTGTACAAAACCATGACACCAGCCGTGCGTCGAATGAAGATCCAGGCTGTTGAGGAGGCCTGTCCCTTCAAAGTGATACCCTCCAAAGCAGTCATTAGGCCAGGAACATGGCGAGACCTGCAAGTCCAGTTTGCACCCAAGGAAGAGGTGAGATTGGCAGGTGTCAGCCCAGGAGGCCTGTCAGGGCCATCTGGAAATGAGGGCCTGGTGCAGAGAGTGTGGGATGAGCTCTGCCTCCACGGGGAGCTTTCTGCAAGCCCTGTACTCAGTGTGGCTCAGTTCACCCCGTGGGTGAAAGGATGGAGCATCCCAAAAGCAGTTTGCATGTGGCCACTGGGTCTTGGAAACTGACAGTGTGTACGAGGATAGGCACAATTGCTTCTGTGGACACAAATAGTCCCAGGGATCTTTTAATTGCTCAAGAGATGCAATCATCTTGTGTCATCTTGTGTCTGCCTTTGACTAGAGCCAAACACTAAGCAGAGGAGATGACTCTTATTTCTAGCCAGTGAGAGCTCATCTGCCTCTTCATGGATCTGTTGTTTGCCTGATGCAGCAGTGGCAGGACTGTGTCTGCACACTGTAATCCTGAGGGCCTTTCTCATGAGCACTGCACTCCTGCAAGACTAGGTGAAAACATCTGACAGTCCATTGTACATGCATCTGACACCCAAATACCCAGTTACAGTGCACACCAGGATTCATCCCACTTACTCAGATCCAGGACACAGACGCTGTAGCCCCTACCATAAGTAAAAATCTAGTTTCCATTCACTTTGGACGGACTGATAACACCCTGACCTGGAGGTGAGGGGTGGTTTTGGGGTCCTGTCACCTGGGACTTCATGGACGAGTTTTCTGCCCTTTTCTCTTTTTCAGAAGTCCTACACGAATGAGTTGGTGATTAACATTCATAGGGGCAGCAAACGCTTAAAGCTGCACCTCTCAGGACAAGGTGTGGAGCCACGGTTGGAGTTCAGCCCCAAAGCACTCAAAATGGGATGGGTGCAGGTGTGCAGCCGTGGGGTGGAAGCCACAGTGGTGGTGAAGAACCCATGCGAGTTTCCTGTTGAGTTTTACTCATTGGATTATGATGAGCAGTACCTTCAGGAGGAGAAGGTGAGAATGTACATGCTGCCCAAACTTCACAGCACTCCAGCATTCCCAGGCTTGTGCCAGGGAGATGGAGGCAATCCCCAGGGCAAAGCCAACTCTGCTGACATGCTGTGGGAGAGCTTGGATAGTTCATGCTGTTGCGAGGAAGAAAGGAGGGAGAAGATGAGTTTGTTGAGTCTGTTTGTGTGATGAAAGGCAAGAAAAGGAATCTTGTGCATGGTTTCACTTCCCTACACACACAGATCCTGCGGATGGTGAGGCGATCCCACAGCTCAAAGACCTTTTGGTTGCCTCCACGTGGTGTGGGTGAGACGCTGCCACCAGAGTTGCTGGAGTACTATGAAGCATGGAAGAGGGTGAAGGCTGAACAGGAAGAAGCCAAGGCCAGGGCTGAGGCAGAGGCCAGTGCCAGCACTGAGGCCGAGGCCAAGGCCAAGGCCAAGGGAACAGCAGGTCAGAAAAACAGTAAGGGTTTGGTGGTGGCTGTTTTGACTGTGGTCACAGCAGGGAGACCAGCTTATACACCCTGCAATCTCTGTCACCTTGCACTCCAGGGAAAGCCCATGATTTTAGCATCTGTCTGTTCCGCAGCTTGGTGGAGGAACTCTTGGGCAAAGGGCTGTGGCATCCTCTACCAACCCTGAGTGTAGCCAAAGTGAGCTCCTATCTGCCCACCATAGACTGGGGAAATAATCAGGATGTTCCCTCGTGCCCTTAGCCACAAAGATTAGGATTGGATGAGTTCTTCAGCCAGTAGAACTGGGTCCAACATCACTGGCTCTTTTACATTTGCACCCTCCCAGCAACAAAAAAGCAAGCTCATGTTGCTTTCAGCAAGTCTCCTTTCCTAGGATCTGAGGAGATGGGGAGCATGATAAGGATCAAAGGTAGGCAGGAGGCTGACTTTTCCATCTGGTTCTGCACAGCACCACGGAAGAGTATCGTATCGGATCTAGAGCTCATGCCAGAAATGTTCAAGTACCCTGTCACTCGGGCCCTGGAGCGCTACATGGGCCCCGACCAGGCTGCAGGATGCGAATCACCCGAGCACAGAGGGATTATTATCATCGTCCATGGCGCACCCTGGGCAGGTATGTGGGCTGCAGCCCTGGGCTGCAGGGAGAGGGGGAAGCAGGAGAAACGCACCCTGGTGGACTGTGGTGCTCTCAGCTGAACAGGAGGTGGAGATGATCGTCTTGGCTCTAGAATTCAGAGCTCATAACCATGCTCAAGCTGCCTCTCTCATGGCCTCCCCTGGAGGGACACTTGTTTTCCCACTGTCCTTTTAACTTTGAAATCCTGTTTGAGATTTTTCCAGGGCCTGTCCCTGTAATGCCTCATGTGCAAGTGTCACCAAGTAGTTCTCCTCTCTCTCTCAGGAAAGACAGCAGTAGCGGAGAGGCTGGCTGACTATTATGGAGCCAGCTGCTTCTCCATTGACGACATTGTGAAAGACACCATCGCCTACAATGAGAGCCCACCGGGGCTCCGTGCCCGTGATCTGTGCATCGAGGCTGACCTGAAGCTGCAAGCCAAAGACAAAGGTAATGTTGGTAAGGAGAAATGCTGGACCCAGAGCCAATGTTTGAGAAACCCACCATGACTGTCCACTTCTGCTTACTCGGAGCGGCAGTTTGACCGTCCTTGGGTCTCTTAGGGAACATGGGTGAAGTGCATTTCTGGCTTGTCTTAAAAAAAAATAAACTGAGGCCTGAGTCAGGGGTTCCTTTACTGCCCCCTCTGCTGCCATTCTTGGCACATGTTCATTTTTCTGGGGGTGGTGAAGCACGCCTGTCTCTTTCCCAAATTTTTGATACTTCCTCAAAGCTGAATGAAGCTCACTCATGGGCAGCAGGCAGAGCTGCTGCCTATTTTAACAAGGAGAAAGCCCTCTGAAGTGGCTCATTAAGCACATTAAGAAATCCCTCTGAAGTGGCTAATTAAGATGACTGACTATGAGTGTAACTTCGCAAACAAGAGGAAGGGAAGAATAGCTTCCCAGAGGAATTTCCAATGAGAGAAATGCTGTAGATGAGCTCTTTTCTCCACAGATTTACCAATGCCCCCTGTCAGGTCACAGCTCATGTACATAGGGCTGTTCTCCATGTGACACTGGAGACTTTTAGGAAATTTACTGGGCAGTTGGTGCCCTGAGCTCTATAGGCTCAGTGTGGGCAGAAGTTTTGCATTGCTCAGTTTTGAACCTGGCTGAGTTGAGAGCAAGTAGAAGGAGGAAGAGTCTGGGTCCCAGCTGGAGTTTTCCCACAAGGATTTAGCTTCAGTGGAGATGGGTGATGCAAGTGGGGCAGGGCTGCAGGTCTCCACATGCAGGATGGGTGCAGTGTATGGAAACAATGGTCCTGGAGGATGAATCTTTAGCTTCATCCATAGGGGAACTGCTGTGCGAGCAGTGTCCCCTGCATGCACAGTTGTTAGGAGGGCCACAGGGCTGGCTTTAGAATCCAGTGTGCGATCATGTGCTTACCATGCTGGTAAGAGAAGCAGGGAAAAGCTGCTTCTGGGAAACAGTGCTGCCAATGCCCAGCAGACTGGAGAGCAAGTGCCATGTTCCTTCCAGGGCCCAAGGTTGTGCCCATGGCAGTGAAAAGTGCCATCTTGCTCTCCACAGCCCCCCTGACCCATCTGTCTCCTCTGCAGGTAAAAAGCCTTCAGCTAAGAAGGACCAGGCCAAGAAGGACCAGGCCAAGAAGGACCAGGCCAAGAAAGGCCAGGCCAAGAAAGGCCAGGCCAAGGAAGACCAGGGCAAGAAAGGCCAGGCCAAGAAAGACCAGGGCAAGAAAGATCAGGCCAAGGAAGACCAGGGCAAGAAAGACCAAGGCAAGAAAGACCAAGGCAAGAAAGACCAGGGCAAGAAAGACCAGGGCAAGAAAGACCAGGGCAAGAAAGATCAATCTTTGGGACAAAAAAACAACCTGAAGAATGCCAAAGGCCCGACATCTCCGACACAAAAGAAGAAATCCCAGAAAGAAGAGCCCAAGGTAAACATGATCTGCACTGGTTGATGCCTAGCACCTTTGCATTGTCTTTGAGATGTGCAGTGGCTGCTTACAGTGGAGGCTCTGTGTCAGCCAGGGCCTGGTTTGCATGTCCATAGTGCCAAGCCCAGCTGGCAGTCTGGGCATGGCTTGGGCTGGGAATGTGCTCTGGCAGACCAACTCCACTGGTTCTCAGTGGTTTGTTGGCAAAGTGCAGTCCTGGCTAGTGTGGCCACAGGCAGTGAGCAAAGTGCTGGGAGGCTGCACCAGGGGCTTGGCAAGCTTGGTCACTGCTGGCCAAGGGATGGGCTCTCCAGGACCATGCCCTGGAGCCGCTGGCCTGCACTGCAGGGCTGTTCTGGTCCCCGCTGGTGAGGAACCCCAGCTCCAAGCCCAGCAGCAGGAATTGTTTGGGGTTTTCCACAGTGGTTTGTTTTCCTTACTATGGTCCACATTACAGATCGCAGTTGCCACTTCTCCTGCGCCACAGAAGCTGAGCCTCGTCACCAACAAAGGGGAAGAGCTGAACTGTGTGAGCTGTGTGCTGCCTGAGGACCTGCTGGTGAACATCATCTCTGACAGGCTGCAGGTATGTGGGGTGGGGGGAAAGGAGACATTCCTGCTCCAGAGAGACAGGCAGTGAAGTATGACACGGAGAGGAAGAGGAGCAGGAGGTCTGTACATGCTGTTGGAGGATCCTGAGCCGTGTGCAGGGAACCTTGGGGGAAGCTGCAGATGCCCTTAGTTGGCAGAGCACAGGGAAAGATCCAAGCTGGTCTTAGCTAATGCACTCGGAACAAGGATAGCTGGTGCCCTGTGACATCTGGGTTTACTGTCCAGCTGCAAGCCCACTGTGTGCAAAGGCCTACTTACTCTTCCCTTTATTCACAGATGGCTGACTGCTACAAGGGGATAATAATTGATAGCTTGGAGAGCCTCTTTACAAGCAACCTGGAATCTTCTCTCCTCTGTGTACTCAAAGCTGCCAGCAATCATCCTCGTATCTTCATTGTGAACCTGCATCAGGATTATGATGCTGTGAAAGCCAGGGAGAAAGCTGAAGCACAGAGGAGGGAAGCTGAAAGAGTGCAGAAAGGTGAGAGACCTCCATCTCTCCCAAATCTTCTCACTCAAGCCCTCAACCTTATCTCAGTGTATCTGGGTTTGCAGCAGAGCTTGTAGGAAATGTTTTTATTAATCTTTCCATCTTCTGCCTCGGTGTAACCAGCACTCATCTCACACTTGCAGGAGATCTGAGGTTTTAAGACTCACCTTAATCTCTAACATTAAAGCTTGGGCACAAGTGCAAGCTGCTGTAGCACAGTGAGAAATTACTGTCCCCAGCCCTGGTGCACTTAAGCCAGGCAAAGCAGAGGAACTCACTGCCCAGCCATAGGTTGGGGGATTATCTGAATTTTGGAGCAGGGATGTGAGCTCCCCAGTATCTCCTGGCATGATAGGCTGTGTCGGGGAAAAGCTGTAAATCCTTGCAGCTAACCCAGAGCACCCAGCTCTGCTTACAATCACTCACGGTTTCTCCTCTGGTTTGTGCTAAAGTACGGCAGTGGAAAAAAGTTGTTCGGAAGGCAGTAGATCGTCTCTTGAAAGTGGATGAGGAACAATATGATGCTCTTCCTATGAACGAGAAAGCTTTACTGGATAGAGTATTAGAGAGAAGGAAGCGTAAGTGGTGGAAGAGGTGAGTAAGCCTTCCATGGGTTACTGCTCAGGGTAGTGTCCCTGGAGGGTTTCCCTGCTCCAGGGATCCCAGTCCAGCTCAGAGGTGTTTGATAGCAAAGGCCAGAAGCAGCACAAGGATGGCCACTCATCCTCCTGGCTCCCAAGAGAGGAAGGATCTTCCTCTGTTGAGATAGAACATCTCCTCCATTTTAGTGGGGAGCCCCTCCGGCTTAGGTGCTGCCTGCAGGGAGCTCTGGGCTTGCCTTGGCACTGCCCATAGAAGTGTCTCTTAAGTTCATTATATCGATTCTCACCTTCTTCATCATCCCTCTGCTTCACCAAAACAGTGGGATTGTGGTTTGGGCTGGTGTGGGGCGCAGCTGTGCTGGCTTGGTTTGGGTCCTGGGTCCTGCCCACAGATTAAGTGCTTGCAATGCTGATCTGCCAGGGTTCTCCTTATGATGGGACAGCACCCATGAAAGCTCATATCCTTTAGGCTCTCCTTCAGTTGCAGCAGTAGGCAAGCATGAGAGAACCTCTGCTCCAGCAAGACAGCCCAGCTCAGGACATACAGGAAAAATGTGGAGCTGGGAGGGAAGGTTGCATAAAGCAAGCCTGTGTATCAGGACTTCTTTCAGCCCAGGCTGAAGCTGGTTTCATGGGGAGGAGACAGCCAAGGCTGCTTTGTTGCCTTGACAGACAGCACAAGTTTGCCTTGATCACAGCTGGGTTCCAGCAGGAAACCCAGCTGTCAAGAGCCTGTCTTGCAGGAGGGGAGTTCTGAAGCCTTTGCTTTCTGACTGATAGCATTATTCTCCTTCTGTAGCAGGCTATACCCAGGGAGAAAGAGGCTGAATGAGTTGAGTAAGAATTGGAGGAGGGATAAGCAGATGTTAGCAATCTGTGGTCTGGTTTGAACTGGGAAATCAAGAGACAGAGGGCTTTTTCAGGCATCACTACAGAGAGATGGTGGATCAGCCTTTGGCAGTGGGCTGGATGTGTCTGGATGGGCCTTAAGAGGGATGGTGCACAGTTGAGACCTTCTGATGGCAAGGCTTAGGCTTGGCTGGTCCTGGAGGTCCCCCCCCCACCTTTCCTCTCGCTTGGGATGGTCCAAACCTCTGCGGGTTGAGGAAAATCCACAGAAATGATCTCACAGTTCTGCCTGGCCTCAGGGTCAAGGAATGAAGTGCAGGGCCAGCCAGGATTACAGTGAGCCCTGGTTTCTGGTGGTGACTCTCAGGGATGTTTTCTGTTTTATTTGCTGAAGGCAACTGGAGCTGATGGCTCAAAAGCTTAAGGAGAAGCGGCTGGCTGAAAAGAAGGCAAAGCAGCTGGCTGAAAAGCTTAAGGAGAAGCGGCTGGCTCAAAAGCTGAAGGAGCAGGAGGAGCGTGCTCAAAGGCGTAAGAAGCAGGAGCTGGCTGAAAGGCTTAAGGCCCAGGCGTTAAAAGACGCAGAGAAGAAAGATGAGCTGGGGGAGGAGGAGGAAGAAGATGAGCTGGGGGAGGAAGAGGAAGAAGATGAGCTGGGGGAGGAGGAGGAAGAATATGAGACAGAGGAGGACGACGAAGATGAGACGGAGGAGGACGACGAAGATGAGACGGAGGAGGATGACGAAGATGAGACGGAGGAGGACGACGAAGATGAGCTGGGGGAGGAAGAGGAAGAAGAGGAGACGGAGGAGGACGACGAAGATGAGCTGGGGGAGGAAGAGGAAGAAGAGGAGACGGAGGAGGACGACGAAGATGAGACGGAGGAGGATGAAGAGAAGGATGCCTCCCTGGTGGAGAAGCCTGCAGAACCACAAAAGAGGGAAACCAAACCTCCAGAGAAGAAGGAAACCAAACCTCCGGAGAGAGAAACCAGAGAAGAAGGAAACCAAAATCCCAGAGAAGAAGGAAACCATACCCCCAGAGAAGAAGGAAACCAAATCCCCGGAGAAGAAGGAAACCAAAATCCCAGAGAAGAAGGAAACCAAACCCCCGGAGAAGAAGGAAACTGAACGCCAAGAGAAGAAAGCAAGCAAATCCCCAGAGAGAAAGCAGAGCAAATCCCCAGAGAAAAAGGAGACCAAATCCCCGGAGAAGGAAGCCAAATCTGCAGAGAAGAAGAAAACCAAATCCCGAGAGAAGAAGAAAACCAAATCCCCAGAAAAGAAGGGAAAAACAAAGAAAGGGAAAAACAAAATCCAAAAGAAACGGAAAATCAAAATTGGAAAGGAGCTGAAAATCAGACTCCGAAAGGAGCTGAAAATCAAACTCCAAAAAGAGCTGAATATGAAAATCGGAAAGAATCTGCTAAACAAATTCCTAAAGAATCTGAAACTCAAAATCCGAAAGAAGCCGAAAATCAAAATCCGAATGGAGGAGGAAATCAAAATCCCAAAGAAGGAGGTAACCATACCCCGAGACATCCGAGCTGAGATGGAGAAGAACTTGATGGTGAGGTTTCAGATTTATGAGTCATCGCGGCATAATGTCAGACAGGTTTTCTCCCACTGGGATAGGGTTCAGGGTATCGTGCAGGTACCTGCGAACCAAAGGGAAGACAAGACCCCATCTCCAACCAAATTCAAAGGTCAGAAGAGCACTGTTAAGCCTCAAGAAAAGGTAGAGAAGTCTGTGGGAAAACATGAAAGCCACAGCAATCTTAAGTCATCTCATTTGGAGAAGCACCGCAAAGGTGCAGGAGGGGCAGCCAGAGCCCACCATGTCGGAGTGCCCTGCGTGAACGTCCGGGTCACAAATCCTGAGGACATGATGAGTAGAATCCTGGCAAGTGGCAAGCTGCCAACGGCAGAGAAGGTAAAACCCTGCAAGGCTCAGATCCTGAGCTTGCCGTGGTCTTGGGCCCTGGAGCATTGTGTACCCCCAGGTGATAGAGGCACAGAGCCTTGTCCAGGCCCCTGACGGTGTTCCACAATGGCTTGGTAGCATCCATGTGGACGGGGAGGTTGTCACCATCCCTCAGATGGACTGAAAGTGGGAGTGCTCTGTGTACAAGCATCCCATCTGCTCAGAGTTTCCCAGCCTGGAAATCATTAAAAACAGTCCCAGGGCAGGGTAGCTCATGGTCATTGTTTTCTTCAGCTGAGTCACTCAGGGGAAAAGTTTCTCTCTTGGTCCCCGCTGTAACTCCTGCCTCTGCTCTGAAGCCTGCTCACCCCACTGGGCATAACAAAGCACTTCTACTCCATATAATTTAAAAACCCCCTCGCCAAAAGTTCAGTGCCTTCAGAGGAAGAGTGAGAGGATGAAGGTGACAGAAGTATAAGCAGAGTTTTGTTTTCTGTTTTAGATGATGACTTCTCTGGGAATATATCCCTTTGGTGCTCCGTTTCCCCCTACCACTACTTTCTCCTTGGTGGAGTACCCGGAGAAGCGGTGGGACTGTGCAGGGCGCGCGAAGCCCTTCACCATCATTGCACCGGAAGGTGCTGCTGCAGCAGACAGTCTGGTGGGTGCTCCTGTGGTGCTGCCACTGAAGGTGCCAGGGCAGGGACCAGGCTGGATGGGGCATGGGGGGCAGGAAAAGGATCACTGTGGAGAGGCAGTGAAGATGTCATGGGGCCCTGCGTCTGCAGATATCATTTCTGTTCAGGGATGGGACAAAAGAGACAGCTCTGCTGGAGACAGAGCAGTTCTGTAAGACAAGAGGAAAAAAAATCACTTAAAACCATCAACTTCCTTTGAGTAGAGGGTCCTGAGTGAGAAGGGGTGTCCTAGGCAAAACAAAGACCAATAAGGAAGACCAAGTCCACGGGCAGGTGGACTTACTTATTCTCTCTTCTGCTGGTTAACAAGCCCCCATTTGGCTTTCAAGGATGCGGATGTCTCAGGGCAAGGCTGACCTCTCCTCCCCTTTTCTCTCTCCCCCTAGGCCGAGACCCCAGATGCAAAGGACAGCTCTGCCGAGGGCCAACCAGAGATGAGGAAAGAGGCCAGCAAAGAGAAGTCTCCACAGGAGAGCCAGATCTCCACACAGAGCACAGGAAGTCCCTGGGATATTTCAGGGGCAAAATTCAAACGTTTATCTGAGGCAAAGAAAAGCACACCACAAAGTGCCTCAGCCTCCACAGAACCTCCCAGGTGAGCTGCAAGGAAGGAGGTGATCCCTCTGCTTCACAGTCCTCTTGCCAAACAAGGTCCATCATCCTCAGCTCTGCAGTGACTCTATGCCAGTGCCTCCATGGAATGGCAAATGCACCTTCCTTGTCTCATTTGCTCCTTAGCAATGTCTGAAGCCTCCTCTTTAATTGCCAGGTGGAAGCAGTGCCGGTGGATAGTGCCTCCGCACGGTGAGGTGAAACTGACAGTCCTCTTCTGCACCATGAAGCCGGGGCTGTTTAAACGGGTGCTAATGTTTGAGGTCATGGGCTCAAAGCGCCGGTACAAGCTGCCTTGCTGCGGCACCGGCTTGTACCCCAGCATCTCCAAGGACCCACGGTAAGGCTGGTCCCCCTGGCAGCCTCCCACACTGCTCCCTCTGAACTTGCAGCCAGGGCTGCCCCTGGGGCTTCTGCCCTTGGCAGATTGTGCTGCCTGAAGTCACCCAGCATCTCTTCCTGTGCTGGGAGCTGGGAAGGCAAATGGTACCTCAGCCACCAAGATGGGTTATGGCTTTCTGACTACGTTTCCTACTTGGAGCATCTCATAGCTCCTCCTTCCCCACTTTCTCTGCCCAGGCTGGTGTTTCCACAGTGGAGGAAGACCGTGAAGGATGATGAAATCATCTTCAGAGAATATGTTGAGAGCACAAAGCTATTCCACTTCGGACCGCTGCTGTGTGGGAAATCAAGAGAGTGGTATGTGCTTCCTGCTCCCAAACAAGCATCCTGGTGTGCTGCCTGTAGGGAGTGAGATGCTGCAATGGGATCTGCAGGGCCTTGTGCTTTTCTGGACGTGCTTGGGGACATGTTGTCCCAGTGGCACAATCCAGGGCAGTCCCGGGCAGAGTTCTGGGAGATGCATGGGTTTGGAGGACTACAGATACGTGAACTTGAGCGGATAGGAGGCAAATGAGCCTTGGAGGAGCTGCTCTGCCTACCTGATGGCCGATAGACCAGGCGAGGGCAGCCACAGCCAGGCCTCTCTGCGGCAGCTGTGAGCGCAGCAGGGAGACGCGCGCTCCAGGAGGGGAAGAGGGTCGGAATGCCATGTTTGTCCCAGACGGAGGCTCACCCAGCAAGGCAGAGAGGGCAGTGCAGGCTGGGCTCCCGCGGTCACACGGAAAGGGAGACAGCAGCTTCACCATCCCCCTTCAATGCCCCAGAGCAAGAGAGCTAGCAGCGGGCAGGTGCTCTCCTTCCTCCATGCCACATCTTTTGTCTCTCTTAAATACTGATAGTTAGGATATCTTAGCAACAGATGGGACAAAATTCCCTAAGAGAAAGAAAACAGAAGTTCTAACTTCCAACAGAGATGAACTTTATGGTGCTTTTTGAAGTGCTCTGAGCTCTGCAGGTAGCCTGATCAAGCAATTAGTCTGTAGATGGTTTTGTAAACCTTTCATTAATCTGTAATATTAATAAGATTTTATGATTGACCTGCTAGTAGGTGTCGGGCAGAACCTACAGCGGGAATTACAAATTCCTGTACTGACATTGCATCCTCACTGCTGGATAAAGTCTGCCTAATTGTCATTGAAGCTGTTGGTGTATTTCTATTTCAATTGACACTTTTTTTAAAAAATAATATTTAACATTAAGTTGTTGTCTCCATGGGAGCTCTTCAGAGCTAGGGCTATTTTGACAACCCAAGGAAATGAAATCAAAACAGTTTAAAAACCAAAGACAGTCTTTAGCCAGGTTGATGGATGGTGTGGGATTTTCTGTTTGGCTCTTTAACCCTCATTCTGAAGTAATTTCCACGCCTGAGAGAAGGGTCATTTGTTGTCTTTTTTTCATTCCTCTTGGGAATTGATGCTTTGTATTTCTTTTCCTCAGACTTTGAGCTAACCCATGAAACCCAAGGCAGTTTCATAACTTTTCTGAAAAAGATTAGCTGAACTCTTCTTCCAAAAGCCTTTCCTTGTACTCTATATATACAGGGAAGGCACCCCAAGAATGAAGAGGAAAGAACCCATGTGCCTGGTGTACTGTTATTTTTCTAGACACCTTTGAATTTACATTGTGTTTAAAACTCTTGAAGTGCCTGTGCATCATCAGGCTTCTGGAGTGAAGGCACCAAATACAGGGGAAGGCATCAAAGTAAGGCAAGGATGAGCAGGCGACCATGCCCCAGAGTGGGATCAATTTCCCTCACTGGTTTGTTAGATGGGGTCTTTCAGCGTCCCACCGCCGGCACACGGTGCTTTCCATGATGTGTGACAAAGACAACAGTCTTCTCTGCAGCCTTTGGCCCTTCTGTGGACAGGTACAAGGCCCAGAACTGTACTGGCAACGTGGAGAAGATCACCATCCTCAACAGCTCCCCCATGGACGTAGAGGTGGACTTCTCCTTTGAGGATGATGAGGAAGCAGAGACTTTCCTTTTGGACCCTCCCAGCATGGCACTGAAACCAGATGAGAAGCAGGTAGGAGAAGGGCAGGTAGAGCAGGCACCATAGGAATGCTCAGGAGCCACTCCTGCTCACACACAGCACTCTCTCTATTTCTTTCTGTGTGTCCGGCTCCAGGAGCTGACCATTTGGGCATACCCCACTGGTGTTGGCTTCCTGAAAGACAGACTCATCTGCTGCATCAAGAATAATCCAGAGCCAGTGGTCTTTGGCCTGTGCTGCCAAGGGGTGCATGTGAAGCTGGAGATCAGCCCACAGGAGGTATATTTTGACAAGCTGCTTCTGAACAGGTCAGTCATCCCACAAGCACTCCAAGACTTTTGACAAAGAGAAAATGTTTGACTCTGGTTGCTGGGGCATGGATGGAGCTGCTCCAAGTTGCATTCAGTGGCGAGGCTGGTGTGACCATCCAGCAGCTGATGCCAAGTGCCTTTCTGTCTCTGCAGGACTGACAGCAGGACCCTGATCCTGAAAAACGACACCCTGCTGCCTGTAGCCTGGCAGCTCCGTGGGCTGGATGACCTTGACGATGACTTCTCCTTGTCAGAAGATAATGGCATCATTGATCCCGTCTCAGAGCTTGAGGTGACACTGAGTTTCAGAGCTGGGAAGACTGGCAACATTGAGAAGACTCTCCGACTAGAGGTGAGAGGGATGGTGCCCTGCCTGGCAAGGTTGCTGTGACCAAGGGTGCTGTGACCCCAATTCGTGCCTCTGCACAGCATCTGTCAGAACATGGAGTGCATCCACATCCCCCCAGATAACCAGACACTGCCCCCTGAGCCTGTACCACAACCAGCTTGTCCCCATGAATGGTTGAACATTGTTTGGTTGTACAGATTGCAGCGTGATCTCCACATTCCTCCTCTGAACCTCTTGCATAGAGCAGCCAACTCCCCCTGGGATTTTGTTCCCCACAGTTTAGGGGCTAAATTTCAGAGAGGATGCTAGGTGATTGAAGAAGGAGTGTTGTCAATGCCACCTGCTCTGGGACACCTCACACTTCTTATGGTTGTTCTTATATCCCTGTGCCACTCAAGGGTGCTTTAGCAATAGCGTTCCCTGCTGTAGTGATGCCTTTGTTTATGAAAATGTGTTTTAAAGAGCTGGTTTCAAACCTTGGCTCCCAGGAAGAGCCAAGATAGGGTCCCAAGCATGGAGGCTCTGCAATGTATTTTGTCTTTCTGCCTATCAGGGTAGGGAAGAGGTAGGGAAAAGTATTGGAGCTAACTACAGATACAGTAATAGGCTACCAAGCTACAAATCTACGTGCAAAGAATATAGAGAATATATAAAAGCAAAAACCATTTTGGTATCAGTAGGAGTGCACAGTTGGGCTGATAGAGTTTCTTACTGCAGCACAATTCCACTGGGGCAGCTCATGAGATGAACAGGTTAGGAAACCTTTGGAGCCCACCAAAGTTTGTGAAGCTGGGGAGGCCATGGGGAAAACAGCTTGCTGAGAAGAGGACTTACAGGCTGTCGACCAAAAGAATGATGTGAACAGTGTTTGTTTCTTGCTGCCTCAGGTTTCAGATACAGAAGACATGCTGGGGATTGTTCAGACTGAAACCGTTGAAATCTATGCAGAGGTCTATGATGTTTCCCTGAGCATTGACATGCCTGAAGGTCAGTGGATGCCTCCCAAACAAAGTAGTCCAGGTGTACTGCATTACCTTGGGAGGTGGTCATTCAAAGCACTGGGATGGGATGGGATGGGATGGGATGGGATGGGATGGGATGGGATGGGATGGGATGGGATGGGATGGGATGGGATGGGATGGGATGCAAGGATGGCACAGTTAAAAGTGTAAAGCACATACCCTGCAAGCTGCATGGAGTAAAGCATTGTCAGGGCACTGACAGCCTTAAGTGTCTCCTGGCTGAACTTTGAAGTGTGCAGCTTCATGTGCAGATTGAATTTGGGGGCTTTGAAACAACAGTGTTGTGAACAGGCAGTTGGCAACTCCCACAGGCTCAGCACAGTGTCTAAAGTAATTGCATTTGTGCTTGGAAGCAAGGAAATGGAAGCCAAGCTCCTTAGCTATTAAACCTGCAGATACTTTTTGACTAAGAAGGGAAAGGGCAGACAAGTAGCTAGAAAACACTTCCAAGAACTGAAACTTGCTGAAAAGGGTTTTGTGCCAAGACCTCCATTTAGCTTGTGACCTGGTGTATTCTGCAGCAGCTTGCAAACATTTTTGACCTCACTTTGTGGGTTTTCTGCAGGTCCAGATGGAAGCTTGGACTTTGGAACCATTAATGTCCCGGATAGTGTGAAGAAAGTCCTGACTCTAAAGAACAAAGGGATGTACAATATCGAGTACAGGTGAGTGCAGCTGCTGATAGTGAGCATTTCCTCAAGTTCCCAGGCCTGCATTCTCCCTCTGTCAATAGCTAGAGCCTGTTTCCATGCTGGCTACCTTGAGGTAAATACAAAACCTGGGCTCTCTAATCCCAACTATTTTACTAAAGAATCAAGCCACAAAGTACCAGTTCTTCACAACTCAGCAGGAACTCAAAGGAGAGGCCCAGAAATTTCAGCCACTGAAATGCTGAGATTCATTGCCTGTTTTTGATAGTCAGCTCCTTTCTCTTTCTGAGACTCTGTAAGGGAGGGAATGAAAAATTTCAGTATCAAGGCTGTGTTGCAGTAACCTTGTGATTGTCTGCACACTCTGTCAAGATTCAGGATTCCCTGAGTAGAGCAGGACTCTCCCGTTTCTATTTTTTCTGGTCCTGTGCAAAGTCCTAGCTGTGCTGGCGGCACCAATACTTTTAACTGCAGAGGTTCCTTCCCTTTCTCCCCAGTTTCAAGCTGAGAGGTGTGGGTCCCAGGTTACGCAACTTGGCATCCCACTTCACTGTGGAGCCCAAGTCAGGCATGCTGATGACCTCCCAGGCTGCGAATATTGAGATGCTTTTCCACCCCACGACTGAAATCTTCCTCAAGAACAAACCCATCCTGTACTGCCAGGTGAGCTGCCTGGGCTAGGCTGTGTTATCACACAGTGTCATGGGAGCGTAAAGAGGATAGGTGTCTTCTGGAAGGAAAGCTTTAACTGGGGAATCCTCTCTCCTACATACACAAACAAAGTCTTTCAAAACCACCCGGGAGGCTTCCTGTGCAGAGCTGAGAATCTGACTCTGGAGGAGGTGTTTAAACAGGGAGGGTGAACTGCTGGAGGCCTGGGGTGGAGGCTGGGGACCAGGGTAGAGGCTATCCTTTGTTCACTGCCCCTCCTGTGGCTGCAGGTGATTGATGCCAGCGAGGGTGAAGGAGGCCAGGTTGCTGCCAACATCCCCGTGAGGGTGTCAGCCAGAGCTGTGTACAGCAAGTACAGCATTGAGCCTGCCTCGCCCATCGACTTCGGTTCCATGATCAAGGGCACCAGGAAGACGCAGATGGTCATGCTGGAGAACAAAGGCCTGCTCCCCTTCAGATTCTGCGTCTACCAGACACCCACAGAGGCACCTTCCCTGGGAAGGTAAGAGAAGCCCTGCACCACCCTTCTGTCCAAGGAGGCACCACCCAAAGGCTGGTATGTGGCAGGCAGCCAGGAGAGCTGGGCTATTGTCCATTTGCATCCCTGGCTTGGGCAGAGGGAGCAGAAAAATGCCTCGGTGTCCCCATGTGTAGTGCAAAGCTGGTGATAGAGCTGCTCTGTCCAGCAATATGCAAAGTGCAAAGCTGGTGATAGAGCTGCTCTGTCCCGGGTGCTGCAGACAGCTCCCCGGGAGCCATCAGGGGCAGGAAGGCTTTCCTCTGTGAGGAGGAAGGGCAGCTTTGGCCTCAGGGAAAGGCAGGGGAGCTCAGCATGACAGATACCTCTGCTTGCTTCTCCCAGTTCAAAGGAAGATGAATCGGCTCCCTCAAGTAGAAAGCGCTCAGCAGGAGGGAAGCCAAGCTTCTCAAGTACACAGGTGGGTGACTCCTGCTCCCCAGCAGGCTGCTGCAGGGGATGAGAGAAGATGCTGCTGTGCCCAGGCTGGGGGCTCATTGCCACAGGGTGGGACATGGTCTGCAGGATGGAGTTCAGTGTTTGGTAGATGCTAGCTAGCATAGGTCTGTGAACACCACAGAAACAAAAACATCCCCCACTGAACTCCCAGTCCACAGAACTCAGACAACATTGCCTTTTCTTCTTCCCAGTCCCCTACCTCTCTCCCATCATTTTTCACTGCTATTTCTGCTCTCCTGTGTTACCACTGGAGGTTGAAGGATCACAGCTACCACATTCATTCTTTACACTCAAACTCCTTTCTCCCTGCCACTTGGGACAGGCTTGCAGCTCCTGCCAGCTTGTTGGTCTCAGCCTGGGGCTGCCTTTGGGCCATGAAGTCATCTATCCCTGCCCTGGGACTGGGTGCTTGGGCCCAGCTGGAGGCCAAGGCAGAGCATACTCCTTGCTGGGGTGCTCAAGGCACAGCTGTTAGGTGTTGCAGTTTAAGGCATCAGCCTCTCTTGACACTCTTTCTGCAGGGTCAAAACAATTTTGGCATGTTTACGGTGTCCCCTTCCTCCGGCTCCATCTCTCCGTGGGGCCAGCAGAAGATCTATGTGGAATGCCTTGCAGGGGAGGAGGGGACATGTGAGGAGCGGCTCTACATTGACATCACGGGCAAAGACCCCTCTGGTGATCCCTTCGGCATTCCCTTCACCCTGATTGCCGAGTCCTGCTACCCAGGTACGTACTGTCCACAGGTTGCCATGGTCAGACCTGCTGCTGATCAGCACCTAAACTTGCTGCTTGGGTAGAGAGGCACGCTGGCCCTGGTGTTCCACCTTAAAATCCTCAGAGGTTCCAGCCCTCTTGAAGTCCACCAGTAGATCCCTCCCAGGCTGGGAGGATGCATGGAAGGATAAAAGGAAAGCAGTGCTCTTTAAGACTGAGGCAGACTGAGCTCTGTCCTCACAGCCAGGTCTGCCACCCAAGGCTAGGTTTAGCAGTCACCCAGGCAGAAAGGGCTTATGAAGCTTTCTGAGAGGCCAGCAGGGTCCAGATACATTCATCAGGGAGGCTTCTCCATGCTCATCACTCTGGTCTGTCCACAGGATTTGTTGATGATGTGCTGACAGTCTTCGAGGCGTACCCGGTCTGCAGCAGCACTGACCTCACCCGCAAGCAGCAGTCGGTGAAAAGCAAGGGCCTGTTTGTCAGAGATGAGAACAAATTCGTCTTCAACAAGATTCAGATTGGACAAAAGGCCAAAGCTAATTTCAAGATCTACAATGCCAGCACTCTCCCATGTGAGGTGGTCCTGTCCATCAAACCCCTGCCTGGACCGGTAAGAACAGGAGGCCAAGGTGACGGTTGCCCTGTAAAGGCGGTGTGAGAGCCTGCTTTGTTCTCCAGATGCATTGCTTCCTCTGGCCCAGACTACTCTAGCTCAGTGCAGGTCAAACTGCAGGGGAGAGCAGCAGAGCCAGGGAACAGTTGTGTTGAATTCTGCATGTCTCAGGCAAGGTTTTGGCTCACAGCTCTGGGTCTTCGGTGGGAGAAGTGAGTCCTCCTGAACCTCTCTTGGAAGCACATTCAGAGAGGGGCTGTTATGAACTGACATGCCAGGGCTCAAAGCAGAGCATTTCCTCGGGCTCCCTGGCTTTTCCTTCTCTTTAAAGGCCAGTTCTAGGTTATTTGCAGTTTTCCATGCAGTGCCTACCTCCCATACATGCTGGGGCAGCTGCCAGTGCTCAAAACACACAATGCTTTAGCATAAGGTCACCATTCCCTGGGAGGGAGAGAGCCTGCCCAGGGAAGCAGGAAGGAAGATACAGTGTCTGGGGCTGTTCTCAGTGATGCATTTATAAATAAGACTATGTCATGTTGAAAGGTGTTTTCTCCTAACACTGCTCTGTGGGTTCCCTCCAAGGATAAAAGCCCAATCGATGACATTTTCAACTTGAATACACTCAAGCTGTCCATTCCTGGCTCATCCTACGCCGTTGCTACGGTGACTTTCACCCCACAAAAGGGGCAGGACTACGACTGCACTTTCAGGGCTTCCCTTGTCATCCCAAAAAGGTAACTGACCCTGTGAAATACTGGGGGAGGCCCATCTGATAGCTGCCTCTCCTCTGTGAAGGCACAGACCTCCTGTTAACTCTAATGCTTTCAGTACCCTTCAGCAGAGTGCTTGGCATGAGATGATCTGGGAGGCAGTAGCTGTTAGATAGAGCAGAACAGAAAAATGAGGCTGATGGTTTAGCTGTATTAGAAACTATGAAGACTGGGCAACATTAGGTAGCCAGCCAGAAGTTACTGAGATGTGCTGAGCTGGGGCGTTCCAAGGACAAATGCTTAGATGAAGCAGTTTCTGTGCCAGCAAGTCAGCAGTCACAATTTTCTCTTTGTTTCTGTAAAATTAAGTGATCCTCCTTAATAAATCCCTGGGATTTATTAAGCTGCTTTATGTTAAGGGAATGATTGGAGCTGGTAGGAAAGAGGAGCCCAGTTCCTCTGCCCTGTATACTGGGGCTCTGGCCTGCCATTCCTCACCACTTTAGTGGCTTAATTGGAACAAGAGAAGTCTAATGGCTAATAAGCAGTTGCCTTTTTACTGTTCTTGGAAATAATCTTTACTGATGGTGATGTTGATTTATTTTGCCCTTCTTGCTTTTGTATTGCTTTCATGCTGTGCTTTTGCTTGTTGCATATGTCTAATCTCACTGCAGCCAGGGGATTTGCCATATCTCATCTGGTGCCTCATTATTTACCTGCTGTACTGCATGATTCAATTAAGTGAACTTATTTTTAACTGGCATTCTGGAAGGCTCTGGCTCTTGGGAGCAGATTCCTCTTGTTAATGGCCCTGAGTGGACTGGGAAGAGGGTGGTGAGGGGCTGTGTTACGGGGTACAGAAGCACCAGCCTCCCAGCACTGTGGGTGGTCCTTGCTGCTTTGCTTTCCCATTGAGAAATGGACTAGTGCCAGCTAAAATTGTTTCTGTGCCTCTCCTGCAGCCCTGTGAAAATTAAGCCCCAAATCCTGACCTTTACCATCAGTGGGGCAGGGATTGAGCCACAGGTGGAAGTCGTGTGTCCAAGTGGCTGCAGCAAGAGGGGAAATCCCGTGCTGCGCTTCAGGAGACTCCAGCTGGGCGAGTCACAGACACTCCCCCTGGTTGTCCGTAACAACAGCGACATAGGTATCGAGGTAAGGACCTGCTCAAGGAATGAGCTGGTTTGGGAAGCAGTGCTTGTGCCCTGGGGGAAGGGTTCCAAAAAACATGGTGCACCTGGGAAGAGGTGTCAGAAGTTCTTGTTAAGCAAGTGACTGGCTTCTGTTCTCCTAGAAGGGAGTTGTTCTTGGAAATTTTCTGTCCAATCTTTCTTCTTTAGTTGAACACAAGAAAGGTGGTGGAGTATTTTCCCCTGTCTCTCAGCTCACCTTTTGTTCTCATGAACAGGTGTGATCTCCCAGTTCTATTAGATTGTATTTCATCCCAGTTTACTACATTTTAAGTAAACTTCGTTGTGGTTTAATTATATTTTGCTCATTACTTTCTGTCCTGTTTGGTTCTGTGTCAGTTCTATACAAATGCCTCTGAACACCCTTTTTTCCAGGGTGATTTGACTTGACTTTTGTACTAAGTGCTGTTTGTAGTGGGGCGTGGTGCTGGGTTCCCATGCTGGACCAGTGGCACTGTGGTGTCAGTCCACGTGCTATCCTGTACTCACACCAGTGTTATGCTTTGTGTTCCCTTTTATCAGTTTATGTTACACCTGGAGCATGAGCATGGAGCGTTCCTCCTAAAAGGCAACCGCTCCACACTCGAGTGTTTCCACATTCCATCTGATGAAGAGGACTCCAGTGAAGAAGGTAAATTCATTAACCATGAAGTGTGCTCATGCACAGAGGGAAGATGTGTGTCCTGCTCTCAGTTTGTCTAAGCAGCAGCCAGATGTTAGACACAGTTTCTTTCCTTGGGCTCTGTCCCCAAAGGTTCTCTTGGGGACTCTTTGCAAGGTTTCCTCCTAGCAAGTTGTAGAAGTTCTTCTGTTCTTCTAGGTATGGTGGGTTGAGTTGTGGGGGACTATCACTACCTCTGAGGTCTTTGCTGCATGGGGGAAGATACTGGCCTGAACAGAAGCAGTGCTTGAGCACACAGACAGCCAACAGAAGCCAAAAGCACTCTTTGGCTCAGCTTTCCGTGTGGCTGGAGCTGGCTGGAAGCAGCTGGAATGAGGGCTGGGCACTAACCTGAGGTTAAGCTGCTTAAGTGGGGATGTGTCTGGAGGTGGCAGTCTTGCAAACATAGAAAGAGGATCTGGTGCTTAGAGGCTGCTGGTTTCAACCTCTTATTGCTTGTATACCCCATGGAAATATTTCCCCTGTACAGCTGTATCACTTAACTCTGATGTCCATTGCTGTGCAGAGACCCCAAAGAAGCCTTTCCTGTTTCTGCGTCGCGGGCAATCAGTACCATTTGATGTCACTTTCAAACCCACCCTGGCTCAATATCTGGAAGGGAGGATTCGTCTGCTACTGGGGGACACCTACTCTGACAAGATCGAAATAGAGCTGGTAGGTGAAGGCCACTGCGACAGGGTCAGCCTCGATGGACTGGAGGAAGACGAAGAGGAGAGGACTGCTGAGAGCAGTCTGAAGAAAGACGTCATTGATGGTAAGGGAGGAGAGGTTGCCAAGGTGGAGCAAGGAAGAGGAAAATGTGTGGTCAAGTGTGTTCTCTCTCTAGCCAGGCCTGGGCTGTCACCCACTGGACCTGTGGGCGTGGCAGCTGTGCATGCAGAGCAGTGTGTGCTGTGCTGCATGTGGTTGGCTTAGGGACCTGTCAGGGTGTTTCCCTGGAAGTGGTGGGATGGGGAACTGCCTGGGGAACTCCCTCCCAGAGGGAGGAAGGCTTGGAGCAAGGAAGCATTGAACATACGGGTGTCTGTGCATGCAAGGTGGGTGGGTGGACCGCCCTGCATGGTGAGATCCCTTGCTCTCCACTTAACAGCTGTCAGAGTGAACCACCTCCAGTTTGGGCTGTGTCCTGTCAGGAAGTACTGCCGGCAGACCTTCATCATGACCAGCCACTACACTACGAAGGTCATGCGCTTCATGTGGGAGACAGACCCTCCATTTGAGATCTCCCCCAAGGTAAGTGTGGACTGCTTTGCCTTTCCCCATTGCTCAAGCCCTGCCTTGGTGTTTCCAGGAGCTGGCAGGGAGTTCTCACTTACTAGTGATAGCCCATTCCAGTGCCGTGTAGGAGATGTAATCCCTGGCTTGGCTGGGCCAAGGCTGCCAGCCTAGCAGAAAAGGCTCCATGTTATGGGAAGTGGCACTTTCTGTTCATACTTTCCTCTATCAAACTTAACATAAATCCACATTGAGGTGCAAGATTCCTGGCACAGCTGCTCACATCAGTTCCTTTTAGCCATCAGTCCTGCTCTTGGGAGTGCTTCCAGTTTGGTCTTGACTCTCTGATTCTCCCTAGATGGGACACCTCCGTCCTGGCTGTGCCAAGATCATCACAGTGACCTTGAAATCAGATGTCCCAGCCATCTTCAGGAGGCATCTTGCGAAATGTAAGGTGGACAGGATCAAGTACGAGCTGCCTAAAAGGAAGGTTCCGGACTGGGATGACAGCATGCAGATTGTCACATGGGTGGATACCACCAGGAAAGAGCCAGAAGCCACCTGGCCTGAAAAGGATAAGGTAAGAAGCAAAACAGCAAAAAAAGCCAAGCAAGCTTTTACAAAAGGAATCACTGTAACACCATCACTGCTGGCTGAGCAGCTTGTGCTTCCTCTGGACTTTGGCTCCAGCCGTGAGGTTCACCAGCAGTGCATTCTACGGGAGAGGTGGATGCACAGTGACCAGACACTCACACAGAGGGGGAAGCCTTTTGACAAAAGACCTTTAGCCACACACGATCAGTCTGTGCCACAAGCACAAGTGTTGCAGCCTGTGTTGAATGTGGAGACCATGGTTTACGATTTTTTTCCATTTTATGGTGCTAGAAATCTCTTAATCTGATTTGGTGCCTTTTTACCAACAAGGAGCTAAGTCTGCTGCACTCTGTCTCTTCTTTTGGAGAGAAATACAAATGCTCTTCTGCATCTGCTGGTGAGCTCCAAGTTCTGTCCACATGGATACCAGAGATTTTGGTTGTGGTCTCTGTATTGTGTGGGATATGTCATTGTGGAGTAGCCCAGGCACTGTATGACAGTATGGAGGAGTCTGGAGAAGGATCATCTCCAGAAACACTTGCTTTTACTGTCATTATTGCCAAATAATGCACACTCATCTTGGGTGAAGGTTCTTTGCGAGTTTCTGGACGATTTTAGGTCCTGTAAACCATCCTCTTTCCTATCAGAACATCTGCAATTGCAGACTTCTCTAGTGAGATGGTTCACATCCCAAATTGCCCATACCCAGCTCCCAGCAGTGTGGCTGTTGCTCCGCACGTGTTGCTCCACACATGACTTCTGGAGGGCACTTGCTCCTAAGACAAGAAAAAGGTGCTTTCTAGAACTGTTCAGTCTTGGGGTTCTCCATCCACAGAGCTCCAGCAGGGGAACTTAACCCTAATTTTGAGACCTGCTGGATTTTTAGGGGACCAGGAAAAGAAGTCAGTCCCTCTACAAGGTTGAAGTACAGGGACTTGAACTCGGCTATAGTCCCCATGGGTGTATTAGCATGGTGACTGCTTTGATTAGTGGGTAGAAACAAATACCGTAGCAGTATAGTTCCAATTTTGTCATCTTTCCACAGAAGTAAAAGTGAGCGCTCCTTTCTAGTCCCTCTATGAGGCTGATTTTGGAGGCCAAAAGATTCCCTGCCCAGCCTGGCTTTCCACACTCTGCTCAGTGATTCTTCCCTCCTGTGTTTGCAGGTGGTCGAGATAGCCCCGGAACCAGTTCATGAAATGCTGGAGGGGAACAGTCAGGAGGACGAGGTGTACTTCAGTGCCCACGTTGCCTATGTCCAGCTCAAAGTGGACTTGAGGGTGATTCAGTTCAAGGACACCATCCCCTACCAGACAAGGACGGCCAAGTGAGTGCTGGAGGCCAGGCAGGGCCCTGTGAGCAGGAGCTGCCTTTGCCCAAGGCTGACCCAGTGCCAGCTTCCCAGAACTGTACCCCAGCCAAAACCAGCACAGGCCCATTTATGTGCACGCAAAGCCAAGCAGGAGTGGTGGTCAGGAGAGGTTCAGTGCTGCCATGCCTTTCTGCTGAGAATAGCCACGGGTTTGCTTTCACACTGCATGTCACCTGTCCTCATCTGCTCAAGAATAAGCTAGCAGTCAAACCAAGACATAAAGTCCAGAGTAAGCTCCTTAGCTTCAATACCCTGGGTACCATGTTGGCTCTTTCCTCTTCAGACCTTGAGATACCTGGTTTTGGGCGACCCAGGACAGCAGTCTGAATATGGCAGGGTTGCCTGGGGAAGAAGATGCTCCTCAGCAGAAAGTGGTACTGGGAGTCCATCAGTCAACATTACTGTACAATTCGATTTATATTTATTGGATGTTTTCTTTTTATTCCTCCTTCTTGCTTTTCAGTTTCAGTATCCATAACACAGGAACTGTACCCCTGGAATACCACTGGGAGCAAGATATGGATGAAGCAACGGTGAAGCGTGTTAGGCCATACTCAAAGGCTCCGATGTGTAAGAGCATTTCAATTGGTAGCTGAGGGCCTGGGGAGAAGACCCTGCCACTTCACCCCAAAACATGAGTTGCTTTTTCATCCTTGTCCACATGTCCACTTTTATCAGCATCTTCCCACCTGCAGCTGTAGAGTTTTCTCCTTGCCCCCTCTCTGCCTTTCAGCCCCTTCTGTTCTTGCTCTGCCACTTCTGCTCAGCAATGAGCTGAGCCAGGCTCTGGGGAGAGCCACATGCTAGGTCAGGACTGGGAAGGGGGCTATCAGGTCATCTCTTTGGGAGGTCTGAGACTGGGAAAAACAATGGTGTAATGAGTGAGCTGCCCTGCAGCCATTGTCTGTGTGCAGTTCCCCATTCCAGGGCAAATGCAAAGTCACTGCCTAAATCCAGCCCTCCTGCCTGGGCACAGAAGTGTGTGCTGCAGGCAGAAACCATGCTCCCAGATGCTGTACTTCCTGCTGAAAGTACTTGGCGAGAGATGCTCTAAGTGCATCCCAGCTCTCTTCCACCCACCTGCAGCAGGAGGCAGAGTTGCTGGGAACATAGGATTTTGTCTTTGAATGATGTCCTCTTCCTCTCTGCAGGTAAGTTCCTCGGCCCTGCTACTGTAAGGCATCGCAAAAAGCTGGTGGCTCGTTTCTGGCGGCGGCAGGAACGGCTGAGGCTGCGGCAGCTTGGCTTGCTTGTCAGGAAGACTGAGGAGCCGCCGCCGGATGCTGAGCAGCAGCCGCAGGACGCTGAGCAGCAGCCGCAGGATGCTGAGCAGCAGCAGCAGGATTCCCAGCAGCAGCAATCTTCCGAGGGGGAGCAGCAGCAATCTTCTGAGGGGGAGCAGCAGCAATCTTCCGAGGGGGAGCAGAAGCAATCTTCCGAGGGGGAGCAGCAGGAGCAGCCTGAGGAGGAGCAGCAGGAGCAGCCTGAGGAGAAGAAGAAGAAGCGCCGCAAGCGAAAGCGTTTCTCTCAGGAGATTATTGGGTCCTCCATGGAAATCTTTCCAGAAGATCTCGATGATGAGAGGCCGGTGCTGTTCACCCTCGACCCTGAGCGTGGCACCATCGAACCCGGACAGAAGCAGACCTTTGTTGTGACATTCACCCCAACATGCACGGGGAAGTTTAAGACCATCATACGGTGCAGGTAGGGAACATCCAGGCACTTGCCAACTCATGCTCCTGATGGGTATCACTGAATCACAGCGTGGGTCAGGTTGGAAGGGACCACAGTAGGTCATTGGGTCCAACTTCCCAGCTCAAGCAGGGTTATCCCAGAGCACATGGCACAAGGTTGTGTCCAGAGGGCTCTGGAATAATTCCTGTGAGGGAGACTCCACCACACCCTCTCTGGGCAGCCTGTCACCTGCACAGGATAGTTCATCCTCAGGTTCAGGTGGAAGTTCCTGTTCAGCTTCTGCCCATTGCCTCTTGTCCTATTGCTGGGCACCACCAAGCACAGCCTGGTTCATCCCCTAACACCCTCCCTTCAGTCCCTCTGACTGGGGTGGGTTGGTGGGCCTGGGGACAGGCAGCCCCAGAGAGGCAGGAGAAACACCCGACATACAGGAGCACCGAAAGATCATCTGGCCTTGGTAGAAGCAAGTGGGGAGATACTGGGAAAAGACACTGTATGAAACATTAAGCTCCTGGAGAATTGCAAAATCTGGAATGAGAGATCCAGAACAGCTGTCAAGGGACCAGCAAGTCCCTAGCTCTGCTTCCTTTTGGGACAAGCAAGGCCTCCTTCTCTACACAGAACACTATGTGCTGCAGTTGGTCCCCAGGCACATAACTGGTCATGTTCTTGCCCTTCCACTTCTGCAATCTCCATGCAGCAAGTGCATTTGTTTCAATTGCTGCTCGCTGCTTGCACACAGAGAGGATGCAACATTGTGTGCTCTGCAAGAGACAGAAAAGCAGCTGGTTGGAAATGTCATCTGGCTAATAGCAGTCCCATTCTCCCATTCTAGGATTCCTAACCTGGATCCAACCCAGAAGAAGGTGCGGCTGACTGTGAAAGGCAGAGTCCGGAAGCAAAAGCCTCCTCCTGCACCGCTGCGCTCTGCGTTACGGCAGCCAGGCGACGCCCCAAGACCCAAGAAGAGGGTTCACTGGGAATCAACATCTGAGCTGGACTTTGCGGCAGAAAGCAGCAGCACCATATCTTCTGCTGCTGCTGATCTCTCTTCTGCTGCTGATGGTCTCCCACCCAGCGACCTGTCCAGCGATGTTTCCACGCTCCAGTGAACATCTCTACATAATCTTTTAACTATTTAGGATTATTAAACTGTTAATTAATTAATTAACAGCTAGTTAGAATGCTAATTAATTGTTAATTAGCAGCTAGTTAGGATGTTAATTGTTAATTAACATCAAATTAAATTATTGTTAAATAAATTGTTTCTCAATGCACAAGTTTTCTCACTTACACTCTTCCAATTCCCTCCCACATTGCACGGTGGGGCAGTGAGCGAGTGTCTGTGTCTGTTGGTTGTCAGCTGGGGCTCAGCCATCTCCAAGTAAGCAGGTATGATCAGACACTGCCCCTCTTCCTCCTTGGGCCCCTTGCTCTCTCAGAATTCCCTTCAAGCCTTGGCCTTTGTATAGTGAGTGGGGTGGTGAAGTGCCCCTTGGTCACACCCAAGTAACTCTGCACTAATGTGGGAGCAGCCCTGAGTGTAACAGGAACTCCAGTTGCTTGGCTAAAGGCTCAGGTGAAGGAGGAGAGTGGGAATAATCAGTTCACCCCAGACAGTGTTGGAGCATTCTCTACCTGAACCGAGCCCAGAGGAGAGCAGTGCAATTGTCACAGTAATTATTCCAGTTCAGCTTTGTGTGAGACTGGAACGCTCACTCTCCATTGCTCCATTTCCAAAGTACTTCCCAACAACAGCAATTTGCTCCACTGCTTTAGCTGGGCAAGACAGCCCACCTCAGCTCTAGGCATAAGGAAAGGCTGTGGAAAGACCTCACAATGCCTCCCAGTATCTGAAGGGGCTACAGGGAAACTGGGGAGGGACTTTTTGTCAGGGACTGTAGTGACAGGACAAGGAGTAATGGATACAAATGGAAAGAGGGGAAATTTAGGTTAGATATTAGGAAAGGTTCACCTCGAGTACTGTGTGCAGTTTTGGTCACTGCAATATAAGAAAGACATTGAGCTATTAGTGAATATCCAAAGAAGGCTGTGGGGATGGTGAACGACCTTGAGAGGAAGCCAGGGGGGAGCAGCTGAGAGCACATGGTCTCTTCAGCTGGAGGGAACTGCGGGGAGACTCATGAGGGAAAGAGGAGGGGCAGACACTGATCTCTGCTGTGTGACAGGGACAGCACCCGAGGGAATGGCCTGAAGTTGTGTCAGGGTGGGGTTAGGTTGGAGATCAGGAGAAGGTTCTGCCCCCAGGTGGTGGTTGGGCACTGCCCAAGCTCCCCAGGGAACGGGCACAGCCTGAGCTGCCAGAGCTCCAGGAGCCTTTGGACAATGCCCTCAGGCATGGCGTGGCATTGTTGGGTGTCTGAGCAGGGCCTGGAGCTGGACTCGGTCCTTGTGCTTCTGTGATTCTATGATGGCATTCTTCCCTGCACAGGTGGTAAGACACAAACAGGTTGCCCAAGAGGCTGTGGATGCTCCAAGCCTAGCAGTGCTCAAGGCCTGGTTGGGCAACACCTTGAGCAATCTGGTCTGGTGATAGACGGTGTCCCTGCCCACACCATGGAGGAGGAATGAGGTGATCTTTAAGGTCCTTTCCCCATTGTATGATTCTGTGACTCTTTGGGCACGAATTCAGCACTTTCACGGTCCTTCTCCCACCGGGAGCTGCTCCGATCCCGGAGTACAGCCGGGACCGGACTGAATCGATGGAGCCGAGCAATGCCAGCGCCGCACGTCTGGCGCAATCGGCCCCGGGCTGGCCAAGGAGCAAAAGGCCCCGCGCCTCCCGGCGGAGGGACGAGCCCGGGAGCGGCACAGGGAAAGGGTTGTGCGCTGATTGGCGCCCGTCAGGGCCGGGCGGGGCGAAGCCGCTGCCGGTGGCGGGCCGGAGATGGCGGAGCGGCAGCGGGAGAGGCTCCGAGCGCTCGGCCCCGCTGTCTGTCCGCGCCCGGGGGCTGAGCGGGGCACGGCCGGAGAGTCGCGGTGCTGCGCTCTGCCCGTTTCTAGGCAGCGGGTCATGGAGAACGCCCGGCGCCGCCTGAGGGAGTTTGATGTCGGCGACAAGTTCTCCCGCTTGCCGCTGCCCCGAGCCGCCGTGCTGCTGCCGCTGCTGGTGCGAGGAGGGCGGCTGCACCTGCTGCTCACCGTCCGGTCCATGCAGGTACCGGGGCTCCGAGGGCGCGATCCTTCCCGGGCAGCCATCCGTGCGCCCTCCGGCACCTGCCAGCCCCAGCCCGACCCCAGGCAGCGAGGGCACGGCCAGGTGTTCTCACACGGCCGTGATCCTGGGATTTGCGTGCCAGGAACATGCCTGCTCCGCGGAAAGCTGTGGCGGACGCGGGCAGGTTCGAGACGCTCAGTCCTGACACTGCCCCGCAGGGGGCTCGCAGGGTAGTCCGTTGGAAGCGCGGAGCTTCCTGGAGAGACACAGCAGTCTGAGGCACGAGCGTGGTGAATCAAGAGATGCAGGCTCTTTTGGAAGGACTCCAGAGGGTTTATTGTAGGATCAGAGAAGGACTCGAGAGTGGAGAAGGGCTGGAGGCGTCCGCAGAAGAGCCTCGAGAAGGGCTGTGTAACGGGTCATAACGGACACTGAGAGGGGGTCTTCAACGGGTTATAACGGACACCTCTCAGAGGGGAGGAGCTTTTGGCTCGCAGGCCAATGGGGATACAAATACAGAAGAATGACAGGGGAAACATCCAATAGGCTATTTACAGGGGAGGGAGAGACATTAAACTGAACCAATCATTGTAGACTCTACATTTGAACAAAGGTGAACATTCTAGAAAGGATCCAAATAAGGGGATGAAGAGGAGGAGAGATGGGTAGCCAACCAAACACCTGAAAGATGCATATTCATTAGTTGAGCCCTGGAGCATCTTGGGAGTGACTCACTTAGTCACCGTGAGCTGACATAATTCTCTTCCCAGGACTCTTCTGGGGCCCACAGACTCGTTGGCAGACCCAGAGTGAACAGCTCTGCAAGGGCTACTGCAACAGAAACCTGTGACAGGAAATGAGAATGACTACAGCCGGCAACCATTGTTTACTTAAATAATGAAGTTGACAGTGCAGTGCAGCTTTTCTAAATGACATTTTTCATCTTGCAGTTAATATTACATTTTTCTCCCTTCAGTATATAAAAGGCAACAACCTAAGGCTCCCAGAACTCTTTATCCAGCATTTTGTTTTCTTTCACAACTCTTGTTCTCCATCCCTGCCTCCCAACAACTGCCTGTACTGAGAAATTCCTTTTTTGTTGCTGGCTCTTGCTTAAAAAAAACAAACCAACAAATAATCACAGTTGCATAGGTGATAAACTGATCATAAATGTGGTTTTTACTGATCCCTGATGCACCCGCCTATTACTGGAATGTACTTAAAGGTATGTTATGAATAACTCACTTCTTGATACAATTAAGAGGGGACAAAGTCTTCGAAGCAGTAACTGTTTATTTATAACGAGTTTGCTGAGTCGAGTGTGCGTCTCCTTCCCGAGAGGCAAACACACACACGCACTTTAACAAACTGGCAATTTTTTATCCCCTTTTGTGGCCAGGCACAGTCCCTGTCTCCTTCGCCCTTGGATGGGTACTTCCAACAGATTAAACAAAACACATCCCGACTACGGAGAACAATAAATAGGAAACAGAATCAACTATTTTCCTTCTTTTACTCTATAATCTTTTTGGGTTGAAGCAGAATGTTATTTCATCTCTCACAGTCCATTACCTAATCGTGTCTTTCAGAAGTTCTTGCTCTTAGATTATTTTAATCTTGCTGTACGTGTTGCCTGTCTGGATTCACATGACAGTCATTTATGCAAACAAGATGATGCAAAATGTAAATACTGACATACTAAAGCAGAAGTTACAGTATGAATTACCCAACGCTGTACAGTGTATTTCTGATAGCAAGGGTTTATGGATTAGCTGGGGATAGGCTCAGCTTTTTCTTAGGTAGCTGCTCTTGCTAAGGCACGTTTCTGTTGGTCTGCAGAAACCTTAACCACTATTTCCAGCTTCTTTGACTGGAAAGAGAAAAATAAAGTGATGCAGCAATACCAACATGTATCTGTGTGGATCCAATAAGAAGCATAAACCTTGTTATATTTAACAGTACTCCTTTACATTCTAGCTGAGAAGATCACCAGGGGAAGTGTGTTTTCCAGGAGGTAAAAGGGAAGCCACTGATAAAGATGATATTGACACTGCTCTCCGAGAAGCCAAAGAAGAAGTGGGTCTCCAGCCAGGGAAGGTGGAAGTCATCTGTAGGCTGATGCCTGGAATTGACAAAGTAAGTCAGCATATCATTACAAAATAAGTTTGTGTGGTTTTCTTGTGTGAGGTTGGCAGTGACCTTTTCAAAGTTGTAACTGCCAAGAGGCGCTGCTCCCTCAAGCACGTGGCCCATGTGTCCAGCAGAGCCCAGGGAAAGGGTTCTTTAAAGTAACAAGCATTTTAACATGGTACAAATATAAGTGTTCAAGGATTTTGTTGATTTTTTTAAAATTTCTTTATTGGGTTTTTTTCCTCTCTTTTTAGATGAATAACTTGGTGACACCAGTTGTAGGATTTATAGAGGATACATTCCAGGCCACTCCTAATCCAGATGAAGTGAGCGAGGTTTTTGTTGTGCCTTTGGATTACTTTGTCAAGCCCTTAAATTACAAGACCTTATCTTTTAAAACCCCATCAGGTTACTTAACTCGGATGCACTGCTTTATATATGATGACGAGGAACATAAAAAGTCATTTAAGATATGGGGACTGACTGCACAGTTTGCTGTATTTCTTGCTCTTGTAATTTTTGGAGAGAGACCTACCTTTGAAGTGGATTATGATCTTGACAACTTAATTTCATCTTCCGAGAATTACTTCAATAATTTGTATGCATCTATACATGAAAGAAAGAAGAGTAATCTATGACAGATTGGTCTGGCGATTCATTTATTTTGAAAGAGAAAAAAGGAGGGTTCTTTATGCTCTTTGTACGTATTTTTTGAAAGTTACACTTGAATTTCTTCTGAATTGGGAACTTCACGATGACAATCCCTAATTAGATTAATATAATTTTTAATCTCTTTTAAGAGTTACTAAAAGCACACAATATTTTTTGTGAAACAGACTTTAGAAGGTCTGTTTCAGTTCCTTTTCAGTTTCAGTGCCTTTGTTCTGTGTGATCAGAGGTACTTTCTGTGGTTTGCCTTGTCTATAATGAGATAATACCATTTTATGTAATTTGTGACTATTTGAGTTAACCTATGAAAACTTTCTGAGGATTTGTCTGTCTCTTACATGTGCCATACATGGACAACGTGATCCATTGTGTGGTATCTTTAAGCACTTACAAGACGCACAATAAAAATACAAAAGCTTTCAGGTGCTTTCACAATCTCGTTTTATTTTGCTTGGGCTTGTGGAGGGAAGAGGGTGGGTTAATATGTGCCATGAATCTTGGTCAATTTAACATTTCTCACAAGGAAATTCTGTAGGCTATGGAAAACTTAAGATACAGGCAACAGGACTGAACTCTGTTCCTCAGCATTGTTATCGACCTGCACTCAACTGCTGGCAGGAGTCATCTCCAGGAAAGAAGAGTGGAGATGAGGATTCATGAGGACACAAATGCTTCTGTAGTTGACCAAACACCCTGGCAGTGTCAGACATGTGGTGTTCCTTGTCCTGGAAATCCTTGTTCCCTCATTGCTGCTGAACTAGCAGCTCATTCACGGTGGTTGTGACCTTACTGTCAAATGGTGACTTTTTAAAAGCTCAAGTGATTTAGTCTGGATGTGAGAACTGCTGCACAGCTCCAGGTGTCACTGTCACCATGACTGAACAGCAACAGCTGACCTGAGTCCCAAGGTGAGCTGAAGGCATTTGGTGTCTCTCGGAATCTTGTGCCGGAGTGCAAGGCTGGAGTAAGAAGAAGAAACACCCTGAGGTGTTCCTGTGGGTGTTTGCACTTGTGCTGCCCCTGCTCCAGTCACTAACAAGTGCAAATGTGAGCAATAAATGCACGTGCAGTAACTGCCATCAAACCTTTCATATTCCTGCATTAGCTCTTTTGGCTAATGTTATGTTTTTAATATCCTGCATTCATTATATTCGATATCAGTTGATTTTTAAGTTAAAAGAAAAAAAATACTTGTTTTTATTTTTTGCTAGGATGAAATTCTTGGAAAAGTAGCAGCCATATGTATGAAGAACAGCTTTGTTTTTCAGTATTAAATACCTGTGAAAATATTAAAACATTTTTAAAAACTTGACTTTCGACTCTTCACCATATTAGGTACACTACACCGTCAGTGCTTTCTCTCACTGCTAATGTATGCAGGAAAAGTAAATGATTAAAATAAGAATTTTTTAATTAAAATAGAGCAAAGCAATTAGTCCTTTGACTGGTAAACAAAACAAGTATCAAGAGACATAACTACTAACTTACAGTCCTCCTCTGCTCCCAGATTTTTCATCTCTCAACCTGATCTGCACAAAACTTGTGTAAATTGTATAAGATCAAAACTGCTGCTTGGTTTCAGTTCTCTACTTTAAACATTATTGTGTGGAACTGTCAGCAGAGCAGCAGTTCAGCTGTTGCTCCTTTTAGCAAATGTAAATAGTGTTCATTTTTGAATCAAATCAACCATTTGGGCAAGTTGAAAAAAGTTAACAGAGGTCCAACCACAGAGTGTTTTGCAGTAAAACCACTGGGGCTTCATGCTTCTCAGTGTGCATCCTACACCATTTTATTGACATTAGTTGGGATATTTAGGAAGTACTTTTTAAACTCAAAACACTAATTCTTTATTTAAATATCCATCAGGGATCTGAGTGCCCAGAAAACTATTTTGAGCACAAAAATAATTTTAAGTGCTTGTTACTAAAACTGCAGTTCTGCAAGTCGCACATTTACTAATGGGAAATTCTTTCCTTGGGCAATCTTCAGATAAAATTCTTCCACAGTTTTTGGGGCAGGAACCAGAACATGAATCCTGCAACCTGAGCATGCCTCCTAACAAAAAAAAAACCAAAACTTAAAAGGGTTCTCTCCTACTAGTCCTGTGTTATACCTGAATACTACTAAAAGCTACTTCTATGCACTTTTATTTGGAATGTAGTGATTTTAAGGAACTCCTGTACTTTGTATTATTGTTTCCAAAGGCATTTATAGGAATAATGTGTTGATACAGCTTTAAATCTGTAGAAATGTTTTGTACATGTGTGTATTTACACTTTGCACTTTTTCATACAAACAGATCCCCAGGGACATTGAGCAGTTGAGAAAAGGTAAGAAAAATAAATTACAGATTCCATTCTCTAGCTATGAGATAAAAAATGCATTTGTGACATTTAAATGCATGCAAAGGCTTATATCAAAACAAGAAAATTACTGGTAGGATACAAAACTAACTAAAAGATAAGTGGCATGAAATTGAATGTGAGGTTTTAGTCATTCTTTCAGTTAATGTGCAGAGATTCAGCATTTAGCATTTCTGTATTTTTGAGTGCTCAAATAATCACTTCTGCTATTTAACATTATTCGAGCATTAATCACATATATATCTGATAAGTAAGTTGCTTGTTTACAATTATTAGCGATAGAATTAAATCATTTTTAAGAGAGTATACTAATTTGCAACATGCTTGTGTGAGGAGAAACCAAAATGTTCTTTTCACTCCCATCAGTTCAGTTTTGTGGAGAACTGCTGGAAAACAACTCTTGGTCACTGCCAGGGGGAATGGTGATGTTTACAGGACAAAAGGAGGAGATCCCCTGTGATAAATGTATTATATTAAATATTATAGAGTTGGCGTTTTGCAAATGTCAAAATGAGTGCTATGGGTATGGTGGTAATTCTTACAGAAGTAGCTTTTTATACTAAATGCCTTTCTTTTTCTTTGCAACTGACTTAAGTATAGTGTTGAAATAGCTAATATAATTGTTTTAGAATACTTATAGTTAACCTGCAATACCACCTGCTTAGCTGGATAACATCCGAGAAGCAAGAAGTGAGAGAAATCCCTGCCTGTGACATTTCTATCAGCGACTGTCACCTGCTGAGCCATGGAACAGAGGAGACACAGGACTTCAGAAAAGGAACAGGCAAGCTCAGCACAAGGCGGGCCAGAGCCCGGACCATGCTAAAAGCTTCCTGGAACATGTAAACTAGTTTGAAGGGATGTTTGAATATGTATGATTGTCTAAGAATGTGCGTTTGGATGATGCAGTCTAACTGTGTAAAGGCTGAACCCTGTAACCGCGGTGTGCTTTGGGCTACGGGCCAAGCACCCAGCGCTGTTACTTTGCTTTCTTGTCTTTGCCCCCTACTGTCCTTTATTAAACTTCTTAAATTCTAACAGGAGAGTTAAACTGCGCATCGCGGCTGTGAGGGCGAGCGCTTCCCGCCATCAGCCTGAGGGGCCCGACGGCCGTTGCCATGGTGCCCGGGCTGCCGAGAAACTGTCGAGTCACGGCCGTAAAGCGCCGCGCAGCCGCGAGTCCCGCCAGGGCTCCCCTCAGGCCAGAGGAGAGTGCCTGTAGCGCGGCGCGGCGGGTTTGCTCTCTGCGGTTCTTCTGCTGTTTGTCCTTTGTTCTCTTCTTTGATAATGAATAAAAGTGCATGGCCGTTTTGACTCCGTTTGTGTCCATCTCGCTGTGGGTGTATTCATTCATTCAAGTGGGTGTATTCGTGTTGTGCTAGGCCAAGCGCGTTAGTTACAATGCAGGTCACTGCACGGCTGGCCTGAGGGGAGCTGAGCGTTAGGTGACAGTGTAAATGTTTAAGAAAGGAGATTACCTGCATTCAGCCTGTGCCTGAGTTCACGTATATAAAATAGAAAATCTGGGCATGTTTCTGGCTTTCAAGAGCAACACATCACTCTGTGTGTGGTGTGCCTTATAGTAATTCTTTTTTTTTTAGAAGGTTGCCATAGCAATGCAGCTTTTACAACAGTACATGTTAAATCATCTCCAGTTAAAAAGAAAAGTAGTTATGGTAGAAAGGGCCGTTAGGGAACCCTTCTGTCCCTCTAACCTTGCCTCTTCCCGAAATGTAATCTAAGAAATAAGGGAAAAAGGAATCACACTAATTTCCGATCCCTTGCAGGATCTGTCATTCTGTAGTCAGAATGCTCACTTAATGTGTGGGATTCTGAGTTTCAACATAAATTTCTTTATGCTTTGTGGTGTTAATTAAATGTACATTAAATGTATGTTGAATGATTACGTGTTACTTAGCATTTCAGACTTAGTGTGGGTTTTGTTTGGTTTTCAAAATTAAAAATACTAGTACTAGGAAGAAAAATATCAAAGTAATAATGGAACATTAGCGAAGAATAATCATCCTGTTTGTCAGAACCTACTGCAGGGGAACCATTGTTCACTGGCTAGCAATAGAATTGTTATTTTTGGTATATTTACCTCTCCTGGTCCTGTAATCACTTAGAGTGTGCCATCATGACTATTGACCTCTGTCTCTTGCTCTCCACTCTTAGTACATTTGGACATATCTTGTCTTAAAGATCACAGACTCATGAAATGGTTTGGGTGGGAAGTGATCTTAAAGCTTAGACTATATTGTTAGTTGTTCTTAAAATATTAGGATGTAATTTTAAAGCTAGGAGCAGCATCTTTTTAGCTCATCCACGGTACTGATTTGCATATATTTATGGGAAGCAAACTGAATAAAATGGAGTTGCTACAGTTCATTGCCAGGTTTCCTTGCTAAAAATGGAAATCCTATAGAATGCATTATTTGTGGACTTCAGCTATTAACTGTTAAATTAGAAATGCAGTAACTGATGAACTCATAACGGATTTGAATGAAGACCCATCAGTGTTTGGAAAACTGGGAGTACTGTTAAAAGAAAGGAAATTGATATTGCACAGCTGGCATCAGCTGGCTCCTTACTTTAAGGAAAGAAAAAAGGTGTGAGCAATGGATGAAGCACATTCTCCACAACTGTCAAACTGAAAAGGGCTAAAATGCGTTGAGACCTCAGGATCTGTGAGAGCCTCAACCTGGAAGGAGCTCTGCAGGGCTGCAAAGAAAATGTGACGAGTGGTTAGATCTCTTTGATTTTAGAACTGTCTTCCAAATATATTCCTGTCATTTAAACCTGTAACACTGATTTTAATGATTAGAATTGGCTGTGGTATTTATCCTAGCTTTGACTGATTACCGCACTTATCTATGTACTATATAAAGGCTTGGTGTGAATTTAAGAGCATCAGTCAAAATAAATGCTCCAGAAAGCCTTTATTGTAGCATTGTTAGAACTTCTCCCAGCTCTGCCAGCTGAGGGCTGGTATCTCCCATCGCTAACAGGCCACATTTTGATTTGTGCCTTGGGTCCTGTATGTCTGTAAGAAATCTCCTTTGATGTTCTCCAGGAGTCTTGTACATCTGAACAGGTCATTCAAAGACAGCCAAGCTGAAAAGTTTGGGTGAGCCTTTTGACCAGTTTGTGTTGTAACATTAAGAAAAAGAGCTGAATGTAGAATTCAGAGACAAGCAGAGGAGGATGGTGGGTAAGGACAAAAAGAGGTGAAAAAAGAGGTTTCTTAGTTGCTTGAACTATTGGTCCTGTTTATTAATACCTGCATTTGTGTCCTGAGGCCCTGCTTAAGATAGAAGTGTCATTCATCCTAAAAACGTAAGAAAACTTTCTGCTGTTGAAGGTTGCTCATTAAGAAATACTGGTTGCAGAAAGTGTCTGGCATCAGAAGAGTTCCTCAGCTCCATCCTCAGAGGCAGAAATGCAGCTGTGCACATTCTGTTGGCCATTTTGCATTTGGCTGTGGTGCAGCCTGATTTCTGTAAATATGAAATATTTAATTTACTTATTAAACATTAAGGCTTGTTAAGCAGGACAGGCAGATGGCTCACAATTTTCTGGTGGGCAGTTTTGTGGTTGGTGGAGATGTATTGTGGAGCTCAGGATGTAAAGACATTCCAGTTACATTTTGGCCCTGTGAGTCAGATCTGCAGCTGGTGGAAAGTAGTTCCAGAGATACAGATACTGCTGTGTGGAGTTGTCCATCAGAAAAGTAGGCATAGTGAATTCCAGATTTATTCTGAGAAAAAATGTGCTTTGTTCAAAAGTTTGAAGAAGCTTTCATCGCTTCCAGTGAGATTGATGAGAATAATAGGACCAGAGCTCTGCCAGAGCCTGCAGTGCTGTGTCCTGTTCTGGGCTTTGTTCAGGAAGGACATTTGAGGGGCTGGAATGTGTCCAGGGAAGGGAACAGAGCTGGGGAAGGGTCTGGAGAACCAAGAGGGGCTGACAGAGCTGGGAAAGGAGCTGAGCCTGGAGCAAAGGAGGCTCAGGGGAACCTTGTGGCTCTGCACAGCTGCTGCCAGGAGGGGACAGCTGGGGGGTCAGGCTGTGCTCCAGGGAACAGGGACAGCAGGAGAGGACATACTAAAGCTACACTTGGGGAGGTTTAGGTTGGACATCAGGAGTAATTTCTTCACCAAAGGGTGATTAGACCTTAGATTAGAATGGACTGACCAGGGAGGTGCACAGGGAATGACTGGACGTGTGGCACTCAGTGCTCTGGTGTGGGTGACAAGGTGCGGATCAAACACAGGTTGGACTCTGTGAACTCAGAGGTCTTTTCCAACCTGATTGATTCTGTGATGCTGTGAATTGGTAATCCAGGTGTTCTCCCAGCAACTGTCAGGATGAATCCCTCTATTCTTGCCCAAAGCCCATGTCTTTTAGCCATCAGAAAGTCTTGGGCTGCCTCACAAAGGCAGAAACAGAGGAACACTTTCCCACCAACCTGGGCAGCAAACCTAAAACTTTTCAGAATTTCTTCATTGTTATTTCCACTATGTATAGTTAAACCTTCTGTGGACTGAGTTGATAATATTTGTCAACTTCTGTTGAATTTTGGGTGTATGTGCCTGGGAAAACTGACTCTGCATCCTTAGGCTTCAAACTTTCATAGTAGTACAATAGGATGATGCACCTCAAAAACAGTCATAACAAATGTCTGTTCTCCTAAATTGAGGGTTGTATCTCATGTCAATACTTAGTTCATCCATCATACTTTGCTTGAATCTGACAGCCCAGAAATGTATACTGAAATGTTACCTTTTAAGAATACAGTATTTAAGCTTTATGTGGGGTTTTGGAGATGATTGTTGCTGTGGTTTTGTGGAAGGCCTTGGCATGTATTCTCTATCTATATGTTTTTAAAGCAGGAAAAATACTGAAGGTAGAATTATTTCTTTTTCCTAATTTTAAAAAAATTACAATTAAAGCAATGCCGGTAAGGTCACAGATCCAGACTGTATAAAACTTTACTAGTTGAATCACTAGGGGCATGAGAGAAAAAAAACCAACAACTCTCTAAGACAAAAAAATTAGGCTTTAATTTTAAGCACGAACTTACTTCCCATTAGAAAACCACAAAAGCCAAGAAGGACAAAAGTAAGTGACTTAACTACTTTCCTGAATGCGATTCTATATTATATTCTTTAAAATTTTCTAGCAAAGAGTAAAGACTCATCTTCACAGAATACACAAACCAGACAAGGGCCACTTAATTCTCTCCTTGAAATTCAAATGTGGTTTCACTAAACCTTTCCTTGGGCTAAGCAGGACTTTGTCGTAGACCTGATGCTTCTTTCAGGATCAAAAATCAGTCTGGGCACTACCAGGGTGTGACAAGGATGCAAGTAACAATGGCAGTGCTCACAGTTGAAGTCTGTAAAGTGCTCTGCTCAGACTGTGTGCCTTTCTGCTGTGTTATTTCTCATCTATCTTCCTTTTGGTTTATGCCTAACTTACCTGAGCTCCATTTGTTGATACTGCCAAGTCCGATGGAACATGAAAATAGATGCTGTCAAACATGAAAAAGCCATTGATGCTCAGCGATTGCAGGTGCATGTTGACTGTTCCTTTTATTGTATTTAGGGCCTCAACCTGCAGTAACCTCAACAACTTTCTAATAAGGAGCCCTTCTTTTTTATCTCTTCTGTTCCCTTTGTGTTTTGAGGGAGGTATTGGAACAGTTATTCCTCTATGAAGAAACATTACATTCCTTTTGTAGTGAAGGCAATTAAAACCCAATTGTGACCTCAGCATTGACTTAGATCTGTCAGCTACTCCACAGCTCTTGGGTGAGTGAAGCTATGTGGATAACTTAAGTTTCTGTTGTACCTATTTCTAAAAGGGCATACATTGCCAAAAACTGCTGATCTCAAGACAGCTTCATGCTGGCTGTCATATTTGATTGTCCTAGTTCTTTGTATAAAACCACATTTTATGGGCCAGCAGACCTATGTGTATTTATCTACAAACTCTCCTTTAATTGGAGCAGAGCTAGCACACAATTCCTGAAAGGTGATCTAATCAGCCAACCTCAAGGGGAGAATGGGGAGGAGTGGGAGGAAGATGACAACGATTTGACCTGGATTTCTGCACTGCCAGAAGCAGCTACACAAGTGTCAGATCCCAGCTGAGAGTGAGCAGTACTGCCTCATACCTCACCTTCCCTAGCTGGGAGGGGAAGAGGAGAGGCAAAGGGCTGAGGGGCAGACTCATTGGCACATCCACTCCAAATGATCTCTGTGGAGGTAAAGATGCAGAGCACATGAACTGCAGCTGCTTATAAATATGTTTATTTAGTTAATTGAGTTGTCATGACAACTGCTTCATCTAAACTGCTGCAGCATATGAGTTGTCGTTGGCACCTGATGGCTCTACACAAACCACTAAACTTTACACACAGAAAAAGTCAGACTCTCTGTAGTCAACGGGTTCACCCAGAAGAGTTGGCATTTCAGCTTGTAGCCCAGCAAATACCGAACAGAGAGGGGTTCAGAACCTTCAAAACAAGCCCTTGAAGAATCGTAAGAGACTGATGATACACAGATGAGCCTCTGAGCATTTAATGACTGAATGCTCAATGTTAAATACACTGTAACCTGAAGAAAAGATAGAGTTTAAATGTGAGTCAAGAAATCAATTACCATGATAGCACAATCTGGCAAGTATGTGATCACAGCTAGAAATCCCCATTCCTTGGCACAGCTGGCATGTCTGCAGTTAGCCTGGAGCCAGAGGGCTGCAAAAATGGATGCTCACGGGGATGCTCTTGTTAAAATCAGAAGCAAAGTGGCACAAGTTAGGGCAGAGAGTTTCACATTAAAATACCCTTGCCTTTGGGAGTGCACCTCACTGAGGCTTCTTTCCTGGAGTTTGAAATCCCATTGATGGGAAAGTGTTCAGAAGGTAGAGGAAGAGCTGCAGCAGCAAGGCAAGCCCTGGCTGAAGGGTACCTTTGTAACTGTTGACAGGGGGAAATACTTAACAGCAGGAATCCCATACTGAATTACTTGTCCACAACTTGGAGCATAAGGTGACATTTTTATGAAAGAGGGTCTGTGGCACCACATGGGAAGTGAAAGGGTCTGGGAAAGTGGTCATTGAGTGGAAAGTATGGAAACTTTTTTTGCTGTACTTTCTTGTTGCATGGACATTTATTTTCCATAGTTCACACTGGTTCATTTTAAGCCCCAGAAGTTCCCTGCTGTGTCTCAGTGTGGCTGCGTAAGTGGCTGGGCCAGCCCAGCTAAAGAGCCAACACCTTGTGACAGGCTGTGGGAATGAGCAGGGAGCTGCTGAACAAGGGGTAAATGAGAACGCCAAAAACTGCTGGAAACTTTGTCTTCATAAGTTACAGCTTGATTTATAGTTAGTTCCTGACAGCTAATCTTCTCTGTGGACTGATAATGTGCACTTTTCCTACCCTGTTGTGAGGGCTGGGTAAAAAAGAGGTTTACCTTGCAGTTTGGGTGATCTGTGGATGTGCAAAATCCATTACCACAGCCCCAATGACAGGAAGTAACTCAGCAAGGCATATCAATTACAGGCATAAATCACTAAGAGGACGAGTGGTGGTTGTGACTTAGGGGTTGTTTAAAGCTCTGTCAACAGCATAGGCATGTTGTGTAGATAGGGATTCAGACATCAGGAGCACACTGCATAGGGATGGGGTATTACAAGGTCTACTGCACGAGCACTTCTTGCTTAGATGGCACAATTCAGCAGAGAGAGTGATGGTAAAGGGGAGTTTCTATCAGGGTGTGTCATTAAGCACATCCTGTAATCCTGTCAAGGAGCACTCATGTTCAGCATAAGGATATGCTGCCACTAGACTGGACTAACCCTCTCAAAATGGCTTTTTCCTGATGGAGGAATCTCTCTGTTGTCAGCTCCTGGCTGAGGTGTTTCAGCAGAACAATCAGCCTGGCAGGAACCTGTTTTTGCACTGCAGTATTGTGTGATGGGGGTAATACGCTGTCACTGGTTTTGACACTGATGTGTCTGTGTCAGTTTCCCAGTTAAAGGCCTCAATTTTCTCTTGTTTTAATGGTTTAAGATTACCTCCTCCCTTTTAACTTCAGTTGTTCCTTTTCTGATGTTGCTCGCCAGCAGCAGGGGATGTGATCACTGCAACTGTCCGTCAGAATCTTTTCTAGAATTCTTGGCAGTTCCCTCCAAAACTCAGCAAGGCTTGGCTCTGTATTTGTCTGAGGAGGGCTGAGGTGCCCCAGTTCATGTCTGCCTGCTCATGCAGGGAGCTGTCTGATAGTTGTGCTGTTCAGTTGTTTCTGCAGAGCTTTGAAGTCTCCTGCAGGGCTCAGTCTCCATAGCCCTGAAGCTGGAGCATGGCTGGAGGAAGTGTGTTCTGTGGCCCTGGTGCTTCTCGCCTGCAGTACCTCAGACCACTGAACACTTAGAAGATTTCTTGCCTGTCCTAAAGGAATGTTTTATTTGGATAGGGCACACACTTTCAAAAGTAACTCACAAACCTTTTTGAACAGCTTCACAGGGATTTCTCTTTTCATGTGCTTGCTTCCCATGAGCTTATACCAGATTCTTTTCTTGAGATGTGTCTATAGGACACTGCCTTTTGTCTCCATTCCTTCATGTTCCTGCCCACACTTCTCTCTCAAAATAGAGAAGGTTCAACACCCCCTCCACAACCACCTTGTTAAAATAAGAGAAATATCGTGCAATGTTGACTTTCGGGAGCACTGTTCATCTTTTCTAGCTAATAATTGCTTTTCTTTTAACTTGATTAACCCAACAGTAAATTTACCTTTTCTAAACTGGAGAAATTAAACCCTTGAATTAAAGATTTGAAAGTAGTGTAAGCCTCTTCCATCTTCTTCCTAAGGAGGTGACTTCAAGGTGATTATAGATCTAGCCTCTTAGTGCAAAAATTCCTTTTTGGACTGCGTATGCTCAATAATCCCACTGATCTCAAGGTCTCTGAGGAAACTTGGGTGACACACAGCAGAAATAATTCTGATGCTGCAGCCCAAACAAGATAGTGTTGGTATTTGGATCTGATCTGGTAACACAATCCCCCTTCTCCAGCAGAGATTCCAGATGCTAGTCAGCATCTCCACATTTAAAGAGAGATGCTGGCTCATTACCTACCATGAAAGGACATTGCTTAGCTCATGGTTAAAATATGAAGCCAAAAGGTTTCTGTATATTTTTCTTACCAAAAAAAAAAAAGAAAAACAAGTTTTATAGTGCAAAATACCAATTTCCCTAGAAACCTTAGTTTCCTTTGTCTTGATTTCACTTCCCATGTTAATTCTTCCTAGCTTTTTGACTGTAGCTGTAAACTGCAGTTTGAATTATTTCTTCAAAGAGTAAGGCAAATGCCAGCACTTCTGTATCACCTTGTACTGTGATTTTACAAAGAGATTTGTGACTGAATTCCAAAATCTTGCCTAAAATGGTTTCCGATTTTAATCTAAATCATCCGATAAATCAACCAGCTAGACTTTAGATATAAAATTACCTCAAAGTAAGGGGAAATCAAACTGCATGCTCAGGAAGTAGTTGTGGCCCTTCCACTTTACTCTAAAGAAAAAGAGTTATTCAGAGTGCCCAAGTTTTCTTGCAGGTTTTCTTACACTGGATAAAAGATCAAGCAAATTAAAGGTTACATGAGTACCCAAGTATGTTAGGTCACACAGGGAGATAGCAGGTATTATCTAAAACTTCCTCACAGGAAGATCATTTCATGAGGCCTTTGAAGCCCTTTACTGATGTCTCAAAGAGAAAGAAATTCTTGAAACGCACAGAGATCACAATCAGGCAACATCAGGACATTGTGGCAGCAAGCAGTCCCCATTTTCACCCCTTAACTGGGACTTCAAGGTCTCATGTGGCCAAGTTCTGCCATCCATCTTTAAATACCTTCTCTGAACACTTGTTCATTATATTTCACAACTTATCAACGTTCTAATCCACCTGCACAATTTCTAGAGGGAGAAGAAGAAGAATGCTACCCTTGTGCAACAAGATGTGTTGTGTCTCTTGAGTCTGCAGCCACATCCTACCTTGCTAGCAATGTGTCTCTTAAAACACAAACTTTGCCACAGTGAAAGAAGTCGAGAATGCTTTGTGGGCTCTCATCTCCTGACCTTTTCCCCTCAGAATTTCCAAACACACTGACAAACCCTGTCAGTTTATTGGACCAGATCAGATTTTGCAAAGGACTGGAGCACTGAAGAATCATTTGTCTTTGCTATGCAGGCTTTACCTTGATTTTGTCTTCAGAAATCACCTTTATCTAACATTTAGCTTATTATTATTGAAAAGCACATCTGACTGTGCCAGTTCTTCTTCAGAGCCCCTAAATGGTGTCCAGGTGTTGGAAAGATAAATTACTTGTTGGTAGAATTGCTTTGTTAAGTCTAGGGCTTGACATGCTTCCGTGATCTCGGGCCTGGGGGAGGTTAGCAAAGCTTGGGAAGAAGGATGTGCTTCTGATAGTGGGCACAGAGAATGCAGAATTTACAGGCCACAAGGACACTTGGCAGAACTCCCAAGATAAGGAAGAAACTAACAAAGCCAACTCAGCAACTGTGCTAAAATCAACTCCGGCTGGGTAGAAGGTAATTCTGGCAGGGGGATATTGCAACCACCAACTCAGAGCCACCGACCCAAGAAAGCCAGTGACTGAAAAGAGAAAGAGTGTGGGACTAATCAGCATGGGAAGTCACAGAACCATTTAAACAACAGTAGGTAGAATAACAATTAATAAGAGAACTAGGTAGCTTTTAGCCAGTGAATACAGATGCCTTTGTTTGCTAAAATAGTGTGAAATTTTGATGGTCAGAGCAACCTTTTGTGGCTTCCCCCTCAGCTCCCTACTTTGCATGAAATAGAGCAGAAAATAGAAATACCTCACTTTGGTGTGTGAATTGGCACCGTGCAGTGGGCAGCAAGCCCATACTGGGGTGAGAGAAGAAGCAGAATGGCACAGTCAGTCCTCTTGTATAGTAACATTGCTGTCAGCAAATGGTCCAATTTCAGACGACAATGCCTTGTTTTCCATTATCTTCCAGTCTGGTGAAATACAGCTGCAGATGGAATAAGTCATAGAATCACAGAATCATAGAATTTGGGTTTGGTTTGGAAGGGGCTTTGAAGGTCACCTCATTCTAACCCCCTGCCATGGGCAGAGACCTCTTCCACTGTCCCAGGTTGCCCCAAGCCCCATGTAACCTGACCTTGGACACTTCCAGCTTCTCTGGGCACCCTGTGCCAGGGCCTCAACCTCACAGTAAACAATTTATTCCTAATATCCATGATAAACCTACTCTCTTTCAGTGTGAAGCCATTCCCCCTTGTCTTGTCACTCCAGGCCCTTGCAATTAGTCTCTCTCCATCTTTGTTGCAGGCTCCATTCAGGTACTGGAAAGATTCAGTTAGGTAGCCCTGAAGCTTCTCTTCTCCAGGCTGAACAATCCTAATTCTCTCAGCCTTCCCAAAGTCATAAAACTAGAACACTTACCCTAGTGTTATGAATATTTGGTACTGTGCCATTATCAATAGTATAAGCTTACCCAAAGAACTTCACTAGTATGCTTGGCTATAAAATAAGGAACTACTTCTCTAGGTGGACATGGCATTAAGAGTTTTCACACCTATTTCCTAATTTGTGAGTTTAGCTATTTAAATTAAGGTGAAAAGAGGACAGCTGTGGTTTTGGTTTTGCTATGGGTTAACTCTGACAGCCAGACAAACCCCACACAGTTGCTCATCTCTCCCCTGCATCGGGGTGGGCAAAGAATCAGAAGGGCAACACGTAGAAAACTTGTGGGTTCAGATAAAGATAGGTTAGAAAGTGAGGCAAATCTTTATGTGCAAGTAAAGCAAAATAAGAAATTTATTTTCTGCTTCCTAGGCAAGTAGACGTTTGGCCATTTCCAGGAAAGTAGGGCCTCAGCCATAACCCCAAATGTCCCCCTTGCCTCCTTCTTTCCCCCAGCAGTGATTGCTCAGCAAGATGCCATGTGGAATAGGATTTCCCTTCCATCTGTTGGGTGTCCCAGCTGTGTCCCCTCCCAGCTCCCCGTGCACCTCCTCTCTGCTGGTGTGGTGGGAGAAGCAGAAAAGGCATTGGCACTGTGTAAACACTGCTCAGCAATAACAAAATCACTGCCATGTTATCAGCGCTGTTGAGGTTGTAAATCCAAAACATGGCATCACACTAGCCACTGTGAAGAAAAATAACTCCATTGCAGCAAAACAGAATACAGGTTCTGAACCTTGTCTGTAAACCCAAATGCATTTATTCAGTGAAAAATCCCTATTTCTACCAGCCCAAGTGCAATCCAGCCTAGAAGCTGTGTAATGAACAGTTCCATTAGCATCTTAAGAATGCTCAGAGGAAAACAATCTCCTAATAAGCTAGTGTTTATGTTTGGTTTTATGGGTAATTTTTTTTCCTCTATAGGGAGAGTAGAAAAGAATACAGGGAGAGTAGAGGAGAATGCAGCAGCATGCTCAGCCGGTTTATTAAAATCAATGAGTTAGAAAGCAGTAAGTAGCTATGGAACTAAGGAAAAGAGAATATTAATAGACCATGATAATTCACTCCACAGAAAACACAATTATGCTAAAGAGTATCCTGTTCCTTTCTGCCAAAGGCCCATCACAGAGGGCACAACCAGGGGGGTACAGAAAGCTGCATCAAGAGCTTGTGGGGGAAAAGGAGAGTTCTTTGTATTGCACAGCCTGTGGAAATTCTGTGCAGTGACAGAGCTCTTGTAAGAGCTGTAAATTAGTACAATGCCTTCAGGTTTAAATTCAAGCTAGAAGCATCCCTTCTCCCAGAGCAGCAACCTTTCTGTCACTGCTCTTGGACTGCCACCTCAGAAACAGGCAAAACAGATCTCAGCTTAGAAAGCCTGAAAGCTCATTTTGCTTTCCTTAGGCAGATTCAGGAGCTACCTGTATTACACATGTAAATATTTAACAAGAAAAAAACAAGAGCCTCAAAAAGACGAAATAGCTTGGTAGTTTGTAGAAAGTAACTTTGATCAAAACTACAATGTGTTATTAGATCAGTGTGAAGATGACATTCACAGAGCAATGTTCCTGGTGATATTGTCCACTGTACTATAAAAGTAGATAACAATTGAACATAACCAGTAGAATAAATTGATATGCTTTTCAAACTTAGTATTCATTGAATTATTCATTGAATTCTCATTCTTCTTTACACTTCAGCTCTGCCATAAAGTTCAGGGACATTTTTTCACAAGCTCCTAACAAGTTAGTCTGGATCCGTAATTACTGAGACCAAATTGAGTCAAAATGCCAAGTGGGATTACTCCTTCTCAAAGCCTGGAGTCCCACAGAATGAATAAGTACATAAAGCATTGTGTGCATCCCCAGATACAGAACAGTCCAGTTACTGACCATGATGGGAGACTCAACATGTGCAATCATTTTCTAGTTCTGCTACAGATTATCTAAAAGAATAAGCTACAAATAATCTCTTGAATCTGTTTAAATTCAGGGATGGCATTGCAATACCCTAAAAACTTCTAGGGGTGCCTAGTGCTGGCACAGTACTACAAGAGAACTGTAAGTGTGTATTACTTGTTGTTATTTGTATTAGGTAAATATGGCTCAACTCAGCTTTACAAAGCAGGAAACAAGTCATGGAGAGTTGAAATGATGGAGTTGGGACAGTGTAGCCAGTCTGCTTTTTGTGAGAGATGCTCTTAAGCAGTGGCAGCAAAGTAAAGTACTAATATCCTGTGACTTTGCTCCTTATGATCTACTATCCACCTCTGCAATTTTTTTCTGACTTTTTTCCCCCTTCATTTCTTCAGGTGAGTGCCAAAAAGAAACGTAGAACTTCAGTTTTCCTACCAAAATAATATAATTTTTTTTCAGAGTAAAAAATACGCAGAGCTTTTAGAAAACACGGCAGAAGTGTTGGGATCTATAAACAGGAGAAGATATTGAACGGTATTTTTACATTATAACATATCACCCAAACAAATGGATAGTATGGCTTGAGGAACAAGTATATAAACGAAGTTTTGTTAAAAGGGCTTATTTTGGTCTGTATGTGACAGCTGTCGTCACCATGATGTAAACACTTCACAATCCATTTAAATTTTTTTGAAATTGTATTATTTCATGATCAGCTATGATTTATTTAGTTTCTGTTGTACCCATCACTGAATTATCTGAGCACAAGCTCTGTACAAGACAAATGATAAAGTAGCAAAGGGCTACAGTAACTGAGCAGCCAACAGGATAAGTTGTATTGGCATATATTGGCTTTGCCAAGTCCTCTCAGAGTGCTTTCATTTATTTTCCTCTTTGGTTTAAAATGCAACACATTTTCATTACTTTTGATGATGCTGAGGACCTCTAAACTGCATCTGCTGAAGGCAACTGTACAGTTCTTTTTAGTGCTTATGATCAGAGACTTGCTTCATTGCTATGATGCATACATAGCTTCACCAGCAAGAGAAAGCCCCTGGCTAAGATAAAATAAAATAATACAATTATCTTAATGTGAATTAACCTTCGGAAATAGAAATCTCTTTTGTTTTTAAAAAGCCCAAAGAAATAAATCTAGCATCTTGTACTCTTAGAAAGATTCCTTTGGAAATATCTTTGTTAATACATTCTACACATGGCTGCAGGTGGGAAAAGACACTAAAGCAATTTTCATATTGATAAGAGAGGTTGTCGACTATAGGGCATAACAACAGCTGAAATAGGTGTTCTGAACATATTTTGAAAACATAATACATAGAATGCATCTGCTGTCAAGCAATATGGATGTTTTATAGCACACAAAGCTCTTCAGGGAAGATGTTAAATAAGATTGAAATGTTACAAGAATCCTGAGGATTTGTTTTCTGTGCTAGACAGAATTTTGTAACAATAGACTGTAAAGAAAACAATGTTTTGGAACTCAATGTATTAAATACTGCCTTGATTATGCATGAAAGCAACCAGAACACACATCAATATGATTTTCTAATTTAATTTATAGCTAGTAGAAAAATAACTAATTTAACCTAACAAAAATGTTTTTAATACTTTATTCTAAAGACAAAATATGATTTATGTCCCAGAGAAAATTCCTGAGATTAAAAAATGCATTCTGAGGGTCTGGTTTTGCCATTCATGTGTTACTTCTTTTGAGCAAAGTGATTAGCTCTTATTCAGGGTCTCCTTGTTCCTGTTAAGAAGGGAAACTGCTACAATGACATAAAGGGTTTCTTGAACACAAACCTCATTGTTCTTCCAAAAAGAAGTGGTATAAAGTACATAATGAGTATCTAGTGGGGACTAGTTCTTTTGCCCTGTGGTCCAAGGGTTGTTTGGTTTGGTTTAGTTTGGTTTGGTTTCATCTCCACACAGCATCAAACCTTGCATTTAACTCATCTCCTTTAGTTTTTGATCAACCTCGTCTGTGTTTGTAGTAACAACTTCAAATTCTTCCACTAACTTCCTCCAGAAGTATGGCAATACTACAGTCAGATTTATCCTGAATGGCTGCTCCCCTCCATGAAATTCAGGTCTGAGCCCTCAAAACGGTATCTGATGTAGTCATATATAGGTTCTTTTGCTGAACAAATGATTATGTTCTGAAAATAAAAGATCTGAATCAGGAGGAGATGTTGACTGTGACAGCCAGCATTTATGCACAAGCACACTGTTCCATTTCCCTTTTCTGCATAGCATTTTAAAAATCACTATTTCAAAGAAGAGATACCCCCAGCTTGACCAGCAGGTACAGATGGAGATGAAAGAACTTTTCATTCCCTTTTGCTCAGGTTCTCATAGCATGTTCATTAATGTTGTCACTGCTTGTCTGTACTCATCAAATCGACTTCTGTGTTTTCACTCTTACAGATCCAATCCACTAGCCGCTGAAGTCAGTGGAAAGCCACCACTGGAATGCTTTTAGTGGAGCCTTGAGTGATATGAATGGCCATCCCACAGCCTATTTGTACAGTGGTTAATTTTAAAGTCAACTGTCAGAATAAATCCTGCTTTTACATCTCAGTGTAAGTTTCTGTACTGCATCTGTGTCTAATATTCTCAAAGAAGTGCTCAGGAATTGATAAAATAATGGAGTCATGATTATGCAAAAATATCTGCTACACGTTACTTTGGTTGCCACAAGTGACCTGTGCAATTACTGGTTCTGCCATACATCATGTTTCTACAAAATGGCCATCCTTCAACATTCGACTTGCAAACAGTACATGGTTAAGGTATTTAGGATAAATTACTTTTGGTTCAGGACCAAGGGGGAATAGAGATAGCTTTAAATCAATATGGGGAAGCTTAATCAGAAGACTCTCAAACCATTGCAAAACAAATGCAGTCTGAAAGCCCAGATTCACTCCTTTGGCTGTTTCAGACTGCTGGAGTGATGCGACTGAGCTGTCCTGAAGTCTCTTCATCATTCTGGATGTCACTTAGTTGCCATATGTTATCTGCTTGAATTCCGCAGTCACTCTGCACTTCACCATTCATTCAAGTTAGAACTGTAACAAGATGCCAGCTGAGTGAATCATTTGGAGACAAGTGCATGTTATTCTTTATTCAGCTGCTGCCCGCCTGGTCATGCATTCAAATGGCCAGATCTAAAGTGACAGAACCTTGTATTCCTCATTACAGCACTGCATTAGCCAAGTGTAGGGAACAGGGAGGGGATACTCATGGTATTACCAGGGGAGCAAGGGAGGAAAAAGTGCTCTTGATCTTCAAAACAGTTAGATCTCTCCACACAGTGATACTTGGAATGAAGTGGATGGCATCACTGTAATATGTCATACATAAAATTCTTGATGGTGTTAATGAGCTGGTTCTGAGTCTTTGTCAAAACATACCTTATGGACAACTTAAGTGGTGTTTGAGGCACCAGACTTCACTTTTGATAAAATCTGTTTGAACTTCTTGAGGTAATGAAGCTAGTGAAGCTTCCCTGAGGCTACTACTCCTTTGCCCCTAACATGTATTTATTTACTGCTTCATTTATGGCAGGCTTAGATAACAAATTCTCAGAAATGGCCTTTAAAAAATACTTTGCCTGCAAAGTTTTTATAGACTAGAGAGAAAAAAAACCCTAAAGTGTTACATACTAATTGCAAAGAAATATGAAAGCTCTCTCCATTCCTGCACTATCTCACTTTGTTACTGTTAAAGAAAATGTTTTACCCCATTACTTGTTATAGCTAAGATATTTCCATTTATTGCTTCCTTTAAATACTTGAACACTGAATACATGACCCAAAATGAAATAAGTGCCTATAGTGAAGTTAAGGAGTATTGATGAATCAGATCATTACAACTTCACAGCCTGAAGAGAGGGTGGTCATGATCCCCAGCAGATGTCAGAGAGGTCCTGAAACTTCTTAAGAGCTGAGTTGCTGCAGGGAGGGGCTTGATGGAAGAACTGCAACCACAGGGAGGTCTGCAGGACTGCTCTCCATACACACAGCATGCTGCAATGAATTTTGGACCTCCATAAATACACACATCATTTCAGGCATGTAAGAAGCTGATTTACTCAAGCTGCAGGGCCATCAACAAATTGATAGAGGGATCTAATACTGAACTCAACAGACACTCCATCAACATCCATGGAACCACAACCAGCGATCCCCCAAAATCCATGCTCTGCTGCCCCAGGTGAGGCTGCAGGCACTGACCCTCATGAGCACACAGCTAAGTGGCTTATGCCTGAGCCTCCTTGGGGACACAAACCAGGCCAGTCCCAGGAAGCTCTGGCAGGTGGGTACCTTGCAGCACACCCTGTGCTTTTATGAAAGGATTTGGCTCCCTACAGGAACCAGCAAAGACTGGCATTGATCACCAGGTAAAGATCTGTTGCATACAGGCTTAAAAGCGCTCTAGAGCAGTCTTCAGCTTGTGTTTCTGCTGGAAAGGTGCGTGTCTGTCATGAGGCAACTGCCTGCCTGTATGGTTCTCCTGACGCTAAAAGTGCTCACTGAGCTGGCCCTGAGAAGAGCTTCAGGACAAGGAACAGAGAAGGTGTCACTTTGCACACTGGGCTCCCCAGTGAGGATCAAGACTTGGACACTTCGAGTAGGGATTTAATCCATCATGCCAGGAGTTCTGGGGCACAGAGGGTGGCTGGTCCAGCCAGACAGCCTGGCCTCACCCTCAGCTCAGGGCGCTTTGGGCTCTGTGCTGGCCTAAGGTGACAGTGGGGCTGGTCAGCCTGGAGAAGGAGAGACTCAGGTGTGACCTTATCGCTCTCTACAGCCACCTGAAAGGAGGGTGAAACCAGGTGGGCGTCAGGCTCTTCTCCCAGGTAAAAAGTGACAGGACTTACTATGCTGCACCCACTAAGGGGGAAGTTGAGATTGGACATTAAGAAGAATTTCTTCACAGAAAAGTCTTCAGACATTGGCGTGGACTGACCGGGAGCTAGTGGGGTCTCATCCCTAGAGGTGTTTAAGACTGGACACAGCACTCGGTGCCGTGGTCCGGGTGTCACGGTGGGGATGGTCACAGGGGGGACTGTATGATCTCAGAGGTCCTTCCAGCCGGCCTGCCGGTGCGGTTCCGTGCCGGGGCCGGCGGTCCGGGGCGCCGCGGGGGCGGCGCGGGGCGGAGGGCGCTGCGCAGCCGGTGCAGTGCGGCGGGCGGGCCCCGGCGGTCCGCGGCCATTCCACACGGCGGCACCGGCCTCGCACCGCGGCACCGCGGGAGCCGCCGCAGCCCCGCCATGGCCAAGGAGGGAGCGCAGCGAGCCGAGGAGACGGAGCAGATGATCGAGAAGGAGGGCGGCAGGGAGGCGGCCGAGGGCGGCGCGGGCGGCAGCCTGCGCTCCGGGGACGCCAAGGAGATGCGAGCCGTGGTGCTGTCCGCCTTCGGGGGGCTCAACAAGCTCCGCGTGTCCAAGAAAGCCATGCCGGAGCCGCAGGAGGGCGAGCTGAAGATCCGCGTCAAAGCCTGGTCCAGTATCGCCCCTCGCCCTCTCCCTTCCCCGCGGGCCGGGCGGGGTGCGGGTCCGGCGTGCGCTAGCAGCCGCGCATCCCTGCGCTCGGAGCGTGCCGGGCAGCGCACAGCCCGGCTCTTGCCAGCTTCCCTCACCTGTGGCTTCCCCGCGGGGCAGCCCCGCTGCCGGCAGCCGCCCCGTCCCGTCCCGTCCCTTGCCTTGCCTTGCCTTGTCTTGCCTTGCCTTGCCTTGCCTTCCCTTCCCTTCCCTTCACTTCCCTTCCCTTGCCTTGCCTTCCCTCGCCTCGCCTTGGCTCGCCTCGCCTCGCCTTGCCTTGCCTCGCCTTGCCTTGCCGCGGGGCAGCGCTGAGCTCCGGGCAGCCCCGCTCCGGCCGGCCGGCGGGGTGCGGGTGCGCTCGGCAGCGGATGCGAAGGGAAGGAAATTGTCCGTGGTTTTTCACGGTACCGGCTGGGAGAAGTGGGGAGGGAAACCTGGCCAGCTGCGTTCGGGGTTTGGGTTTCTCTGAGCAATGTGGATGCCAGGTTGTGCGTGTTGCTCAGCACCTGTCTCTTTCCCTTCTGACACTGGCTGTTTGTCTCCTGCGAATCACTTACTTAAGTCAGCAACCTTTTGCACCGCAGCTACTGTGGCAGCGTGGCCAGAGCTCGGGATAACTTCCCAGTGTTAGTCCCTGTGTCCAGGTGACAAGTGGCTACGGTCTGGTGGCATCCTGAAACGAGCTTTCCTAGATGTCTTTCTTTTTTTTTTTTGTTTTTGTTTTTGTTTTTGTATTCCCAGACAATCGGAGCAGACTGTTCTTCCTAGATTGCTGGTTCTTAGTGCACATTTTCCTTCATGAAAATAGCATTAATTTTTTTTTTGAGTGGCAGAAGCCACATTAGGATCTTACTACACAACTTGATGTTTACCAAAGACTGAATTAATTTTGCCTAGGCAGGGATTTATCTTCTGTTGTCCTTTTCTGCTATGTGAAAACATGGTGCTTCTTGAAGATAAATTCCAAGGTGAAGGCCAAGTTGTTTACTTCAGATGTAACTTGTGTTAAAAATGTTACTGGTATGGGGCAGTGAGCTTGTTTTGAATCATGTATCTGTGGATCTGCTTCAGATCTTGGAGTATCCTGGTAGGTTAATGTAGCTGAGTGTCTTGATCTGTTCAGATGCTGTGCTCTTCATCCTGTTTTTAATGAGGCTCATAAAGTTTGTGACCCATGTGAGTATTCCCCCCACCAAGGTGTTGCCTATGAAAAATAGTGATATCCATCAATCTGAATGAGGACTAATAAATAATGGGCTGGGATTTTTTGCCTTCAGGTTTGGTATTGGTTTTGGGGTTTTTTTTCTCTCTACTAGTCACAATGGGAAATGCAAGAAATTCTGTGCTAAGTGACTAGAACTAAAGGCGGCATAGTAGCTGTTGGGCAGCTCATTTTGCTATCAAGCAGGGCTGTATTTTCATTTGAGAACAGTCTGTCTTGTTTCCTGAGTGATTTTTTTTCAGCCATTGGGTTAACAAAAGTTAACATGCAAAACTAAAAATGTTATTAGCACATGGACATATTCACCTGAATGTGTCAGGGGTTTACATCATTTTCCAGTACCTGTATGAATTCCACTTTCATCCAAGCAGTAGCTGTGTATGTATCACAAATAGCAAGCTATCTGCACAAGAACACTTGGCTGTAAAACAGAGCTGTGCAGCTCCAGCTGCAGCTGCTCTCCAGGGCTGCAGGATCCGTGGAGCTGTGTGAGTTGCACGCGTGCTGTTCGACATCAGCAGAGCCTCTCAGCTGCTCCACAGTTAACTGCCAGCTTGCACAATGCCCCGTGTGTTTTGGGAGCTTCCCTTCATGCCGGAGGAGCCTGCAGGCTGGATAGCATCTGCTTGTCATTCCTGACTGGAAATGGCCATAGGGCTGACATGTGACCAGGTCACCAAAGTGTGCTTCCAGGCAAGGCAGAATCAATTTGCTGATCTGTTTGACCTGAGCCTGTAAATGCAGAAGATCAATTGGGATGATGATGGACTTGGGAGACCAAGTGAGAGAGGTGTTGGCTTTGCCCAGGGCAGCATGCACATGTTGATGCAGGCAGTGCTGAACACACCCAAGATGGGTTGCTCCAGTCATCAATACCTCTTACAAATCATGTTTTCAATTGAATCAGTTTTGTACTTGACTGTCACTAGAGATGATTATTATTTTCCTCAACAAATTGATGGAGAAAAATAATCTTTATTTTAAGAAGGATGTGCACATGCTTGATAAATAGTATACAGCAGCAGAAGTGCAAGTTCTGTGTGGTCTCTGAATTCCCTGGGGATAAAACCAGCTGAATTATATGTCTAGACCCATTAAGTTGTATGTATACACTTAATAGTATGGTACTAGAAATGGAGGAGATGGAGGATATGTTGCTATTAGCACTCAGCCAGATGAATAATTCTTTTGAAGGTCTGGAATATCAATGATCCAATTGAAAATGTGTCAGCTGAGATGAGTCATGTGTTAGCCTCATTCAGTGACTAAGAAATGGAACAGCCATCGATGTCCAAGCTGACTCACAGCTTCTGCATATTTTCTGAAATAATTTTTGATTGATAATGATGAAGCAGTTGAAAATCCTGTATTTGTTTTTATTGTAATTTGCAGGCAGCAGAACGTTGGGGTACATGCAGTTTAAAAGATGAGACAAGTAGCTAGAATGAACGGAAGCCGTACTTCAGATAGGTTGGGTGAATAAGCAATGGTGTCCTCTAATTACCTCCCTCTATTGCTCTTTTCTCTCTTATAATTATTTCTTCCTTGTGCTGCTGTACATGTGCGTCATGAGGAATGAGGCAGAAGTGACCCTTTTGACTCTGTGACGGTGACATAACAGCACGTTAAAAAAAAACTGGAGCAGATAAAAGAAATCCCAAGTATAACAGAGTAGCAGACAGAGAATCAGTGTTGCTCCTAAAGGCAGTTTTGTTCATATAGTGTTGGTGTTTCTGGATAAAAAGCATGAGACCTGACAGTTTAAACCTTTGCTTACCTAAAGTTCAGGAGTCACTTTCTCTGGCTGCACACCAGAATAGGCTATGCTGGTTTGCACTGGTACAAGAAATAAATCATGCTTAGTCTCTAAAATCACCACTCTTCATGAGACATGTTTTCTTGTGATATTCTGCACAGCCATACATTTCCTGAGTCTGCTGTTGTTTGAATCACAGTGAAAGACCTGGGTGTTTGGGATGTAGTTACAAGACTAGCCATCCATCTTTAGGCCCTCCAGGTTTTTCTAATTTAAAAAAATAAATGTGGCTCAGTTGACCAATACAACATAATCATGCTTTCAGATTTACTGGTGTTCAAATTTCTCAGGTAAAAGAAAACTTCTGTCCTTCCTTGAATGTGGAAAAGAATAGGAATGAATACATGTATGTGAGTACCAGGGATGTGACAACATGTAGGAATATATGAGATGAAAGATTAAGTGAATGAAGAAGAAACTCTCTGTGAAGTGCCTAGAAACTTTTAGAAACGGTCCATGTTTCAACTAGTTACTAAAATTATAAGAACATGTGACTTGAGTATTCTGTATCTTGTATAGTGTTTTTTCTCTCCTTATCACACCTGTTCTAGTGTGAAGTCTTCTAAGTTCACTGTAATAGAGATGAACTCTCAATATAATTTTGCTGCCCTTCATTGGGGATAAAACAGATGAAAAAGAAATGGAACTAGGACAGAACAGAGCTGCCAATATTATGTCATTAGATGCAGAACTGAACATATGCCTTTTCAAAAGCTGTTTGACAAGTTATTTCATAAGAAAGAATCTATTTGTGCTCATGTGTCATTAGCAAAGACCTATGGCCTTTGCATATCCACCTGTCTCCTCCTTGCCTGCTTGCTATGGCATCACAGTGTGTGTTCTGCCCAGGTTCCTGCATCTCACTCCTGCCTCCAGCTGCCTTTTCTTACAGGAATGTAGGGAAAAGTTAACTTCTTGTAAAATACTGGCAATGTGGAAAGATGTATTCAAAAGGCTGTTTCTGATGTTAATGTACACAGACAGTGGTTGCCACCATCAGGGCTGTAGGGTTTCTGGGTTTGTGGTGTGTTTTGGGGTTTTTTGTCTGTTTGTTTGTACCTCTCCCCCAAACACTGACTTCCTTGGAGCATTTTGCTATTTGGAATTTCTCTTTCATTGTGGCATTACAGTGGCAATGTAGGAGGTGGTCTTAGCCACTGGATAAGAAGTGATCTTTCCAAAATATTTTCAAACTTTCCAACTTAACTGTGAGAAAACCCCTCCTAACCTTCTGTATGGTTGATATTATAATATTTGTGTATGAGCATGGTGAAAGTTGTGGGTTCAGGTTGCTCTTAAACACTCTGCACAATTATGAATGCTTACATTTGGTGGGATCTCCTTCCCCCTCCCCAGTGACCTACATCCCATGAATGCTGTGTTGTCTCAATGCTAGGGCTGTGTGTCTACTCTGTCTTCTGATTTGTTGGGTCTGTTCAGTCTGTCTGTGTCTTGATTAGAATCTGACTAAGGCTCCATATAATAAATCCTGTGCATATCAGTAATGTGATGTATCCAAGCAGTTGCTGGTATCACATGTGTGGGTAGGACTGGCTGTGTGTTTGGCTAACCATAAAAACAGGGGAAACCAGGCTGTGGTTTGGAGCAATGGATTAGTGCTGAAGTGTATTTTAGCTAGTTAGGAGTTTTAAAGTTTTAACTATGGCATTAAGGCCATTAATCAATATATGTATAAAGTAGATAAGTGGTGCCTTTTTTTTCCCTTTGTGGCTGCCTAGAAAACCACAAAATTTTCCTTAATAAAACTGGATAGCGTACAAAAGACAATGCAAAGGTGCTTTAGCATTGTTGCAAAGCTGACACTATGGGGAAAGACCTGTATTTTTTTCTGAGCAGCAAACCTGAGGACTTCAAGGACCTAAATAACCTTTGTAAAAATGTACAAACGTGATCCAGGAAGGAACAGTTTTAAAACAAGAGCCTATCTGGTACTTAATAAGTTCATGTCAAAGTTTGGACTCCTGCCTGAGACAAACACAAGATGCATTCCTGGAGTCACATCAAAGGTTAGGACAGTTAGATCATGTAGCTTGGAGCCCAAAATATCTATAATGTGTGAGGCTTGGTGCTTTCTTCCTAAATTGATCTGGGTTTACTTGCCATCTAGTAATGCATTCGTAGAAATTACAATGTTATTGAATTTTTCAATGGCCTGTGTGACTGCTAAGCAGCCTGGTAAGCTCAGGGCTGCTGGCAGCTGTGGTTGCCTGGCATGTGCACCTCTGCCCAAGGCAGAGCATCCCAAGAGTGGGAGTGTCTGCTGGCTCCCTTTTACCCTGCAGAGCCCAGCTTTTAAGCGCTGCCCTGGAGTTTTCTGGCTGTCCAGAAACTTCTGACTTGGGTCAAGTTTTCCTCCTCTGTTTTCATCTGTGGTAATAGTCTTGATTTTCTTTTTTCCTGTGTTTTACAGTGGTCTGAACTTTATTGATTTGATGGTGCGACAGGGGAATATCGACAACCCTCCTAAGACGCCACTTGTTCCTGGGTTTGAATGTTCTGGAATTGTAGAAGCTCTTGGAGACAGCGTGAAAGGATTTGAGGTAATATTTTTTTATTTTCGAAGTGTGAGTTATACATCTCATGTAAATAATCACCAGTTCCTAATTCCTTCTGCTCTGCCAGTGACAGCAGCCTTCACCACCCTGTTGAGATTTAAAAGGTCAGTTTTTCCTTGCTGCTTCCCAAGTATGAGAATGACCTCTTGAATTAGTTTCTGAATCCACCACTGTCATCTCCTTCAAGTGCTTGCCGAAAAGTCTCTTGTGCCAGATGCACATCCTGATGGCTAAATAGGAGCTGGAAAGCATGACTGATGTCCTTTAATAAAATGAAAGAAATTAAGTTAACTTGTTAAGTTTCTTTTCTTGGCCATGTTTGCTGTCATCACTGCTCTTTTCCTCAAAGCCCAGGTGCTGCTGATTCTAGTTCCAGCTTTTGATCTTGAGTTAACGAGAGCCCTGTTTACAGTAAGCTTTGCTTCTCATAACTCTGTGCATTCATGAGGTGCAGATGAAACTGGGACCCTGATTCTGGATGTAGAGCTTAGTCTGATTGCTCAGGAAAAGCATCTATTTCACCTAACAGAATGTAATAAATGACAATAGTTCATATATATAATAAAGCTTTCATAAGTGGTTATGGACTCTTTGGTATCTGTTATTGCACATAAACAGCATTTTGTCCTGCCTCCTATTCCATTATTGATATTAAATGTCTATATTCACTGCAGACTTGCATTTTATTGCCTAAGTAGGTTGAAAATTTTGGAAATAAATCCAGAGTTAATGTATATCAATCCCATATTAGTTATTTGCAGAGTCAGTCATGTCAAAAAGTAATCAAATTTTCTGAATTCTTATTATATCTGGATCTTAAGAAGATATAAATAAATATAAATATTTTTATTTAAAGATAACATTTTTCTCTTCTCAAAAAGCTAGAATTTGTCAGTTGAATGAAGATAATGGCAGTTTTGTTTCAGCTAGGATTTCAGTGATGAAATCTTCTTAGGGCATTTCTCTCAGTTCCCTTCCTGCCCCATCTCTGCCTTGAAACAAGTCCTAATCTTTCAATATATTCTGTTACAAACAGTAACTGAATGATAATCTTGCAGTTTGGAAACCTTTGCTGCTTCAGTAGTTCTGCTCTAGTGTCTGTACTTCATAGCAGTGCTCCAAATCGAAGGATATTCTCTGAAAGCACTAGAGAAAGTCTCTGCTCTAGATCAGCTCTTTCATTTTTAAAGTTCTTGCTATTTTTAAAGGGCATCATGAGGCTACAGCATATGGTGCTTGTTTGAATAACACTGCACCTGACTGAATGTACTGTGTCTCTTTTTAAAGTGATGTCTTTGTTCTGACTAGAGCACATTTGTGCACTGGTGTGCTCCCTGTAATTGAAACAAGCCATAGTATTTAATTTTTTGCATATAATCTGCATAGCCATGGCGGTGTTTGAGTGATCTAGAAAAGGGTCCACACTCAGAGTGTGCATGGATATGAGTCCATCAGCAGGAGAATGGGCCATGAGGATGAGGGGAGAACATTCTGCTGGTTTCTGTATGGAATTCTTGCACAGAACAGGAGCACACCAGATGCTTGGTGTCTCCTTGACGTATGTTGTTACCTCTGTCCACAGCAGTGGCAAAGATTGCACCCTGTATCTTCTGACCTTCTTTCCCTGTGTACACCTCTTCCAGTTCAAGCCCTCTTAAAATAGGTGTAATGCCTGTTCCTGCTCCCATTGAAATAAAAAGCTGATTTCTGATGAGCACAGCTGTATCAGGCCTGATATCTCTCCAGTTTTGGGATGATTCTCAGGAAGTGAGGTCTGATCTGACTAGGCTCTGAATAGTGTCTGTGGTAAAAAGTGGTACCTATTCTTACCAAGAAATCCCTTGGGAATCACCAAGAGGGACTTCTCTGCATTCTTTTTGGTAATGATTTCTGATTTATGGCAAGGATATAGGGCATATTAACATCTGCACTAATTAATCCTAGCAGACTTTCTATTTTAGATGCTTCTCTAAGAGCAAAAGGGAACCACAGAGTGATTTCCAGTGAGGCATTGTTAATTTGAATGTTTTTCAAAAGGGGGAGGCATTTCAGTGAAATTGGAATGACAGCTCTGTTTCAGCATTCTCATTCTAAAAGAGACAAACCCTTCAGAACTGTCAGCAGCACCTTAGCTTTGAGCAAACCTGCAATATCCCAAAGCCAAAGTGATGACAGGCACTCAGGAGACCAAAATGTGCTTGTGCTGTAAGCATTTGCCTGAAGGCAAAAGTGTTGTGCTTTACTCCATACCTGGAGTGTTTCTAAAGCATTAGAGGCTATTAGTAGAAGGTAAGAGAGTACCAGGCAGATAAGCAGAGTTATTTTCGAGGGACAGCTGCTGTTAGTTTCAGTTAAAACAGGAAGGCTTGGAGTTTGATACTATTCCTGTCTTACACTGTGGCTCCATTGAAGAGCTCCTTTAATGGTTAGGGGTGTTGTTTTTGTTGGTTTATTCTAGAAGGGCAAAGAGTCTAAGGCAAGGTAAAAGATGCCATGGGGTTGCTGATGACAAGCAATTACTGAGAGTTTTTCAGAGTTGTGCCTGTGAAGGTTTTAATATATCTACCCAGGCCAGACATTTGCTCAGTGTGGCTCTCCCTCATAGCCCCAGCAGCCCAGTTTCTGCTTTAAGGCAAAAGTGCTTTCCAAGGCTGGTTGTGCCCTGTTGTTACTCTAGTCTCTCTGAGAAGAGTCAGTATCTCTGATTTAAAAACTTGAAGCTGCAACGAAGGCAGCTTATACAAACATTTGAGTTTGATGTGCCTTGACCTCCAGAAGGGTCAAGGAGCAGCCAACTATATCTAATATTTACAGAAAGCCTTTATTTTTCCATAGTGAATTACTCTTTCACTACCATATATTTTCAGAAGAAACTGAGTAGAGAAATGTTGCATTGAAAGATAATATTTCATTGCTCCTTTAAATCCTGTCAAATTCACTTTTGCAGATTTAACAGTGCGTTAAAATCCAGAGGTATATTTTTGATGTTTAAGGTGTCTTATTTGAAGCCATAGAATTGAATTCTGCTCTCACACATGCCCGTGGAGATTACAATCATGGATATGTCTTTGTAGAATCAGTTAATAAGATCATAAAAATGGAGCGTGGATACAGATGGTTCTATCTTCTGAGTGAGAGCTTTTGGAACCCTTTCATGTGCTCCACCTCCCCTTCTCCATCCACAGAGAGGAAAAGTAGCTCTGAATTAGTGTGTGGACTGAGAAAGCAAAGTGAAAATTATCCTAGGTATAATTTTCTTTATTCCATGCTTCTCATCAATATAATTATAACCTTTTTCCCTCATTTCTTTCTCTTCAAGCAAAATTCCTGGTTATTAGTGAGAATGCTGTTTTCATTGTTTACATATGTAGTTTGGGAGCTCTCCTAGCAAAAGATGATCTGTATTAGTGATAAGAGAAGACTGCTCTATCAGAGAAGAATATGGCAAGAAAAAGAAAAAACTTTAACTTCTGGCTTTAACTTCTTTTGGTTATTTTTTTTGCGTTTAAAATGGTAAAAGCCCAAAGCTGAGCAGCTTTACTGCTATTTTCCAAAGGCATGTGGAACACCATATTCCTCACAGTCAGCCAGTGATCCACACCTTGAACAGGAGACTTGCAGCTCTTACAGGTTGCTCTCCACAGTCTCAATGGCAGATCCTCAATGTTGTTTTCTTCCTTGTTTGCAGATTGGAGACAGAGTCATGGCTTTTGTAAACTACAATGCCTGGGCTGAAGTAGTGTGCACCCCAGTAGAATTTGTCTACAAGATCCCAGATGACATGAGTTTTTCTGAAGCTGCTGCGTTTCCCATGAACTTTGTAACTGCCTACATGATGCTGTTTGAGGTTGCTAACCTGAGAGAAGGCATGTCTGTGCTGGTTCACTCGGCAGGAGGTGGGGTGGTAAGTTGGAACTGTTCTTGCTTTCCTGTCACTGAGTAACTAAAGGAGTCTGATGTGTCTTGATTCCCAAAATAAACCAGAACCTGCAGTGTGATTTGATATCCCTGTGTGTGAGGGATTGCACTGGGAGGAACTGCATCTGTTTTCCTATCAAAATGCTGATGTGAATGGTTGGCAGGAGCTCTTGGTGAAATAAAAATGTTGTAACAATAAACCCTACTGAAAACCCCACAAAAAAAGCCCTCATTGGTTGTCAGCAGATCAAGAATCAAATGTTGTCCCAAATGCTTCATTCCTGAACTTACACTTTTTGTACTTCTATGCCAGAGAAGGGTGTAGTGGAAGGAATAAATAAGCTCCCTGCACAAGGTATCTGTAGGTAACGATAATCCTCCTTGTAGTTCATGTCCCTCTTGGAACACTCCTGCATATGTGTGTGAATATGTGTGGTGTTTTCACTGGGAAAGATTTCTTTTTTCCCTTTTGCTGTAGAGGGACTGAAAGCAGTGAAAAGTTCTCATGTGAACCCTGAGGAAAAGGTACAAATGCTCAGTTTTATCCAGTGGTGACTGCTGTTTGGTATAGTTTGGATCATTCCTGAGGAGGCATTAGTGTGGCATGGGCAAAGGATGAATTTGTGGGAATACCAGGCCACACAGTGAAATAAAGAGTTGGCAGTTTGTGTTAACAGTTCCTTCAAGTATCTTTTAGGAGAATCTCTCTCCTTTGGAAAATATTAAACTTTTGTGGAAAATATTAAGATATTCTCAGGGGAATTTGTTTACATTTGAAATTATGCAGTCCTTTTTCATAGGATAGATTTTGTGAGCTGAGACCATTAGCAGATACCAGCCTTTGAAACCAGAGTACTTCTTCTGTGTTCTTGTTATGCCTTACGCTAAATTAATATTCTGTTTTCTGCTGTAGTCTGGTGTGCAGCCCCAAACACACCGTTCTTAATTCTGTGCCCTTAGACCTTCCTTCAGGTTCTCATATAAATGAAGGCTGTAATCAAAGGAATAAATTCATGAGTTCCCTGTACAAGGTATTTTTAGCCAACAATAATCCTACTGGCAGTAAAGGGTCCTGTTGGAATACTCGTGTAAATGAACGGAATTTATAATCTTATTATGCTTTGGCACAGTGCAACCCAGAGTGCTATGGCTGACTATTGTTCTGTAGTGTTAAATCTCTTCGTGTGGAATCCAGGGCTATTGGAGCAACATGAGGCCACACATTCAGGGGAATATTCGACAGGAATCAAAGTCTCAGCTGTAGCTCCAAGGCCATTTGCCCACCTGGCACTGTACAGACCCTGTGTAGGCTGAGCATATCCAGAACTAGCCCCAGAGGAATCCCTGAATGTACCTGTGCCTCTAGAGAAAATTAACTCAGTCTCCTTTTCAAGATTTCTGTGTTTCTTTCTCTTTCTGACCTTGCCTCTGTTATTTCTTCCTTCTCTTCCTGATGCTCTGCTAATCTGCTAATTGATGCTCTGCTAATGTTAGTTCTCACAGTCTGCTCTAGTGCCCAGCCTCTCTGCTGGGCTGTTCCTGGAAGGAGCTGCTGGCTTCCTCTCTCATCCCAGCTACTCAATGGGCAGCTTTTGGCTGCTCTACTGCTGTGGCTGCTCACAACCTTCTCTGGGAGAAGCTAAAGGAAGGATGGATCCTGCTTGGCTGCCAGGAGAACGAGGAGAAATCAGATCCATCACTTACTAAGTAGTTAAATAAAACAGTTTCCAAGGGAAAGAGCAGACATGCAGGGAGAGCAGCCAGTAAGTGCTGAAGGGCTGTAGGATGCAGGGGATCTGTAGGTAAGAGGAGACAGGGCTGGGCACCCTGCAAGCCAGGATGCTGATCAGTGTCCCAGGGCAGAGGGCTTCACACAGCCCCTTGTTCCTTGTAAGGGAAGAGCATAGCAAGAATTGGAGAGAGTTCTCCCATTGCTTGGTAGGTTTTACAGGCAAAATATCAGGCTGGAGATTCATGGATTTTTTTCCTTCTGCTAGGCAGACATAAAGACTTCAGAGGGGTCTGTGTTACTCTAATATTATGTCTGTTAATCGTTTGAAAAACCTGACAGCTTCAATCGAACAAATCATTCTCACAAAGATCTTTGTTAATGAACAGAAAACTGGCACTGAAGCTGCTGTAGGAAGAGCTATTATTTGTGCTGTTGCTTTAATAGATAGAATGCCCTTCCCCACTTTCAGCAAGTGGGAAATCTGTCCAGTTAGTTTCTAAATGTCAGAGAAATTCCAGAACACTTTAATGAGACAATAGGCTCCCTGTGAGACTAGAAGTTTCTAATTGTCCCTTTCTCATTATGCAAGATCATTATTTTAGCTGCTTCAGGCAGTTTATGAAAAAGAACTTGTTGCTTCACAAATGTTTGTGAGGTTCTTTGTTCTGGCTGCTCAGCCTCCTTTAGGAGGATCCTGCAGTTTTTTTCAATAAATGAAGTCAGGGAAAATTCTCTAGGACCTTTACTCTTGTGTAAATAAAACCGAGATAACTCGGTTTATTTATGTGGCCTTCTTTTTGTTGATAGATATTTTTGGTAGTGAGGTAGCTACAGCAATTGTCTTCCCATCTGTGCTGGGAGTGTGATTGGTAGGGAGCAGAACCCTTTAATGTCTGACAGGATGCTTCAGATAAGTCAGTTTATTTATTCCAGAAGTTCCAGGGGACATCAGAAGATTAGGGAGAGAAAAAGCAAACGTACCAAGGTAACTTGTGTTGAAAAAAGCCTCACACACCTGTCTCTGTGTTCAAGACTTGAATCATGTTCCATATCTCAAGTGAGTACCTTCCCTGCCACCCACTCCCCAGACAGGTCAGGGCATCGTTTGTTCTTCATGGACTTCCTATTCTGAATATTTAGAGCACGAAGCTTTGGTAATTTACCAAGTTTTTGTGAACACCAGTCTCATCACTTAACCCCTCGGATTTAAGGCAGAATTATGAGCCAATTCTTTAGCATTTTGATCTTGCAGATGCTAAAAATAAGCTTTCTTCCATGCCAGGAGCATTGATTGCTCCTCCTGAAGCTGTTGTCTGACCTTCCCTTTCAGGCTCAGCAGCAGAGGAAGTGCAAGCAGAGTGAGTTACAGATGCAGTTCTCGTGTTTGAATTTGAAGGGTAAATCTGACTTGGCAACAGATTTAGGCCATCCTGGCAGGATCTGTTACTGCTTGGCAGGAACCCTCTATTTTATTGTGTCTCCCCTGCATACATTGCAAATATTTGAGGATGTGTTCCCAACTGAATCACTGAAGTGGTGATATTTTATCTGACAAAAGAACTGGCATTTCTTAGTAAATCCAGTCACCTGCTATCACAGACAGCATATAGGAACCGTTTCAAGAGAATGATCCAATTTCTCCTTGGAAAAATACCTACATGTTTATCCATTCAGGATCTCTCCACTCTGTCTTGCTCAGTGAGAAAACTTTCCAGACTTTATTCATGGCCAGTTAATGTATCTTTGTTCCTCTGCTGGTGTTGTCCATTAATTGAAGTTAGCTCCTCTTTCCTCTTGGGGCACTTCTTTCAGATCTTTTTGGTAGGATATGTATGTGTTTATGGCTGCAACAAGCTCAGCATGAAATCTCTCCTTGGCCTGTATTTTTCAGGCTGAAAGCAGGTTTGTTTGCTCAAACCCTGTTTTTGTAAGGTTAGGTGTCTGTTTCCTGGGCCATCCTCCAGGCAGGTTGTGCTCCAGGCAGATGTGGATGTGTTTCCTGGGCTCTGAGCTGGCTGGGAGCACAGCAGCAGTAAGATGGTACGAAAGCCAGATCCTGTTAAAATAGATCTCACAGCATTTCTGATCCTTTTAAATACTGTATGGGCAGACTGCTCCGTCTGCACTTAGCAGGGAGGAGCACATGAAACAGCACTCCTGCCTTTGAGTCACAACTCCTTGAATGTGAGTAATTAGAATTGACTCCTCTTGTGATGGTCCTGGCCAGCATGGATTAGTGCCATGGCATTAATCCAGCCCACTTTGCTGACACCTTTACCTGATACCAGGGCTGCACTTGCTATTTTCACATGAGCAGTTCATAGCTGCTCTGCGTTTGATGAAGTGCTTTCCTCTTGTTCCATCCCCAGCAGCCAAGGAAGGGGATAAATCAGCTCACACACTGTGTAACTACGTCTAGGCTGCTCTAAGTACCAAGCTGGTCAAGCCAGTGGAGGCTGAGCTGCTGGGAAATGCTTCTGAAGCAAGGGATGTGCTCCCTAGGCAGCCCTGGAGAGTCCTGGTGCCCTGGGTGAGCCTGTTTCCAGACACTGCCTCAGAGCATAATCTGTTCAGCAAACACAAAAGCCTGGCCAGCCACGCACAGAAAGCAATTTCCCTGACCAAAGCAAGCTGCAGCCTTTGAAGGCCTCTCTTTTTGCCTCTCTCAGCCCTGCTCTCTCCAGAGGACGTGTCCTGTCCCCCAGTCACCTGCAGAGCCAGGTCACAGGCAGTGCTCAGCTCTCCCCTGGCTGTTCTGCCTTTCCTGGTGGAGTTTGGATCCCCTGGGTGAGTCTCACTTGGGTACCCTGTCACAGCTCCACTGAACTGCACAGGATTTGTGCCAGATGGAGATTCAGCCCTGAGTTTCTGATACAGCTCAGCTGCAGAGTTTTGCAAAGGGGTAAGAAAAACACACCCTGCTAGCTGTAGCAGAAAATGTTTTGAGGGTGAGAGAGACCATTATCTCAGGGTCACTTTTCCCCTCCCTCCACTCCAAAATTCATTTGTGGTGCACTGAGTGTAGCAGATGCTGCCTTATGCTTGTCCAGTAATCACATTTTTAGTTTGTCCACTCTGCAATGTTCACCCTGTTTGGTTTCCAATTTCCTTTGCTGTAATTGGGAAAATGAGACCTTCAGGAGATGAAATGTTGTGTATCAGACTTCAGCTAACACCAGAGAAGAGTTTTCCTGATGCCACAAGATCAGTAGACGATCCCCCTTGCAGTTTTCTTGCTGTGTTTGAGTACTTCACACCACCTTCAGGTATGGCTATGAGGAATCAAAGCATTTTGGAATTTGGATTCTTCTCACGTTCCGTTCCAGACAAGTTTCTTGTGCAAGATTAAGTCTTAATGCTATTTTTAAAAATGCTGTAGCACCTTTGGGCTGCAGAAATAGCTCATAGAAATGGTAATTCTTTACTGATGTAGTATTGCAGGATGGTATCTTTTATGTGGTTTTACATGGTTACGTGGTTATTCTCTCCTGCTATCAGGCTGGCCTCAGTTTACATAACAGCAAAAGAGATGCTTTCTTCAAAGGATTCTGCCCCATACCTGCTGTAATTCAGTGTGCAGCTGGCATGTCAGGTTGGTGGCATCAGGTCAGACACTTTTGGAAAGCCACTCACTTGTACACCTTATTTATATTTCATCCAGCATTAAGTTTGTGTTAATGAGCTAATTAGATTAATTAGGTTAGTGAATTTTGTTCTATTCATGCTTTCTATATTGACTTTTAAATATCAATTACTTTTTTTCCTTGGAAATGGTTTAAATGCACAGAACAGTCTCTTTCATTTTTACTTCCTAGAAAACTACTTTTCCATTCTTTTACATGATTATCTCAGTATGAGAAGTTTCCAGTCCTGCAGGCTTACAGTTGGGTTTTAAAGCAATGGAATGTGAAGAAATCTCAGGGTTTGTTTCTGGATCTAAAACTACTGTAAGGATATAAATTTATATTAATTTCTGTAATAATCAGATGTGCAGATTAGATTCAACATATTGGTTTTAAAAATTGGCAGGATACCTTGAAAAGGAATCCATCAAGCAGACTGTGAAGCTGGAGAGACACATCCAGCATTAGCAGACATGCTTCATTCCACAAGCTATTAATTTTTTTAATCTAAGATATTTAATCCAAGCTATTAATTTCTTTGAGGATTCACCACATGATGTTCAGCCTCACTGAAAGTGTTCAAAAAATGTGTGGATGTGGCACTTGAGGATATGATTTAGTGATAAAAATGGTGGTGGTGCTGAGTTGCTGGCTGGACTTGATGGTCTTAGAGGTCTATTCCAGCCATAATGACTCTTTGATTCTGTGTATAAGTAGTATGTAAAATATATGAATATTTAAAGGAGATTAATTCCACTTTAAGGGAATATTTTGTAACCATGTCTATCCCTTCAGTAAATCACCTGATTTTTTTTATTTTTTCCCAATGACTGCTAAATTCCATTAAAGTTAAAATTAAATGTCCAAGTGATAATTATTTTTTGCCATTGGAACTTACTAGTTTTCCTAGGTTCAGAAAGCAAGAATCTGGTCAGTACTTATATGTAGAAATTGGCATGGTTTATGAAAAATTAGATGTGGGAGGAATATTTTTCAACCCATGCTTGTGTAATTTAGCATTCCTCTTGGAAGGTTTTAGAGTTCATACCCTATGTCTGATGGTTCCTTGCTTCCAAAGCCACCAAAGGCTGGTAGCAGAGTGGATGTGGTTTTGCCTGGGCAGGGAGGGGACAGAAAGCCCTCTTGTCCCTGTTTACCACCGAGCGGATTTTAGGATCCAAACAGCAGGACAAGGCTGGTGTGCCCATCCTGGGAGCATGCAGGGGCACAGAAGCCAGCATGGACACCTCACCTGCCCTGGGAGGAGGATGCTCCTCCTTGCAGCAGCCAAACCCTTTGTGGATGCTTCATGTGTGAACTCTGAGCTCTGGGGCTCACATAGCTGCCACTGAAATGTGTAACCTTCTAACCACTGGTGACTAATCCAGGGGCAGCTACATGATTTGAGGGATTAGATAGGAGATTTAAGAGTGACTTGCATAGCCACGGTGCTGGTTTGGAGCTTAGTTGAATTCCACAGAAATTAGGGAAATGGTTGAGTTCATAGGTTGAGTTCAGTTCTCCTGTTTTGGAGGGGGAAGCGTGAAAAGTCCAATATCAGTCTTTATTCCTACATTTTTGATACAGCTACTAAAAATACTTTGCACAGAAGTAAGAGTCAACTTCAAATTCAGATTTCAGAAAACTGTAGAAGAGTGTTTTGCAGAATTGCTTCACAATATTTTATCCAATTATAAAAGTACTGGTCATATGAGTCAGTTTTAGGCTTCAAATATCTACAGAAAGCTGAAAAGTATTCCCAGCTGATCTGGGATTTTAGATAAGCTTATCTCTGGGGGGAGGGAGAGGTGTGCTAACCAGTTTGAGTCAGGAGGAAAATAAGCTATTCACATCCTGATGTTTTTGTGCATTTCTCCTATTCATCTGACTGTCAGTTTGTTAAATGTTAATCGTCTTCTGTAGGATAAAAATCAACATGCTTTCTTCTTGAATATTTGACCTTTTAGACATTCAATGGTTTTGGTTCAGGATATATTCATTATCCCTCATCTTCCCAAGTTAGATTGAAAATGCAGAAAACTAATTAGGGAATAGATCAATAATGTCAGAATTGCATTCAACTACCATGCATTATAAAATACTGATTTATCTAAATCACTGTGGGTGTTGGGTTTCTGCAAGACACAGAAAGTGAGAAAAGAGGATTGGTTGTGAAAATTACTAAGAAAAGAACAGATAGAAAATCCCCAATTTTCTTTTCTTGTAATTTTATATTACATTATTTTTTGAGGCTAAAATCTGAGAGGCATTTAGAATGAGATGCTAAGTAAGAGAGAAATGAAGTATGAGAAGAGTGAAACATTTTCTGCTCCTTGAAAACATTACATCTTGTGAGATGAGGCCCCTCAGGAATGGATTTTCCTATGATTTTTGAGAGTTTAGGGATTCCAACCCAGGAAAACAGTGGATGATTTTAAAAAGAAGTCCTTTTTAGTTTGGAGTTGGATTTACCATGCTGGGAATAAGCATTGTTACCTGTGTCCCACTGTGAGTTTCCCTGAGCTGTTGGACAGGCTGTTCAATTTGCTGTGGTGTTCCAGCCCTCATCTGCAAAGCAGGAATGAGAATGGATCCCTTCTGCTCTCTTCTCTGTGTCTGTTTGCCTATCTAAAGGATCACCCAAGCTGTGCCTTGCTGTGCAGCATTTACTGACAGACCCAGTAGGAAACCAGCCTGAAATTCCTGGGTGCCACCATATATCAATAATAACCTTGCCCTCTCTGGGGATGTTCAGCTTGGAGTTACATTCAGCAGAATACATGAGGATGCCAAGACCCCCAGGCTGTGCAGGGCTAGCTAATTATCCTGCTCTAAATAAAATCCAAGTGCTAATTACTGGGAGGTACAACTAACAGTCAGAGGTTCTGGTTGGAGTGAACAGAAAGGTGTTTATCCATGGGTGATTTTACTAGTCATGAGTTCAGTTTACAAATGACAAGCTTTAAGCTGTGAATGTAAGTAAAAGTCTGCTGAATTCTATCTGAAATTTTTTTTAGAATGACAGTGCCATTTTTTTAACTTCTGTGTGTATCTCTGTAACTGTGCTGGCTCCAGTGGAATAATGTGGTTGCAAGAAGATGTAGGGTGGGGCTACCAAAAGTCTGTTTTCCTTTGTTAGTGTGTTAAGGGTAAAACATAACCTAGGGTGGGAGAAAGATGACCTGTTGGAATGTTTTTTTTAAAATCTAGATGGCTCAGCTGTTAAGTAGTGCTTCCCTTCTATCAGCCTCATGAAATTAGAGGTTAAAATTCAGTTAAGGCCTTCTGGGACTCAAAACTGGAAACTCAAAGTACAGACATTTGATTGCACAAATTCTTCAATGTCCCAAGTCCTACCTAAAGGCTGACGTAGCATCTGATGGACCCCACTGGGTTCCTGCTTATTTATTAGTGTATTAGGACTGCTTTGTCTTCAGAATATCCTTGTGATTTAAGTGTCTTTTTTCCTGTGGCTGAACTGCATTTCAGTGGAAATAAACTAGTTTGGGAAGTGCTTGCACATGTTTGGTCTTGGGTTTTGCTGTGTCATGAGTGAATTGGCAGCTGCAAAGTCTGTCAACCAATTTCCATGTCAGTGAACTAACATAATAATGTGTTTGCAGGGTCAAGCTGTTGCTCAGCTCTGTTCAACCATTCCCAATGTTACTGTTTTTGGAACAGCTTCATCTTTCAAACATGAAGCAATCAAAAACTCGGTAACTCACCTGTTTGACAGAAATGCAGACTATGTTCAAGAAGTAAAAAGGTAATCTTGTATTTTCCTGTGTAAGGTCTGTATAGTATCTGGCAAAGTACTATGAAAGGCACCAGGCTGATCATATTTATGGGAAGAGATTATATTTGTGAGTTGGGAGCTGCAGTTTATTCACAATTATTCCATCTGTCCACTAGGGACAGGATAGCAAGCATCTCCCTATTTCTTGATAAGCACCATTAGCTGTTTCAGTCCATATTCCTACTTGGACATCTGTTGTGAGCAAAGTAAATTAAGTGAAAGAAACTAAAGGTCTTAACAGAATGATGTACTTTGCCTTTATTTGCATATGTACTCGCTCACTGTAATGCACCAAATAAGATATTTTCAGTGGATTTCTAAGGTATCCAGGTTTTGGAGTTCTCTGGTGTGCTTTCATCTGCCTGGGTTTTTATCCCCTGCCAGGGATTGATATCAGAGCACATGATGTCTGCTTTAATTTCAGATCCTTAGATTTTGTTTGTTTGCGTTCAGATTAAAATCATCCTGTTGCCTTTTGAAGTCATCACGTGTGTTTCTGTTGATGTGCTTTCAAATACTTAGTTTTTCAGTTCGTCTAACTGTTGATACTGCTGGTGTGCAGGAGCAGAACTTCTGTCTGGGCTGTTAGCACTGCAGGCTGGTCCTGCAGGAGGAATCAGGGTGGTTAGGAGATAAAACATGGGTGTAACAAGCTATTTGTGCTTCTTTCCTAGTACAGATACTTAATATCAGCTCAGTGAATAGTCCTGATTGCAAGACAGAAGTGGCACCCTGTAGAACATTCCAGTGCTCTGATTTGTTGCTGAGATCCTTCCATTTTCACTTTGCATTGGAAAGATTTTAAATAAACACGCAGCAGTAATTCTGAGAATGCTCTTTTGACAAATTGCCTTTTGGCAGAGGCAGCGAGAGGAATGGTGGAGTTGTTTGGTTTGATGGATATTAGCTGAGCACTGTGTTCTGCTTAAAGGGTTCATTTCTCAAAAGTCTGTGAGCAGAAAGGGATGGAGCTGTGATGGAGAAAGGACAGGTAGGAACCTGCTTTATTGCAGGTGACTGGGGTATTCCAGGGAAAAGCTTTCATTAGGGAGAAAACAAAAGAAACTCATTCATTAGGAAGAAAACAAAAACAACCACCAAAAACTCCAAACAAATGAAAAAACAAACCTCTCCCCATAAGAGGTGTTGTAAATGTGGAAGTGTCTGTAGGGGATGAAGAATTGGTTAACCAGGGAAGCTACCAAAGGCTGTTCCATTGTAAAATTTTTGTTCTTTCACGGTGAAGGCTCATCCAGTGGCCTGAATAGAAACAATTTATTGCCCCACAAGTGTCAGCAGTACCAGGGAGTGAAGTTGCTTGGTTTTGCTGCCATTTGTAACCAATACATGTCTGGTCCTACCTTTGTTTTGCAAGGAAACAAAGGTGCATTACAAGCCATAAATCTTTGCCTCTCCCCTAAATCAGGATATTCAACTTTTTTTTTTCTTCTTCAGCATCATACTGACATTGCATTGACAGAGCTGTTGGAAAGTTATAAATATGCAAACTGTTTATTGAAACAGTAGAAGTACTTTCTCTTTTCTTTACTGTGGCCTGACTGTAGCCCTTTTGCTGGATTTCTAGCTCTTGGTGACTTCTCTTTATGTTTTATTTAACTCTTTGCTGACATTTAGTTGATGTCTGAAGAAGACTCTTATAAATAATAAGTCATTTCATCTGAAAAGAACTAGGATAAGAAGATCAATTTCCTTAAGAATTCAAAAAATTAATGTTAGAAGATGTGAATAAGAAAAGTATCCTTTTTCTCTATAATAGTCATTGACAAAAAAATAGAAAATTCTCTGACATTTGCATTTAGTCAAAATAGAACTTCGTATCTGTTGCCTGTCTTTTGATAATATAATTTTACTGAAACCCCTGAAAAAGGATGAACAAGATGTTTTCCCCCTTTTTTAAAGCATAAGAGGTGTGGGTTGGATAGCCTGAAAAAACTTGCATTGTACCACTGAATGAGTCTGAAATGTCTTTTGATGAGGGTAAAGTTTTCACACAGTCAAAGTCTCAGCCTTAGAATCCTTTCTAAAGTACCTGGAAAATGTTACTATTTTGTTAACCATCAGCCTGTATTGTGCTGGCTGACCAGCCCTGTGTATCTTACTGGAAACTAAAAGTTTTTTCCTTGTATTTTAGAATCTCAACAGATGGAGTAGATATTGTTTTGGACTGTCTTTGTGGGGAAAATACTGGGAAAGGCCTCAGTCTTCTCAAACCACTTGGGACTTACATTTTATATGGTGAGTGGAAAAAAAGCAGGTACATATTTCAAATCTAAAGCTTTGCAGGGCTTAAAATCATCCATGCCACTCCTTCCAGGACTGGTGATAGACACGTAATCTTTTCTCAATTGGATCATTTCCAGTGAAGCTGAGCATGGACTAAATAATTGAGAAACAAATGGTAATACAGAAAAAATCTTAAAAAAATTTTAGAAAAGTAAATCCAAAATTGAAACTGAACATATGTTTCAGATTGTTAAACATCATTGGGTGATATAAGAGACGTGAGGGGAAAAAATGGGGTCTCTCATTCTGCTCACCATGGGAATCACAGTGTGGCCAAGGAAACTGCAATATAGCTCTTGTGAGAGGGAAGCTTGAAGGACAATTTCAGGAAGAATGCTACTGCTTTCATTTGACATGACTTGGAGGAATCCAAGCCCAGGCTTCTGTTCACAACTTTGCACTGCTGGTTGTGGACAGCTAAATGGAACCAGAATGAGGAAAAGTTGGTGCATTTCTGCTCTCTTTTGGTAGGTTTTTATTTTTAACTCCAGTTCTGCCAGGCTGCTCTGCTGGGTGGGGAAAGCTCCTGTTGGAGGGGACAGCTGGAGGGATTGCTGTATTTAGGGGAAGATGCCCAAGAGAGCTTAACCTGTCCCTGGCTTTGGGAGATTTGATAGATTGTCAGTGTCATCCTGGAATTCCTATAAGTCTGGAGAGCTTGGCTGCCTTGGCTTCTTCATTATTTACTCCCAAAGTATAAGTATTTCTACTAATCTCTTTTAAACCTGGGCTTTTTTTTTTCTTAAATATGAATCACAGAGGTGATTTTACATATATTAATGGACTGCTGTAGCTTGTAATAAGCTGTGTGTGAATGTGCTCACCTTTACAGGTTCATCTAACATGGTTACTGGGGAGACAAAAAGCTTCTTCAGTTTTGCAAAATCAGTAAGTGTCCCTGTGATTCTGCTCTTTCCTCTAACTTCAGTCTTTTCTGTAGCATTTTCATCTTCATCATTTTCATTTATCTCTGCTGAGTTGTTACTTCTGATGTTGTGTTTCTGTGCCATGTTTTCTCCTGGCAGGACAGCTAGACAGGCATTGGACCTGTGTGCATTTCACATTGCAATTGAAATTGGCTATCAGACATAGAACTCTTACACAGCCACGTTTAGACTGCATTATTTATTGTGGCAGAATATCACATCCATGGATATGAGTAACTGTACTCTGTAGGTTCCTTCTATCTGAAGACAGTCAGGACAGTGCAGTGAATTAAAGGAGATATATCTCATAAGGTGGAGCCTTTATCCAGTCATTTCCAGCTTTTCAGAAGTTTGTTTCCTACAGAAAAGCACTTTGCAGTTCTCCATGTTCATTTCAAATGGCATCAAAGAGTTTATGATTTGGCATTTTTTTCCTGATTGATGATGTCAACAAATTCAAAGTTCAGATGTTAGTTTTTTTTCTCTTCAGCTTACTGTGACAGAAATCTGTGCAGAAGTCCTAGAGATCAAAAAGGGACAAATATATCAAATAAATTGCCAGCAAGAAATAAGTTAACCAGGAGTGAAAGTGATTTCTTCATACAGAAAAAACAGGGGAAAATCTTGTCTGAACATCTGTCATGTGATCTTTTTGCCAAAAGCTCATTTACAGCTTCCAGCAACAACCCCTTCCCAGGAGGAATTGGCTTCAAAAGTCTCTGTGTAGCTGAAAACAAGAGAAATCAAAGACTGTAGCAGGGAGCTGTTCTTTGCCTCCCACATTTTCTTAATGGTTGTAGTGGGAGGATCCTTGTTATTGTCATATATTTGTGAACTAAAACAACATAACCTTTGCTTATGCAGTGTTTTTACTGTTAATATGAGAATATCCACATGCATATAATTTGTAGGGTAGGTTTGCCCAATGAAATAAATTCCAGCTGAAATGTTTTTCACATAGTATTGGTATTTAGTGATGGAATAAATATGAATAAATTGAATGAATAAAAAAAATACAAGATTTTATATTCAAGTATAGCTAGTTTTCCTATGTAATTATGCTGCAAAATTAATTCATCAAAATTGTATGAAAATTGTAATTAAAAATTTACCCATTCAAATAAAATTGCAAGGCAGTGACATCTCTCACTCTAGATGATGCTCTTGGGCTAAATGAAATAAAATCCTTTCATGAGCTACTACGAGGTTTGCTCGAGTGGCATAAACATAAAAATGGATGCAAAGTAAGTGGCAGCTGATGAGCAGTGCCTGGTTCTGTTGGTTTTGAGAAGAGTCATAGCCAAGAGTTGCCTGTGAACACCTGGGCAGTGGAGTGGCTGTCTTGTGATAGCAGAAGGGAGAAAGAAATCCAAACTTGCTCCTGCCAGACCCTCATCTAAACCCTGATCTGTTCACCATCCTTCTCACAGCCTGACCTCCTCCAAGAGGTTTTTTTTTATTTCTGCTTGTCAGCCAGCTGCACAACTTCTTGCCTCATCCCTAAATTGAATCCTTGCTGCTTCTCTTGGCTGTTGCTTCAGACCTGACAGATGAGTCATTTATCACATCTGCACAGACAGTTTTCTTGTGAACTTTCCTGTACATTTCTTGAAAAATGTTTTTCTAACCATGCTGTTGTTTGTTGGTTTCCAGTGGTGGCAGGTTGAGAAAGTAAATCCTATCAAGCTGTATGAGGAGAACAAAGTCATTGCTGGATTTTCCCTGTTGAATCTACTTTTCAAACAGAATCGAGGTGGTCTGGTCAAGGGCGTGATGGACAAACTCCTAAATCTATATAACAGCAAGAAGATCAAGCCTGTGGTTGATTCATTATGGGCTTTGGAAGAGGTAGGAGCCAAATCCCTTTCCTCATGTTGAAATTTCTGAAAAATACGCACTTTTAGAGGTAAAATCTTATTTAAACCTGTTTTCCAGTTATCAGTGTATCCTGCTTTTTAGTTTGTGCACAAGTTGTCTCCAGAGCCCCTGCTGTTTGGAAAATCCAGGATCCAGAGTTATCCACATATTTCTCTACTAAATGTATTTATTGAAAATGCTAATAACAAGTGTGTTTTTTCAATCTTAGAAGATTGTTTCTGTTTCCTGTGCATGAAACACGTGACTAACAAGTGCAGAGTGAAATGCAAACAATGGAATTGAAAACAAGTTAGATATTTTCCTCAGAAGGCATTTTCATATACAAGCTTCAGTTTCAGTGCCACAGTTGTGCTAACAAACCTTGGAAGCTGCAGATTTTCTAGCAGTTATTGAAAATGTGTCAAGACAAAGAAATCTGAACTCAATTTTAATGTAAGTTACAATTGTGGGCTGTGGATTTTTTTGGGGTCTTTTTAAAATTCCTCTAATTGCTCAGCTCTCCTTAAAGAGATGTAAAGAAACTAACCTGCTCATAGCCTGGGCAGTTATAAACCTTATAACCCCCTGTTGAAAGCACTGTTTATGAGGCATTTCTGTTTAAGATTCTGATGCAGGAAGAGAAGTATTTTTGGAGGTGTGAACAGGCATTACCATATGAAGAAGCAACATGATTATTTAGCACCACCAGATTAATACTTGTGGTTAGAGTGTTTGTGAAGTGCCCTGAGCCTGGCACATCACTTAGGATGTGAGCTCTGTAGCAGCTCTGCTGTGTGGGGTTGTGTCTGGATTGTTGTGTTTTGCTGTTCGGAGGTGCTGTGACAAAATCTGAACACAGTAGGTAGTGTTACCACACATCCTTGAGGAAATTGGAACCATCAGGCTTAATCCATGAGGAGTGCTGTATTTATTAGGATTGTGGCTGCGCTGTGAGCTGGTTTTTGAGCCCAATGTGTTCTGTGCTGTCCCTGCAAATGCCCCAGTGCATCCCAAGGGCCACTTCATGTGCTAGGGCTGTGAATGGTGCAGCCCCTGTGGCCTCTAGTATGACAACTTCCCCAGGAGCCCCTGGCTGTTCCTCTGGAAGCTCTGCCTGAGGCCACACTGTCACCACAGCACCCCAGGGACACCTGGGGCTGTCCCAGCTGGGGGCACTGAGTGCCTTTCCTCAGCATCAATCTGCTCCAGGAATGTCAGATGTTGTGAGAAAGAGCAGCTGCTCAGGCAAGACAAAATCCTCTGCTACTGTCTGAAAGGGAGAGCTCTTTGCAGAGCAGTATAAAATAGAAGTGGGATCAGATTTATGTTTTTGATGTGGTTTTTTTTAATTTAATTATTAAGTAAGCTTACGAAGTAGTTAAAAATTTGAAGTGGCACAAGTCTCCAGACAGCCATTCTGCAAATTCTTTGTTCATGTAAAAGATGTACTTTTCATGTATTGGTGAGTAAGAGAGGGATAATTAAAATAGTAACAATAGCTTTATAAAAAGCTTGATTGAGGACATGCCATAACATGAAACATTACACGTGGCAGGCTGATCTTAATAGTCAGCATGATGGGGATTTGCTGGGAGACTCCTGTTTGATAACATTTCATCTAACATTTGGCAGTAGCATGCACCATCCCTACCAGTAGATACTGAAATGTGTAAATACATCTGTTGTAAAGCTCAGTCTAGAAAACTCCAGCTCATTTGTCACACCTGCTGGCTTGCCATGAGCTGTCTGGCAACGGGCAGAGGAAGTGTCTGGCTGTACCTTGCGGGGTGTGGTAGTGCAAGAGTTGTTTGTTTGATTGCAGTGTTACTGAAATGTTACTCATCCAGGGCATTATCATTTTAGGGATATGTTTTTGTGGGCATAAAAATAACTTGGGGCTGACTCTCAAGTTGGTATGATACACAGAGAATGTGTCATAGCCGAGGGCTAAATGGAACCAGAATGAGGAAAAGTTGGTGCATTTCTGCTCTCTTTTGGTAGGTTTTTATTTTTAACTCCAGAGCTTGAACATCTCCCCACTTCAGAGCTGAACATTTGATTTTTTGTCCCTTCCTGTTGGGTAAGCCTGATGTTCTCCAAATGTCCACTTTCATTTGACCTTTCTCAGTAGTCTTTATTAGAGACTAAACCAAGACATGACCAATTTTTACAGGTTTCCTAAGGAAACTTGCTGACCCACAAGAGCATTGAGAATGTACATTCATTAGAGAGTGGCAGCAAGGTGGACTCCCTGCATGGTATTTGAAACTGAATGGTTGAATAGTGTTCTGTGGAGGAATATTACCTTTTCCAGAGCCCCATTGGAGAATCCATTTGTCCTCTATCTAGCAGTTCTGCCCTAGAGATGAACTTGAATCCAGTAAGAGACATTCAAAATGAAAATATTGTAAGGAAAATTGTCAAAGGAGCCTTCACCATGGAATACCTTTCCAAATGCTTTATGTTAAATACCTGAATATATCATCACATACATAGCAGGTTTGATCTCTGCATGAAAGGCATATCCCAAACATATCCCTTCAGCTCATTTTATTCACTCTGCATCTGCATTTGTTTTCATGTATTCCTTTGTGCAAATACCAATTCACAAATTAATGCAGACTCTCTAAAGCCAACATGGAAGACACCTGCTTTTCTTTCCAAGCTGTATTACACTACAAATGCTGCTCTTTTCAGTCCTGTATCAGTTTCCACCCATGTACCAGAGCAGGAGACAATGAGTTATATCCACAGTGGTGTTCCCCTTTGCTGCTCAAGGCTGGTTGCTACAGGACTGCTTCCTTGCATGATAACCCCAAAAGTGAGGGCTTTATGTCTCAGTGCTTGTGAGAACAGCCAGAGACAGGCTTTGTGTCTGTTTCCATGGGTCTCCATGAACTGTGTAAAAAGAATAATTCATTGTTCTGAAAGCCTGGTATGGTTCCTTGAACAGCCTTCATTTCCTAATACTTTCTGCAGGAGCACACGGCTTGAATTTAAAAGAAATCACTGATGAGAGAATATTGTAATTGCAGTGTGATTTTCCATTCTAAAGTATTTCAGGTGGCAGTAATAAAGAACTTAGAGAAAGTTACTAGATTCCCATTTGCCTGTCATATAGTCTGTGTTACATGATGTCTAGTTGATTATCAAATTATTTCAAAGATAGAACTGTTCTAAATTATTAGATGGACTTAGCTGGATACTATTCCTGTTGAACCATGAAGGTTTGCCTGAGTGTCCATGAGATCATTCTAATTAGGATATAATCCCTCCAAGTGTCCTCATTTCTCTGCTTTAGGGCTGCATCCAAAGTCCATGAAATCCATGGGAGGATTCCTAGTTCCACTGGCCTTTGCTTTAGGATGAGGATTGCCCTGCCTCTTTAGTACAGGCTGCTTAAACAAATTTGCCAATTGACTGAAAAGAAGAACTTTTAGAAGTGACTCAGTTTCCTTCAGTGCATCACATTACTGCTGACACAAGGGACCTCTGGATCCACACTCTTGACTGCTGCTGTGGAGCAAAATTATTTGTATTGCTGCTGGTGTTTGTTCAGGAGGAGTAATTTTAATCTCAAATTGACATCCATAAATCCTAGTAAAGCCAAGTCTGGTCTCAAGCAGGCAATTAGAACCACTTTATTGTGGAAAAGTAAGAAGGGTTTAACTAAAAGAGACAATGAAATAATCCATAGATACTTTAAAATGGTAATCCAACTTGGGAATTATTCATCATGAGATGAATGAAGTCATACAATAAATTAGCTGCTGGTGAGATATCTTGCTGCTTTGCAACTATTTGTTTATGCATTCAAGTGTTTAGAAGATGAGATGATTTGTAGATGGCACCTGCTTAAAATGCTGCTCTGTAGTAAAAAGCTGATTGTCTGGTAGGATTGCATTTCATTACAAATAGCAGAGTTTAAAACAGAATTTATATTCAGTGAATATTTGTTGAGCTGTGTGGTTGTTTCTTTGTTAGTGACTATTTAGCACTTGTCTTCATTCTGATTAATTTGTACTGTGCATTTATGCATTAGCATTCTCCTGAGGGTCTGTGAGTATTTGGCTTTACACAGTAGGCAATTCTGGATTAGTAAGCAGGATGGAAACTGACAATTCTCAAAAAAATCTAGTGTGTTGAATAAAAACACTGACGTTGCACTTTTCTATTAAAATCCTGTGTTTTTTCATCTCTTTATAGCTGCAAAAGAAAATGCATGTTCAAGGTAGAATAGTTTATTGACACAGAAGTTATATGCAGCTCCTTTGGTGATTTACAGCAGTCAAAGTTAGCCCTGAGCATGTAAAACAAACCTCACAAATTCTTGCACAGGACCTGCCAGTCATGGTCAAAGTCATCAAAATATCTGGGGCACTTTCCCCTCACCAGAGCTGGCTGTTTCAAAAGGGACTCTCAGTAGTCAGAATGTTTTTAGGCTTCGGCAATTTGATCCATATGAGTGATGAGTGAGATTATGGAGAAACATCCTGACTACAGGTCTGTGTCATGTACCAGAGGATTCACTGCATTCCTCTCTCTCAAATGCTTGCAAGGAGTGCCCTGTTATGTAGCAATAATGGTAGCAAAGCCTCCTACTGCCTTAGGGCCAGTAAGAGTGATGAAGATACTGACACCTGTGCAGTAGAGTTGTTCTTGCTCTTAAAAAGTGAGAGGGGAATGTGATAACATAGCAAGACCTGGTTGGCACATTGAAGAAGGCACTGAATGTCACCACATGCCACTGGTTTGTGGTGATAATGGAATAATGCCTTCAGCAGCACCTCACTTAGTGAATAGTCATGCACAAACTGCAGCCCAGAGCCAGGAATACACCATGGCACTCAGCTGGGATCAGAATCAGTGGAATTGAGGCACTAAATATTACAGATCTTGATATGATTATCAGAGAGCTCTAATAACTATGCCTCGTGGTCAATGCATAGAATATTTTTAACTGAAAAGAGCCTCACCTTGACTGAGTTTGTGATGAGCACTGCACTGAGTCACTGGGTTTTTTGGCTGAATAATTACGAGAGATCTCAATGTAAGGTTTGTATTATTTTTCCTTTGCATGCCAATTACACCAATAGATAATGCAGAGAACAGATGTATGTGAGAACAGCAACATATAAGAAAATGTGCCTTTAACAGGGAATTTTTGTATCAGCAGGTACTCTATAATGTTCCTGTAATGTGATCAGTTGCACTGCATTCCTTTAGCTTCAGGTTCTTAAACACAGCTTGGGTTTCCTTAGCAAATTACCAAAAAGAAAAGCTCTGGCTTCAAAAGCAGGAAATCTCACTTAGATAAAAACTATATTTACAGCTAGACCTACTGATACAGTAATTTTCCTTTAAAAGGCAATTTTCTCATGTGTTGCTGTTCTCACATACGTCTGTTCAGGAATGAACAGACGTATGTGAGAACAATAAAAGGAAAAATAATACAAACCTTACATTAAACGTAATTATTCAGCCAAAAAGCCCTAGTGTTTACTGCATTATCTACCAGTGTTATTAGCATGCAAAGGAAGGGAATAGGAGCCCTGCTTTGAGATCTCAGCCTCACTGAGTTGCAATCCAGGGACAAGAACTGGATGAAGGAACACTTTCCATACAGAATTTATGGCACGTTTTGGGTAGGGCAAAGCAGTCACAGTATGTCTGGTTTTAGCACTGCTCAGTGGCTTGAAAGGATTCAGGTAGTGTAAACCTGTGTTTTTCCACTGAACTCATCCTCCCATATAAATTACCATCTCAGTGCAGGCTTTTAAATACCAACAGTCATTATTCGAGGCAGGGGGATGGGAAATCTCAAACCCATGATAGCAGAATAATAACAGTGGACCCCCTAAAGGAGAGACTTTAATTTCATCAAAAGCTGTTTATACCTTCCTCTGATCTTGGCTTCAGGGCAAAAAGCCTGTCATGTATCACCGTAGTGAGACCTAGAGAAAATTGACCATTAGTTACTTTTAACATAGAAAGAGGGCAATCTAATAATATCAGATAAGGCTGGTATCTTGTTGCCAGCTAAATGCCATCCCAGGTCTACTTTTTCTATTTAAATAGTTATAATGTCATAATAACGAGTGCAGGTTTTTGTATTTTCTGCTTGATGAAAACATTCTCCAGCAGACCAAATTATGCCTTTTTTGAAGTCAAGAACTGCTATAATGTTTATTCTTCAGGGTATGCAAAATAACAGAGTACCATGATAAAAGTGGAAATACATTTATAACCAAAGTAATAACCCACCCTGAAATACAGAAAAGATTCATATTTTCCTAAGCATCAAACAATTTACTTTGCAGTCACATGGTATTGAAAGAGGGAACTGCAGCTCATTCTGTGAAACCTCCCAGGAGCTTGTCAGTGTGTTTGTGCTGTGATTGCTCCTCCAGCACTGCAGAGCAGACTCTGCTTGTTTTGAGTATTTCTTTGACAGAACAACTTGTTTTGCACTTGTTCATGAACAGCTTTCCTGATGGACAGCTGTTAACTCTGCAGATGTACTGTCCTCTGATACTGCCTTGGAAATATCTTTGTTCTTCCTGTGTGTGGATTCTGTTCTCTCTGACTGTATGAAATAAATCCCTGTAGTTCAAAGCAAATTTAAATGTTTTATCTGTTCATCACCATTGTTTCCTTGTATACAAACAGGTCTAACACAAAATTAATCCGAGCTTCACGCAGATATCAAAGCATACAAAAATGCAAGGAGCTGTGTCTTCCTGATGTAACAGGTTTGAAAATAGAGATGTGGGGAATGAGGACTGAGAAACAAAACCTGAATAATTCAGGGCAGCTTGATTCTGTGTTCACAATCAAATTATACACAGTTAGAGGCCAAAATATCTTTCAAATTTGGAGAATCACAGAATCATGGAATGGTTTGGGTTGGAAGGGACGTTAAAGATCATTTCATTCCACCCCAGCCCTGGCAGGGACACCTTGCACTGTGCCAGGCTGCTCCAAGCCCCAATGTCCAAGCTGGCCTTGGACACTGCCAGGGATCCAGGGGCAGCCACAGCTTCTCTGGGCACCCTGTGCCAGGGCCTGCCCACCCTGCCAGGGAACAATTCCTGCCCAAGATCCCATCCAGCTCTGCCCTCTGGTAGTGCTGTGCAATTCCCCCTTGTCCTGGCGCTCCATCCCTTGACAAAGTCCCTCTTCAGCTCTCTTCGAGCCCCATTAGACACTGGGAGGGCTCTAGCATCTCCCCAAGGCTTCCTCTTCTCCAGTTTAAGAGCAAGGGGGAAGCTGTTCCACCTGAATTTTACGTCACTAATATTAAATATAATGAACCCAATTTCTAAAGGAATGAAAACTGGGCCATGAGTAAGGTGATCTTTAATTAAGGCTTGGCAAAGAATTTTTCCCAAGATGCATATCTGAAATAAATGTTAATTAAACCTCCAAATAATTTTGGTGCTATATGCTTAGATGAATGAAACATACCCTGAAAGTACTGGAAAGTAATTAAGTATTGTCATTTTTTTCCCTCTAAAACACTTTGTATACCTGACTATAGGATCTTCGCTGCTCTTCAGTGAGTTATGAAGTTCCTACAAAGTGCCTATAAAATTTCACTTGCTTTTCTCCCCCATTTAATTCTGTTTAACAGGATTTCATGTTACTTCATAATTCATTCTACCCTTCTTACCCCTATCAGGAAGCAATAGCATAACCCAGTAGTCTTTTTAGATTCACACACTGTTCATGGCAATGATTATGATTTTATTAAAAGCCTGTGAAAGAAACACGACAAGTCTTTGATATAGGCATGGTGGCTCCATAATAAGGCCTCAGATACATGACATTAACTGTGATTAGCACAAAATCTGATTGGGTAAATGAGCTGTTTTCAGAAACTCAGGTTTCGCTTGTTAAGTATGTAAGCAGAAGTCAATTCTTTTCAATTGCTATATATTATTCATAAACACTGTATGAAATTCAAGCTACGTGAATGTGATTTAATTAGACAAGTAATTTACTTCAGCTCTGTGCTTTCTATTTTTTTTGCAGCCTCTGATATTTAGCTTGTTTTACCTAGCCTGCCAGTTGAATACCTGTGTTTAAACAATTTTGCCATCTAGAGTCTTCAGAATGTTCCCTTATGCACAGTGAGAATATTTGGGCTATAATACCCATTTAACAGACAAATAACAAAAGAGATGGTGGATATCATTACTTGGCTGGTGCCATGCAGCACAGTAGTGGCAAGATAATGGACCAGCCTGCAAATCTCTAATTGCCAGTTCTGGCCTCTCACAGCCATAGCCTTGAGCTGTGTCTCAGCATCTCCAGGAGCCTTTGTGACTGAGTGCCTCAATGGGGCTCTGATCTTACAGAGGTCTGTGCTCTACCAAAGGTCACTGAGCTCCTGCCTTCCAGGAGAATGCTGCTCTTGTGTTTTGGAACGAGGTGGCAAACATGGAAATGCATTTTGGCAGTATTTGTGATGAGCATCGATGGTGTGTTCAGCTGCTGCTGTTGCAAAGGCTAGAAGCTGACCAGCCCTAGACTGAACCTCTCCATTAACATAAACACAGCCTGCAGCTACAGCACATTCCCAATCTACTTAGCAAGCACTCTGCTGAGAATTCATTAGTTATGGAGATACAGAGGCAGAGAACACTTGGTAGAAGGCATGGGACACTGAGGGTTGAAAGTGCAGTGGTGAGTCATGGTGGTATTTCTGGGGCAGGCCAGGCTGTCATTTCTGTTTGCCCTTGTGTGCCACTGCCATAATAGCTGCTGGAGCTGCAGGGAGAGGGAAAGAGCAAGCAGATTTGGCTCCTGATGGATAATGCAAGGGCAGGGGGAAATAGGCAGGAAAATAATATAGGAAGCGTTGATGGATTCCTCTCAAGAAAATGTGTGCACTATTAAAGATAAACTAGTCACACGCTTCCAGTTAATTAAATTAGCAACAGGAGACTCTATATGGGGAGAGCTGCTTTGCCATTTATTAGAAAAATAAGGACAAAGCTGCTACATTGAGCAAGCTGCTGATTAATTACTGTGAAGAAGCAGTATTTCACAGGAGTAGCCTGCTTTCTGAAATATATTAGCTGGCTTCTAAGTAACAAATTGGCACATATTCCTCATGTATTGAGCTGATCTGGTGATGCTGCTCCCCTGCAAGGAAACAAACAGAGACCTGGGCAGGGAAAGCTTTACTGTAGACATCAGTGACACCAACACATGTGCAAAGCTCCAGAAGGTAGAGTGTATTTCTTCTATGTTTATCCTGAATATTTGGCTCTAAGACAGTTGTTTTACACTTCATTTTTGCTGTCTCTGTCATGAAATGTAATCACTTCTCAAGAGAAAGGAAAACAGGGTGTCATGGGATCATTTCCCTGTGCAAAAACTATTTCTGCACTCTTCCTGAAGTATCAGAGAACAAAAGCTACTTGCTTTTATACCCCTGATCCAAGCATGCTTCAATCAATTCCTTTTTATTTCTCCCTGATAATGCAAGGAAATATCTGCCTCTCTTCTCCGAGGCTTGCCTGTGGGTGAATATATGCCAATCCATTATTGCATCCACCAGCAGAAATAGTTCTAAATTAATTCCAAGAGAAAGTTCACTGTGTCTCCTGTTCCACAGAGTTGGTAGTACCACTAATTGGCAAGGAATTCTTAAGGGTTGGACAATGAGTGTCTCCTGTCAGTCAGAAATAATTACTGGATGCTGTGAGTGAGACTCACTAACAAATACCAGGTACTAGAGGGGAAATATTAGAAACGAAGTTTTCAAAGCCACATTCAGATGCTGTTTCACTCTTGAGCTGTGTAGGTTCAGCCACAGAGGCTCTGAATGGAACGTCGGATTTACCTCTGTCAAAAAATTCCACTCACGCCTCTTTGTTAATTAGTCGGGTGGTTTGGGAAGAAAGCTCTAGGTCAGTCAGGCTGAGCTGGCAGGGATTGCTAATGTGAAAAGTTCAGTTTTTCTCCCAGGGTAGCATGAAGCAGAAATCTGAGGTTTGTGTTAATAGTTCCTCCTGATTGTTTACATTCTCTCAGAAACGTCTTCTTTTTGTCTGCATTCAAATTAATTAAAGACTTATTTCCACAGGTGCTAAGGAATTTAAAAAAAAAAAAAAAGTAAAGAGACAAATAATGAAGTCTACTTGGTGTTGTTGAGAGGGACGAGAGGTGTCATCCTTGTGTGCCTGGCACAATAGAGAATGCAAATAATTTGGATTCTTCCTGCCTTTGATGCATTCCCATTTTCAGACTGGAGAGAGATCCCTGATGATTTTGGATGAGGTTTTGACCTCTTGATTTGCAAAAAGACAGATCAGACTAATTATTTTGTTTGGCTTTCTGGCTGTATTCCAAGCGTCTCTTACTTCATTAATCAATGAATGCCCAGAAATGCACTTAAGAAGTCACTGAAAAGAATCAAAAGGGGAGTGGGAGTAAAGAATAATGAAAATATCTCTATATATATTTAAATTTGCTGGGTCCATTTTGTCTAAATGATGCTGTATTGGCAGCATGATCCCTGTGGCCATTTCCATGGCTGACAGGGAGCAGAAAGGTTAATAGAGCAGAGGGAAAAGGGATGCTTTCAGTCACTGCTGCATTACTGTGGTGAGAAACATCCGTAGATGCTGTGCCTTGAACATTTCTGCTATAAATTCTAGCTCACATTTTCCTGCTTTGGGGAGTTTGGGGTGCTTGGCCTATGAAGAGAGAACATTGACATAAGCTTTTAGCGGCAGTAGAAGGATGTTTAGATGTTAATAGATACTGAACTCTGGCACAGCAAATTAATTTAAACAGGTCTTTTTGGTTTTAGAAATGCCTTTCTAGGGTGCACATTCTACCTCTTCTTCTGGTATCTGCTTATGGGTTTGTTTGTGTAACAATGGCAAAAAAAAATAGTGTTAGTTCCATCAGCAAAGCCAGTTTTGTCTCTCAACAACTAATCATGTTGATGACTAGATTTGGCAGACTGGTAGAAATTTTGGAAATCTCATGAGCAGTAGCACAAAATTATTCTCCAGGGTTGTTTTAATTTATTTTTTCGTTCATACTAGTGGTCTGAGTAGGTTACTAAATTGCCTTTATTGCAAACAAAACACAGGGTTTGTGTTGTATTTCACACAACTTTGCTGAGATCCAAAAAAAAAAGGCACTTAGCTGTAGGTTATAATTTTGTGGTTTTATGTTGCTATACTTCTACATATTAACCAGGTGAGCCATTGCTGGTATTGATGATAATTAGGAAAGCCAGTTGAATGTTCATCTCCACGAGTCAGCACATCCCATCCTGCCTTTCCCACCTTGAGATTCATTCCTGGACCATCATGGACTAATTCATTGCTTTCTGGAGAGCAGGAGGGTGAATATCCCACCTGGTGGGATACAGCATCTTCCAGGCTGTGCTTGGAGCCCATTTTGGAGCTCCCCAGGAGGCTCCTGCAGTTCCCTCAAAGGCTGGAAGTTGCTCATGGACATCAGAGCAACATACATTATGTACAGCTCTCTTGTGATGCCACCTGATTACCAGGATGTTCTGATTTGGATTTCTTTTCCCACTGTCTATCCAAAATTCCCTGTCATGTGATTTTTGAAATGTTCAAGCATTCAGATTTCATAACATTTTACAACATGGTATGATTAAATTCTTCTTTTCTAACTATAGTGGGGAGCTTCAGTTGGAAGCAAGTGTACTTTTCTGGTTTACATAATTTTATTCAAGCAAAATATGATTGTATCAAACTAACACTTCATTTTAGTGCATAACAATTGTTAATCAAGATAATTGTCCTCACCTAGTGAAAATGGCTCATACATTCTTCTCAGTCATTTTAAACACAGATGAGTTTTAAAAGCGAAATTACTCTTGGGCATAAAGATATCTCTTAGCATAATGTAATCTAAATTTAATGTGATAATTGAGAGTTCTATGTGGTGTTGCAGTTTAGTAATAGTATTATTGCTCATTACAGATAATAATTTAAATTAACACCAAGGCAGTGAAGCAGATACATTGTCAATACTAAAAGATTCCTAAATATATATTAACCTGTTGGGAATGATTGAACACAGAGGTATTTTGTAGGGAAAAACTCTGTGTTATGATCACTGACTTTGAGAAAACAGTATTAAAAGGAAGCAGTGTAATTTAAGAGTTTCAAATGAGCACTGATTTCCCAGAGTTTTAATTGTACAGAAAATGATTGTTTGAAGCTTTGAAGGTGGTGTTACAGTGCACACATCTGAAAATGTTAGGCCATCCCTACAAGCAATAAAGCCTCACACATCACAGACGGCTCCAAATCTTTGTTTAAATGAATTCAGTTTAGTAGAATGAAAGTTATGTAAAAGTGAATTCCTCACCACAACCAAATACCCACAACCTTGAGAAGGACCTGAGGGTTTTTTCTACTATATGCAGTGATTATATCCTGGGTAAAATATCTTAAAGATCTTAAGCTTTCCTGAGCAAGAAGGGCACAACCTTTAGCAGAAGTAGCACAATACTGTATCTTTCCCTTCAATCAAAAGGAAACACCCAGTCTAATTCTCAGAGTTCCTGCAGTTAAACCTGCCTTAGCAAAATGTGTGTCCCTGAGGTTTTTGCCTCTTTCCCTGCATTGCTGTAGCTCATGCACAAACCTCTGGGGGCTGGGGCAAATCTACATGTGCCAGTTCAATTGAATTAGCTCAGGAGCTGCCTGGGCTGCAGCAGGGATGTTCTGTCACACTTGTGCTTTGGCTCCCTGCTCCCAATTATTGCAGGCTGAGCTGGGTCAATAAAATGGAATGCTGAGCTGAATGAGAGCTCACACACCAGCATTAAACTTGTTGTAAACTAAATCAATTTTATAGCAATCACACTGGTACAATGCTAAGGGGAAGTTCAGATCTTTAATATAGGCTTAGAATGAGACATTTTTTTAACAGTGCCAGGAGAAATATTAAGTAATAAAGCAAATAGGACAGCAATATAAATTGTAAAGCTGTCAAGCAGCAAACAAGATAAATTCAAATACCTTTCATCTTGCCTGGATGAATGATTTCAATCTTGCTGTAAAGTGATGTAGCTCAAACTGAGGATATGCATGAATCATACACTCTATCATAACAACTGTATTACAGTTTAATATAACAGTGGGTTTTGGTTTTGTTTAAGTGTAATTTTAATGAAGTTACAGAGTGGCACCCAGTGGTAATATCTGAGTTGGAGAGCATTTTGAATAATTGAAAAATACTGTGATAACATATGAAGAATTAGGTTTGCAATCCTCATGGCACTACTTTCTGAAACAAAAAAAAATTACACAAGAAATCAAAAGAGAAGTATTTTCTCATTTGTATCATTAGAGACCTTTGGTGTTTACCTTGATGAGTTTCAAGAATTTACATAATTAGTTTACTGATTGAGGATGGATTTTATTGAAGATAATCCATTGCTACAAAATAACATGGAGATATTTTTCAAAGTCACAACATTAATGTGTTCTGCTAATCTGATCCCAGTAGGTGGATTTAACATGAAGCTTCTCAGACTTTGGAAATTAGAGTGTCAAGGCTTTTTACTGATTGTCTCTTTACCATCTGGAAGACTGAATGTTTACTGTATTTTGTAATCACTAAGTTTAGTTCCCATGGTTTTGGAATAGTGGTTCTGGAATAAAGTACAATTTCTCCTCCTTAGCAGTAATAAGGGAAGACTTAGAGTTCTTTGGAATAAGTAGACAGGATTTTCAGTCTAAAATCAGTCTTTTCTTAGTGATTTTAAGATCCCACATTGTGAAATAAGTAGCTCAAAACAGAGGTCAAGGAAGAGCCTGAGGAATATGGGATAGAAGGTCTTTGGGAGAAAAATATGTGACTCATTTGAATTGTTTAGAAAATAAGCTGCAAGGTTACAGTGGCAGAAGCAGTGTTGGTCACAGGTTTTGTGCCTGACTTCCAAAACAGTTCCCCTGCCATTTGGGAAAGGTGCAGGATGAGGATGTATTTTCATGATCTTATTACAAGGGGCAAGTAGAAAATAGCAAGCAAAGGACAGAGGCCAAAGCAGGGAAGGTTAAGGGAGAAAAGGGAAACTACTTTCAAGCAGTTTGTGGTGCTTGCAAGTGTGGCTTCGAAAGTGTTGGTGAGAAATGCAAAAGAATTGTTGGTGCTGGTAAGACACAGAGACCTCTGACAGACTGTAGAAATGAGGTTTTTGTGAAGATCCAGTTTGTGCACAGTGGTTCTAGAGAATCAGAGAACTGGAACAAACCTGGAAGACAAATCAGGTGGAACTAATACAGACCATCAGCATGGAGTGCTGGTGAAATAAAAGGAGATAAAAAAGGACATTCCTTGAGGAAAGTTTTCTGTAGTTCTGTAGCTTCCTAAAAGGAAGCAAATCCTCTCCAGTGAGGTAGACACAAAGAAATATCTCCTTTATATAAAATAAACTATTTTGTTGTGAATAAACAGAACTTTGAATAAACAGATGCTGAAGAAAGCTTGGTTAGCAGCAAGAAAGTAATCACATGTGGAATTTTGTTTTTGTTGTATCCAGAAGGGGCTTGGAAGGGCTTTTGGTCTAAACATAAAATTGAAAAGAAATCCCTTTTTATTCACCATAGTAGCAAGAAAATGACATGATAAATAATTTTCTGCTTACAGATACAAGCCCAAGGGGTGTGTGCAGATCTGCATCCCAGGGGGTCAGAACATCCATGCCACTGTCCAGCTCCTGAGAGGACAAGGGCTGCTGCCTTGAGAGACAGTAAAAGGAGCAGCACACAGAACAGGCACTCTGAGTTCTCTAGCATTTCTTACACTGTCTGACCCCAAACACTGCAAGGTGCAATAGCCTGGGCACTAAAGCAGTGCTGTGGCTGGAAAAGCCACCTGACCTGTGCTGGCACCCAACAATATTCCTTTTTTGGAGAATATTTGGCTCCAAATATTCCAAATTTGGAGCTCCAAAAGGCTGCAGGAGTGGTGTGAAGAGGGATCTCTGCTGGATTCCCCCAGGGAACTAACCAGACAGCATTGCTGCTGCAAGGCTGTTGAGAGGAGATCAGCAACATTCCCCTTGCACAGCCCAGACACTGCCATTTGAAAACCAGCAATACAGCACTGCACAGAGCACAGTGCTGAGGAGTAAGTCTGCATGTTCTGAGGGTGGAGGAGCAGGAGAGTTTAATGACACTCATAACTGCTGCAGCTGAGGGCAAGAGAACAAACAGGATCATCTTGTGGGTTGGTGCAGTTTTCCTCCAAATGTTTTTCGAAGAGATCACAGGGTGACATTGCTGAGGGAAGAGTTTAAAAACTGATGGCATGGAACTTGATAGTCAACATGTCTTTTTTTTTTTTAATAGCACAGTGATGAATGTAATAAAGTTTATTTCCTGCCATAATTTGTTATAACAGAGTGTGGTGGAGAACAGGAATACAGCAAACTGAGCATCATATATAAATTCAATTTAGGCAGGAGACTCCTGCATCCTAACAGAGTACACAGGGTCTCTTTTCTCTTTTCCCACTCTTTTTGTGGCTGCCAAAATTCATTTGCAGCTAAAGGAATTTTCCTCACCCTCAGAGCTGCTGCTGCAGACCAACCCCAAGCTCCAGGGGTGTCTGGGGCATCCCTGTGTGCAGAGCTGGCTGCACCTCACTACAGGAGGCATTAATGCTCAAAAAGGGACCATGAAGGTTACCAGTTCTGAGCTCCTCTACTCGTGGCTTTGATGTGCTCAAAGCCATTTTCCTAGTGTGCATTGGGACCATGCTATTGTCATTTCTACCATCAATCCCAAAAGCCCAGCCAGTCCCAGGGAGTCAGTGGCTCACAGGAATGGAGTAGGAGTTGTGGCTTTATTGCTGCTCTAAAAGAAATACCAGGGCAGGACCCTTAAAGCTTCATCCTGATTCACAGGGAGTGTCTTTTCTGCTCAAGTGTGTTCCAGGGGTTTGGTCACCAAATCTCTACCCCTCAGAAACAACCCTTGACTCTGAAAGTAATAAGGTAATCATTTCCTATATTAATGCAGGGGGAAAAAAACCACCTTTTTCTTCAAACTTATCTTAATAATAAGTGATACTGAGAAAAGCTGTGCCAGTGTAAATCAAAATGAGTGTCTGTCCTGGCTCTGTACAGGTTCTGAGATAATACACAGTCTCACAGAAATGTCCTTTCTATAGACTTTGCTGCACCCAAAAGTTAGTCTTTAACTGTCACAGTGCTGAATGCCCCTGAGCTGTCCTAATTTGCTGGAATTCCCTGTGTTGATGGATCAAATTTCAGGTCCTTTTCTCCTCTTTTGTCATGTAGAAAAGCTCCCACTAAACTGATAATCTAGGCACTGCTCTTTAGTACTTCTAAATATTTAATTTGCTGTTGATTTTGCCTTTTTTTCTGCTTTATCCCTGTTGACTCCGTAAGCAAAGGCTGGCGAGCTTTGGCTCAGTTATTCTGTAATTACAAGGCTTTAAATCTCTTTTTCTTTGAATTTCACAGAGACAAAACAAATACTCATTGACGTCAGCAGGAGCTTATAGGAATAGGGAAGGAGTGGAAACAGCACAGTTCTGCAGCTGTAGCTCTCCATCTAGAAGATGTATCACTTAATAGGTGTCTTCAGCAGCCAAGGGAGGACTCAGAGTTTGCCTGTAGCATCAGTTTTTATTCCTTTGACATTTTTCTCATCTTGGGTCTGGTTTTAGTCTTGCTGCCATGGCAACACTCAGAGAGGCTAAAAGGTACTCCAGAGAAAAGGTCTCTCCTCACTGACAGGCAGAAGGAGGTAATAGAGGCCATTGCTGCTGTTTGCAGCTGCAAATAGCAGTGCAGGGATGAAAGGGATTTGAAAAGTACTTTCTGTTTGCACATGTGCAGGCAAAACCATTGGTGCAAAAGTTCAGAGGAGCAGGGCATAAACAGTGGAGTTGGAAAAAATCAGTGTTGCTTTCAGAGGGTTTCTAACAGGATGGGACATGACAGGATGGGACATGACAGACTTCATGGTAACTTCAAGTTATTTTACTACTCCTGCAGGAAAAATACTCTAGTCGGCTCAAAATCATTGCTAGTGATACTAAATTTTTACATTTTGATTGTATCCATGTTTTCTCTGTGCCCATGTAGGCGTTTATGAAAACTGGGCCCCACATACCCTGAGTCTGATGTGTCTTCTTGCATATGCTCAGCGCTCAGTTTCTGCATCTTAGGAGCTGGCTGCATCCACCACGGGCAGGAATAGAGCCTATTCAAAATCCTGTCAATATTATGCTGCTTTTCCATCTGTCGTGCAAGCTGCTGCACACCCTCAGCCTGCAGGAGAGCAGAGAGCCTGGGAGGTCTCTTCAGAATTAATGCTGTAGGTGAGACAGGAGAACCCAGGCTGGTTGCAGGTGTGGGTTTGCCAGCCTCCCTTACACCCAGCTCCCACACAAACAGGTAATTGAAGGATTTGGTCACAGCAGAAAAGTCAATTTAACACTAGAAGCACTTTTCTGCTGGCTATTTTGCTCCACAGTGCAGGGGAAATATTCCTATCAGGAATGCAGATCATTCCCACAGAAGTGTGCTGTGCTGAATGCAGGGTATTCCATTGCTCTCAAGGGAAATAATACCTAACAGCTAAGGATGATTTTGTCCAAATAACTGTGTCTGGTAGGATAATTGTCAGTAATCACAGAGGAAAACAGTTTTTCTACCAAAGCTTGTGCAGAAGGCAGCCCGAGAAAGGGAAATACCACAAACTCAGTTCAAATAAAAAAGCTTTGAAAAAAACAGCATGTTTCCTAATGAAATATTACTCCACGACATCACATTGCATAAACATGAGAGAGACATTTCAAGACTATCGAGGAGAAAATATGCCAGCAAAACAACAGGACTAAATTTTGACAGCTGTCTGTTTTGGGAGTAGAAGGACAGGCATTAGCAGAGGAGCCATGGGTGTGTCCTGGCTGTCCAGGGAACCCATGTCCTGTCCCTTCCCTGAGCCCAAGGCACCCTAACAGGGCTGTGTGGCTGCAAAGGGAGATTTACCTCTGCTTCCCATGCCCTGACACCCCAGCAGGGTCTGCAGGGAGTAGAAACCAGCTATGCCCTCAGAGCTGCCAGCAAGTTCAGAAACTGCTATCCTTGTTCCTTGAGTTTCTTCCCTTCCACTGACCAGATCTAGACAGACATAGTCCAGAAGACAGACAATGTGATTTTTCTTTGTAGCGAGTGCAGTGTTAGTTTTAAAAGCCAAAAACCTCTTCCCCTGGTCTGAGAAGGGCATCTGCAATTAAAATGGAGCTCACAATGCATATTAAAGACAGCATAGCTTTGTAATAGAGCACAGCAGTGAGCCTGGTAACAAAAATTATTTTGCTCTGTAGCACTAATGAAAGCTATAGTATTAAAGCTTTGCTTATATGGTATCTCAGCGAGAATCAACTGCAGTAGGCATCCTTTTTCTTCATTACTGTATAGAAATGATGTTTAAATAATTTTTCTTGATATTAGTGTTTGTAATTCTGATGGAGATAGCTGTGGGCTCATTGAAATACTGCCTGTTATGAGCTGCAAACAGAGAGCTTCAGAACAGAGCCAGCCCTAGAATGAGAAATGGGCATGTTTTTAATTCAGATTATTATTTTATAACTGTGAGGGAGATTTGGATCATTACCTGTGACACTTGGGTTGCCAAAGTAACCTTGCCCAGCCAGCTGATGTTTGCACAGCGCATGGCACTGTCACCATGGAGACTGTCCATGTGATTCTGCAGGCATGATGCAGTTGCAGCGTCTCAGGGAGGAATGAATTGTTGGTGAGCGATGCTCGTGCAGACAGCCCTGCCCTGGCAGACACAGCCTGCAGCCAGGCACAGGCTGAGCCTTGCTTTGGTGTTTTAGCTGCACATCGAGGACAGGCTGACAGGAGGAAGCTCTCTGGGCTTTTGTAAGGAAAATACTGAGTTCTGATGGAAAGTTCATGCTCCGATTGGGAGGAGAGGTCAGAGAGTGCTGACCTGTGTAAAACCAGGTTTGAATGACAATATTCATTTACAGAACACATGTTTGAGTGACTGAAGGCTGTTGAATGCTCCTGGTATTCCTTCATCAACTAAGGCTTTTTTCTCCTCCCAATAGCTGCTCTTATTCATTCACATGCAACCTAACAATGTCAGGGAAATCGCACCATTAGGACAGGCACTGAAATCTGTCTGTATGTACAGAATATCCAAAATTCTCCTCCAAATGTAGCTGTCATGCTGTGCTTTCCATTCTGACCTCTGATGAACCTCACAATGAGACCATGAAGTAGATTTTGGATCTGTTTTGCACAGTACCAAACCAAAGACTAAACAAACAAATCTATTGAGAAGAGACAAAGAGAAGGTTCTGTTTCTGATGGTTAAGCAAGCTAAAGAGTGCTCCCTCCTTTCTGCCCATATTCTTTGGAGCACATAAGTCAGCCAGCCTCAAGATAAAGTCATTTTGCTGTGGCTAAATGCCTTGCTCCACCTCTTTTACTCAATTATGAATGGGCTGGATGATGACAGATGGTTAAAAGGTGCTGTTACTATTTCTGGGTGCTACAGAAGTGATGAGCAGGCTGGGCTAGGATCAGGTGGGAGTTCTGTAGACACAACATACACCCTCAAGGAGACACAGTGCAGGCTTCAGGAACTGTCCCAGGGCCAGGATGTGAATGGATGAGCCAGTAAGTGCAGGAGAATGCACTGGGTGTGAGGCATGCAGTGACGTTGCCATTTGGGGAAATGCTGGAAAGAATCACTGAAGCACCAGCTTTGAAGATGTCTGTGTTGGACACTCTGACATGTGAAAAAAACCCCAAAAAATCACATGGGTGCTTAAAAATAATACTGGGCAGAAGGGACTTGGCTTGGTGGCAAAATACAGAGAGTAAATGTTGCTCCTTTTGTCTTTGCTTTTGGTCTGAAGAATCAGCTGAAGGATTAAAGAGGGGAGGATGTAGCTGGAAAAGCAGGGCTTTGGGGTGATGTGTGCAGCACATCTTACAGTGGATGAGAGACTATTTCATGGCAAGAGGGGAACAGTCTTGACATGCTGGAAGGCTTGGACATTTTCAGTGTGGAAGCAGAGGACAAAAGGGAATTCTTTGAGATGATGTGCAAAAATAAACAGTTCTCTTGAACCTAAAGGTGTGGAACTAATGAGAGGGAAAATTTAAGTTGTAGATAATAACCTAAGATGATGGTCTGCTTCACTGTGCCCATCTGGAGCTGAGGGATGTTCACCTCATTTGGCTGCTGATAACCTTTTTGACATCTCGTGATGATACAGTGTTAGAATTACTGGGGAGTTGTACAGATTGCACTGAGATAATTGAATTAATTTGACTCCTGGATTGGGTTAAATTTGTAATCTTGGCATAAGATTCTTTAGGCTTTCATACCATGGCCTGACTTACCAAAAGGGGAGTGAAGGATTCCTTTGTTGTAAGTAGAAATCCTTTCATATAGCTCAGGGAAATCCACTATGACCAGAGGGCCTCAAGAAAAGAAAGGACAAAGTCCAATAAACCTGCCTTGGCTGACAGTGAGGGGGTAAAGAAGTTGTCTGCAAAAATGAAACTGTAATCTGTAGATGGGAGTTTGTGTGACAGACTGCATCCAACCTCTTGCAGCTAAAGAATATCCACTCTTCTCTTGCACCAGTGGCTTTCAATGTCTTTTTTTTTTCTTCTGAATTAAATGTAGAACTTCACTAAAGAAAATCAATAAAATTAATCACATTACTGAGCTAAACAGCTTCATGTAGGATGATGAAAGCATGTGTTTTGACATTTCCACTAGGAAGCTTTTCCATGGCATGTTGCCTTCATTGTTTCTCCCTCCTAAATATCCACATAACTAACGTGGGACTAAAGCCCCCGATGTGTTATGCTGGCAGAGCGAGTGGTTTTGTGTTCCAGCTTCCCAGTCTCTTTTATTTTACTCCTGAGATTGGTTCCTTCTAAGAGCCAAATACAGAAATGGATCATTATGTTGAAAATAATATCCGAAGGCTTGAAAATAGCATCCATTTCTTAGGCAGGCTGCATTTCTTTTTCACACCATGAAATGGTGCAACAGATAATTAGTAATACATTTTCCATTTAAATTTCTCCTGTATTTATAAATCAGTAGACTGCTCTTGCTATGTTCTAACAGCAAAATGAAGTTCCAGAGCCAACTGAATGCCAGCAAGGATTTATGAATACCTCAGTAGAGATTGCTGTTGGCTCTTGGTTATGAATGCAAGCAGCCAACAAATTAGTTTGGTAGTGAAATGGGTAAGTGGAGGCTTGACTGCAGCAGTACAAAGTTGGGGCACAACTGTTTGTTTCAGGCATGCATTATTAATAGGGGGTCAGACTTGCACCCAGGAAGGTGTGTCTATTCAGGAATGTTCCAAAGGAAAAGGAACCAGGACAGCAGAGGTGGAGACCTGAAACGAATGACTTAACATGAAAAGCCAGTCAAGAAATCTGTGCCACTTACTGATTCCACCTGGGGAAAGCATAGTGCTGAAAACAAACAAGAAAAATCCAAGGAGAACGTAGGGAAAAAATAGAATTAAGGCAGGTGTACAATATGTCTTTCAGGGGGAAAAATAGTCTTTCAGTTGATTTTAAATGGACTGTTTTTACACCCTGCCATCAAAAGCTGTGGAAGAGCAGTGTAATCAGAAGCTTGCTGCAAATATCCAAATACAGTGCCACCCTCTGATAGCATATTATATTACTTGTTCTATTTGGAGTATACCCTGGTTTTCATTGTTTTAACATTTGCAGATACTGTTTGAGTAAAAATTCTGTAGTGCCTGCTATTTTGAATTTCAGTGTGAAGATCCTTTTTGTCTGGTCTGAGTGGTTACAGGTAATAACATGCCTAATTTGGAGCTCTTTTTACCTATGTTTCTCAAAGAGAAGTGTATTGCAAATTAGTCAAGAGTGCTGGCAGAGCACTTCATCTCTAAGTCATATTATGATTCCTGAAAGCTGATTTTTCCCTTGTAGTAGTAATGCTTCACTATTAGTACCCTGTTATTATTAGGACTTTACTATGTACAAGGAAGAAATTGAGATTATTATTATTCTCTTTTTTTTTTTTTTAAATGCAAGCTTGTACTTTATTTTAAAGGAAAATTGCTATCAGCTCACTAAAGACAGAATGGCTACAATAAAACCATACCATGTTCCTAGTGCATACACTGGTGCTGTGTTCAGTAGTGGAAAATAGTTTATGACTGTTATTGTAGAGGATTCACTTTTGCTTTTAATGGAAAAAAAAAACAACTGTGCAAATCATTAACTAAAGAAAAATGGAAATGCATTTTTTTTTAGAGATACTTTATTAATTCAGTTTATCATTGCTACCAGGACCAGTGGTTCACTAATGTGTGAGGATAGTTCTGATTCCATTGCAGAGCTCTGATACAAGTTGTGTCAGTCTGGGGGCTCTGGAGGCTAAAATCTGCAGTTTGGCATTAGTTCAGTCACAGACCCTGTCAGGGCTGAGCCATACTGAATGCAAACACAGACCAACAGATTTTGTCTCCTTTATTCCAGTGGAAACTCTTTATATCAATGAACATTCATTTGCACTGTCTCCAATCCAAGAGCCCTCTGCTGATGATACTGAACAAGAATAATTTCAATTAACTCATCCACATAAACAAAAGTAAATTCCATTTACTTGGCTTTGAGCTGGCAAATGCAAATAGCAACCAATATGGAATAATTGGTGAAAAGGGATTTAGGGACAGAATGCTGTGAGAAAAGGAAAACCCTTGTGATTCTTGCTGCAGGAAGGGATGTTTAGTTTGAATCAAACTTCAACCACTTCAGAGAACCTCCAATAAATTCCAGGATTTCCACATGCCTCCCTGTACTACCAATTTAGCCTGGGTCTGGTTTTAACCAAGTGCAGAGGGATGCATAGTCTTCATTAGGAATATGCAAACACTGAGGCACAAACTCACAGCAGCTCCTCGCTCTGTGAAAGGCACTGAAAAATTAAATACTTCCATATAGTCTTTGCAGAGCAACTTTAACATACTTGCACAGCAAAGGAGGTTTTTAACCCTCTCTGTCCCCTCTGGGAGAAGAGGGAATGGTTTTAATAGTCAGGTGCCTTGGGAAGCAAGTAGTTGCACTCTTGGTTGAACAAGTGGACTGCTAGCAGCCATGAACATGAAAATGACTCATTTCTAAAACAGCTCCTGGTCTCTCAGCTCAGACATCATGCTGAACAGCATCACACTAGTACAGATTCTGACTGACTGGATAGGTAAGTTGCAAATAACACTAAAAGGCACAGATGTTGTATCAGCTCTTCAAATTATTCTCAATGTTTTTATATATTTTAATAGCTCCATCTGGATTCCATAGCCACTATTATTGTTATAAGTTTTATTGTTCCCTTTGCCTCTGCCTGCTGTTTGCATTTGCAAGTTACTTATGAGTGTCTTGGAAACAACTCCTGAACCTTTCTCCAGGGGCTTAAATTTGATATTGTGTATGCGAAAAAAGCAGGGAAAGCACATTTTCTCAAATTTGCCTCGCTAAATATGATATGGTACAAATTAAAATAAATGTTGCATACCCTGCTTTCCTCATGATGTTCTTGTTATAAATTTCAGTGGACGGGCAAGTGTGTTTGCCGGTTTCTGCAATTCTGTTATTTATGTTGTGCTCCTAAAAGCTTGCTTTTGTTAATAACAGTCATAAAAAATTATACAGCTGCTGCTTCTTCAGCGTCCTTGTTGGATATTCTTAAAGGAATATTATCCATAGAGCAGAACTACCCTGACAGGATAGTTGGGTGTTGTTTATGCTCTGAGGTAGCTTCATAAAAGGTATTGTGATTTCGGGGACTATATTTAGAGGTCAGCCTGTTGTCCAATGGGGTTCATAAGATTGTATTTTCTGAGGTTAATTTACAATAATGCCCTAAGTTAGAAAGCTGTTGTGTTTGCAGTGCAATTTCTCTTTTGTTCTGATAGAATTTTTCTTAAGTCTGGTATTTAATAATTGAGGGACCATCTCTGCAAAACTCAAGGGCTAATACTGAGTTCACTGCAGTCAGCTTCCCAAGTAAGGCTGACAGATGGGAAAGACATTTTGTGCTGTGCCCAGCATCCATTAACTGGAAGTTGAATGCTGTATTACCTTTAAATGTCGCATACCTCCTTCTGTATTAGACATTCAGGGATTATTTTGGGGGCCTGGACCCCAATCCAGGCCTTTAGATGTACTGTGGGACCCATCAGGTCCCAACTCAGCATTTTCTTTCAAACTTATCTGCAGTTATTCCTAAAATATTCAGTAGAGCTATATCACAGGTGCTAAATCCTATTAACATAAACTCATTTGTGTCTCAACCAACCCTGTTGTGCTGCCAAAGAACAGTGTGATGAGGATATGGAACAGCCTTTATGTGCACATTTTCAGTTCCTGAAGTCTCCCACCATGAAACTGAGGAAACTCTTTACATCTTCCAATTTTCAGTGATTTATAGAATCGTAGATTGGAAGAGACCTTAAAGCTCATCCTGTTCCAACCCCCTGGCATGCACAGGGACACCTTCCACCATCTCAGGTCACTCCAAGCCCCATCCAGCCTGGCTTGGGACACTTCCAGGGATGGGATTCCCCAGCCTCTCTGGGCAGCCTGTGCCAGTGACTCAGCAGTGGTCTGTATGCTGCACATTAAACATTCAGAGCAACACACACACACACAAATTCAATTCATCAGCAGTGAGCTCTCCTGAGTTCTGAAACTTCATACATCAAAATAAGCTTCTCTCCAGTGCACTCCTAAGAAGAGGTTCTCATGCTTTTCTCACGTGCACTAATTGCAGCTAGCTGTTAAACAGATGGTCTTGGTGGTATCAGTAGGACACCACTTATTTAACTTTTTTTTTTTTTAAAGGGGAAAAAAGTGGGAAAAAGAAGGAAATTAATGTTTGCTTAGGCAGCAAGATCCACGGTATTGCATTAATCCCAGCCATTGCCTGGACACAGCATTTCCTCTGTGGTAACCCATAAGAAATTAATTGAAAAATATCTTAGGTCAATTAGAAAAACATTCCATACTTTCAGGGAAAGTAGGATGTCTTGGTAAATATTCTTACAAGATAAGATGAAATTAACAACCTTTTAGGATTGTCTCCCTGAGCCTGTATTTCTCTCTGCACCTCAGCTATCCATCACTTTGGTTCTATATTAATACTATGGATGTGTTATGCTGTTCAGAAGCTTTCCTCAGGACTCACATCCCATTTTGGCAAGCACAATGCAAAAACCAGGCCTTACCAATTCACTAAAAATTATTTAACTATCGGTCTTTTCTCAAGCAGCTCTTTGGGTGACCTTGCACATAGCATGCCTTAAACATATTGCTGGTTTTGGAAGGGAGGGATTCAGGCTTCTCGCAGGGGGTGACTGAAAATTATCAACAGGTGATCTTTCTTTCAGGTGAAGGAGGCCATGCAGAGAATCCATGACCGAGGAAATATAGGAAAACTCATTCTGGATGTGGAGAAAGCACCCACTCCCCTGGTGAGCACAAAGCACCACAGACATGTTCTGCACACATGTCCCTTGCCATGCTTTTTTTACATTGATTTCCTCTGAATCCATAGCACCCAAATATCACCAGGACCCATAATTTCTGTATTTACCCCAAAGTGAAATGTACTTCCTGAAGTGGCAGCAGTTACTTTTCTATCCTGAATGACTGCTTCTCCAAAACTGTGCCTGCAAGTGTAGGACTGGGGTAAAACTGCCACGTGTCTTTCTGTCCTTGTGATGGAAAACAGACATTTCTCAAACTAAAACATTCCTGTATTAATAAGTGGATTGAGCAGGAAAAAACACAGTCAATATTACTTCACTGAGCAAACATAAAAGTGCTTTCTGATTCCTATTCTAAAGTTAGAGTGTATTTTTGGCAGAAATGTTGTTTACTGGTTTTTTATAATACATGAAATATAATATGTAAACATTTCTAGAAATATCCTGAAGGAAGATAGTAGTGGTGGAGCTCTGGTGCACTGGATTTGGAGCACCTAGCATGGTACAGAAAGCTTTCAGAGAGCAGTGGTAAATGAAAGTCAGGCTCACACCTGAGCATTCACTGATGGTGTAGGAAAGAGCAGTAAAGAAGGTAGTGCAAAACTGACTTTAAATCAATACTGATGGATGAAGTTTGCTTTCAGACCTGAGATACCTCCTGTTTCAAAAGAGCAGCAAAGGACCTGGAATTACAGTTGAGCTCTTACTCACTCTAAAAATGCCCCTAAATCTCATACAGAATCTCCACAAGGAAAAGGAAGGGTTTGTGGACCTCACAGGTGGAACAATACACTTTCACAAAAGGGTGTTAACTCAAAAATATGGGTAACTTCAGAGCAATGCTTTTCTGCATTAAAATCAGCTTGTGTTTGGGATTTTTATTTCCAGCAGAGGCTAATAATCAAGCGGGGAAGGAACATCACTACAATTCTCCTTAAAAAGTAAATGGGTCCCTTGCTTATTTGGTGTTGAAGTAGTTATAAGCTAATACAAGAATCTTCTTGTGCCTTAAGAGAGGTAAGGTGGGTGTGAAAGAGAATCCAGTCACACTAATCTGTGCTGTTAAATGCTAGCCACATCCAGAGAGCCACATTCTTGTGCCTCCTCAGACCTGCCACACTGACAGGGTGAGGTGCTGGAGGGTCCTGCACCTTTACACAGCTTGTAATACATATTTCCGAGTGAAAAAAACAACCACAGTATACTCCTTAAATGCTGTTCTGAACTACAGATTTCTGCAATTACCTACTGCCTGTTGAGGCGTCTTCAGTAAAATATGAAAATGCAGTTTCTTCCCACTCCTGTATGATTTAGATCTGCACTCTGTCGTGGGTGTATTCTGCCAGCATCTACATAGCCACTGCTCTATAAAGTTGCACTGGGTTTTTAATCTGTAAAAGAAAGGAAATTGCCCCCTGAGCTTTCACCCCATGCCTCAAATGGGGCCATCCATCAGCCTGGTCCTGAAGAGCAGATACAGGAGCTGCAAACCAGAGGTCACATTCTGTAAACTTCCTACACAGCTGTGTTTGCTATCCGAGAGCCTTACTATCAGTTTACTACAAGTGCACAGAGCAGAGTCCTTGTGTGCAGCTGTCCTACTAACAGCTCTCTGTTAGGAAGCAGAGCTGTGAGGGAACAGCCTGCAGGTTTAGCTGGCAGTGGTGTAGTGCCAGCAAAGGCTTTGAAAAGACAGAATGTTGATTTTCGTGTGGCAACCCTGTCTGCTCGAGTTCCCAAAGCCATTTTATCGAACGATCCAGAGTGAACTAAGGAGGAATGAAAGGGTGAGGAAGGTGCTCAGATGTCCTTCGTCTCTCCTGGTGCAGATGGCCAACGACAGCACGGAGACCAGCGAGGCTGGGGAGGAGGAGGAGGACCACGAGGGGGACAACGAGAACAAGGAGAGAATGCCCTTCATCCAGTAGCAGCCAGAGGAGGGGAGGCAGGAGGAGTCGGGAAGGAGAAGGGAACAAGACTGGGAAATCTCTTCTGTGCATCAGTGAACAAATGCTGTAGTACAGTGTGTGTTGTATTTGTTTGCAGTCAGCTGAGCTATGAGCTGTTGATCATTGTTGTTTTGAACTCAAGTGCCATTCTCACCCAGTGCAGTATTACGACATTTCTGTGTAATACCCAGTTTCCCTGTAGGAGTCCCATGGATTTTTCTGTTCTTGTTTGAAAGCCTTATTAACTTACTGTGTAATTTTAGATGGGCATCTTTCTCATGCGAATTCCAACATCTTGCATAAAGTTATTTGGGAGGTTTGGGCTTTTTTTGCAAGTTGGAAACAGTTAAAAAAAAAAAAAATCCCCACTTGCTGTCTGAAAGATTCTAGTAACTGGAGGGATAATTTAATATTTCTGGATTTTCAGTGTTAAAATAGTTTTCCTTTAATGAACCACAAATAAAAGTTGCAACAAAGATGACTTTTCATTTTCCTCAGTCATAGTTCATAATTTCATGAGCAATCCTATGTTCATTTTCAAAAGTACCTCATCCAGAATCATGGAATCTGAAATTGTGCAAGAAATGATTGATTGAGAGGCTTTAATCAACATCTTCTGTTAAGGACACATTGGCTTATATGTCAAATCCAAACCAATTTTAAATTTTATTTTTAAATTGCATTGGTTGGCAAGAATCACTTATAAGGATGTGGAAAGAAATTTGGTGATGGAGTTTATTGCTCTGAAATCATTAATGTGTTGTCAACTGTCAGACTGGAGCTGAACTCCTGCAGAAGTTAACCCTGTAAAAAATGAGGTTTAGGCCTTAATCCCACCACAAATCATGCACAGGGATAACTTTTATCTAGGTGACTTGTTCTATCAAAAGCTCTGCTCCATATGTACAGCTATGTTTGTAATTATTTACAGGATCAAATATTCAAAGACCAGCTAGTCTTATCTACCTCCCACCAGTGGAAACTATATGTAAACGTGAAAAAAGTATTTTTTCCACGTCCTTCACCTATTCAAACAGCAGCTACTCAGGTCCTCAACTGTCTTGTTAAAACAGTTATTTTAAAATTACTGCAATCACATACAGTAGAAATGCTGAAAGACTGGCAGAGACCTTGCATAATGCCTTCAGCTTTGAATTAATATTCCATTTTTCAAAAGAAAGTATTTACTCAGACTAGTTGTTCACCTAAATCTACAAGTAGCATGTTGTGACAGAAATTAAAAATTACTACAGAAAAATGAAAATGGGAGGGGCTTCTCAGGTTTTTCTCAACGTGAGAGGACTTCTGGGTCTGGATGACTTTTATGTGTGGTTTTAGAAGATTCCCTTTAGGTTTTTTCTGTTTGTTTGGTCTTGCTGCCTGAGTATTAATGTCCATCTCTTTACACTGTACTCATGAAGTCGCTGTCAGATAATTGTGCAGATGGTTCATTCTGAAGGAGTTTCCCTTGGGCTGAACAAATTCAAAAACAACAGCAAGAAATAACTGTGGAGAAAAATGCCAAAAAGCTTTTGAACTATTAATCCAACCAGAACTTCATTTTTCTCTTCATTATAGTTGAGTTTCTTTTTAAGCTAGACTTGCCTACACTTCCAGTGCCATTTTGGGCCCAAACAGGGACTTTATCCACAGAAGAAAATACATACTCAGTGAGAGTTTTCCATTTATTGGGCTTGCCAGATGGACTTTTAAGAAGGGCCATAAAGTTTTCATGACTCATCAGCTGACAGCAGTAGGAAAACATGCCCAATTTTGTTTTGCAGCTAGTGTAATGATGTTGTCCTGCAACAGACCTTAACATAACTAGGAATTTTGATTTGACGCCAAAGTGAGCAATATTGCTGGTTACCTTCGAGCTGGCAGTAAGTGGCATTCTCAAGGCCTTAAATTAGTAGGGCAAGCAGAATAGCAAACCCATTCTTCTGTTCTAAACCACAGTCTGGTGGGCTCTACTTTTAAATTACCCTGCAAGACAAATATGGGTGGTCTTGGTCATGGCCACAGACACCACAGGGACAACAAGCGAGTAATTTTGGCTAGTTCTTTCTGGTTTTGTTAGCAAGGCAAAAAATACTCTTCATGCTGATTCATACCAACGTCAGGGCCATCTTCTGATCAGCAGAAGGTCAGGTAATTGCAGAGAGTACAAAGGAATACTTCTGGAGCTACCTGAGTGCCACATAGCTGAGTGTGACCATCAGCAGCTCAGCTCTGCTCTGTGTTTTACTGGTTCCAGTTTGGCACGGAGGGAGGTTGCTGCTGGAATGAATGGGAGTTTTTCAGACATCCATTCTGGAAGCAGGGTGTGTGCTAGCAGAATTTGGCCCACGAGCCCCAAGTCCCTTTCAGGAGACCACAAGCAGTAGTATCACGCTGGGAGGGGAGGAGGCTGTGCTGTTCAAACTGGTGAAGCCAAGGCTTGTCACTGGCCAAGTCTTATTGTAGCAGAAATGAAGGTTTGTGCTTACTACTGACAGTGTTGTTTAAACAACTCTGAGACAATTGGATAGTTTCTTCCAGTGAAACAAATTATTTCTCGATTTGCCTTAAAGGAACTGTGAAAGCTTCTTTAACTTAAGCCTGATTGAAGTGAACTGAAACACTGTTTAATTGTATTTGTTGCTTTAGAGCTTTTGTTATATTGTGCCTACAAAGCAAATTATGTTTACACAAAAATATAAATAAAATGTTGAGCATAGCATTATTCTTGGCCTCTCTGTTTTATTCTAGTATTATGGTCGCATTAGGGAACTGACTTGGAACTGCTTAAGAGGAAAATTTGAGGTCTTATTTTCGATTTTGGTCACTGTGGGATATACAAAGAATTTATTTTGTCTATTACAGAGTAAATCGAGGTTATTAAAACTGCTGTGTGACACTTTACAGAACACTGAGAATGTAGATATAAAATTTTGAATGTCACAGTCTAAGAAATTCACAACATTATATAAGCACCATTCACTAGGTGTTTAGGGAAGTGTGTTTTGATACACAGAGAAACTAGTTTCCAGAAGTTTAGAACTCAGATTGCCACACAAGTTATCCTCAGGGAGACAGCTTCTTTCAGAAATTAGAATTCTCTAATGGAATAATCTTAAAATAGAATCCAAAGCAGTCACCACCAGGTAAGCTTAGAGAAAGCAGGAGGACATGATTGAGCTCTCCTGGGCCTTGGTCTTCACCCAGGGCTCTGTGTCTTTGGAAGAACTGGTGATGGTTACCAAACCCTGCAGTCATCTCCAGCCTGTACTTGAGTACATGGCTTTAAAGGTCTCCCTACATGAGGGAAAGGAGTGAATGAACTTCAGTTTAATATCTAAACAGAGAGGAAGTGTTGGCTTTGGTTCATTCCAGTCATGCAGGACACATTCCAAAGCCTGTGATGTCCCTGGAAAATCTCACTTCAGTAGTTACCAAATCTGCTCTGCAATCTCAAAGCTCACAGGATCACTGCAGAGTGTGAAGAGTAAATTTCTGCCCTCTGTTTTCAAGCCTTAATAAGCAAATAATGATCAGTGAATCCCTAATCACAGGGTCAGGATGAGGCTGAAAGCAAACAGCCATAGCCTTTTGCAAATTCTCTGTGATTACCACTAAAGCTCTGCCTTCACCAGCTTTCCCGCTGGGCCACCTGCAGTGCCCTGTCACTGCCCTTGGCTCAGAGCAGCATGTGGCATCATCTGCATGAACTGCAAAAATCCACCTTGGATCCTCAGTATCCCTGGTTCTCACCTCATTCTCCACTTTGTGCTTCCCCTCCATTTTCTGTGAGCTTAGTGGCTCCTCCTGATGGAGTTTTGTTGGGAAGGATTCTCCCAGTTTGGCCACCACTGCCAGCACAACCCCCAGCTCCGCAGGAACCACGTGGGGCTTTCTCCCCTGGCAGTGCTGGGGTCCCTGCATGTGAGCCAGGGCTTTGTTCCACTGCAGAAAGAGCCAGAGTAATCACACAGAATCACAGAATCACACAGAATCACAGAATCACACAGAGTCACAGAATGAACTAGGCTGGAAAAGATCTTTGAGATCATCAAGCCCAACCTATGACCTAACACCTCCTCATCAACTAAACCATGGCACTGAGTGCCACATCCAGTCTTTTTTTTAACACCTCCAGGGACAGTGACTCCACCACCTCCTTGGGCAGACAATTCCAGTGGCCAATCACTCTTTAAGTGAAGAATTTTCTTCTAACGTCTAGCCTAGACTTCCCCTGGCACAGCCTAAGCTATGTCCTCTTGTTCTGTCAGTTGTTGCATGGGAGCACACTCTAATTGCTGTCTGCATCAAAGCACCTTTCTCTAAGTGATTTGTGACAGCCAGGCAAACACCCCAGCGTTCTCCTGTCAGAGAACAGGTCAGAACGTGGATGTGAATGTCACTTGATGTGCTCAGTCCTGCCCTGCTGGTTGGTGCTGCCCAGCTGACCCTGCCCAAGCCACTGCTTCTGTGTTTGCTCTGTCACCTCCCCACCAGCACTGCAGGAACTGGAAGGTGCTGGGAGAGCAGTGCAGGTGAGGAAGAATTAGAAGATAAATGGAGGGGAAAAAAATGGATTGTCTATCTCTGCCCAAGAGTAACAAGCAAGTGGAATTTGAAGAACATTTTCTGTTGATTCATGTGTGTGCTTGGAAGGGGTCCCAGCCTTTCTCTGAAGACGTTCCAGAGCCCCTGCAATACTCAATCATCATTGTTGTTCTCTGTTTGCACTTCAGGAAAATTAATTTTTTACCCTCTGGAGAATGTGGGTCATATTCACTATCATCCCCCACAGAGAGTGACAGAGAAACTCTAGGGGTGTTTAACACACGTGGATTAACCCTTCACATATGGAAACCCTTCTTCTCACTTAGGGGAACTGCCGGCATTTTGGGCAAGGTGAGGAAAGAAAGGGAAGGAACAAGCATTGACAGCCCTCATAATGATTGTCCTGTCTCTTAAAAACTCCTACACCTGCCATCGTGTAAGGTCAGCTTTCATTTAGGAAAGAACAGCCTGCTCAGTTGGAAAAGCTTTGAAACTCTCTCAAATAAATATAATCTAAAAAAATCAAAGGAAGTCTCATTACTCTTTCAGCTTCTGGATCTTCATGATGTTTAATGCTTGGTACAGATACCACCACTCAAACTGGGCAGCCAGGGATTAAATGGGATTAAATTCAGAGATGCCACTGGCACTTGTTAGTTTAGGACCAGCAGCTCCCAGCTACTGAAAGGGGCAGAGGGCTGTGGTTTGGGGTGTGGGGTTTGTGACCGAGGGAGGGCTGCATTCCCCGAAATGGCCAGCCTTTGGGCCAGCCAGGTGATGAGTTAATAACCAAACATTTGGAAAGGCTGGTGTGCAAAGCTGCTGAGCAGTGACTGGTGTGTCTTCTGTTGTGACAGGGCCTGGAGCCTTGTTAGATCAGTGATGTTTTCCAGAGGCTTCTAGGAGAAAACATTTCTTTTGTTGCCAACACAGAAGAGAGATGATGATGATAAGTGTTTTTCTAAGTCAGTTTGATTTGGCAGATTATTTTTCTGTTTCTCTGCTGCTGTTTTTTTCTTCTAGTGTCTGCATTTCATACTAGAAATATTTTCACACTGTAAAAAAAAAAAAAACATGTCTCCTGTGACTCACCAAGTATCTCTTTACTTGTACAAAAGCATTGCTTTGAGTTCCTCAACCATTTCTGCTGTAGAAAGGAAAAATGAAATTATTTGTCCATTGCCATAATACTGCCATTTGGTTTAAGGACTTATGGTTCTTTGGCATTTAATTCTCCATCTAGGAAGGAATCCTAATTAATTTAGCAGCTGAGCTGGAAGTTTTGCCTGCATGGCTCAAAGCTGTGTCTCAAATCTTACCTGCTCCAAAGCAATGGAGACACACAGAATCATATTCTGAATGCCCTTAGCTAAGACCCAGTCAGGAAAGCTCTATAAAAATAACAGGAATTTGAGAGAAAATAATCTAAATTTTCCTTGCTTTCCCATCAGATAACTCAGAGCATGAACCAACACTGAATGTGGCCATTATAAGAATTTTCTGCTATTTTCTTGATCATTCTCTCCATGTGCATTGTGGATGCCTGTGGTGAGGACATCCCAGGGAAAGGAGTGACCCCAAACCCAGCCAGTGCCCGGATTCAGAGGAGGCTGCAGGTCCAGCTCATCCTCAGATCCTTCTGAGGTGAGTAGAGCTGAGTTGCTCCATCTGAGGGTCAGCTGGGCACAGTGGGCTCTAAAAACGAGTGACATCAGGAAACCTGCTTGCCAAGGGATGCTGCAGCCACCCATCAGCGGTGTGTTTGGGCAGGGTGGCACTAGAGAGGCTCAGGCTGAGCACAGCCCCAGGGCAGCAGATTTACACAGGGAATTGTCTTTAAGGTCTCACTTGAAGGATCGACCTGGAACCTCTCACCCAAACGTGCTGGAAGCCACCAGCTCCATCCTCAGTGTTCACAAATTCAGTGTCTCATTTCAATGCTGGATTTCCTGCAGCACATTCCCCGAGGTTGTGTTTAACTTAATAAAGCACACATAATGTGATTCATAGGAATCTTTGATCCGTGTTTTGTTCAATATGTCAGCGATGGATAAAGACATTACAGTGTTCTGTTCGCTAATCAACCAGCACAACAGGAAAATAAAAGGGTAATTATTGTAAGCTGCCTTTCTTACCCCCGTTAAGATGGCAAGCTCTACTCAAACTGGAATCTCACTGGTCTCATCCCACTGGCTTTGATAGGGACAGCTGGTTTGTCCTCTAAATGAATCCAGTCATAGCTGCAGTGTTAAAAATTCAGCATTTAATATTTATGTCCATGTTGTAGCTTGCTTGATGGGGAAAAACCCCACATGATTCTTTTAAAAATCCTTGCTCAACTCTCCATGTTCAAATACACACTGCTAAACCAAACTATCTTTCTTGAGGATGCAGCATTGGCTGATACTGGTGGTTTTTTTAGCCACTGGCACAAGTAAATGATATAAAATGGAAAACCCTAGCAGTCAGAGGACCTGAGCTGTGGGTTTGTGCTGTGGGATGGACCAGCTGGGGCTGTAACTTGTCACCTTGTTATGTGAGATTGATTTATTCCATGCAGAGCCCATAATAGTATTTTAGGAAGCAATATAGACCAAAACAGGACAAACTATCCCCAATTCCTTAGTACAACATTTTTACAGCACTGAAACCCCAGCTGCACAGATGTGTTTGACCTGATGGGTGTCTGTCTGCAGCTGCTTTTCCAAGAGTACTGAAGCATCTAGAAGATGTATAACCAGACTGAGTCTCATCCTTTGCTGGTGGGTAACACTGGTATGAGGCTGTACAAGAGAGGGGATTTACCCTGAGCACTATACAGGCAGAGGAGAGCCTGCTCTTTTCTCTTCTAACTTGTTGGATAAGCAACATAAAATCAGAACTCTCCTGATCATTCTTGGGGCACTGAAGACATCTGCTGGAAATGGGAATAAACTGCAGTAAGAATGTGCATGACAGAATGAATAAGGAACATTTCTGAGAAGTTTCTATTTACACAGTGCCTGAATGGCTCAGAAAATGCTACAATATTTTCCATTTGAAAGCATTATTTGAACATATTTGAATGAATAGCCTGTTTGTTCCTGCTGTTCTTGTTGCCACCAAGGAACAAAACTTCAGTTCCTAAAGCCTGCAAGTCTGCCTGCAGTCTGTGCACTCCCTTCACCCCTAATGTGTGAGGTCATGCCACAGACACACATGCACAGCCCATGGCATCATGTGCTGCCACTGAGGTCCAGGCCAGGTTTCCAGCTTTGAATGGATGTAAATTGTTTGTAGTTGGATACAGGGGATCACACAAATCTCTCCATCTTTACACATCAATCTTTATTACAAACCAATTTCTTGTGAATCCTGTTGTGACTCCATGTCCTCTTGAAGGAGCTTCCCAGCAAACTGCACATCCTGTCAGGGAGTGTGGCCCTGCCTCTGGCACATCCCAGCTGGTCCTTCTACAGCACAAACCCACAGCTCAGGGCCTCTGACTGCCCCTGGCTCCTGGGATTGTGGCACAGAGAGAGGATGCTGCACTGGGCTGGACACACCAGGGAGACAGGCAGGGAGCCAGGAGTGTGACATGAGGGTGACACACAGCCCAAGCCCACACAGACTGTGTGTGTCTTTGGCATCCCCAAACTCTACCAGAGGAATCTGATTTGTCAAGGAGAAAAGAAGGCAAGGAGAAGTGGGGATTTGTGTCCCACTTTTCAGGACCAACAGGCTGTGGTTATAATGCCCCAGCATGAATTCCTTCAGTTCTGGAGGATGCTGTGTCCAGACCCATAATCCCTGCCCAGGGAATCTCCCTAAAATGCAGATAGGTGCATCCTCTTAGTTATGACTGCAGCCACCTTCTTGCTGATCCCTTCAGCTCGTCATTTAAACCCTGGGGATCTCCCAGACATGCAGAGCAGGGGTTGGAATGTCCTGCAACTTCTGGAATGGACTAATCCTACTCATTAAATACTGCCAGCACCTCAGCCAGGGTCTGGCTGCACCTCAGACTGTGCAGTGACTGCATTTTATGCAGACATTACCAAGCTGTCTTTGGCTGGATAGCTTGAGTGCTATCAGCAAATAGAACATAGCACAGAAGACACATAAATAACTGTTTTGCTCATCTGCACTGGTGCCCTCACTCTCCTGGCATCAGCACCTACCCCTGCTGGGTTCCAGGTCCCTAAGGACAGCATCTCACAAGGCAGGAGGATGCTGTGCTCCCTTGTCATGGTTCTTTCTGCCTGAACTAGAATTCTGCAAGAAAAAGGAGCCATGTCTTCAAAAAGGGCTCACAGATTTCTGTGTTGTGTTCAGTAAAATTTTAGGAGCAGCTTTTGAAAAGACATCCAGCAGTAACAGCATATCTGTGTGTGCTCAAACACAGCCTGGAGGGGAGGAGAGCTGCATGGGAGGGGATGTTAGACCAGGGACCTTCCTTCCCAGAGACAAATACTATTTCTGACTGGGCCTACGTGGCCTGTAGTGAAAATTCCACCCATACAGGTTTAGTTTTTCTGTTCCCCCTTCAGCATCCTTGTGTGAGCATTGTCCAGCTGCTGCTGTGTGGTTTGCACTTCCATTCCAGCACAGGGCAGGGAGGTAGGGCTTGGTGCAGGATTTGTGCTCCCCTTCCCCAGCCTCCAGCAAGTCAGGGCTAATTCCCACTGCCCCACCGCTCCAGATTCTGCAGAGACAAGCAGACATCTCCCAAGCAGCTACATCGAGGTATTCTTTTTCCTTCCTAACTAGGCAGCTAAGAACTCTCATTACATTTTAAAGAATCATGGTTTATTTGGGCTACAAGTTTCCAAAGCCTGGGGCTGGCACAGGAGCTGGTTATGCCTGTGCATGGGGACAGTGCTGCTCCTCAAACCCAGAGAAGCAGGGTCAGCTGTTTGCAGATCCTGTGACTCAAGGTTTGGTTTGGCAAGGCTGAAAGGAGAACCTTGAGCAGAACCTCCAAGTCCTTGGTGCAGTGCAGCCACCAAAGGCAGACATGATCACGCTCCTGACAAGTCTGAATTTCCATCCTGATCAGGAAAATCCCACAAACATCTACACACCCCAAAACATAATCCCTGCTCTCCCCAGCTGTCCTGGTGGTGTGCAGAGCTGCACTGTTGGGAACCTGCTGTGAACCTGTGGATGTGCAACCCAGACTGGAGAGTTTCACAGTGCCTAAACCAAGGCTGTGTCCAAAGCAGTTTGTCTGGCACACATAAGGATGAGCAGAACCTGCTGAGATCATGTTAATGTGAGGCTGGAAAACCTCATATTAGGGAGGCTATGAAGATCAAAACTGAAGTATTTAAAGGGAGAAATTAAATACTCAGGATGTCTTCAGGTCATTTCCAGGAAGGTAAAAAGGCAGCACACATCAGAGGAGAAAAAATAGCACAACAGGTAATTTTCGTTTGCAAAAGAGAAAGAGAGACATTCTCACACACATCCCGAGGGCTAAAAGAGCTGAGCTGCTGCCAGGAACTCCCAACATGGAAATTTTGCCAGGTCCACCGGAGTAGCATTTTAAAAGACCCCATTCAACTCTTCTATTTGCACCTGGACTGCAAAAAAACTGATTTAAATTTTCTCCTAGACTCCCTTATCTTTAGAGATGCCAGAGTCAGCTGATCTGTAAAAGGTCTCTTTTTTTGAGGGGGATTGTGGTTTGCTCTCTGTGCACATTTCACATACCCAGCAAAACATTTATCTCTAAATAAGCACCTATTTCTCTGGGGTCCTTCCTGCCTAAGGAACTACACAACAGTCAGAAAAACACTGTGCACCTTCTTATCTTTGCAGCTAAAGGCCTGAGGTAAAAACCATTTGGCAACCCTGTCATTCCTTTGAGATACCTGAACACCACGAGAAAGGACCTGTGCCAGTGCAGAGTGCACTGGGCAGGAAACCAAAAGAAGAGCTCAGTGGCTTTTCTCACATAATCTTGTGCAGATTTGGAGAATCTCTTCTGAATTCTGGATCTCTCTGACTTTGATAAGTTGTGTGTTCTCTGCTTCACAACCTGTAGTCCATATCCAGTGCCATTACAAGAGAAAGGAATACAGGTGAGATGATCTGCTCACACAGACAAGATGACGATATTTGTCTTAAATATGTGTGATAGATGTAGGACAAGTCTTTCTGCTGCCTCTTGCAAATCATTTCTCCTCCTCTCTGCTTGCTGAGGCCAAGATGTGAGATGTTTTGTGACAAGGACTCCAAAGTAAGAGACACAAAAAACTCTCATTCCAGAAGTTCAAAATGGTGCCTCGATTCATCTTCTCAGTTCACATACATTATTGTTTCTCAAATTCCAATTTTTTTTTTTTGAAGCTTGTATTTACAGCATCAGAATTGAAAAGCACTGGACCTGTAGGTAATAACAGCTCTGTTTGGACTTGGAAAATACCATGTTGAGAAGCAGATTTATTGATCAATGCCAGTATCAGTCCACAGTGCCAAGATGAGGTGTGTGCTTGGGAGAGCAGAATCACATATCTGAGGAAGACCTGAATTTCAAAACCCACTGACACTCAGTACAGGTCACTGGTGGGCAGCCAGGTTCTGCAATAAGCCTGGAACCTCCTTTAATTCTCATAGCCAGAGCAGATCACTGGTACCCAGCAAATTTCCTTTCAAAACACCAAATTAGCATGACAGGAAAAAGAGTTGAACTGATGGCAAAACCCCAAAATAGCATTAATAAGTTTCACAAAACCTCACATACCATAGGGCTAGCCCTTCCCTTTTCTAAACACAGTTTGTTTGTACAAATTTCCCCAAAATAACTTTGGTGTTGGGATGTCAGCCATAATCCTGCCTCATACCTCATTGGACTGAGATCAAATCCTCAAGAAAGACTTTGCAAGACTCTTCAAGGCCAAAGAAACCAAGCATACAGTAATTTTCCAAGCACGACATAATCTGTGACTAGGAGAGTCTGCAAAATTTACTACATTAAATTGAAACAAATAAAATCAACCAGTGAATCCCATTTACCACTCAAGACAGTCATAAAAACTGATGTATCAGAGGTGATAAACCTTCTACTAACCTTTGTGTTATCTACTTTCATTGACCATCCTGGCTCTTCAGATTGTCCCACTTGCAATTCCTCAGCCTGGCAAAAGCTCTGATCAGTTCTCATTTTCTCTTTATACTCTCAGTAGAAGGGGCAAATAATTACTCACCTCCATGGCTTTATTTTCCTAAAGCTGAGCTGAATTTTCTAGAACTGTAATGCTGCAAGAAGACTAGAGTTTGCTCTGATTCCAGGAGCAGATACAACCCATCCATTTGGTCAAACATCCCACTGCCCAGCTAGCTCTGGAGCACAAGGGGACACTAGGCCTCAGTAAAACACAGACTGGCAACATGTGAGCAGTTCACAACAGACTGAAGCACTAAATCTTTTAAAAGATGTTTTTTATAGGAGCTGTTGTATTTTCTATAGCCAGATCTATTTCAGGAGCTCAGCATCCAGTCCTCATCTCACACTGTTTTCTCCTACTCTGTGCCCCATTGCATGTTCTTTCCACAAACCCAGAGATGGCTAAGAATGGAGAGGAAAAAACAGCTCTATGAAGACTTTTCCTGAGCCAGTTTACAGGAGCATATAAAGGTAGAACTGTGTCTGAAGGAAACAGAGTTTTTACCTTGAAGAGTCTCTGTGGAGAAACTGAAATAAGCCTTTTACCAAAGGATGGTAATGCTCTGAATGCTCTGGTTGTCTGAAAGCAAATGGAATGAGGTGGGGAGACAGGAGCCAAAACCCCAGGTGCCACTACAGCACAGCAGCTCTGGCTTTTGCAAGATGGTTCTTATCAGACAGAGCACTTCAAGGGTGCCTCGAAGTGAGTTAACACTTCAAGAGAAACCACAGTTGTGTCTGTATGCACAAGTTCTACTGTAGTGGTGTAAATAAAAAAAGCTCAATTCCATCCTGGTCTGGATGCAGCTCTAAAGCTAGGAGAATATTTATATTTTTATAGTATATTTGGATGAGGAAAGCAGAATAATTTGTTTCAGGAAAGATTACTTCTATCAGTATATAATTGTACTCACTCCCAGGGCTATATTATATTACTGCAACTATGCCAGTAAAAGAAAAATTCCTCCTCTAAACGGCATTGTAATGCTGATTTCAAGCCCATACACAGACCAGGTACTCACTTCAGGGAGCCTCCTGCGTGGCTCCATTTCCTGCTGCCTCACAGTGTCACTGCAAGGTTACATCTCCTCTGTTCTCTGGCTCTCCTGCCCACACACCATATACAAGAAGTTAAATCTGCTTCCCCAGTTGCTAAGATTAGTTACAAGTGTGGAAACTGTTTCTTGGGTACTCCAGAGGAATTCTAGCTCCTATATCCTTATGGTCTATCCCAAGGACAGCTTTGTGATTCACTTTTTAGGAGTGAAGTGCAGCTGACCTACTTACAGACTGGCAAAATGGTCAGAGAGACTCCTCAGTGATGGGGAGTAAGCTTTCAAAACAGAATTTCAACTCTGGTCTTGAAAGGACATTACAAGGCATACTCCAAAAAGCAGTTTTTCACTCAGGTTTTTGGCCAAGAACTGTTGGAATACCAAATCCATGTTTTCTTTATCCCTCCCTTTCTAGTGAGTGTTGCACTGCCTGAGTAGAGTACAAATCTTTCTCTGTCAGACGCATTTCACGGGAAGAAGAGAAGTCTGTGTTAGCAAGCTCAGGTTCCCTGGGCAGGAACAAACCCATTCTGGTGCTGAGACCTTGAACACACACCCTCAAAGGCTTGCTGCTCCTGCCTCTCCCAAAGCCAGGGGCACAGTTAAGCTCCACATGAAACAGCTCCAGGGGTTTGCAGCTCCCTTAGCAAGGCAACCTGAAATTAGCACAGTTGAATTTGTCAGGTTGAAAGCTGCTGGTTCAGGATCAGCATCATGTGCAATTCCACAGGATCTGAGAAGGCATCAAGTGAAAAACTAACTGGAGGCAGTTATTGATTCATCCATCTGCCCTTAATTAACTCATATTGATGCCCCAATACTGCTGGAATAAAATATGGATCAAGCCTGAACTTGGGGCTTGTGCTAAAGGACAGATTAAATCTTGAACTAGATCCTTGCAAAGCTCCTTGTTTTCCTCTCTGCCAGCTCCCATTTCAGTTCCTGATGTGCTAGTTGGAATGCCAGCCCTTCCCACATCTACCATGGACTGAAATTTGCACTTTGTGAGAGGTGTTCTGGCCAGTTCTGTGTGGGTGGGACTCACAACAATCACCACCTCTGCTGTGCTGTGCTCCAAAACAGCCCTGAGCACTGAGCAATGCTGATCCAGGGGCTTCCCTACACAATGTATGTTAAGATTTCAATATTTTGGAGCAGGACCACTGGAACTAAGTTTTATCATATCAGAATGCATTTATGGAAAGTTTCTTAGCTGATGATAAAGAGATATTTGCTAGTTACAGACTATGAGGATACAGGGAGTTGTTCAAAGGTGTCCAGGACAGACAGGGCAGGTGTGGTTTGCACTGTGAGTATTGAAGTACTGCAAACCACAGAAGCCTTAGTGGGAGGTGGAAAATGCCAGTATGTATTCATGCAGCACACCAGCATGTTCCTAAATCCCAGCTTTCACTTAATAAAGTAGTAAGTCTCTTGATCTTGCAGCCCTGATAAAAAAATGTCAGCAATATGAGCAGAATGTAATCAAGGCAGAGAAGTCATGAAGAACAGCTCTGAAGGGCATGAACTGCACCAGCCAGCACCCAGCAATGGCTTTGGTGCCAACATTTTAGGCAAATCCTTTTTTAATGGGGGAAAAAGAGAAGAAAAAGAAAAAAGAATAAGTCTAATGGATGAGAACATTTTTGTGACAATTTCATTTGTCCACCAAAATCAGGGAGAGGTTCTACTTCATAAAGTAATCCCAATTAAAGGCAGCCCCAAAAAAGCCCACAGAGCCCAAGGGCAAATTAAAGATTCAAACTCAGAGAGTTGTCCAGAATCCAGGGAGACACTGTCCTGCTTCAAGCACCTTGTGTTTTACTCTTCCTCTGACCCCACAGCCAGGACTTGGAAACTTTTGGGAGAGCATTACTACCTTTTGTTGCCCTGACTAGACCCTGCTGATTGCTGTTCTCAACCAGAAATGCACTCATATCTATCAGGCATTTATTCACTCTTCATAAAATAATAAATGCACACCTTGCCTAATGTGATTTTAATGTATTTATCCCCTGTGTGGGTCTGTAGCTGCAGTGTTTGCATGGACTGAGGGAGCAACATTCTTGTTCTGCTTTGGCATAAGGTGATGGCCATGGTCATGACTGATCTAGCCTGGGGCAGAGCTGTGCTGGGGGAACCTCTGACGCTTGTGGAAATCTTCTGGCTGCCCCTCCTCGAGGCTGGCAGTGCACAGGCACCTGGAAAAGTCTGCTTTTCCATAGGTTTTGGCTGCAGCTCCAAACAGGAGATGCAGCGTTTCTGAGTGAGGCAATCAGGGCAGTGTTCAGTGCTGGTACAGCTGAACTCAGAGTGGAAACAGGAGTTTCAGATGGGAGAGAGAACAAGGGGGTGTCTTATGCTGCAGCCAGCTGAAGTATCAAACACATTTCGTCAGCAAGGAGAGCAGCCAGCCCTGTCAGCACACCTTATAAAGCTGACCTCAGGCAGTCCCTCTGAGATGGGGCTGTGGGATCTGCTCTCAGAGCTGCTCAAGGGAATCTCCTCCAGCTCCTTGGTAGGGTCCTTCAGAGAGACATGGCACAAACTGGAGTTTTGATTTTTCTCCTCATAAGCTCACTACTGCTGGATCAGACCATCAGCCAGGCTTCCAAATTCAAAGCCAGGAAGCACAGCAAACGTAGAGTGAAAGGTACTGGGTCTGAACTGGGAGGAGGGATAGAAGTTTATAGACTATGCAAATTTACTGTGGACTTTAAATAGCACTGCATGAACCAGAAACTAGCATTACATAAATGCTTATTTATAAAGGACATTTGAGTCTATATTATATCTGTCTTTAAAATATTTTTATGTGAGTTAGCAAAGCCACAAATAAGGTGCCAGAATGAATTATGGAAATAGAGCTGTACAACAGCTGCAAATACATTGCTCTGTTCCGGCTGTTCTCCTCTGTCAGCATTATTTAGAGCTCACAGGTACAGCTGAGAGAGGATTCTGGCTAATCATTAGTTATGTAGTTATATTCACTAAGATCAGAAAAATGGAAATTCATGTATATAGGGAAACAAGCAGAAGTATGTGGTGTCCAAGGATTATTGTTCAGATTTTTGTACCATTTCCTAATTTTAATGGAATGTCTGTCTACTATTTGTGGAATATGATTCCACTTGTGTGAAAAGTACTGTGAAATGGCAAGTCAAACTAATTAGCAGGTCAACATCAAAGAATTAGCAGGAAAAGACAAAGCATCAGTTCCCACAGCAAAGCTTAAAGAGCAAATACAAACCCACAGAATGGTGCTTAGAAATGTCTGTGTATTTATTTAAGGACTTATTTCTAATAAAGAAGGGTGTGATGGAGGCTACACTAATGGTAAATATCTGAACTCCTAGTTAATTAAAAAACTGTGGCTTTGATAAAGCTGTTGTGTAAGAAGATTGCACTGCTCTGGAGCCTTACAATTGTAGACTCTTCCTTCTTTGGAATCTCTAGGGTTTTAAGCTTGGGGTCCTAAGGATAGGCTGTTTATACATTTTTTGTGCCAGCATGGAGTAGCACAGATTGGAGAAGCAGGAATTCTGCCTTGGGGAAGCAGGAAGCCCTAAAAGCCAGCTGGGGTGATCCCCACAAGCAGCAGGGAATATGGACATGAGCTTTCTGGAGGGCTGGAAGAGCTAACATAACACAGACCTGTAGGAACTGGGGGTTTGTTCAGTAATATGTGAAACAGCTGATTGATGCCTCATGTACATTACTGTGGCTTCTGGAAGGTTCTTGCTGCACTCAAATAATTGTCATCTTGTGCAGTGGAACCACTCCTGCTCGTTGTTTGGTGGTGGTGGAATATTATAATGATTGAAAAGAAAACCAAAAAGAAGACATGAAAATGGAGTCATGTGCAAATGAGCTTCTTTTCTAGTCCCACCATATTCTTGGCACTTTTGTAAGTGCTACAAAACGGTGATTGAGAGAGAATTTGTGTGACTGAAGTCCCCAGACCCTCTGTGCACTGAGGGAGACATGAAGGCTAATCTTGGGAAGGGGAGACTGCAGCTCAGCAAGCACATCTGCAACACTCAGACTGGCAGGCTGGACTCCATTTGTTCCTTTGCTCCTTTGTTCATTTGTTCCTCACTGTGCTAAAACAAGAGTTGTGTGAAAGTTCCATGCTGACAGAAACACCATTCCTTTGGAGAAACACAACTTGTGTCCTTGCTATTGATGTATGTCATGTCCATACACCAGAGTGTACATGTTCAGAAGAAAAAGGGATGTGTTCTGTAAATTAGATATCAGCTCACTAAATAATGATTAGCTGCAACAAGCCATGATTTTCAAACAGTTTTCAGGCAAAGTCCATGATAAAATATGAGAATGAAAGGTAAAGGTGGGTTCCTTCTATTTTTTTAAAGAGATCCTACAGGAATGTTTTAATTAAGGACAGATCTTTAAAAATAATCAAAACTGCATCTCAGCAATGAAGCAACCCATGATATTTTGAAACAGCTTTTAATATGTAATTATTTAATTTGTGTGCGTGTGCATGTCTGTTAATTTCTGTATATTCCTTTTGTGTAAGAAAAAGATGACCTGAAGACCCAGATTGACAAATTGTGGCGAGAAGTCAATGCTCTGAAGGAAATACAAGCTCTCCAGACAGGTAAAACAGCTTCTGCTGGTCAGTGGCTTCCAAAAGTTCTCCCTGCCTCTCTCCTTCACTCCCTTCCCTCTCTTTAATGGGATTTTGTGACTGAGGAATGGAGCTCCATAAAAGCCTGGTGTGCCATGTCTGTGCCAGACAGACAAGTGGTAAAGGAAGCAGTTAAGTAAAATCAGGTCTCAGTCCATGGGGGAGGAGTGGGGATTTTCCCTGAGAGCAAGAGCTAATCTGGAGCAAGAACTCCTTTTGTCTTTGCTGTGCACAGCTCGAAGCTCGGAGTTTTGTATCATCACAGGCAGCACAGTGAGGGATTCTGGGTCTGGGAGTTTCAGTGGTCAGAGAGTTAAGTGCCCTGCTTTGATATGAACATATATTCAAACGTCAATGTCTCCATAAAACTTCAAAGTTATACCCACTGTGAGCTCAGAAATATCCTGGACCAACGTGCAGAGTCCTTTAAGTATTTAAATAACCAGATGGAAATTTCCAAGCAAAATAAGAAGGGTAAATACACATGCACCTACTAGACAGTTGTGCTTTTTCACAGCTGCTGACACAAATCTTGGCATTTAAACATGTACAAGAGGACATTACAGAGGAAATTACATCATTCTCATGAAACAGAACGTATTTTCCTTAGGGATGGTAATATCTGGGTTGTCCAGTTTTAAGTCTTGGGTTACACAGAGCTTTTTGAGCTTTACAAAATATTTTTATTTCAAATGTCTTATAAGAAGGCTTTAGAAGTTTCTTAAAAGAGGGAGCCTGTGTTAGACAAGTAACTCTTGTTTAAAAGTAATTCCTGTGTTGCTTCCAGAAGGAGCTTGAGAGCAAGCATGCAGTGGCTTAGAAATGAAACCAGAGCCGGGAGACTTTCTATCCTCAAAACTTATTTTGAGCTTTATTCTAAATTTATAACCCACACTGTTCAACTGGATTCCAAATCTGGTAAAAAGACACCTATCACCCCTTAGCTCTGACTTTGTTAATGTCTTTCTGATAACTGAAAAAAGGAGCTCCTTTTTTAGCTTATGGACATTTCCAAGTCACACCTTGAAAATCTGATTTCTTCTTTTGCTTAAATTTCTTTGGTCTCCTTTCTACATAGAGTGAAATGTGAAATGCTACCACACACCATTTTGCAGCACATACTTTCTCCCTGAAGAGATCCAGTCCTTATCATTTCTGCAGCTTTGCTGAAGTAAAGTCTCTTTGATCTTTCCCATGAATATAAATTTGTTAAAGCATTCCACATTTAATAAAATATGTCCATTACTTCTCTTTGGCCATTAGCAGTTGGCAGGGTTAAAATTTGAAGATTAAGCCTTAATATAAAATTATTATTCTGAAAATGCAACTAAGGAATGCAGTGAATACTACAACTGGAAATACTAAAATCCTGTGATATAGGACGTGGTCCAAAGTGATTTCCATATCCTGTTGATCAGAGAAATAATTATTTTTTTTACAAGAGCAGATGACAGGAATTAGAAGCAGATTGTAGAAAACATCAAGACACAAGATGTATGTAAGTACAAGATGAGCTGAAGCAATAAATGAAATAATCTGCAAGTAATATGCAGGATTCTTAAATAATTGTCACAGGAGTCTATTCAAGGCCTTTGATACCTTCCTCAGCTCAGAAGAATCACTCCACCAAGGAGGGTTCTCTTGCCATCATTAGTTCTCTTGGGAGAGTCAGTTTTTCACGAATCTGCATTAGTAGAGCTGGAAGGCAAAGTTCAAGGATTCCCTCCTGTGCTCCTTTCCCCTTGGGCTGGGACAACCCAGCAGCTCTGCAAGGCAATTCCAGTGACAGAGCAGCTGCCAAATTAACCTTCTGCTCCATTTGAACTTCACATCAAGACTTCCCCAGCAGAAGTAAAAGCAAACAATTTAATAAATTCAAACATTTAGAAGATTTGGTCCAGGTTGTCCTGAAAGCTCAGTGATAAGTGTGCACTTTTTAAAAGCACTTATGGATTTAAGTCACTTTACCTCATTTGAATTTGAGTTTGAGGGGAGAAATTTTGCTGGAAAGAAAATAAATTAACACCTAGAGAGGTGAATATGTAATCTTCTGCAGGTAGAATCACATTTTTATTAATCACTCAGAGCTTTGTATTATGAATTTCAAACCAGTATTTTCCTGGTCAGCAGTACACATTTAATACAGCACTTTTCTGTCCTGCCTTTGCCTGCTGGAAAGTGAGCTTAGGTAAGGTGTAAAAATTTACTTCACTTAAATATCACAAATACTAAAAGACATTTAGATCTGTCTCCACTATAAAGCCAAATATAGATTTCCTGATGACCAACTCACATCTGGCAATGATACAAACATCCGTACATCATCCATTCCACGAGCTTCCAGACTGCTGAAATAAGGTTAAAAATGTGTGAAAGCAGGACTATTTGGCAAAAGGTGCACTGTGAAGACGTCTGGGCTCTATTTTAGCAGTCTGTTGCCAAAGGCATGCTGACATGCTGGCTGCACACAGCATCCTACATGAGCTGGAGCCCAGCAGGTAAGTCTGAGCTTACCCTTGCTTTCAGACCCACTCTGTGCAGTCAAGAGCCTTCTGCTTGCTGAGGGACTTGTTTGCTCAGCTTTCAACACTGGAAAACCATCATTTGAGGAACCATTACTGAAATCCCCAGCCCACGCTTGTTTGAACATCCAAACTCCTATCTGTTCACAGTGTGTCTGCGTGGGACCAAAGCCCATAAGAAGTGCTACCTCATGTCAGAAGGCACCAAATATTTCCACGAAGCCAACGAAGACTGCATAGCCAAGGGGGGACGTTGGCTATCCCGAGGAACAACGAGGAGACAAACATCCTGCGGGATTACGGCAAGAAAAGCACTCCGCGAGCGTCCGAGTTCTGGCTGGGGGTCACCGACTTGGTGACAGAGGGCAAGTTTGTGGATGTCAGTGGAATGGCTCTGCACTACTCCAACTGGGACCGTGCCCAGCCCAACGGGGGCAAGAGGGAAAACTGTGTGTTCTTTTCTCTGTCATCCCAGGGCAGGTGGGTGGATGAGGTCTGCCGCACTGCCAAGAGATACATCTGTGAATTCCTGATCCCCTAACTGCACACCACACCAAAAAGACCACGACAGTGTTTTGGGTTATCAACTCACAGTTTTGCTTACTAACCCCTCCCAGTTAGAGAGCGGAGAGTTAAAACTGTCCCTCTCCTGCATTGAACTCACTCTTTCCTGAAACACAAGTTTTCTCTGTTAATTTATTTTCCATTCAGATGCTAAATACATTTAGTGAGTACTCTCATTAAGTACAGGGATATATATTATGGTTTTGCCTACATTGTATCATATTTTGGCATATTATTTCAGCCTAATGTTTGGGTCGCTGAATTTCATCTCCTATTTCTGTACTTTATTTACAAAATATTGCTGCATGGTAAGCCTTTCCAATATGAGGTGTAGGGATCCTCTCAGTTCTAGAGTTTCTCTCTTGTGTATAGGAATTTCATTTAAATATTTAAATATATTGCTTCTTGGAGGATATTTCCTATTCCTTATCTTTTAAATGTGCTAGACTTTCTTAAATTATACAATAAATTTGCAATTACTGGTATTTAATTGTTGTAGTATTTTTGACAGCTGATGCATCCAGGCGAAGGCCATTCTTTCCTAGGATTTGTCCTGAGGATTCAAAAAGGGATATACATACTAAAGCACCATGCTTTACTCTTCTATGATTTGCAGAAGCAATGTGGAAAATTTCACAAACACAGATCCCTTCTGTCAGGATAGCCAGAGATGAATACTGGTGTGGTTAAAAAGAAAAGCAGCAGCACAACAGGGACAGGACTGTACAGAGAGTTTAGTTGATAAATTAAATGATGTATTTATAAATGAGTTGCCTTCTGTACTGCATCACAGCCATGAGAGCTGCCAGTAATTAATAAACCCTTCAAAATTAAAGTTATCTCCCCCTCTCTTTAAACAAAAATAATGAAAAATAGTTTTTCCAGGGATACTCAACTTCCTCAGAGGCACAGTGCCATTTATCTTTGTTCTGTTAAATGACGACATTATTTGACCATATAATGGTAATCATTGTGCACAAATAAAACATACATCCTTCGGGAAAATGAAGAAAAACCTCCTAAAGCTGCACTATTAGGGCATGACCCAAAGTTCTGTAAAGTGAATGAAAAGATTCCTGTTGAAATTAAGAGGGTCTCAACCAGAATATCCCAAACTCCTAGTACACAAACGTTGAAGTATAATCTGCTTTAAGAGAAGCATTCTCCAGTACTCCTGCAAAGAGTGTCTGTTAAAAGATGGTGTTGCCAGGACCTTTTATTTTTTCAGAAGATCCAGCTGTGAATGAAAAGTCTCACTCCTCCTTCAGTAGCAGCACAATTGTCCTTCCCAATGAAGGAAGCACAGAAGCAGAGCTGGGTCCAGCTTTGGAGATATAATCACTCATTAAATCCTTCTGTCCCTTCAGGGTGCAAAGGCCTGATCCACAAAGCAATGGAGGAAAATGACTGGTTTTCAATTCACTTCAACAAACTTTGGGCCAAAACAAGAACTCATCATCCCTCTTCTATTTTTACAGGCTGTTACCCTAGTTTCATTTCCAGAGATGTTTAAACAAGCAAATGTAGACATCAGAGCAAGAAGAACTAGCAAACCCAGCCCTTTTCAAAAAATAACTGATTTGTTTAATTTTTCCTTATACGTTATCAGAGTTATTTATTCTAACTTCAAATATAAGCATGTCCCTCCTATAAAAGAAGCCCATATCAAATTATTTTTGATTCCTGGGTCAAGTAATGCTATACCAAACATTCAACTGATAAATATTGTATTTCCTATATACTCCAGTATGCCCAGACTAATTATGTTAGTGTGTGTATGTGATTAGTGTAGCCAATAATGAGTTACTATAGAACTGCTCTTTAAATGGAACATGCTTTTAAACTAATTATCATATATTTAACTGAGCAATCAGTCTAAGCTAGCTCAAGCAATGTGAAAAATATCAAGATTAAAAGCATGAAACCAACTGTGGCTTGTTAAGTACCGAACGACAGGCTGAAGTGCAAACATGGATGCTGCAGGCAAATTTGTTTCAGGAAACCTGTCCAAGTTTGAGAAGGCACTATTTCAGGTAATTTCACTGTTGTCTGATGAGGACTGAGATACTTGCCTTGGTTCAAATACATCACGTATATTTATAATGTTACAATTTTAATTGGTTAGAGAACTGAAAACTGCTTCTGTTCCTATTGCAGATGTATTTCATACATGCTGCTCAAAGTTAAACTATTTCCTATAAAAATATGGCTGATACAAAGATTTAAGACTGGCTAGTCGGCGGTGTTTGGGCATAATTTTGTTGTTCCACTAGATGAGAAACAGCTTCCTCTGTTCCAAGCACCAACGTCAGAGGTTCAAACATTATCTTCAAAGATGTTTACTCCTGCCTGGCTTTCTCTTGGCTCTGGAGCTGTTGACAGTATCAGCCCATTCTTATTTTTAATCATCATATGTACAACCTGCAACCATCTAGCAAGCTCTTCTGCTGATTAAAACTCAGCATTTGCACTGTAACCATTTTGGAACTTTATAAAAGAGAGTTGAAAGGCATGGGTACGCAGCCCTTTGTCCACTCTAAATCCTACTTTTAATAAAATCTGTTGCGTGAAGACAATGATGCGAATATTGCTTAGTTTCCGGGTCATAAAATCCTTGGTACTAATTCTATGCAAAAATCTCAGTGGAATTTCTGCACTGCTTTAGATGAAATTAAATTGGAACTGCCCAATCTCCTGGCTGCAGCCCATGTTTGTAAAATGGAACATCTCTGACTAGTTCAAATGGTACCAGGCACAAAATTTTACTAAAACTTTGAGATCTTTCTAAAGAATTTCCAAGTGTGTTTAGTCAGGACAAGGGATCTTTCAAATGAGGTATGTATTGGTTTGGGTTTTGTTTTCTTGTAAATTATTCCTGAGTTTAACTGGCCCAGAATTACATTTTCATAGGCTGTTTTGCTGATGTACCTATTATAAATAATGTGAGCCACTTCTTGCAATTTCCCCACTAGGTGTAAAATTATCACATAAAAATCTCATTAAAAAAGATACTTTTGGGGTGATCCTGTAAGGAAGCATTTACCTTGAGACTGGCCATAAAAACAACCCTGTGATAGTGGATGGTTCCTGTGGAGAATCCAGCTGAGCTCTTGGGGTCAGCCCAGATTACACTGTGGAATCCTGGAATGCACTTGGAGCTCCTGAGATCAGAGGTGGGTAACAAAGAAAACATCTTCAGCTTTCTTTTGTACACTCTGCTGTAGAAACACCGTTATAAATGGAAGATAACAGCCTCATAGGGATTTTATAAGCATGTGAACCTTCCCAGAGTTTTGTCTGCATGACACTAAAATTTTATATAAAAAAATATTAACTATATTGCCAATATATGGCAATTAAGTAGCATGCAATATAGCAGGGGCATTGGGAGACTTGATGGAGTTCCTGCCCACCAGAGACAAGCTTCACTGCCTTTTTTCAAAATTTTAGATCCAGATTTTTCAGTCTTCATTAGATGCCCTATGAAACTCAAAATGCTACTAGTGTTAAAATAAAATCAGATGGTTGCCTAGGGAATATAAGCTGTACCTCATATGTATGTATGCAGCTGCTCAATAATGTTAATGACTACAGCCTGAGTCCATGAGTGCACTTCTAGAAAGAGTTAATGAAGAAGTTGCTAATAGCACCTTACCTGAGCAGTGCTTACCATACATCACCACACCTCAGCCTGAACCCTGATGGTTTGCCAGACACCACAAAGCAGGCTGCAAAATGCTCTCTTCCCTTTCAAAATATCAATCCTATGCACATGACCAAACAATCATGGCAAAACAAAAAGAGATATGCTAATATGAATAATAAAAATATAATAAACTCATATGAAATGCATTATGGCAGTGATGTACAAAATATTCCATTTCCACAAGACTAGGCAGCCAGCATTTTGTTCAAGATAGTAGGTGGCCCTTGGTTTTCAGAAAGGTTGAGAATGCTCTAAGCACAGCAGAAGAGCTTTTCTAGTTATAAGCAATTTATTGGTTGGCTGGTCGATGTAATAACTCTTTACTAAGATATACATTAAGCACTCTGTAACCTTTAACAAATTATTTATAAGTGTTAATTAATGAAAACCATCCTTTTGTTAGCATGCTGTCAGCATGATTAATCTGTTCTTAGCGTCATGAAAGACAGATGCCCCCAATAGTCTCATTTGGCTTTCTTGGCAAGTAGGAATAAGTAGGAGTGAATAAACAAGGTTACATAGGAAACACTGATTAGAAGGAAATTATTACCATATGAATTGGGGAATTCTACTGAAATATTGAGGGAAGGTGATCAGAATAGAATGTTCTGGAGACTCTGCCTGTTTCTTTCCCAGGCATTGCATTAGTAGTGTTGCATTGAAAGAAGAGAAAAAAAGTCTTTGGTGAATAGGCAGGGAAAGGTCAGGTTCTACTCGAGGTCCAGATGTTCTTCATTATGCAGGGTCCAAAAGCTCTGAGAAAGAAGCTCATTAGTAGAGCTTGGTGAAGAATGGGTTGTCTGGTTTTGTGGCCAATCAAAAAAAAAAAAAAAACAGGAGAGGACTGATCACAAGTCTTCCTTACCTTCCATGTCAACCAGGTACTATTAAAGGTGATTTTAATGCCTCATTTTTGATACAGTAAACTTTGCTGCAGTTAAGAACCCCTGCTTCTTTTACCTGTGCTTTTGGCCACCTTCCTGTTTGGCAGAGTATTTGCACCACACATCATCTCTGCTCCCCTCTTGTGTCAGGAAGCAGGGCTGGCTCCTCCTTCTTCTGTAAGATCAAGATACTGCTGACTTTTATTGAGGAAAAATTAAATAGTGCCTTACCAAGCTCTGCTCCCAAAGGGATGACACTTGAAGTTAGGAGCTAATGAATCATGTGAAAAACATTCAGGAATATGATCTTTAGCTGAGAGGGCTGAGATCTGCTTTTTAGCACTGTTCTGTGCTACATTTGAGTATTCCAACTGCTTGCTGAATATTTGTAGAAGAGGATCCCCAGTAGAGGATTGTGTGTAGCTTAGGGTTACAAAAGCGTGTGTTTGGAGATTTTTATTAACATATTTTGGGAGTTTCTTCTTACCACCAAAGACAGAATAATTGTGAAGAGTTTTATGAGTTTGATCAAAGAGTTAAAATACTGGATTCTCTCCAGCTATGGGATAGGGAGTCCAGCACAGAAATGTTTGTGCCAAGAAAAGCAATTTTAAAATGAGTAATGAGGGCACATTGTTAACCATTACTCTTAAAATATCTATTTTTCATTTTTAAAGGCTGCACAAGCACAGACTATTTTTGGAAGTAACTCTCCCTTCAGTCTCTCTTCAAACCCACAGAATATATATGTATTTTCATTCAGTAGGGAAAGGTCAACACCTTAAATCAAACATCTTGTGCAGTAAAAGCAAAACTTTCAAGGGAACTCATGACCAGGGTTTAAGGAGCACATTCAGACCCAAGACCCAAGGTCCAACAGTGTTCAACACTCAATAATTGAGCTCTTTTAAAAGTTCAGCTAAATGGTGCCAAAATTATATTCTAGCCATTGGAAATCTTTTTCTCTGATAGAGACATACCAGTGCACTGTGCTTTCCAGGTCATTATGTGTCGCTGTTGAGCCGCTAGCTGAGGAATGAGCCAGGTTCTCAGACAAGGAAAGAGAGAAGAGAGCTTTATTGTTTTGATTTCCATATATATAGAGTTTACAGAGGTGCCCCAGATTGGTCAGCCAGAGACCTCCCCCTAGGCCCAATTGGCCAAGCCCGAACTGACCTAATCCGGAGACGTTGTTTGCAGAACATCCAAACTTTATCTTTGTTTATGAAATATAGCAAAATGTTCCCACGGGAAGGACCTGTGCTAGCCACAATTATGTACCAGCTGAAATGAAATCCAATGTAGCCATTAATTTGCACTTTTATAAATGCTTCTTTTCCTTACTAGATCATCTTGAAATTATGTGAGAAAATTAGGCAACTGTGGCTGCTTTTTTTTTACTGAATTACAGATCAGTAGATATCAGGAATATAAATTAATGTAATGGTAGCCTCTTACTAAATTCAAACTGATTTTCAGGCAGAACAAAAATTAGCTGAAGGTCCATAAAATAGTCCATTGTAACATGCACAGGGGAAGCTTTCCCACAATCTTACCAAGGAAATACAGTTATGACTGCAAACCAGATGTGATATGCTTCATTGGAATGACAGAGATTCAGAGATAGATGGAAACAAAAGCAAGATCAACAGATAAACAGGGTACAGTGAGCCAAAGGGAAACGAGAGGAGGTGCAGAATGACTTACGATACTTCTTTCTGCAAATGCATTACACACAAGTTATTTTAAAACACAAGGTGGATTCAAATCCCTCACAAGTGAAGTGTTACTACGTCAAATGTTAATAGTTTAAGCAAACTCCGAATCAGGTCAAGATTTTTCAAAGTATTTAAAAATTAATTTTACTGCAGTTCATACTGTCCTAACTTCTCTGATTTGTTAGTCTTGTTTTCCCTTATAATACATAATACAGCAGTCAGCCCTTGGAAAAATAAAAACTCCACTACAATATTGTTGTAGAATTTATCAGAAATACTGTTTTTCTTTGTAGCAGTGAAGAAAAATCACCAGGATGCAACTGAGGTATGGAGTTGACAGGCACATCCCATGCTATGTTACCTGCTTTTGCCTCAAGACTGCTCCAGCCTGAGACATGAGGGTTTTTTGTTGTCAGTGGGAAGTAAAGCCAAAGTGAACACACAGCTGAGGCTGTTGTGACACTCCTGCCCACCTGCAAGCTGCAGCCTTGGAAGCACATGGCAAGCAGAAAATGGCCCCAGATAAACAGGGTTTGCTTCCACTGAGGCAGATCCTGCTTTTAATAGATTTCAATCCAGCAACAGCCCCAGAACGAGAAATAACCCTTAGATCTTGGTTGAATTGCCCAAATCCAGGAATAACCCCCAAGTCCAGATGCATCCCACACCTGGCAGTGCCCCCAAACCCAGCAGCACACATCTGACACACAAACACCCCCAAACCATGGAGTTTCCCCCTTAATAGGCAGTGGCCACCACATCCAGGCACATGCCCAAAACCTGTTGGCAACCTCCAAACCATAAACACCCCCAGAGACACATCCTAAACCTGCTGACAGTCCTGCAAGTCCAAGAAGAACCACCAGATCCATCCCTGAGCTGGGCACGTTCCCCAGGCCAGGGAACACCCCAAAGCTGGCAGCACTGCCAGCAGGCCAGGCTGTGCCATGTCCTCCTCCAGGCTCCCCAGGGCAGCCAGGACACGGAAAGCACCGTCAGCCCTGGGGAAGAAGAGAATCCCCCAGTCCCATGCCCTAACACCACCCTCGAGCAAGGCAGAGGAGGACGAGTGACAAACGAGTGCGGGATGACCCAGTGCAGGTGAGCAGACAATTTTACTGTGCCGGGGGAGAGGGCCCGGCCCGCGGCGCTGGCACACGGCTGCTCCCCGGGCAGAGCTCCGGGCGGCTGTAGGGCTTCTGCTCCCGCCGCTGCTGCCGCAGGAGCTGCCGGGTGCGGATGGGCCCGACCTGGCTGTCCCTCCTCATGGCCACGGGGCGATGGCAGCGGCCCCAGGCAGCCTCCTGCTGCACCATTGCCAACCGGGCGAGTGCTCGGAGAGCCTCTGCCAGCCCGCCGGGAGCACAGGGAGCCTGCAACGCCCTCCTGCCTCGGCAGCCCTCGGGTCACCTCTGCGGCTCACCCTGGCACCCCGCAGCCTTTAAACCGACACTGGCAGCGCTGCTGATGTCACAGCGGCTGCCATGACATCACCACTGCCCCTCAGTTTGGGACAGGGACCTTGGCCACGGCTGGGGAGCACAGGGCCAGCGACAGGGCCAGGTGCGGGCATGTGGAGAGCACCGAGAGTGGGGACTGCGATGGAGCGAGCAAGGAACAGGGGACCTTGAGAAGTTTGGGGCTTGGCACCGTGCGAGTGTGGCACGGGAACCGTGATGGCAACTATCGGCCGTGCTGGGCACGCTGAGAGGCCAGCAGCTCTCTGACTGCCGCCTGGCGTCACCACGGGGCGGCAGCACCGCCTCAGCCACAGCCGACTGCTGGGCCGCAGGAGACAGAGAGGAAAAAAAGGCAGAAGCAATACTGGCAGTTTTAATTCTTACCGCGGTAGCTTCTCTTCTTACCGTTTCAAGCACTTTACGGGTTAATGTATATGTATGAAAGTTGTATTTGTATTTTCAAACCCGAGGGATCTAAGAAATTCTGAATATTCTAACCCCCTGTATATAATAATGTATGGGGGGGGTTGTTTTCAAATCAATTAATTTATATTAAAATATATTTTTACATATAAAACTGAGAAACTTTACCGGTTTTGCTGGTTTGTTTACACCTCTCCCTCCTATGAGTTTTCAGGCATTTTGGGGCTACCAGCTCCCTTTTTTGGCTGACTCTGCATGACCTCCCTTCTCCCACCTGCTCTGCCACCACATCATTCTCTCCCACTGATATTAGGGAAGGCTTCAAAACACAGGAAAATTATTTCACTGAATTCCTTAGTGCAGGAGAATGTTAGAAGCTCATATATGTTCCAAAATACAACTGCACTAATTCAAGTCCACAAGGACTCTTCCTCATGAAAACCCTGATCAGTAATTGCTTGAGGCCAGAAGAATATTCTTCTGCTGTATTTTTACACTGTTCTTTACAGACTGGTGCTTCCAGCTGCTAAGAACATATGGCTAAACCCAGTTTTTGCTTCTACTTCAGAGAAGATAGGCCATATTTTTTAAACAAAACCTAGAGGTAACTTACAGCTCTTAAATTACCCACTAGACCAGCAAAAAAAACATTGCCTTACACTGTATTTAGGTATTAAGTCAAAGAAGAACAAAACAAGCAAAGGAAAGTATCTCCCCTGGGGCTCCTTTTTTCAAGCAGGTGATTTCTGTTGGCATCAGGATGCAGAGCAAGACCAAAACACAGGTAATGTCAGCTCTTAAGTGCTCTTACAACAGAACAGCTTTGCCAGTACCTGTTCTCAGGTGAAGGCTGTAATTAAGCACACTTGCAGTCAGGTTCTAAGGACACTGAAGTTTTTAATTAACAATTACATGAACTAGCCACAATTACACCAACTATCAAATCAACAATTACATTAACTGTTTAATTAATAATACAATCCTTATCAGGGAGAAACTAATTTCTCCTCCCAATTAATCACTATCTGTATCACTATCTGTATCACATTCTGAGGACTCAACCCACTCTTCATATCCTGCAGGAGGGCAACTCAGTTTTGGAGAACCTGGAAGTAATTAACGAAGTTAGCATTTAAAAACCAGGAAAAAACAACCTTGAGAACAAAAAACCCATGGTAATATTAACAACCCAGTCCAGCAAGCCCCAACACTTTTGACTACAAACTAGACCAAAACACTCGTAACTACTTCTATCTGCCTTTAGTCTGTACAACTCTGATAGGAAGGGGTCCTGCTGCCTCTAGCTTGCTCTGGAAGTCCTCTCACCTCTTTTCAGAGAATTTGAGTAACCCACTGAAATAAGTATCTCTCATAAACTCAATGCAAAAAGGGGAATGCTGATCATTTTATGTATTCTAATTACAGACTCATTTAGTCCTTACCAACTGTAAAAGGCTTTTCATCTTCAGACTCTTCCCAGTGCTCAAAGTCTAAGGACACATGAACATTCTGTTGACAAAAACACTGTTTGAAATACCTGCTCTGATGCACAGCAAATATGCTCAGAACATTCAGTAACTCTCAAAAGTAATTTTCACTTCACCTTCTTCTTCAGTAATTTGCACCACACTCCTTTTTTCTCTTTTACCAGTAAAATCACAGCCTCTGTATCCTTAATCACACATGTGGACCTTTCTGCAATTATTGACTGATACAGCTCCAGGTCAGCCACATAAAGTTTGCCTTCTGAATAAGCACTGCAATATATAAAATGCTTAAAAGAATTAAATGCAAATAAAGTCAAGACACTTTATTGATTATACTGAAGTTTTTTAAACCCACCTGAAAGCCACCTTCTCTTTGGAGAACTTGCATTTGCTGTCAGATGCCCTCAGTATTTGTACCTTCAGTGTAACAATCTCATTATCTTGAAACCACTTGATTTGTGGATGACAGCTGAAATAAAATTAACATAATGGAACATTTTCCAAAACAGAAAACCACTGAGGTCTATCCAAGCTGTCTCTCAAAGAGCCAGAATTTGCCCAAGAAGTCCCACACTCAGCCAAGGAGCCTGAGCCATGCAGATGGGACACCAGCAGCAGTGCCAGGGAAGCAGCTGATGGGACACCACTCAATCCTACAAAATCACCACATTCCCAAGTCTCTGGAGGAGCACAGCTGCCTGTTCCATGGGGAGACAAGCTCCACTGACTTTGATATCCACAGCAATCACACTTACTGCCTCATTTCAGAATGACACCACAGTCTGACATTGAAATGCCAAAGGAAAAGCTAAGAGGAGTAAAACCAACCTCTGACAGACAAAAGGAACTTTTCTGCTGACCACAGACACAGAGAACAATTCTATTTGGCAGTTCACATAAAAGATGGAACAAATCACACTCTATTTCCTTACCCTTTCTGCTGATGCACAGTAGAGTCTTCTGCTTCTTCTGTTTGAGCTACATCATCTAAAAAGAAGACATCCAGAAACATCTTTTATACTTCCCTATACTACAGAAATCAGGTATTTCCAGAATTTCCCTTTACCATCATAAAAATAACTTCCTAGCAATCATATTACTGTCTTTGTCCTTTAAATTCTGTACTTCCTATACTGAAAGATTTCATAAAGTCAGTAAATCAACCAAAAATTTTATTATCAGGAATATTGTAGCTAGTGTAAGAAAATTTAAAAAACCTAACCAAACATGCAGTTTTCCTCATGTGAAGTTTTTTCCCAGTTTCAAAGACATTATTTATTTGAAACCTGAAACATGCCATTTTGGGAATTAGTGGGGTGTTTCAGGGATGAAATGACTAATACAGGTGTAAACACCACAGCTTGAAACACGGCATTAGTATGGCTCTATTACCAGGAAAATAAAGCCTTCTACAATAGGTACTCCAGCCTTTTCATCTTCCACAAGTTCTTCATCCCCCACCTTTCACTGCTCCAAACTCATGTGTCAGCTGCTAGCAGGTAATCCTGTGGTCCCCTGCTATGTCTAAGCATTTCGAAGTCTCTACTGACTGAATAGCAAGCACATCCATTGAGATTACATTAAAAAGAAATAAGGGGGGGGGGGAAAAAAGTGCCATTTCCTGCCATCCTGAATCTTGGGAAAAAAAAATTAAACTCCCAGAGAACGATGTTGTTATTCATGCTCATATTTCAACAGATTTCAACTCTCTTAAACCCTGGGGCCTTGGACAGCAAAGCTCTTCTCCTCTCTACAGCAGAGACTTCCTGCTCACATATTCCATTCAGAGCCAAAAAATTCAGTGTTTCAAGGACAGAGCATTCCCCTAAGAGCCCCACAGTCACTGTAGCCAGAGTCACTCTCACAGCATCTCCCCACTGCTCACTGGAAGGCAGCTGTGGCTCACTGCAAACATCAGCCACAGGGTGCTGCTGTGTACAACACCCTGAGCAGTCTGCAGCTGGCAGGATGACAGGATGAAATCAAGCACCTAACCTGAATTCAAGTCTGAAAATTTCTGGAAAGGATGAGAAGGTTTACCGCTTGGAGGACTTGCAGAAGTGTTAGAGCTTTCAGCAGAATTTTCCTGCATTGATGTCTCCTGTGGATTGGACGCCTCCTCTAGACCAGCTGTGTCCTCTTTCGTGCTTCTGAACACAGGACAAAGCAGTTTTAAAAGAAAACCCACAAATTATACTGAGCCAACTTCACCTTACAAGAGCTCTTTGCTTCCCCCTTATTTAACCTGTACCTTACTAACAAAGCCTGCACTGAAGTTCTGAATTTTTCAACAGTAGTCTCAGGTTTAGTAAGTCTGTAAAAAAGTGATCCAAGCAGCTGCATTACACACATTTCAGCACACAGCACCACGATTAAGTTGTCTGGTCTCTAGCACTAAATGCTTTGGTGATGACATGAAGGCTCCCAACCTTCCTTTCCCAGCAGAAACAAGAAATAAATGCAAAATGGTTGTGCCTGAGGAACCAGAAATCTCACACCCTCAGAGTCTTCTGTAAGGAATAAAACCTGAAAAACAGCCTTCCAGGCAAACACAAGTTTCAACAAATATGGAAAAAGTCACATCCTTCGGTTAAGATTAAACTGTGTCACAGTTCTAGATAGGCATGCAGGGTCCTCAGTCTAGGACAGAAATGCAGTATGGAGAGGGTCAGGCTTCCTTCTCTTGTTGACTGGCAAAGTCACAGAAACAACCACAAGATGAAGTGGCTAAGGAAACTGCTGCACTGGAGGCCATGACAAAAAACCTACAGATGTCTTGCTGATCAGCATTTTATATCAAGGGTCTTAGAATCTGGCCTCCCACCACACACAGTATTTACTCACACACAGTATTTACAGAGCAAGGAAAACAAAGTTCAGTGCTGCTTCTGCAAAATCCACCATGCAGCCAATACTCATTGAATGAATGGTAATTTCCCCTACGATTGTAAAGGAAACTGATTTCCAACTGAACTCTGCAGCTGAACACACAATATGCTGCAGTGCTCTGACTGATACTAAGTACTGACTGGTAAGCATTCAAACTAGCCACTGACAGTTTGTAAATTGTCACAGAATCTGAATTCAGACTCCATATTTTTTATTATTAACTTGTCTATCTGCTAAAAATTCTAGTTCAGCATTTTCTAAAATTAGAATTTTCTTTTCCTTGTGGTTATGGGGCTAAAGAATAGTTAATGGGAAACATGCACATTACAAACACAACTGTTTCTGCATTAAAATAAAACCCACTGTATTATTAATCATAATCAGTTAAAATTAAATAGGTTTTTTCTCTTAGTGAAGTATATGCTGAAAAAAATTTGTAAACACTTACAAATGCTCCAAGTTCTCTGCACGATCCAAAACTGGCACCAGTCTGCACAGCTTCTGAATTTCTGCTAGGTGTTCTGGATTGTCGATTCCTAACCCCATGGAGAGAATCTCAGACCGAATATTGTACTCATTGATCCAGACCTTCATGGTGGGAATGCTGGTAACCCTGACCTTGAATTATACAACATAATAAAGGGAAAGCACAGCTCTTCAATGATCTCTCTCCAACTGACAGCTGCTCTTTAAGCCAAATTTTAAGCACAACCATACTGATTTATGCGCGTAGGCAATTTGGTTTTTCTGATTTCTAACAGGAACCTCCCCACATTTGTTTTCCAAGTATCACCATCATTTCTATTGAGATAATGGCTGAAGGAACTGGCTGTTTGCCCTAACACAGCCAGGAAGGCAATGAAGTAACCAATGCCAGCCCTGATCACACAAGTGACAGCCAGAATACACCTTCAGGCAGTTAAGAACTGAGAGTTCTTAACCCAAACAAGCTGAGAACTGCTGAGGCTGTGAGGGGCACAGTGAAAAACCCCAAAGCCTAGAAATTGGTGAAAGGTATGGTGAAAGCTTCTGTTCCCACCTGATACACAAGATGGGAACAGAAGCTACTGATGAGAATGACTTCCAGATCATTTTCTTCCACTCAGTTTTTCAGCTGACTCACTCCACAAGATCAGAAAGTCTGCTGGATGTTAATGTATGTGAAACTGTAGAACAAGAAAAATCCAAGAAAAAGAGCAACAATTTTTCCTATTCTGATCAAGAAAATGAAGGAGAAAAGCTTCAGTGTTTTTTAATTTGCAGAACGTACACCAAAACAAACTGCAAGCTAGTGTAAAAGCTGCAAGAGACAGCAGACTTCGGACTATAAACAGAATAAATTAAGTCTACTTCAAAAGCTGCTGGATATCAGCAAACCATCTTGGAGGATCCAAGTTTCATTATTCCAGAGAAATGTGTGACAAACTGCAGAACTGGTTTCACAAAAACTACTGAAAACTAGTACTTCCCAAATACACTTTTGTTACTAACTTTGTGGAACAGTCTTTAATCATGTCCAGATATACTAAGACTTCACAGAGCTGCCATTCTATACCTACCATTGGGTCAACCCAAACTGTCCTTCCCAAGGTGTGGACCACTTTTGCATGATGTAGTTTTCCTTTAATTTTGTGACCAATGTGATCAGTCACCTAGGAAAAACAAGTTGTCACTGTACTTGAGATGTATGGATACCAACACAGCTTTACAGTCACTTTAACAAAAAATGAAGCAACATCTTCTGAGATTAAAAATGAAAAGGCTATAACAGATAAATATGTTTTTGAGTAAAACAAACTCTAACTTAAGTCTGAGTCAGAGCAGTATCAGCCTTCAAGGAAAGAGTTTCCTTAATGAGAGATCACTCAAACACAGGTCAATTTACACAAGCTACACTTCCCCTGTTCTTCCCCCAAAATCCAAAGCAGCGATAACCCATTCAAAAAGAAAGACATTTAAATCAGAGAAAAGAATCCCATTAATTTCACTGTATTATTTCACACGAAAATAAACAAACTGGCCTTCTTAGAATCTGGTCCAATAGCAAATATTTACTCAATACTAATAGGCAATGAAATTTGGTACCTAAGTTTACAGTTTGTAACTGTTTTCTTTGACAGAGACAGAAGGTAAAGAGCATAAAGGAAATACCATGCAAAACCTGCTTATTACCTTTGGATTCCATTCAACTTCATTATCTATGGGTTTTACTCTACAAACTACAATTTCCACAGCCTGAGGTGGCAGACTCTGAAACCTTGCAGGTAAGTGAAGCAGCTCATCACTATCCACTTGACTTGTTCTGCCTTCATCTATGTATTTAATTGTGACCTTAGAGATATTTTCTTCATCTTTTGCTGGAGTCTCTACTACCTGAACCCTTCATATAGTAGGAAAAGAAACACATAATTATTATTATTGTAACTAATTGTGCACGTTTTTTTTAACCTGCTCTCATTTTAAAACTGGTATTTTCACAGCCCCCTCTGCACTCCTGAGTGCATGTGTAGAGAATCATCCTGTTTGTCATTCAGGGATTCAGAGCAGGCAAGAGCTTTTTAAAAGCATTACTAGCATAGCAATGATTTTCTGCTGTTTTTGAGGATAGGCTTTTTTCTTTACCCAAAAGTCAAATTTTTAAAAAGCTTTGTATAAAAACCATGCACATGAATAAAGCAAAAGAACAACAAAATTTTACCTGTGGCAAATGGCTCCCTCACGTAACCCATAAAACACTGACTTCTCCACTGTGTTAACAGAAATCCTATGTCCTGGTACCTTGAAATAATCATTCATTTCTTCAGCAAGAACTGTGTATTGGTCCTTTTGCTTCTTCACTATTCGACCAAAGTAGTTTGTTGCATGTACAATGAGGAGAGGCAGGATCTGAAAGGATCAAATACATCAGCAGCAAGGAGGGAGAGATGATTTCCTAAACCAACAAAGTGTAACTGTTTATATATAGATCACATACCTCTTTCCAGTGCAAAGAGGTGACAGATGTTGCTGTACACACAAATTTCAGAAAACAGTGAGTTGTTGGTATTATTCTCAATCCTAAGTGCCAACAGCTCAGTCAGTAGTGGACAGCAAGGTACAGAGCAAGAAGTGTTGGGAGTCAGGAGATGGAATTCCACCTCACTAAGCACCAGTGAGTTCTGCCAATTACCTGCCAGGTAATTCACTACTCATGAATTCTGCACCACTCCAGCTCTACTGTGAACACTCTCCAGCCTTACAGGAGTTTTACAAGAACTGACTACTCTTTTTGCAAAAAGATAACTTAAATGAAAGACTCTGAATACACAACTGTGCACACCAGTGCATAAAATGCTGCTGTGAGTGCACCTCAGGTATAGCCTCAAAGGGAGCCTCAAAGGGAGCTGGAGATACAAACTCTTACTGGGATGTGAAGAATTATCATAGCAAAGTCAACCCAATAGCCAACCATGAAGGTTTCATGAACACAGAACTATTAATAAATAAAGTTCAACTAAAACAGCACTCTGCAGCAAAAGAGTCTTCCAAAGCACCAGTAATTTTGTAGGCAGTAACTCAGCTGTTCTATCTACAAGAGAGTAGCTGCACCCAATTTCTTGGCGATACTACAAATAAAAATACCTTTTCTAGTCCCAAGGCCAGAAAATGCTAAGTTTTCATAATGTTTGCATGTACATGTCAGCTAAGAAAAAAATCCTTCAACTTCTCTTCACTCCCAAAGATTACTTTGTGTTTCCTCTACAAGAAATGCAACTGAAGTTTCTATAAACTTTCATTTTCATTAATTTTGGTATATGGTCTCAATTTATAAAAGGAAGAAATAAACAGAACACAAGTCATCTTCCCATGGAATGTGAATCTTCAAAGCAGAAAAAAATCGGAGGTAAACTCAGAATTACCTGCAAAACAGCTCCAGTTCGAGCTAAGGACACAAGAAAAATCTGACACTCTAATTTATACAAGGGAGAGAGGAAAAAAAGCTAGAGAACAACAAATAACCATGACAAATTATATACTTACTGCAGTAGGATTAATGGAATACAAAAATAAATGAAGTAACGTGCTAAGTAGCTGTTTAAGAACCCAAGGCCAAGGAAAACTGTAACTTACTGTCACACGTTCACGTGTTTCTATCATTTCATCTGCAAAATTCTGAGCCATGTCTATTGATAACTTAATTTCATGACGATCTGGACACGCTGCTCTATTCCTACAATAAAAAATAAAAAAAAGATACAATAGATTTAGAAAAAAGCTCTTTAGTTTCAGTTGTAAACTGTTTTTATGTGATTTGCAACAGTCAAGAGGAAAAAAAAGAAAAAGAATCATAAGCAAATTAAAGCATCCAACAGGAAAATTCATCAAGGAATCAGCAGCAATCATCATTCAGGGCACAAAACTCCTACATTTCCTTACTTGCAAATCCCAAATGTTTTAAGAAAAGCACACAAGGGCCTTGAGAATTTCTCATCTTGTTCAGATTCCAGCACCCTGGCAGCCAAATCATGGAGTTCCTCTGGAATTTCAGCTTCTGCATGTTTTAAATAGTGGAGAATACCAGGTGCATGACAGGAGCTGTTCTCTGCCAGCAGAATGATTGACTTGGCCTTTGTATGTTCCTGATCTACAGTAGAATCCTACAAGCAATAAGAAATATTTTGGAAAACTTTTATGCATTCACCAGTAATAACCCACTGTAGCTTTGCCCAGTCAGGGTTCACCCAACCTTCATCACAGTGCAGAAGTTGTCAGCTGTGCTTTGCAGTCGCTGCCCAAGCACTCCTGGAGATGGGAAACTGAAATGGATCACACAAGTTGCATCTCTGATCCCCAAAGGCTGCAGGCAGTCATCTGTTAAAACTAAGCACACATTTCACACAGGCATGTATAGCTGGAATACTTCACACATGGGAAGTGTCACATCACATGAACCAAGACTGATTTCCTTCTCCCCACCCACTGACTGGAAGATGAAGGTGTATTTTTCCCCCAATACATTCCTATAAGGCTTTATATATTTTCCAGTCAATAAACCCCATCAACATATGGCAGACACAGCATTTTATGCCAATCTCATATAATTCTCTACTTCCTGTCAGCACCACAGAATACAGAGAATTGAGCACAGCCCAGTAATTCACAGGAGTAAGACAGAAAACTCTTGAAATATGGCAGGAATTCTCATAGCTCTTTGTAGGAACCTACAAAGCAGAGGGAAGTCAATCTTCCTTTTGTGTAAAACGGAAAACAAATTCAGTTTGAGAATGGATAAAGGCCTTTTTTAATGCAAACAATTTTAAAAAAACCAACATACCATCAAATGGAACTTCTTAAAAACTATTACAATGTATCTTTGGAGTTTGGAAATGATTTCAGACTTAAGATCTCCTCTGTAGCAGAAGGCACTTGTAAAATACTGGTAAATCTTTGAAAACACTGGTTGGTACAATCCCAACCAGACAGAGAGAGAGAATCCTCACCTAACACAGCAGGAGTGCCAGAACTGTGCATTTTTCTCCACCGCTCCAAGACACACTTGGCATTACACTTGCTCTCCTTATGTTTTTTCAAGGAAACTATTGAGTTGCTCTTCAGTGCCTGCATGATAAAGTGAAAAGTTACACATTCTTGCAATGAAGCAGTACTTGCTCTAATCAACTTTAATAAGCAGCATCTCTTATTAGAATTTAGCACACCTTACTGTAAAGAGACACAAGAAAAGAGTTAATGAAATTTAGGCTGCTTATATGAAGAACTAATCATATTAATGGAGATAAGATTCATTAGTTTCCTGTATAGAAAGAAAACTAAAAGCTCAAGTTCCCATGGATTAAAATACATTAGACAGACATTTAAGAAAGGAAAAATTTCATTTCAAGCTTTTCCCTTCATTAATGTGTCCTCTCTAATCTGAGCTGACTCCATGACCTAACAACATGCAGATTTCATGTTTCAGTCCCTCAGAACAAGCACTCTCCACTCAGTTAACCCCTGAAACATATTCATAGGCCAGGAAAGATATTTGAAGTTGGATTACACAAGGATTGCTATCAACAGATTCAATCCTGCTGCAACATCAACAAGCACTTTTTAAAGCAGTGGCAGGGTTGGTTTTGATATGCTTTAAGAAATGAACCCTCAAATATTCAAGGGAAATGAGTATCACAGGATCTATGCCAGCTTCTACAAGGGAATACATTGCCACATTTCAGGACTTACATACCACTTCCTAGGACACTGGAACAATCCAGCCACGTGTCCTTTTGCTATCCTACACTGAAGGTTTTCATTCTCACATCCTCACAGGTTGCTCCTTTAGCAAACACCCCCCAACCACAAGAGATGTTCCTATTGCTATATTGCTGTTTATATTCATTGCTATAATATCTGAAAAAATAACTGTTGTATGAAATCTTAAATCTCCACCACATACACAGTTGTATGTGTCTTAAATCTCCACCTCTGAAATGCTGAGCACACAATCCCTGGAAAAAGGTGTGGAATTGGGGTGTGATCCATTGCAGGTAACTTGGAAGCAGCTTTATGCCAGTGTTAAAAAAATGCATATTGAGCCTTCTTCCCCTCATTCCTGATCACTTGAAGCTGAACTCAGTTCTGACAGGAGGGCAGAAAACATTTCTTTCTAATCAGGGAAATGGGTGTCTAAAAGTTCCACTGCTCCAGAGCAGAAAGCAACACCACAGAACTTCCTAACACAGTGCCCTAAGTTTTCTCACCCATCCCACTACTGAAAACTGTAAAAATTAGAAAAACTGACAAGACATTCACTGGAAAAAAGCCAGTTTGATTCAACCCAAAGTTCCAATCTGACAGAGAGAATGCTAGTAAGAATTTGGGAATTAATTAGGCTTCCTATTCAGTGGCAGTCAGTTTGGGGTTACTTTTAGCAGGAATAATTAACACCCAAATTCACATTCCTCCTTTACTCTCAGACACCAAGATATTTTAGTTTGTTATGACTTTAAAATTTTTTAAAAACCCCACTTATCTATGTAAGTTTAAATACTTTCTTACCTTATGAATCATCTCTACTTCAGTTACTGAGTCAGTGAATACCAGCACCTTCTCAAGATTCCTCTGGGTAAAATCCAGTATTTTGAGTAACTCAGCAGTTTTACTGCTGTTCATACAAGGCTGCACCACCTAAAAGCAAATACAAAACCGAGGGCTGGTCAATTCATGTAACCCACACCTATTTTACGATGTAAATCTTTCTAATCCTAACCCTAATTAATTCCCACACTGACACTTTCTGTTCAGTTCAATCATTACAACTTCTCACAAAAACTTGTGGGTTTTCCGTTTTCTGACATGCTCAGAATGCCTCATCTTAAATGAAATCCACAAACTTTCCATTTTGAGACACAGAATAATTCAAATCACACTTAGAAACACCCAATTTTGTATTACTCTTAAGGGTTACACCACACTGACTGGGAACTAAGTGAGAAGGTACCTAAGAACATGTAATAATAGACCTTCTGGAAATTTGAGGTCAAAAGTTTGGTATTGTGTCACAGCAGCAAACCAAGTGTTTTAGTTCTGCCAGTCACAGTTAACAACTGCAAAGACATTCTGGTCAGAAACTGCACAGTTTGCAAATACATCTCATAGAATTTAGACTCATTTGCACTAACCGTGAAATATTCAAGGGACTTTCTTCACCTTGGTCTGGTAAAGGAAGGTAAGAGACCTCCAGCTCATTCAGTGACTCACTCACACATGACTTCTAACACCTGCTTCAGCTCACACTGGCAGGCAGCACTGCAGCACCACCTGCTTCCAATAAACCAGCAGCAGCCACATATCCAAGCAGCGACAGCATTCCAAAAGTCCTACCTGTTGCACATTTCCAAAGATGGCAGCTTCTTCAGTAACTGTTATCACAACGTAAGGATCACTCATGAATTCCTTTATCAAGGGTGTGATGTGTTTGTTCCATTGAGTTCCAACAGCAATGATCTGATGTGGTGGATTCCCCCGTGCCCGAGCAGTGGCTTTCTTACAACAGTCTAGTATAGTAAACATCTGGGGAGAAAAAAGGTTTTTCTCTCTTCTCTCGTCATATTCCAGCGAGCACATGACAGCCCAGAACAATACACCGTTTGAGCACACTGGTTTTTCCAGTCACAAAACTACTACCACAGCAGACTGCAAGTTTCATATCCCAAAAGGAAGGGTTTGGTGTGTAGACTTTTATCCTGTTCTTTAAATGACTTCTGAAGCAAGAGGAAGCAACAGGACAGCATGAAGTGACAGCACGTGCACATAATTGTAATGCAGGATTCCATTCAGAGATGGAAATCTCAGGAAAAGGATCTGTTCAAATCTGCAATACACTAAGCCTAGACAAAACAGATCTGAGAGGGCAGAGGCAGTCAGCAAAAACTAGGAGGTAACTAGAACACAAGCCCAACCTGCCAACACAGTAATTTGCAAATCAAAAAAAGAAGGGGTGCACTGTAAACCCATTTCCTGTGTTTTTTCCCCTCAGTGTGTGCCACTGTTTCAGACACATGCACACCTGGAACAGCATTTTGCCAACTGACTGTGCAAGCCCTTTACCTGTTCAGTAGTGTCAGAGAACAGCACCTCAATCTCATCAAGAACAAGATGGCAAAGCCTCCGCAATAACCAAGGGTTACATTCCAGCAGTCTCAGAAGGTTGTAGGGCGTAGTCACTACTACTTCACCTGCAAGGTGAAAGGAAAGAAATTAACTTAAAACTTGGAAGAGTATTAATATGACACCAAAGGACATAGCAGCTTCATGAAAAAGGGTCACATTTGTGTTTCAGATGCCTTGTCTTGAAGCTGGGGAGTCAGTCTGTGTTTTTCTACTCCTGCATGTCTTCCAAGACATTACTGGGTGAGGCTCTGATATTCTGAAATCCAGTGAAATGTCTGAAGGTTAAAAAAGTTTACAAAGCAGGATGTCATTTCATTTTCCAGTAAGGTACTGGAAGTAGAGGTAAGAACTTCAGAACCAAATAGCCAGAAGAGAGAGATTTAAATACATGCAAGAGCAACTTTAGGAAAATTCAGTTTCAACAGTGGAATAAAGCACACATTGTAGCTTAGGAATTCTCACACATATGTATGTACATGTGTATCTAAACATATAAATAAAACCACACCCATCTTCATTGGTGAAAATACACCAACAGCTCTGCTACTAAAAGGTCTGAATTCATCCACCAGGCTCAAACTTGAATGATGGATGAAAGAATACCAACTGCTGAAATGGAAACCATGCTTCATGGTTTTATCCATAGTTCTTGTTCCCTTGGCACAATAAAAGCCACTTTTGAAAATGCAGTTATCAACCAAAGCTTAACAAAGGGATCAAACCAGAATGCACCTATGTTTTTAAGTACATATATCTAAGCAGGCCAAGCCTCCCAACAGGTTTATTATTACTTCTGTGCTGTTTCTCTGTGGAGCACCCTCTGCATACTACCGAGTTAGATACACAAAGTACTGAGCATTTATAGAAACAGCAAGTTGTAAAATTACCATTTAAACACACAAAAAACCTCCCCAACTTCGCTTTATAACCCAAAAACTCGAGAAGCAGAAATCGTTCTTTCACATGCTCCTGCAATTAACACAGCCCACAGTGCCTTCCAGCACAACTAAGATGACAAAGAATTCTTACAGCCTCGGATCACCACTTGGCTAGCTGCTTCCTTGTTCTGCCCAAGGATTATCAGCATTGGATGAAGGTGTCTGCAGCGTCTCCCGTGTGTCTTCAGTAGGTCAAAAACAAGTTGTGCCTTCTTCCATCCAGGACATAAAATGAGTGCCAGTGGCTAAATACACAAGTACAAAAATTGACAGCACAATTATTATTATTATACTTCTGTATTAGACAGAAGTACAGAACCTGAAGAGTCTTGCCGTACTTGGGGTTATACTGGGCTGTTTTCAGAGGTCCCTTACAACCTCAAGAATCCTGTTTCTGTGATCTAATACAACCTAGAAAATGCATTATAGTATCTAAAACAGCTAATACCCATTTTTAGTTTAATAAGTACCTACTACTCATACAGAAACAAAGTTCCATCAGGTACCTAAGCGCCAGGGTCTGAACCACTTGTTAGGGATTGCTTTAAAAAGAAGTTTGGGACTCCCCCATTCCCACAGTCCCTCCAAGTCCTCTAAGCAGAGGCCTTTCAGAAACTGGCAGGCATCATGAATATACACTGAGATGACATGAATGCATACATTCCAAACATTCAGAGTAGTAACAGGCTTTCTGGTCTGATAGATACATACTCCACCCTTTTTTGGCAAGGCTTGGTAGGCACTGTCCGACTGCAAAAGTGTAAGGACTGGTGGAATATATAATAAGGGATCATTTCCCTGATGGGAAATGACAAGGACATCACATCCCTGAGCTACTGGTGGCCAGCAGTAGGACTCGGTGAAGGTGGGGCCTGCAAAGTTGTTCTGAGCAAGTTCCTACAGAAAGAGAAATTAAGAGTTCCCCATGAAATCTGTGCTTAAACACCAACAAAACAAGACAAAACGTAACAACAAGTGATTTAAAAGCTTTTGACCCACTACATAATATACATCCTTCACAAAGAATATGGAAAATCTTCTGGGCTGACTCGTTAAATTACTGTATTAAAATCCACTTGTAGCAGTGGTTAATATACCAGAAAAAAACGTGTAAAATTCTTACAGCATTTCTCCAAAGCTTCATTTATTCAACCACATGAACAACCTCATACACATTCCTCACCCAAACTGAGGTATTACTGTAATATTTAGTATGTAAATTTGATTATCTTTTTAATACAAGTTTCATACCTCAATCCAGGATCATGACATCAGCATTACCTTTTTCAGACCATCAGGAAGTGGTGCTGTATCCAAAACTGATGATGGCTCAATTTTCTTGCTAAGGAACACAAAGTTTTTTTCTACCCCTGGATTTTGGAAACTCTGAAACCATGAGACAAATAAGCAAATAAAAAGGCAATACTTAATAAAAGGGGTTTAAGCTTACGTACAACTCAAAATCACTCACTGCATTCAAAAAATGCTATTTTGATGTAAATGAATCAAATTCTAAATTCACTTGAAATATAATTCATACATTCTGACATTACACAGACCAATGCCAAGACAAAACCTCATTTATGAGCTTCGTGAAGGCAGATTTGCTCCTTCCCGTTTCTCTTCTCTGCACCATGGTGGGTCCTCTACAGACTGCAGTCCCTTCAGGAACACCTGCATGCAGCTGCTCCTACTCCTCTGACCTTGGCATTGCCTGTTTCTCTCTTATTTTTTTCCCCTTCCCTACATTTTTTGCCCTTTCTCAAAATCACAGAGGTATCCCCTACTCGGCTGGCTGGCTCAGCTTTAGCCTGCAGTGAATTTTGTAGCCAATGCAGATGCAGTCAGCCCCTGACCTCCTTCCACAAAGACAAAATGCTACTGAAGCCAAACTATTTGCACAAGAGAAGTTAAATGAAAGTTAATGCTTGAAATACCTGTTTGTCATCTTCAACCATGCATGACTGAGGGGAACTGAAATTTAAGAACTGTGGAAGCCTGAGAAACAGATAGATTAAATCTAACATAAATGCAAAATAAAAATGTCCTTTATAAATACCACCAGTATTTCCAAAATGTCATGAAGCAATTCACTCAGTATTTCTGACACATTATCTACGCCAATAAGGAAAACCCCTCAACACAAAAGGAGAAGTCAAAAATCACTACTTTGAAAACAAAATTTAGTTTTGTAATAATCCTACATAATCCTACAGAACCTTTTTCACAGATAATTTATTGGTAGATTCCCCGAAATAAAAAGAAAAGTAGACCAGGCGGTAGGAAAAAGGTTTCTCAAAGTTTCAAAACATGAAGCAATTGATGTTTTCATCAGTTAGAAACAAGTAACAAATACTCATGGAGTTTGTTACAGATGCATCAATTGACATGCAGCACAGCAAAAGTGCTGTACAAATCGACCCAGTCACATTCCATTAAGTCTGAAAACTTTTTAAATCACGCTCAGAATAAAACAAAGCAAGTTAACATATTTAGTGTGCATAAAAAATATCTCCCCACCACAGCCCTGGTGCCAAGCTATTGCTTAGAAAGAACTGGTATTTTTCTAGTCTGGGTAACTATTAGCAGCTTCAAAGTCCCTCCTTCCCCAAAAGCATGTGTATGCACCTTCCCTTACTCTCTGCCCTTTAGAGGCCTAAGAATAGTAATTGGAAACATATTACAGCTCCCAATTAACTGATTACAGAATCATTCCCAATATTCAACATGCTGCACCATACCCATCTGTTTGAACTGCTTTGTCTTCCTTCAAAGACAAACCTGGCACTGTGTTGACCACCTAGAAAGAAAACACGTCTTAGGCACTAAAATACTGTTCAAAAGCAATATTTGAAATACAAAGTTGTAAGTGCCTTTCTTACCTAACTGTGGGATTCTCCAAATATTTTGCAGCATTCTTTTACAAATTTGAAGTTTTTCTGGCTAAGGCAACGATTCTGATGAAACAAACCTTAGAAAACTGTCTAAGAATAACAAGCTGAGTGACTACAGAATTCCTAGTCTGGCTTACATATGTTTACTTTAGTTTGTATTTCACAATTTAATACAAAATATAATACTTACAGGCACAGTATTGTCATTTAGAACTGTGCTTGACCTTTGGGATGTCTTTTCAAGAACAGAATTAAAACCAGCAAGACCTAAAAGGTAAACAAAATGGAGATACCCATTTCTGATTATCTGAACACACAAAAAGCCAGAGATGGACACCACATGTCCCAGTCAGCGGGATCCAAACCAAGACAGGATATTCACATTCCACACATCCAACTAAAGACACAAAGTGCTGCATGTAGGATTGTCTCCTACACATGAGTCACACCTGGCTCAAGATGAGGTGACATCTTCTCCCCAAAGGCCAGTTTTGGCCTGGCAACAAATGTAGGACCAACAAACTCCACTGGAACACCCTCAGCATTTGGTGCCACTTCATTGTCAGAATCATCTGGAGAACTCCCTGTAGTCCCTTCAGCTTCTTGATAATGAGCAAAGTGCTTTGCAACCAGATCATCATTAACACAGATCTATAGAAAAAACCAACCAAACAAGCTCTTCACTCATCAGTGTCAACAACCAATAAGCTACACCACCAACACATACTTGCTTAGAATTTGTGAAGCTTTAAACAAAAGCAGTGATTTTATAAATAAAAAAACCCCAGAACAAAACCCAGACAAAAAACTCCAACCAAACAAAAACCCAGACATAAGAAGTACTAATGAATGCTTTCTGTAGAACATTAATTCCAAAAAAAAGGAAAATCAATGCTATCTTCCTGTATGTTGTTTCAACAGGTGTTAATTAGTGAGTTCTACGTTTCTGGCCAAAATTCTGTACTGAATTAACTCTATGAGCCCTACACCTCCAAAAGAACCCTCTAGTTTAGTCAAGCATGTATCAAAATCTGGCAGAAAAAGTAGTATCAGGCCTAAAACTCCTTGTATCTACCATGCAGCTGCTTAAGTATGGCAGTAGCTACAGCAGAGGTTTGGCATAAGTTACACATTTTGGCAACAGAAACTAGATCGGATTTCTTTTTCAATAACTTCAGGACTCAGCTGTGTGCAAGAGTGTGAACTTTTAGTTCTTTTTACAATATTATGCAGCTGCCTTAACTGAACCATCTTTGAGTATGATACCACAAGAAGTGCACCAAATAATTCATAAAGTTGGCCACTTAAGTACTGGCTGGACTTCATCTGCTTGTCCATTATTTAAAAAAAAAAAAAAAAAAAAAAGGTTCATCTAGAGAAAAATACATGTTCTGCCTCCTGGAATTTCTCCAGAGGTTTACAATGAACAGAATTGTAATAAAACTCCCCAATAAGTTAATGATTTAGCTTCTACTGTATCTGACTGAAGTTACAAAAATCACAAGTCATGCTTTCCAGCCTTAAACTAATAGCAAAGTGCATCAACAGGGTTGGAAATATAGGAGTATCTTACCTTTTCATCTCCTATAGTCACAAAAAGAAACACCTCTAACACTTTATCTTCTACTGCCTGTATTGTGGCTTTAACCTCAGTAGCCTCTAAATGTAGTAATAAAAACAAGAAAAAAAAATTAAACCTTTATCACACTATTAGTATTCTTCACCTGTACTCTCTGAGACAGACAAAACCAGAAATCACAACTAAAAATGTGTAGTGCTTATTATTTCACATAAATGAAACCAGAAAATTAACAACAAAAACTTAAAAGCTCCAAAAAGCAACTTGTCCTTAGTCTTTGAAAGAAGATTGAGAGGTGAAACAGACTGATGAATAACCTCTCAAGAATAACTACTCTTAGTTCTACACTAAAAGTCTTGGTTTATCTCTTAGACTCTGACAGTCTGGAGCACCAATGTGTGCTTTCCAAGTGTGCCATTTACTTCTCTTGAAAGAAGTTGTATTTGCACATCTGCACAGCTTTGTTACACTTTTCATTCAGGCGAACACAGCTGATAGAAGTTCATTCCCAAATCCTGAAGCACCTCTACACACACTGCTGCAGGACAGCTGGGATGCTCACTCAGAGACTCATGCTAAACACACAGAGAGGTTCCAGTGCTCAAAACAAATGTGACATGGATGCTCCCTTAGTTAGCCGGCTTGAAAGCCAGATACAATCTAGTTAACTACCAAAATTCACGCAGCATGGAAGCCCAGAGTACTCAAAATGCAGCTCCACAAATATTTGTGCCTTAAATCACTCCATACTTGTGCAGCTCCTTTCTCCTTATTTTTAACAAACACCATTCGCAAATACAATCAATATACACAAGTACAATAAACTTGTGTACAAGTATGACATTTCCCTAACTATTGATTTTTTCCCAAAACTGAAGTGCTATTCACCTTTGAGAAGTTTTTGAAAATGCTGGATAGCAGCAGTATCCCATCTTTTGGCTGGTCTAGGAAAATAAACACAATCAGTTATCCCACATCATGAAACATGAAGATGGTAATTAAAAAAAAAAAAAAGCACAAAGCCCTAAGTCATGCAAATTCTTGCAAACTAGACAAATCAGCAGAACCTGATTACTTAGCACATTACTTCAGTCTTGGTAATACTGTTTCAGCTCACCAATATAATGAACTGATCAAAAATAAAATATACTGTTTTTTCAAGGTATCATGGCTTGCATCTAACATAAAATATAAAGAAATCATAAAATCATGTAGGTTGGAAAAACCCCCAAGATCACTGAGTCCAGCCACTAACTCAGCTCTGCCAAGACCACCACTAAACCATGTCCCTTAGTGCCACATCTACAGATTTTTTAAATCCCTCCAGGGATGGTGTCTCCACCACTTCCCTGGGCAGCTTCATCCTTTCAGTTGGAAGAGAGTTAATTTTCCTCTTAGCAGCTGGTACAGTTCTGTGTTCTGAGTTCAGGTTGCTTCTTGAATATGATCCCTTCTAAAAAATTCTGCACAAAAACCTCACACTTCAGGAATGCATGAATATAATATATTTATTAAACTCTTCCTACCCCATTTTGGCAGTGTTTTCACAGAAGTCGATATGCAGTGTCAGTGGCTTTGTGCAGTGCAGACGACACTTCTTTGCTCTGTATGGGATCTTTGCAAATGCTCCTACTAAAACTCGAATGCTGAAAAACAAAGTGGAAATTACCTCAATTTTACAGAGTAGAATTTCTTCTGCAGAAGTCACTGGTCTCATAAACATCCAACTGTTTGTGAATCTATAATTTCGAATCTTTAAAAAAAAGCAAAATCTAAAACGGAAAGGATTTTTAAAATACCACAAAATAAGAACTGGTTTGCACTTAGGCTCTTTCAAGTGTCTCACCTGATTAGCAGCTCCTTGTGGACACAACCTACACCTCAATTAAACCAAAGCACTAAGTACATACTGATACCATGACTAAGTACATACTGATACCATCTCTACCTATTACCAAATACATTAACGGTGACAAAAACTACTTAATACATACTTCTCCGATGCAACAGAACAGTCTTTGGCATAATCCACAAGAAAACATCCGATCTGGTAACCATCAACGTGGCACCGGACTGACTCCACAAGCGCCCTACACCAGCACTTGAGTTCCTCACTGAAAACCACATAAACCTGAGGAGGAAACAAAGAACAAGAGAGCAGATTCTTTTAAATGGCCCTAATTAGACTCAAGGGTTTTTTCAGAGGCAAGGTCACAGTATTTATTACACAGACTTCCATTTTCTTTGCGAAACAAAAGCCTTGCAGCTTATACAGTTATGAGGCTTACAGATGAGAAAACACAACCCACAGAGATGCTACACTTTTCTGTGTAGAAATTTCAAACATAAATTAATACATATATTTGATACTTCACCCCTAAACCAATGCAAAGAATAGGTTATTTCTATGTAATGATCTTACCTGGCCTTTTTCTATGTCCTCTGGTTTTATTTCACCTGCATCTTTATAATTGTTATACAACTGGTTCATTTCAGCATTGAGGTTTTCATAGGTTATTTTACTGACTACGCCTGGCACGCATTCCTTCACAGCAATCCAAAAGCAACTTGGATCTTCAACCTGGGGCAAGGAATAGAGAACAAATACTACTGACTTTTAAGAGGATCTGAACAGCAAATGTAAAAATAAAACTTCATCTTTATGGGGCACCTTCAAAACTGTGGTGACTGATACTGAGATACAGAATGCTAACAAGTGAAACATCTTTCACCTTCACAACACTAGTTCATGAAATGGTTTCTCCGGTAACTAGTTAAATTTACTTCCTACATTTCAGCAGTGGTTTTGTGGTTGTTCTGGCTACCTGCCTGTGTCAACTCACACACCTACTCACCTATTTTACAACAAAACCAAGAAAACAAAACCTAAAACAAATTACAAAATATATATAACCCATATATGACCCCACATGTGTAAAGAATTGCTGGTGAATGGAAATGCACAGGCATCATCTTGTTTGTAAATCTGACCTCCAGAAAGTCACATGGAAATACAGACCAATCCATCCGATTTAAAAAACCAGCAGCTTACCTTTAACACCACGACTTCCATGCTTATCTCCTGTGTCTCCCTTCTCACTACTGTAAAGGAACAACAAGCATTTGATGAACCATTTTTAATGCCACCTTTTTTTTAAACCTATTATAAGGCCACACACTTAAAGTAAGCCTATAGATTTTTACTGCTCATGCCAGGAGTACTAGTCTAGGCAACTGATTTACATGTTTCATGGTTAAAACCAGCTTTCTTAATAAGGTGCTATGTTAAAACCTAATTAAGATTTGCCATCCATGCTGCATCTTTTCCATTCCAATGCCAGGAGAAACAGGCTGATTGCAGACAAGGGCTGCTACAACCTACCTACATGACAAAATGGACAGAAACACCAGAGGAGAATATTCACAACTTCAAAAAAAACCACAACAGCCTAATACAAAAGAGGAATCCCAAGATGAACAAACAACTTTAACATCACAGATTTTTACTAGTATTTCACATTATTTTTGTCTGCAATGGTACATACCAGAGCTGGGAGTTACAACAGAATAATGAAACTTCCAGCAAGTAATTTGCATTTCATTTCAGCACAAACCAGCACACCGTGGTATCATCACCGCACTGTCTAGCTTACCATTTAGAAGAATTCACACTGGAAGTACGCACCTAAGTGAAATGTCTCAGAAAATCAAGACATTGGCCTTCCAGTTCCAAAGTTATTGTTGCACAAGCCAGCACTAAGCAGCAACACAGCCACACAGCGGGGATAAGAATAACTTCTGAGAGCCAGCATTGATTGCTCCCAGTTTAACATGACAATGAACAGCTGAAACGTCTGCAGAGCCTTTACCCAAGATCATTTAACACAAACAAAGCTCCCGAGGTACACACAAATTTAACACTGCACTGTAATACACTTCAAAATGCGATACGTTAAGACACTTAAAATGACTTTTTGTTTCAGCAGTAATAGGTAAAGGCATAAATAACTTAAGCTGATGTCTCAGGTTAGTTAGTGCAAACCCACTGCGTGGCCCATCATCGTGGCACGGATGAAGCACACACAGAAAAGGCTCTCCCAATGCATTCCAAGTAATATTCCTGCTTTGGTAAGAACTGAGTAGGAAAACAAACGCTTCCTCAAATCTCACACCTACCAATAGACAGTGCTTAACCTGCAAAAATACACCTGCTGTAAGTCACTAAACCCCTCGCCCCAACCTGCTGCCTTGACACAGGCCTACAGACGGCACAAAGAGCCTCTGCAGGCATCCATCCCGGTGTGTGCAAACACCCACAGAAAACAGCTCGCTCTCCCTCTGCCCCGCCGCGCTCCAGCTAAGAGGCGCAGAGCGAGGGAAGAGCAGCGCGGCAATAGGAGCTTTAAACCCCACTTTTTCGCTTTATTCCCTCTTCCCCCGGCCCAATGGCCACTTCTCCCCTGTCCTGGCACAGTCCCGCACTCTCCCCTCAGGAACAAGCCCACTGACCTCGGTCTCCGGCGCTCCCGGGCTCCGCACACCGCCCTGCCGGCACACCGCCCTGCCGGCGCTCCGCCGCTGCCGGAACCTTCCAGAAGGCGCTTCTACGGCTCCTTCCGCCAAGCCTCCTCCCCTCCCTGCCGCCTCCAAAGCCACCCCCGGGCGGGCTGGGAGCCCCGAACAGTCCCTTCCCGGCTCCTCGGGGGTGTGGTGTGCCCAATCGCACAGCCGAGCACTTCCCAGCAGGAAAGAACACCTGAAACGCTGCGGCAGTTCTCACAGCGTGCGGGGCAGTCCAGCTGCTGGCTTTTGATGTGTAAAATGGAACGCAAGTTCAGTTTGAAAAAAATGAGAGCTTTTGTTACTGCGAGCAGCTTGAAATCAAGGAAGTTCTACTGGGACTCAAGGAAAATTATTTTAAGAAATCTTTGGGGTTTGGAATTTATTTCAGGGTTATAGTCTCTGTAACAGAGGCAGTGGTGAAATAGGGACAAACCACAAGAAAAAAAAAACCAAAAAACCCCAAAAAACCAAAAAAACCCCCACCAAAACAGCTGTAGCACCAAGTAAATGGACAACTGGAAAGCGTTCACAAGGGTCTGCCTTTATGAAGTGATGAAATAGCCCAGTTTAAGGACTTAGTAGAGAGCTTAGCTCTGCACAAAGACATAGCCAGACAGAGAATCATCCCCTGACTCAACAGGAGTGCCAGAACTGTGCTTTTCCCCACTGCTCTGAGACACACTAGACATCACCCCTGCACTTGTCCTGTGCCCACATTCTCACCTCCACAGTCCTGCCGTGCCCCGGGGAGAGCTAAATAATTTATCAAATATTTTCTCCTAATACCCACTTTCTACCACAAAAGTAAGCTGGTAGAATAACCATAAGGGACAGATAAATAAAAAAATCGTTTGTGTACGTGAATTCATGGTCTCAAGGGATATGGTCCAGATGAGTAAAGTGAAGATTGTTAGGAAAGTGAACTTGCACTTGTTTAAGGAACTAGTGGATGGGAATCCCTGGAAACTGTCCTCAGGGATGAATGAGGAGAGCTGGTGGCTCCTTAAGAATCTCTTCCTTGAAGTACAAAAGCTCTTGATTCTCATGTGTCAGAAATCAGGCAAGGCAAGCAGGAGAGCAGTGTAGCTGAGTAAGACTCTTCTGAGCCCACTGAAATGCAAGAAAAGCACGGACACTGGAAGCAGAGATGTGTATCCATAGGGGAGAATATAGGGATGGTGCTTGGGTGTATGGGAGTGGGATCAGGAGAGCTAAGGCACATCTGGAGCTGAATGTGGCATGGGCTGTGACAAAAAAAAAAGGGCAACTGGAGCAACGGGAATGTCACACCCAGCCAGAATATTCTGGAGGTGTTTCTACTGCACAATACACAGTGCTCTGCTTCACATGGCCTGTGTTCAGCAGAGCTTACAAACCTCAACAGGGTCTGCAAAACCAGCAGCACTTTGGGCATGTTCTCAGAAACGAAAGACAGCTTTTCAAATTCTTTTATTAATCCAAATGAATGCTACAAACCAATTTAATGAAATTGTTGCAGAAGGTTTTGATTGAATCATAGAACAAAAGCTGAAACAATGCTTTCTGAACAATTTTCTGACTAATCTCAAGTCATCATTCATTCTAATTTCACATAAAGAGTTTACAAAACTACTCCACTGACTCCACTTACTGCACTAAAAAAGACAAATCCAACCAAACAAAAATCCAAACCAAAAAAGCAGCAATCTTTCCTCTGAAGTTTTTTAATTTCAGATATATTAGTAAAGTATTTAAGAAGCAAAATGTGGGATGTTGGAATATGGAAGTGGGTGTTCCCAAGCAGGAATATTATTCCCTTAAATTGTGCGTATCTTTTTGGAGCTAAAAAATCACACTCTTTTATTTTTTAAAGTGCTTCCAACTTGAAGATAAAAAAATATAATGATAAAAAAAATGCACTCAATTCCATAGATGACTTTGTTTAAATTAAGTCTGCCTTTGAAAATTGTAAATTTTTGAATGATTACCATTAGTAGAAAGAATTTCAGTATATCAAATATAAAAATTAACTTTTTTATTCTTTTTAAAATTGCATTATAATTAATATATATCTATCTTTATCTATACATACAACGCTTTTCTCCAAAATGACAGAATTGACTGGGAGATGTCCACAAACATGGAATGGGGGATTTCATTCATTTCTAGACACACATTGCAGTTATCTAATGGGTAACTTTGGGAAGCATAGTAAAAAAAATTCTTCAACTCAAAACATACTTGTCCTGAACATAATATATTCTTAAATTTTCAGTGAAAAGAGGAACTTTGTGACCCGACAGGGGCACAACTGTTCTGCTCTTAGAGACACAAATAATCAGATACACATAAATGTGACGTCACAAACAGAGACAAAATGCTTTGGCAGGACAGAGGAATATTTTCATGACTATTTGGCAGCAGTTAAAAAGCACCAAAACCACAGTGAGTACATACGTAATTAAAAATATTCGCGATTTAAACCAAAGAGATATTATAATCTGCTGTTGTAATCCAAATTATCGCAGTTGATCATCAGGGGATTTATATGTTTGTATTTTGCTTCAATATTAACATAGACAGCAAGATTGTTCATGTTTTTTATTACTATCCTATGAAATATACCACCCTCTTTCATGAGATCTTCAATCTTCTTATCTGTTGACATAATAATTTTATTTTCTCCTGTATAATCTGGATCTTCTGGATATAATTCATCTCCTGGGAGTGGAAAAAAGATTTCGTTACAGATTGCCAACCTTATTTTTCAGCGTTTTCATTGAGTAACACTAGCAATTTTTCAGTATTAATCATGACATTTAAATCAGTGGAAATGTATTTCTCAATGCAAAAATAAATTGCCTCTAAATATCTTTGGATTTAAAGATACAGCCATAAATTTTTGAAGTATGCCAGTGGCACTGCAGTGCATGTTGAATGTTCCAGAGCTCCTGATAATGTGCTATTAATATGCTATAATCACAGGCTGGGAAGATAGGAGTGTATATAATAGGTGCAGAACAGGGCAACACTTTTTCAGGTGTCTAGAGATAGGACTAAGAACAGAAACTTATTTTGTTCTATTTTGTTGAAGAAAACAAATGTTTTGCCACATCAAGGCGTTAAACTCTTGTGCAAGACTGCTAACACACCCCAAATACAGAAATCCTAGAGGTCAGTTGTGACCAAAAAAGAAGGGAAAGCATAACGAAAAGCAAACTAAAAAAAGCAGAAGATAATAAATAGAACATGCAGCTTTTCTGAACACTGCATGTACATGACTATGAAATGAGACTAAGTAGGAGAAAAGGCAGGAGGAAGATGACTTCAGTGTGTGGTTTTAATCCAGTGCCTTATCACTGCAGCTGTGAGGTCTGATACTGCAGCTGTGCTTGATTCCCTTGTCCTTACAAACCAGTAACTGAAGTAAAGGAGAATTCCCACTGAAAAGGACTAAACAGGAGCAGTTCTAATACATCCTTCAGGTTACACAAAGCTGAAGTGCTGGAATTTCTTCACAAATACACAATTAGGACAATAGTGAGACAATGAGGTTATGAGTAACCAAGAAGTAACTGTGCTGTCTGATCCCTGGCTTGTCTCTGACAGCAGCCACTGTCACAACTGCAGCAAACAAGGTAGAAATAGCATGCAGTAACTCGATTTAGAGGAGTATTTTCCTTACATTATGGATGGTTTATGTCATGGGGCTTCAGCACACAGCATTCAGGAGATGCTGTCTGTTTAGGAGAACCATCCAGTGAGTCCTTACCCGGCAGCAGCTGGATGAAGCCATCTGGAGCACTCAGCATCACCGGCATCCAGCGCTCACAGCCCTCCAGAGCACGCGCGGAGCTGAACTTCTGTAACTCCCGGAGGGAAGAGAAGTTGCACAGCCTACAGAATTCATAAAACTGAGGTGGAGGAAACCAGATTTCTTGAGACTTCAGGAGTTCAATGGCTTCTGGAGGTGATGACCACTGGAAGATGAAAACAAGCCTTGAAATAATAGTTTCAGCAGCAGGAAAAAAGTCCAAGTAACCTGAAAAGTCATTTAGCAAGGAGGTCTATACATCAAAAGAGCCTGCAACAGACCATGCTTCTGAACACAATAAAACCCATGAATAAACTATCCCAAAGTAACAACAACGAAGACATTCTTAAAATTGAAAAACATAAGTAATCTATATAAAAGTTACTCTTTTTTCCCAATAAAAGTAAGTAATTTTATACACAGACAGGCCAGGATTAAAAATAGACATTTGTTTTAGGGGCTTGACTAAAAGTTTACTGAAACCAACAAAAAATATTAAACTCGGTGTTACCAGAGGTTGCTACTGGTGCTTTGAGAATTACAAGTATGTCTAAACAAGTGCTTTGTAGATGTATTGTTTTCAGAATGTGAACACCCAGCTACTCATGCTTATTCTGCATGTTCAAGCAATTAGTAATCTTGATTTCACCTCATATGATAAATTTAATCATATAAATAGGTGCATAATCACTTGCAACAGAATTATGCTATTATAAACAAAATTACAACATGAACCCTTTTGAAGATAAGGTTTAAAGTACTCTTAAATTTCTGTAGCAAAATCTGTTAAACAAACAAATATTGCAACATCAGTAATACCAAAACGGTTAGGTAAGCATTACAGAACTGTCTGGTTTCTCATCTGCTGCTAACCTGCTATTGAACTTCTAAGAGTTCTAAAAAACTTAAGGACCCTAATGTACCTGACCTTGAGCTCTCTTAGAGCTTCATGGAGTTTGTTGCTCTTATGCACGCAATTTAAAAAAAAAGTAAAAAAATCAAAGTTTAGAATTTTTAAATGGACTACTTCAACAAGTTTATTATTTAAAATATTCAAAATAACTCCAAAAGAAAAATTACTAGCATCTCTTGCAGCCCTGGAATATACCTGTACATGCCATGTGGATCTCTCCCAGCATACTGAGGAGATGAGACAACCCTCACTATAGTGCAGAAACAAATGTACACAAATGGTATTTGTCATCTGCTGAAGGAGACAGTAATTCAAGGTGAGAGGGATCTGATGTGACACGGATCATGACCTCACAAAAACCCTTCTCCCACCAGCTGCAGCAGCTGCACCTCTGGGTGCAGGACAGGGACAGGGGAACCACGCAGGTGAACACTCCCTTCTCTTCCCTCACGTCTTAACGAGCTTTGGCAGGGTGGGCACTGATTGACCTGGAGAGGAGAAGGTTCTGTGGAGAGCTCACAGCACCTTGCAGGATCTGAAGGGACTGTAGGGAAGCTGGAGAGGGACTCTGTCAGGAACTGTAGTGACAGGACAAGGAGTAATGGGTACGAATTGAAATGTGGGACATTTGGGTTGGATATTAGAAGGCAATTTTTTACTGTGAGGGTGGGCAGGCCCTACAGGGTGCCCAGAGAAGCTGTGGCTGCCCCTGGATCCCTGGCAGTGTCCAAGTCCAGGCTGGACAGCGCTTGGAGCAGCCTGGGACAGTCCAAGGTGTCCCTGCCATGGCGGGGTGGAACAAGATGATCGTTAAGGTCCATTCCAACCCTTACCATGGTTCTATGCCTGTTGGATGTGTGAGGGCAGTCTCGGCCGTGTGCCGCAGGCAGCGGCCGTGCGAGGAGGGCTCGGGCAGGAGCGCCCGCTTCACGGCAACACCGGCCCGGCCGGGCTGTGCTGCATCCCAGGCACCCCAGCCCCTCGTACCAGGACGGCTGTCACCTCCTGGTCGTCCTGCGAGACGTAGGGCGGCCGCTCCTCCAGGCAGCACAGGTAGAAAGCCGTGTCATAGCGGCGGCCGCCGCGGCCGGCTCTGCCCACGGGCGTCAGCCAGTTGCTCCACTCGTGCAGCGCCCAGATGTTGGGCGCGCAGCCCAGCTGGCGGCACAGCCTCAGGAAGCAGGACGAGTCCTCCCGCACCCGGCGCCGCCACTCCTCGAGCTCGGCGGCGGGCGGCAGGCGCTCGGCCGGCAGCGGCGGGGCCGGCCCGCGGCCCGGCACCAGCAGCAGGATCCCCGCCTCCTCGAAAGTCTCCCTGAGAGCGCAGATGCGGAAGGCGACTTCCCCCGGCAGCGGTGAGCCCAGGCTCTCCCGGTCGGTGGCGAAGATCGGGGCGCGGCTACCGCCGGGCGGCGGCGGCTTCACGGCGCCCAGCCCGCAGTGCGGCGAGGCGGGCAGCACCGCCAGCCACTCGGCGGAGAAGTCCGCCGGCTCGGCCAGCCCGCCCGGGAACACGTGGGCACCGGGCATGAAGCCGCTGCGGGAGGTCCGGCGCAGCAGCAGCAGCTCGTAGTCGAAAGGGCCGAGCGGGGAGCGCGGCGGCCGGCCCGGCGTGCCCGCCGCCAGCAGCAGCGTGGCCGCCTCCCGCCAGTGCCGCAGCCGCGCGTTCATCTTGGCGAGGCGGAGCGCTGAGGCGGCCGGGCGGCACCGCCGCCTGCGCCCCCGGAGGAGCCACTGCAGCCGCGGGGCGGGCCGGGCCGGGGGAGGGCCGCAGGAGGCGGGCCGGGAGCCGGGATGCCTCAGCCCCCAGCAGCCCTAAGCCGGTAAGTAGCGGGTGTCCTCAGAGGGCGAAAGCTTAAGGAAATACAGAGGGTTTAAGGCAGCGATGGCCGGGAGAAACGAGGCGATGGCTTTAAGTGGCTTGGGGAGCTGTGGCTTGGGGTAGCTCGCGGTTCCCGGGCCTCAGAGCACCGAGTGTGTTAGCAGCGCCACGAGGTGCAAATGTCCAGGAGCTTCCTTGGAGCCCAGAATGTTCCTGAGCACGGGAAGGGTCTGTAGTTGCAGCCCCGGGAGTCAGCACGGGGTCAGCAGCCAAGGACTCGCATTTGTAATCGTAATACTGCTGCTGACCCGCCAGCTGGCCTCGCAGAAATCTCCTTATCTCAATTCCATAGCAAGCCATGCTGACAGCAAAAGTCATTTTAGGTCTGTAGTTAAGCGTGACATTTGCCAAGTAGTTTGAATTTGTTCTAGTACTCTTCAGAGGGGAAGGGTACAAAGAGCTTTAGTTAATTATTACAGAGCTCTTATGTTTTGAGGTTTTTAAGTATCTTGTTACCTGAAAAAATATATATTCAGCAAGGCAGCAAAACCTTGAAAAGTTTCTTTGAACCTTTAGGAAACATTCTGTTAATTGATTTTGATCCCTCAATTTTCTTTAATTTGTAAGAAATTTAAGCAGAAAAAAGCTGATGACACAGGTTGAGAAGCTTTGTAAGGATGGTGTTTGCATGTAACATGGAAAATCCTTCTCCCATCCATAATCCTTCTCTTGCCAGATTGCATTGGGCCAATACCCATGTACCTGTACGTGCTTCTGACAGCCTCTCAGTTTGATTTGATATTTGAGTTTGTACTTAATGCCTGCGAGATGTGTGTCACTGGAGCTGAAATGAAGTTGGGAAGCAAGTGAACCAGTGGGATGCTGGAACAATGGACAAATTGACAAATCCAGAAATGACCTTGAGGTGTGCCCAGACACAGCTGGGCCACAAGCTCACCCTGGTGCCAGGCTGCAGTGGGCAGAGCAAGTCAGCCAAGGCAGCTGATGCTGCTAAAACAAATGGCCAGACAATAGACAAGCCTGCCTCCCTCTCCTTCCCTTGCTTATCACCGAATGCACAAGCAAAACCCATGACATCTTGTAACTTGAGCCGCCCTTTTTCACACTGATTTAATTCTTTTTGCTCATCAGTAATTACCACCTTAGGCAGTGGAAGCACAAAGGCCCATTAATGTGCCTGTTTGCTACTAGAAGGCACTTTGAACCTGAAATCATGACATTCACCTTGGTATTTATTTGCCTTTTGCACTCTGTGTAGTTAACTATTTTGCTGTGTTAAGTGTACATCTTGTTAGGAATGTTAGGAATTTTTTGCCAAAAAGCTGCTTTACTGGTGGAATATTAATAAACTACTGTGGTTTTTCAAGATTTAACGTCCAATGAGCTTGAAGGCTGATCAGAAAGATATAGGGTCCATTATGTTAGATCATTTCAACATAAAGGCATTTTAAGTAGAAAGTACTCATGTACCAGTAATGAATGGTGTCACTTTCAAATCAGATATAATACCAGCACATATGCAAAACTATCTTACTATGGCAAAAATGCAATGTTTGATAGCCCTGGAACATTGTTTCAGAGCATATCTAGGAAAATATGATACTAGGGAATAGCAATGTTTATATTGTTATCTTGAGTTACTAAATGGAATGTTTGTTTGAGTTTTTTTATCTAGGACAGTCTAAAGTCTCATAAGTGCTAGTGTGTAAAGCAGGGATATCCTGGCAAACAAGGCATAGGATCACAGAATGGTCTGGGTTGGAAGGGACATTGAAGATCACCTGGTTCCCCCTTGTGCCATGGGCAGGGACACCTTCCACTATCCCAGGCTGCTCCAAGCCCTGTCCAGTCTGGCCTTGGACACTGCCAGGGATGGGGCAGCCACAGCTTGTCTGGACAACCTGTGCCAGTGCCTCACTACCCTCACAGGAAATAAATTCTTTATGTGCCATCTAAGCTTGCTCTCTGTCAGTGTGAAGCCATTCCCCCCTTGTCACCCCAGGCCCTTGTAAATAGTCTTTCTCCATCTTTCCTGCAGGCTCCATTCATGTACTGGAAGGCCACAATCAGGTCACCCTGAAGCTTCTCTTCTCCAGGCTGAACAATTCCAGTTCTCCCAGCCTCTCCTCATAGCAGAGGTGCTTTATCCCTCTGATCATCTCCCTGGCCTCCTCTGGTTTTGTTGCCATTCACTGGTATTAAACCTCTTGGGTCTGATTGTGTAGGCATTCTTGCAGGGAGTAGAAATGGGATGTGTGGCTGGCACAATGCTGAAGCCTCAGACACACAGAGAATGCCAGGGCTGGGCTTCCAGCTCTGTTCAGGACTGAGCTCAGCAGCCAGAGCAGTCCTTTGGGCCCAAAGACAGCCAAGTGCAAGCTAAGGCAACTTTCTTCCCTACTCCAGTTGCTGCATTTTTCCAAACAGTTCTGGGGTATATAAGGCACCTGTTCTGTTTAAGGTGATATTCCTTACCCCAGGGTCAGCAGATTCACCATATTGCTGGCAGTTTTTTTTACTTCCTTTCAGTATTGTCTTAGGAAGAGTAGTTGAGTATCCATTTGCTACAAAGCTGAAGTCATTGCCTGTGAAATTCCAGGAGCGTGTGAGTCTAACTGACCCAGTTATCAGGACTGGAGGTGGCAGGAGGTTCTGAGGATGAACACTCAGAAACTCTGTGAGCAAAGATAAAAGATGCAAAGGGATGTTTTGCCCTCTTCCAGTTTCCTGCTAAGAAAGCCAAAAAATAAACACCTTGAATGTATATCTGCCCTCTCAGAGCTATAGCTGACTTGCTGGAGGTAGCTCACATGAATATAGAACAAATCTTACAGCCAAATTAGATGTAATGTTACCTATAGAGTATGTTTCTTCATCTCCAACTTTTAGATGATTTTTTTTCTTCAGTATAGTCTGCTAAAATTCAGAGTTCATCTCACTTGTACTTAAAATTTCTATAGCCTTATGAGTGATTTCAGAAAAGGAGAGAAAATCTGAGAAAATCTATCACTAATCCTAAACCAAGCATACCAGTTTGTTGCATTACTGTGTGGGAGGATTCCAGCACAAGGACATTATGCTTCAAGGGCCAGTTGTAGGCTGGGAATACAGGGCACTTTAGTGTGGAGAGAAGTCTCCCCATAGCAAGAATTAGCTAGATGTGAAACTCACTCAAATGTAAGAGAAGGCTGAAGAGTCAGAGATCCCCTCCAAATTAAATGATTAAAGAAAGAAAAAAGGTATTTTTGCTAAAAAGTTAAGAATTCAGCTGTCTTTCATACTTCTTGTATGCCAGAACATACAATTGTTTACCTAATGGACCCCAAATACTTTCGTATTTCAGGTTGGTTTCAAAACCAGATTGTGTTGTATTGAAAAATAAACCCTTCTGAGTGATGCAAAAGTTACATCAAATGAAATTCCATAAGATCATTGCACTGATAAGAATTCTTTATGGCATCATATTTCAGCAATGCAGAGGTTACTTCAGCATTTTTCTCTACACTTCAGTTACTGCTTACAAAAAAAAGCTTAAGTTTGTTTAAAAAAAGGAGATTCATATCATCACATACGTAAAAATGATTGTCAAATTAACTTGCTGGAGTTTTTTGTCTGTGGTTATAATACTTAGCAATAGAATTACTTCATTCCTTTTGTTACATCATTGCATAAACTATTTTGCCCAGAGAGGTCAATGCAAAAAACTCTACCACTGTAATAATTAATTTCAGATGAAAATAAAGGTCCACCAATATTTCATCATTTAATTTAGTTTACATACTATCCTGTCAGTTGGAGATTATACTAAGTCAGTTCTTGGTTTAATTTAGGTGCATCTTTGTCCCCATGCAGATGTAGTGTCTATAGTACTGAATTGTGACAACAGAGATTTCACTAGGCTTGTCTACTGCTTCTTAAACTGGCTTGTTTACAGTAATGTAGAATCACAGAGTCATTTAGGTTGGAAAGAAACACCAAGATCATTGAGTCCAACCACGAACACAGCTCTGCCAAGTCCACCACTAAACCATGTCCCCAAGTGCCACATCTACAGATCTTTTAATTGCCTCCAGCTATTTCAAATGGTATTTCAACTACCTCCAGGTCATTTCAAAATTACATGCTAAAGGTTTTAGATTGTTTGGCTCATATAATATCAACAAATAGGCAGACTTAATAATTAATATAGCAAGTAAATAGATTCTTCACTGTATAGGTTTTCAAGTATTGTTTCCAAATTGTGAATAAATGTCAAATCTGGGAAATGCAGGTTTATGATTATAGCACCATTATATAGATTGACTAAAAAGTAAAATAATAAAACAAGCTGACTTCATACAAAATAATGCTCTAACAAATTAGGCAGATGAGAAAACTAGGTTACAGATAGTATTAACAACTGGAAATGTTCTACTTCCAAAACAGGCATAATGGATTACGTGTCTTATTGAAACGGAAATTATGGTTCTAATTCTGTAGCTTTTAATTACATGAATAGTTTTCACACATGTAATTTCTCGCCAGACTGAGTAGTGATGGCTTGTATGAGAAATCATTTGGAGCACTCCCTCCAGGACCCAGAATTCAAATGTGTATATCTCAAGTTGCACCTGCAATTAGCATATTAGATGAAGTTGCTAAAGGAGTATCATGTTTGATGTCTCTGGTAGTCCTCAGTCATTTTATACGGTATCAATAGTTAAGTATTTTCTTTTGTCTTTTTTTTTCTTATTTCTTCATTTCTTACTTTTTTTTTGCCCCCAAGGTTTATGCTATTTGTGTATAGGTTCTTCTGGATCATACAAAGGAATTGTATTTGAATTATTTTTTCCCCAAGGCAATTGTAGATGGGTTTAAGATACGAGGTTTACTATTTCAAAAACCCCATGAGTCTTAAAGTCAGTTTTTTGGCTGTGTAATTTCTTAGTGCTGTGGCACATCAGTGAGTTCAGCTGTGTGTGTTACTTGAACATTTGTGTGTGAGAGACAGACTTGACTGATCAGAGACTCCAATGATAATTTCATGCACAGTGGAAGTGATCAAAATAACAGACCACATTTACACCATAACTGTGACTTCCATTTCTGTGCAGTTGAATTATAACTAGCTCTGAGAGGATTTGTTTAATTTGGTGGAGATGTTATTATTAAGTATAGGATAAATAATGTCATGCAATGCAGTGTAAATAAAAGAAAACATACAATTTAATCAAAGAGAACCTCTGGAGGGTTGAGAAGTCAGTTTCTGTCACTCTGGTAAATCACAGTAGATATTCTAACAAATGACTGGAACTGAGCAATAAACATAATTGCATTTGGTAGGTGGCCTCTGTGGGTGACAGTTTCAGAGATGCTGTGATTGGATTTGTGTTTGCCTACGTGGCTTCCAGTCACATTGCTTCCAGCATGAAACGCTAGTGCTTGGCTGGCTGAGAGGATCCACCAGAGCCCCGGTGCTGGTTAAATGCCATGTGACTTTTCACCTTTCCATAGGTTTCAGCAGTGGCAACTGCTAAAGCTACATCCCAGCTGCACCCAGTAGCACAGCAGCAAGCTGTAGGGATGGATGATGGAACCCAGCAGTGTGGAACTGCCTTCTTCCAGAATAAAGTCCCTTGTAGTGTGAAACTGAGAGAGAAATTATTGTCATTTGTAGAATGGATAACAGCATGTAGCAAATCAAAATATTTTTACTCTTACTCTGTACGAGTTAATCAGAGAATGGACAGTCAGTTCCACTCAGGGATATTCTATAATCTCTGTCCCATTGGGCATAAGATACTCCTCCTTTTTATAGAGGAGCTGTAGTTTAACATTGGGATGCTGTTGTATTTAACAAAAAGCAAACTTTGCTATTTACTGCATACATACATCTCCTTTCTTTTTTTGTCCTTGCCTTAACACATATGGATAATTTTATATGAAAGACATTATTTTCTAATCCCACTTTTATTGTACACTTGCCATAGCAAATGCTGCTCACGTGTGAACTACTATTTTGTCCAGATCTCTTCCTGCATTAAAAGACTTACATAATCGTATTGAGAGAAAGCACTTAGAGATCTGTAATCCACTGGTCTTACTGAATGACTTTTTACATAATGAAAATCCGTGAAGGGTAAATATGTTGACTAGGAGTTCCATTAGCACTTAAATAGAAGGTATTTCTGGAAAGTGTACATAAACAACACAAACCTCCCAGGGAAGGAAAAGCAAGCCTGTAACCAATCCTCTCTACACACAATAAGCATGTTTAATTTTTAATCTGAAAGCTAATTACATCAGTCATTTATTCCAGTTTTAAATAATTGTATTACTGTAAAAATATGCTTATTTATGTGGAGAATTTTGATACTAATTTTATTTTCTATCCATAGTGCTGAATTTTGATGTGAAATTGTTTGCAACATAAGGAGAATCACTTTAATTATGGTCCTGTGTTTCTTTTGGTAGTAAACTAGAAGACTGTAATGGGTTTTTATGGTGACAGACTGGGAATCCTGGAATGAAATCACAAATTGCTGCATTTAACAGATTCAGTTCTGATGGTTTGATACAACTGTTGATCATTGTTGCTACCAATAGCACAGGACCAAATTTCACACTCCTTAGGTGGTGTATATCTTTTGCTAAACTAAATGCCAGCCTTGCTGGCTGAAAGGGAGAGAGTTTGGATCCTAGCACAAGGAGAATCCAATCATTAGTCTAGTGTGTTCTGTGGTTTCCAGATTGTCCAGTGGTTCTGTACTTAACGCTGGACAAGCAGTGCTGTAGGCAGTGTTATCTGTTAGCCTAAATGTCATTGTAGCTGTTTCCTAAGGCAGGAATTTCCTGACTTTTCAGACTGCTGATTCCCAGGCATTATAAATCACGCTACATCACTCTTCAACTTTTGGAGCTTGAGAAGGCTGTGTTATGTTAAGAAAACTAATGAGAGGGTTTAGCATGTTACTTTTGTTACTATGGTTGAAACAGGAATTTGTTTTGAAGAGCCCATTGACAAGCTATATAAATATTTCACCTTTTCAAAGAATGGTCTGGGTTGGAAGAGATCTTAAGATCATCTGGTTTCCCCATCTGTCATGGGCAGGGACACCTTCCACTATCCCAGGCTGCTCCAAGCCCCAATGTCCAACCTGGCCTTTGACACTGCCAGGGATCCAGGGGCAGCCACAGCTTCTCTGGGCACCCTGTGCCAGGGCCTGCCCACCCTCAGCAGCAACAATTTCTTCTCAGGATCTAATCGGAACCAACTCTCTGTCAATTTGATGTCATTCCCCTTGTCCTGACACTCCATGCTCTTGTGAATAGTCTCGTTCCATCTTTCTTGCAGGCTCCCTTTTAAAGGCCACATTTAGGTCACCCCAGTTTGTCTTCTCCAGGCTGAACAATCCCAATTCTCCCAGCTCTCCCCATGGCAGAGGTGCTGTATCTCTCTGATCACCTTGGTGGCCTCCTCTGGACTCACTCCAACAGGTTTTGTTTGGTTTCAATTACTGCTGCAAGCAAACCAGTAAGTTATAAGGAGGTACTTTATTTTAAGTTAAATAAATAATGACAGTAACAGGTTTGCATTATTCAAAGTGTAGAAAATACCACCCATGCACAGGCAAAACCAGTGTAATTCAAGTCAGGAGTAAGATTTTAGTATACAACAAATTTAATTTGTGTATTCTGTGAATAAAGACAAAAGAACTTCAGTAGATCAACACTGAATTAAGCAACGACCCTCTTCTTTTGTACTATAATTACATTCTCACCAATCAGCATGAGAGTATGTGCTTTTCTATCATGCTGTTTCAACAGAGTATTTTGAAGTATGAATTCCCATTTTTCCCTTATAAAATGGCATTTCCAGTCTCCTTCCAGTTGCATTCCAGTCGGGGGAAGAAATAAAGACTGCAAATATAGATCTCTAGTTCTTAATTTAAAGGAAGCCTCAGTACTTTTGGGCACTGGTGGTTTCATTTTGTTTTGGTTTTATGCACTGTCGTGCCAAACTCTGTCACATGGAACAAACACGTGTAGGAGATGAATGGCAGACACTTTATCCATGTAGACAGTGCCAATCCTCTGTTAGAATGGTACTTAATCTATTGATTTCAGATAGCCTAAATATAAGATGGTACAGATCTTTTAGGAACAAACTAATGATGAGTTCTTTTGTAGCCAGCTTTGTTTTAGGACTTGAAAATCTTTTTCCAAGGCCAATCCTTTAAATAGTAATTGCGTGCATATTCATAATAAAGCAAAACTTACATGCTTAGAGACCATTTCTATGAATTCTTTGAATCCTATAGCAAAAAATCCAGATTAAAAAAAAAACAGTGGAGTAAAAACTTGCAGTTTACCAATGCACTGAGGCTTGCTTTTGAAGATGTCCTATCCTTAAAAATTCTTCCATGCAACTAAGCATGGATAAACTGTTTATCTATGGTTAGATGTGTGGAAGATACCAAGATAAGGGTAATGAATGCTGCCAGTGTTACCATTTACTTATCTACCAGAAAACAGACTTGCATTCATTACTTGGTGTTTGAGAACATGTGGTTCAACGGTCTGATGTCACAAAATACATGGAGTTTTCAGGAAGCACAGCACAGAGCCCAACTGCTTCTCTGCCTTGCTGTGAACTGAGAGTGCAAAGAGTGAAAATACCACAGATCCTTAATGACAAGTGGTGGCAATCCAAATATATACATTCTCCTGCAGCTTTTTCTGTATTATCCTTAAATATGTTTACTCATTGTGATTGTGAAGGAGATCATCCAATTTAAACGAATACACAGCAATTACACCTTGTCTAGGCAGGCTGGAACTGTAGCACCGATAAATACAGACCTGGCTTGGTTAGAAAGCTGTCAGGGATCTCTACAGACAGAGATTAACTACATGTAAAACATATCCTATGGAATGAGTGAAACATGACAGAAAGGAACGTGGAGTTGTCTCATAACACCCTGAATTCCCAAGAGAATGAAGTTAGACTGGACCACTGTGCAAAACTCACATTATCCTTCAACATAAGGATAGTCTATAGCTTTGAATTCAGGCCTCCACTTACTAGTTCTTTCTCACCTACAGGTGACTACATTAAAATACACTTCCCCCCCCCTCAAATCCAATTCTTTTAAATGTTAAAGAATTAACTGTTTGCTGTAGTTTTTTGAAGTATATTTAGTTCTTAACTCAAAAATAGTAGGTGTTTATGAGTGTTATCAATTTTATTTAACAAGTATGAAGATTGTTGTCTAGCAACTTCACAACACGTCTCATTATTACTTTTTGATAATGTGCCTGTAATAATCAATGAAGAAAAGACTTCTTAAACCCCCAATATTATGGGGTCTTTATATTGGCTGTGGAGTGCCCCATATGCTTATGGCACTGTAGCGCATGTACCAAGCATTCCTGAACAGTGTGTGTTCACAGCACTAGAAGTAAATAATAAACACCATAACACATAAATCATTTTACAAAATACTGTAAAGCTTCTCCGCTAAGTAAGTATCTGTTCCTGCAGTTTTACATTTAAATGTTGACAATTCCACAGGGAAGCATGGGAAAGTTTTATGCTGTTGCATTTCCCCCCCAGAATTGTAGTGTTATCAAATGGGACCAATCCTACAGGCTTCCTGTTTCCCAGATGATTAATCAGACACGATTGAGATATTAAACTGGCACACATTTTTAGCTTTGTCTGGATTTCTGCAGTTTGGGAGCTTGCAGAAATGTGACTGTACCCATACAAGCATCAGTCCCTGCCTGTCAATAGGAGAAGAGATCTCATTGGGAGGGTCTTCTTTAACTCAACATCATTTTTGTTTGCTAAAATCTATTTTCCAATGTTACTGCATCTGCTGTGGGTGGATTAGTTGCTCCTGTTTTCATAGTTAATTTGGGAAGTGCAAAGTGCTGCTACAGAAAGAAAAATTAGAACCAGTGGCAAGAATCAGTCTTTCTGCAGGGAAAGATAAAATTGTGGTAAATGTGAATGAGAACCATGAGGCTTGCTCGTATTTTTCTGAATATGCAACTCTCCCTTTTTTCTGTCTGGATTTGGAAAGCGATTAGTCATTCACATATGCTGTGCCAATTCATACAACTGCGTTTTGTACAATCCAGTCTAAATCAGCAAACAGTACTTGGTATCGATCATCGTTCTGTTTTCTCCCCTCTCTCCAACCACTAGCTTATCTAAAATAGAGGTTGATTACATTCTTTTATTGGGGTTTTCATCCTTACCCTTTCTTCCACTCAAGAAACACTTTTGTATTTGATGGAAAAAAAGAAATATTCTATTCACTTGACCAGACAAAACACCCACGTTAGCCTTCAAATTTACATTACTCTCCAATACTGTAAACAGTGACCAGCAGCAAACACCAGAGCCTAGTGAAGAACAAAAACCACAGGCTTTTGAGAATAATGATCTATTAATAGCAGGCAAATCCCTGTTACAGCCAGTAGTGATAATACCCTGATACTTCGGTTAACTGTTACAAGTCCAGCAAACGAAGACATTCTATTCTGCAGGCTCATTTGCATCCTTTTCTTCAAAAAGCACGAAGAAACAAATAGTGCGTTTTAGGATATCGAGAGGCAAAAGTTTTGCTTTGTTCTTTCAAGTGCTCGTTTTAAATTCTCAGCTCATTCAAGTGACACATTTTGAAAGTAAAGGTGAGGCGTGACACACTCCAGAGACAGGCTGGAGAGGTGTCAGAGCTTGCACCACCCCTAAGACAGTTTTACCACACACACTGCCAGGACAATGGCGATAATGAGCACAGCAGTGAAAACAATCCCAGCTAGAACCTTGCTGATATCGCAGAAGGATTTATTTTCCTCCATAGAGATCATGCCAATAGAAGAAGCGCCCACGCTGATGGTGGATTTCAGTTCAGCCCCTGGGTCTTGCTTAGCCTCTACTGTCCACTGGGGGACATTGACCTTCATCTCCATCTCGTACATCATCTCTCCTACCTGGTTGATCTCGTTCTCGAGGTCTTTCAAATCCACCACGTCTATGTTGCGCTCAGCCTCGTATTTCATGTTCTGGACGCTCATGGCGCGGGCGGCCACGCCGGAGGTTCCCCCGCTCATGCCCGTCTGGATCAGGTGCTTTTTGGGGACGTTCAGCGGGAACTCGTGGCCCAGCTCCAGGGCTCTCCTCATGTCGATCTCCAGGATCTCTAGGCACGTGGAGAAAATCACCCATAGCCTCTCGAACTCGGCTTTATCTTCCTTACTCACGGTTTTGTCCTTTAGGACCGTGGTGAGCTTGTTCCTGTTGGCCACCGCCAGCTCCTGAGCTTTCTGCCGGGTTTTCTTGAGCTCCTCCCGCAGGTTCTGGGAGTCCGAGGTGCCGCCGATGGTCAGCACCATGTGCCGGTAGCAGGCGGTCACCTTGTTGAGCGCGTCCAGCAGCGCCTTGCACTCCTCCTTCACCATGGTGGCGGCGGGGGCCGTGCCCGGTGCCGCCCCGACTCACCCGCTGCCGGGCCCCGGGCGCTGCCACAGCCGGGCGCTACCAGCACACATGGCAAGTGCCGCCTCCGGGTCGCGCCTGCATCCAGCACCCCCGAGCCGGCTGGTCAGGCGGCGCCGGCGCCTCCGGGAGCGCGGGCGGGCAGCGGGGAGCCCCGGCGGGCGGGCAGCATCTCTCCCCGCGCCACCGCCGCCTGCAGCGCCACCGGGGCGGCTCGCTCCGCGCCGCGCTCCGCGGGGCGCTGCTGTTTGAAAAGTGCCGAGCGCCGAGGACGGAGGAGACAAAAATAGGAAATCAAAAAAGCCAAGGCTAAAGCTCTGGGGAGCGGCAGCCGGGCAGCCGGTGGTGCCCGGCGCCGCCACTTAACTCGCCCCAGCTGGGCGCCGCGCGGTCACATGGCGGGGAGCGCCCGGCCCGGCCCTATAAGCCCTCGCAGGCTCCGCCTCCGCAGGCTGCGATCCCGCGGCGCTCTCTGCTCCTCGCCCGCTCCCTCCCGCCGCTGCCCTGCCATTGGCTTCGTGCGGCCGCGCCGGGCCCGCCCTGGATCCCGGTAGGGCTCGGCCGGGGCGCGGAGCGGCGGGGGAGGCGGGCGGCAGCGGCCCCGAGGCCGGGCAGGAGGGAGGCGATGGTGTCGGTGTGAGTAGCGCTCCCGCCCCGGGCTGCCCGCGGCACCCGCCGGGACCGTCCCGCCGGGGTAGGAGCGGGGAGCGCTCCCGGCCCGCCGTGCCGTGCCCCGGGAGCCGCTCGGCCGCGGCCTGGGCGGCGGCGGGGCTGTGCCGGCTCGGCCTTGGCCCGGGCCGGAGCGCGGCGGGGTCGGGCCGTGCGGGCACACGGCCCCGGTCAGTGACCACCGCGGCAGGGCCGCTGCTCGCCGTGCCGAGCCCCACTGTGCTTGGCAGGTCGGTCCTGCCCGACCCCCCGGCTGTCCCGTGTGTCGCAGACGCTCCGGGACCCGGCTGGGGAGGGGGCTCGCTGTTGTCACCCGTAGGAAGGGCCGGTGTGCGATCCGGGGCACCTGCAGTTAGCACAAGTCAAGCAATGGCACATCAGGAAGCGCAGGAAACATGCCAGCTCCCACTGTCGGAAGCGGTGCTTCACCAGCTGCCCTTGGCAGGGTGCTGGGTACTGCTCGTGTGAGCACTGATGGGCACTAGGCCGTGCTCGTGTGTGCATCCAGAGGGATGGAGGTGGTGTGGAGTGCCACTTGTGAGCTGAACTGTGTTGTCTCTAGCACCTGATGTGTCTGCTGAAGTGAGCTTCTGGAGAGCTTGCTTGTCACAGCATATGCTACCACATATGCTCCAGTGTTTGTGGGTGGCTGAGTGGTTTTGTGATGCTACTGTAGCTTGAAAAAGCTGTGAAGCCACAAGACTCCCACAAGAAGGGGAGCATGACCCATTCTGTTATCTTTTATCACTACGCTTGCAGGGCAGTGTGTGTTACGAGCAAGATAATTTGCTGTTAGGGACAGAGTCCAGGCAGACTGGCTTTCTGCTGCTGAGCCCAGTCTGAGGAGTCTTGTCTAGACTATGTTCCTCCTTCTGGATTTTGGTAGCTTGTGCTCCACTGACTGTTCTTTTTGTTTGCTTGTTTATGTTTTGTCTTGCTTTAATTTTAGCTCTAGTTCCAAAACCTGTGTAGCTTCTGCTGCGGGTTGTTGCCTGTGGAAGAAATGGCCTCTTAACTTTGTGTAGATGATCAGATTACTACCAACTAAGCTGAGCAGCTTGCTGTCAATTTGCATGTTGGTAGCCTAGAAGAAGCAAATCAGTCATTTTTCCTTGCCTGTTTCCTCGTAGGAATAAAGAAACACAGGATGATTTTGACCTGATTGTAAGTGAAGTCTTGTAATTGCTTAATCATTGTCCGGTGGAAAAACGATTAGCTCTGGGTTTGCATCTGGAGTCCTATGTGACATAAGTGTTAAGTTTATTGCTGACTAAATCATGCATATTTGAGTGTCTGTTGTAGCTATGTTTAAAGTTTGTCACAGAGCACTGAAGTTATGTGAGAATCTGGAAGCCACTTCTCTGAAAGTGCCTGGGAAGGGGAGGGAGGGAATATTGGTTCAGAAACATGTGACTATTTAAACCTGAAGGTAGCAGCAGTCATAATCTGTATCAGGTAATGCCTGAGTACATCTTTAGGTGTGTCATGTGGGAAGAGCCTGTTATTTAGATTAGTTCTAATTTAAGTTCAGCTCCATGCAGTTATACAATTTGCTTAGATTGTGGAAGCTCTTAAAATTCAGTTGTGGTTTGTCAGGCAAGCACAATGTTCTGAAAATCCAAATCTTGATACTGCTCTCAAACAAGATGCTGACTAGCCAAAATACTGTCCTGGGAAAACTATTAGGATGGAGGTAAAATTCCTTAGAACTGACTTAGGAAGCAGCATAATGAGTAGTAGAAGAAATGTATTTCCTGGTTCTGTGGCAAGGCTTTCTTGCAATAGATGTTAATGACAGTATTCTTCCTGTGCAGTACTCTTAAAACTGTTTGCAAAGTATTCTGTGATGCATTTTGAACATCACTAATTAAATGTTATAGCCTCATTTTAATACTTTTAAGTACAGTTTTAGGTAAATGCAAGTTTGTTTTGCTTAAATGGTTGGTAAGCCTTGTATGAGGGACTTGCTTTTGGAGTAAGCTCATATGCTGAGTTTGGTCTTTAGGCTGCTGTGGCCTAGGAAAGCTTGAAGCCATTATGAGATGAAGAAGGAAAATAAGGATGAAATACAGTGAAAATTAAATGTGACATTAACCCCTTCTCTCCCCTGATCACTGATAAACCATGCACTTCTTTGAATTCTGTGATTTGCTTTTTGCCTATAAAGTAGTGAGAGGATTTGATCCTTAGCAAGAATCTTAATATAAATTGTGGGGGAATGTTGGACTGATACTTCTGTATCATGATGTTTTCTTTCACGAGCCTCTTAATTAGCTTTGTCTGTTACATGTTGCATTGTGTAGCATTAAAACACCAGTGGTGGTTAAAATAATTTATATTACAAAATAATAATAACAACAATTTATATTATAAAATATATAAAATTTATATTATAAAATAATTAATTTTGCTAGTTAGTTTGTGGAATTGTTTTCCAGCCTTCCTTACCCTTTTGCTGTTGCCTCAATGAATGAAAAGATTTGGTTTAAGTAAACATTTATGTATTTGAACTCCATAAGAACTCCCCCTCCAAGGAAGGGGAGTGAAGTACAAAAGTCCTGAAAGTCCTGAAAGCTCTGAAAGCCTGAGGAGGAGGTGACTTTAAACAGAGCTCACTAGTATTTGAATGAAGCATCCTTGTTTGAGAAACTGTTTTGGGAACTTTGTATTTTCTGTTAATGTTCTCCCTCTAAATGTTCCCTGTAGCTACTGGTGGTTCACTGAACAGCACTTGCACTTTGTTCTAGGGCTTGCTTTGAGTAGCTCAGGGCTCCCCATCAGAGCATTTAGTGCAGCTTCAGTGGTGGTAAGCCAAAGAATGAAATTCTTTGCAGCCACTCTGGTGGATTTCTAAACCTGCAAGAATTGGGGATTTAGTCTTAATCCTATGGTGAAAAGGGGATGCAGCTTGTTCCTGTTAATTATGTCTGGGGGAGGTCTGTCCAAGCAGGGCCACATCTGTTGGCTTAGAAGATGCTTGGGGGGTGTTGGGTAGAGGCAAAACCCAAGCCATGATATCCTGTGCCAGCTCTTAAGGTTAACTTGAGTGGAAGAAATGTGTGCCTGGAATGGAGATGCTGAGAGAAATTAGCATCTTCCTGGAATACTCATGATCCCTCCTTTCCAGACTGTTCGATTGCTCTCAGACTGATGTTCTGGGATGATAAACTTGGTTTTGCACTGGTTGCTAGTAAGCCTTGAGCTGACTGATGTGAATTCACCGCTCTAATCTGATAATTCAGAGCTGTTACTCTGGCATACTTCAGTGTCACAGAAATCAGTACAAGCTGAACCTGAATCTAAAAGTGATAGGAATAGATATACTTATTTACTCCCTTGTGGTGAGCAAGATGTATTGGAATATGTGTCAGGTGTTTTCCCTGGGATGTGAAATGCTCATCCTTTAGGATTTTTAAATGCTCAGAAACAGAAATTATCTTCTGTTTTTATTTTGAGGTGAATGCTGATGTAGGACTCAAGTTCAGATTGTAACTTTTGCCCAGAAGCAGAGATCTGAGGAGTAATAGTGCTAGTAAAACAGTGGCTGGAGTGGTAACTTGAGTTTTTGGACTGAGACTACTTAAATTCCACTGTTAGATTCCTGTTTGCTTGTAAAGTGCTCTAAGATATGCTTACCTTTGGCTGTTCTTCTAACAAGTGGTGCTCTTAAGGTGTTTGGAGGAAGCACTTCTGTTAAAAAAAACATTATTTAGAACTGGGGAATAATTGCTTCCTCTTACTTTTTTTTTGTGGAGCTATGCAGTTTGTGAGAATGATACAGACATTTCTGATAGTTTGTATGTCTATTTCTCTGCTGCTCTGAGATAAAAATCTTTTAGTTGAGTAACGAGTTGCTTCTCAATTGCTCATTACTTTGAACACTTCAGCAAATATCAAGTTACTGGTTTACTAAGCCTTAGTTGTTCCTGTTGTAGATATTGCGAGCTAAGGTGAAGTTGATGTTGTCATGTGAAACTTGACAGTATTGGTAGAGTAAAATTGAGTGAATTCATGCCTCTTGCCATTCTAATGGATCTGGTGTTGAAGGTTTTGGAGAACATGGCAGTCTGCTTCCTTGAAACTGGACTTGTGTGGAGAGGACAGTGAGGTACTTGATATTAGTATCCCAGTATAACATCCCAACTTGCTCTCCTGAAGACGTTGCAGGTTACTGAACTAGGCTAATAGTTTTTACTAACTTTGGTTACTTCATTCTGCTGAAGCATTACTAAAATGCTTTGGTGAAAACACAGAATATTATGCTGCTCAGCATTGACTATATAGTGTTTGTATACACAATTCCTTATTCTGTTATGAGGGGCATTTTCTCTGCAGTTTGTTTTACTAAGTCTTTAGTAGGGATGTAGCAGGATGTTCAGAAGGTGATGTACAACTATTTACTCAAACCTTAGGCACAAGTTGAATGTGGACATGAGGTAACTGCCAAGTAACAATGCAAATACAATGACATCATCCACTTTCATGGCTGTTTGTCCAAATTTCAAAGTACTTCTTAAAAGGAACCGAAACCTGCAAGCTCTGGAAAAGGTCCCTCACTTTTCCATCTCTACAGGAAAACACCATCAAATGACAAAACCAACCATCAGAATTTATTCCTGTTCACTGTTTTCAGTCCCAAAGGTAATTAGGCTTCATTTTCAGTGTTTTAGAGAAAACAGTGACATGCTTAGATTCCATGTTTTTCAGTTGAGCTGTCCCTCGTACCATAAGTTGTATCATTAAAACTATCACTCTGATTTTGATCTAGAAAGGATTTGTCTGTTGTAAGATTATGATTATGGGTTTTTTTTAAACTGTAACAGAATGCTTATTAGATTGTCTGATCCAGCTAGCTTCTGTTCTTCCAGCAATTTGAGCTATTTCTGTGTTTACAGGCATGAAGCCATACACTGAAGTGATTCCATTTAAACCTTTTATATAACATTAGTACTTGAGTATTGCTTTACTGCTCAGTATGATAGAATTTAGTGAACTTCACAGTGAATATAGCTTGTGATAGTTTTTAGTGAGAGTTCTGTTAAGCATCTGGTGATGTATATAAGGCTTTATGCATTTTCTGTTTTCTCAGTAAATCTAAAGCTGTTCAAGATGCAACTAGAAGAGTAAGTCTGTGTCACCCCCAAGTTAAATTAGGTTGAAGCTGGATGTTGTGTTCTGCCAATAAACTCTTAATGAAGAATCCTAATGTGTTCCTAGAATTACAGCAGTGCATTAGCCTGTATTTTCAGTTGCATTTAACTTTTGGGGTGGAAAGAATTTGACTTAATCTCAAAAATGTCTGGGCTTTGGGGAAGCTTTAATGTACTCTTGAATCTGTGGACTAAATTCCTTTGTTTTTTTCTTTTTGTTAATGACTTAAATTGTTTCTATGTCCACACTTCTGTGTTTCTGGAGAATGCTGAGGGGAGGTGACAGAGGGCCAGGTGAATATAGTAACTGAACTGTTTCAGGTGATAAGTGTTCCACCTGTTGTTTTCATACCCACATTTTAATCAGATATGATAGCTATCCCCTAGTGAGACACTGAACAGCTGCAGGGGTAAGGGAGAGAGAAAAGGGAAGGAAATTGAGAGTTGTGATTCTCAAAACAGTACTAATGTGGCCAGTGGGGGTTGTTTCCTGCTGTGTAGGAACATGCATGCGGGGAGCAGTTCAGAGCTCCCATCTGCTCTGCTCAAGGCGGGTGACAAATACCTGTGTGAGCTAGCAGTTTTACCTTCCCTCTTGGGGTTGAGCATGTCAATGGCACCTTAGGGGCATTACAGTAACTGAAATGCCAGAATTCAGTGTTTGAATGCAGTTTCTTTTCACTCCTTGCTGGAGCTCTCAAGTGTGATTCAACCAGTCAGTAGTTCTGTAGCAAAAGAATCTGTGGCTGCAACTAGGTATTTAAAACTAGTTATTTGTGGAGTGTAACTCATGAATCGGGAATTGAAGATAATTTCAAGGTCTTCCTGTGATGGTCCATCAGCAATGATCCTTAAAGTACTCCAGTTGCTCATACTTTTTAGAGGTGCAGGCAGTGATCTAGGAGGTCAGTCGGACAGACAGCAAGCTTCATGAGCTCAGGCTGTGAGAGCTTCTCCTCACATAAATCTCTTCCACTTGTTTTGCCAGGGAATGAAGTATTTAAATTTCTTTCTGGAAAAAGCTTATCAGTTGGGGGTTTTTTTCATGGTGAGGTACAGGGGTTTAGATGAGGAGGATTTATGCTGTGTGTTCTTTTCTCCCTCTGTTGTGGGAAGAACTCTTTGTACTTGAAGATTTGTTAGGCTGAAGGACTGGCAATAAAAGCTGTTGGAGACATTTGTGCACTGCAGTTTTAGCACTGCAGTCTCATGCTTGGTTGCCTCCTTGTGTCAGTGTGCTCTTTTCCGTGACACAGTATGTTGTGTGCTAACAGCTTCTCCATCACTGTCTTGGGGAGGATCACAGCAGTCTCATCTTCTGCTTGGCCATATACATGAATTCACCAAACTAAAGGCAGATGAAGCTGCCTCAGTGATACAATGACATTAATGAAAGCTAAATTTGGGAAGTGTCTCAAGAGACCATGTAATCCACCCTCCCAGCTTTGCTATGTCCACTATCACCTCTAGTAGAAGTTTGTCTAACATGTTCTTGGAGATTTACAACATGAGACTTGATAGCTTTGCCAAGCAATCTAAACCATGTGTTTATCTTCCCTTTTGAAAGGTGCTCTGATCTGTAACCTGAGCCTGTTTTCTTCAGTTAAGGCCTACTTCTTAGATGTGGGGAAAAATGCTCTTCACTGAAAGCTTGATCCACCTGTGGGGGAAAAAAATTCTTACCTGCTTCACACAATTCCTAATTATAAACATCACTGCATCCATGGATTGAATTCTGCTTACAGGGCCACTTTGCCTTTCTTACTTCCAGCTCTTCTCCAGTCAGTTCATCTTCTGTGATGAGGACAGGAGCATCCAAAACCATCCAAAAAACTCCCATGGGGAACTCTCAAGTCTTGCTGTGGCAAACTATTTTGCAGGCTGCACATATGTGTACATATAACCCTGCTTAGTGCTTGACTTATACTAGATTGTACTTAGTTATATATACTAACTTGTCTCTGAGTGATGTTTGGACTGTAAGCTGCAATCATTTAAGACTTACTTGGAATTGTGGCTGAGTCAGGTGTTCAGCAGGCAGGGTTTTTTGTAGCTAACTTGTCCTGCTTATGAAGGTGTGTCTCAGCCCTGCTGTTGTGTGGATCAGCAATGAGATCTGTGCTTTGCAGCAGATGTGCTACAGGGCTTGTGCTTCCTCTTTTCCTTCCCTCAGCACCAGCTGAGGAGGAAGCCCACAGCTTGAACTTGGATTGTAGCTGCCTGCCAAAAAATCTCTCTAGCAGTCATCAGTGGAATTACTGGTGATCATCCTGTTTACGCAGACACTGTGGTAGGACAGATCATGAATTATAGAATTGGTTGGTCTGGATTGGAAGGGATCCTAAAGCTCATGTCATTCCACCCCCCTGCCATGGTAGGGATGCCTTCCACCACACCTGTCCAACTTGACCTTGGACACTTCCAGGGATGGGGCAGCCACAGCTTCTGTGGGCAGCCTGTGCCAGGGCCTTGCCACCCTCACAGGGAAGAATTTCTTCTGTATGTTTAATCCAAATCCACCCTCTTTTAGTGGGAAGCCATTCCCCCTTGTCCTGTCACTCCAGGCCCTTGTTCAAAGTCCCTCTCCAGCCCCTTTAAGTACTGGAGGGTACAATAAGGTCACCCTCAAGCCTTCTCTTTTCCAGGCTGAGCCCCCCAGCTCTCTCAGCCTGTCTCCAGAGCAGAGGGTCTCCAACCCATGGAGCATCTTTGTTCCCCTCCTCTGGACTTGCTGCGGCAGCTCCATGTCCTTGTGCTGGGACCCCAGGCCTGGAGGCAGCTCTGCAAGAGGGGTCTCACCTGAGTGGGTAGGAGGGACAGATTCCCCTCCCTTGACCTGCTGCCCATGCAGGGGTGTGAGTACAGGACATGGCTGTTTTTCGGGGCTTCAAATGCAGATTGCTGGTTAATATAGGACCTTTGTTAAGATGGACTTTTTCTAGGTTAGCAGTCTTTAATTACTCAACTTGGTTGGTCTTCTGAAGGTGTCAATGAGCAAACATTTTCTTCCCCATTGTGTTGGCAAAGTGGATAGCTGTGCTGGTATGGGAGCACTAAATAAATGATCCTTCATAGAAGCTCTTAGTCTTACTGTATGCTTTGAAAGTGGGAGGACCGCTTTGGAACTGCAGAGGAAAACTGCTTGAGGCCCTTACCTGCCACTGCCAGACTTCAGTGGTTCAGACTGGGGTTACCCAAGCTGTTAGTAACTGATGATAACTTCATAGTGGAAATGGCTTATAGCTTTAACTGGTTGAGTTTGCATTTAGCTCTCCAAGGGAACTCTGCTTGTGTCTGCTTAGAAGGAGGGCCCAGAGCCCAGCTCAGTTACCAGGCTGCAGATCAGTTGACAGCATGGCTGAAACTCAAAGGCTATCTGGAATCAATGGGAATTGGGTATATGTTTTTCTCCTCCCTCAAACTGCCATACTGTGAGCTCACACTGAGCGAATAACGTGCTAGGAATAATTCTGCGTTGGAGGAAACTGGTATACTGATTGTGTAAGGGTGGTGTGCTCAAATTACAGTCTCTAGCTGTGCTCACCCTTTCTTAGTATATATAGCTGAAATTGCACGAGGGAATCGTGCAACTTCAGTTGATTTCTAAGGGAAGCTGCATGAGGGGAAAGATCAAGCTTGTTATTTAAGCATTTGTATGCCTGTTAATCTCAAGTCTTGTTAAAAAATAAAACCGAAGTTATTGCAGAAGGGACTTGTTAAGCTTTTTCCTGCCCTTGTGTCTAGGATATGTCATAGAGAATTTGAATTGAGGAAGCAAGCAGTTGAGGGTCCAGTTCCTTAGGGATCATCTTTTCCAGGGCATTGTGACAATACCTAGTGACAGCATTTCCAATGCTTACAGGTTGGATTCTCACTCTCCAGTCTCTCTTTTGCTCACTGTTTAGCCTAGTGTTATTCACCAGCCTGACCTCAAATCACTGAGACTCTTTTCATGGGAGTAGAGATGACCACAAATGATAAATTTCATGGTGGCTTTTTAATTATGACATGGATATTCATATCTCCTTGGTGTACCTCTAACTTTCCCTGGAAAGTTGAGGATTGCCTTACACAAGGGTTTATGTTACACTGTCAGGGTGTCTCATTGATGTGTGTCAGTAATCCTTACACAGATGAGTTTTAAGACTTATATGAGCACAGTTCAAAAGCATCAATGTCCTCTGGTGCAGTAGATTCTGCTGTAAAAAACCTGTTAATTTGTCTTTTGGCTTATTTTAGATCTCAGCAGCAGGAGTTAGTTTGTATATCAAAGTGGTAATAATTTTGATCTTAACTTCTCCTCTCCTATATTTATTCACTGCTAGGCTCCAACACCTGGAAGGCCTAAGGAGACATTGGAGATACCTGTGTGATTGGAAATGTACAATCATGAAAAATACTGTCTGAATAACTTCTAAGCAACTGTAGTTAATAGTTAAGCAATGCCATTGGCTGCATATATCAGGACCTGAAACTGCTCTTTCTTTTTGGACAAGGAGACTCAAAGTGCCCCCTAGGTATTCCCAAATAGTAAGTTTTAACAGATACCACGTATGATACATCAACCATTCTCCATATATATTTTAGAAAATCTCCTTGGAATACCTGAAGTCCATATGGCTATGTATGATGAAGATATCTTGAAAAATCCCTTTTATTTGGCCATTCAGAAGCGACGTCCTGATCTATGCAGCAAAGTTGCAGAACTCCATGGTATTGTAAGTATAAAATATATATTTAAGAGCTGCTTAGTAAATACTAGCTATTTGATTTTAAATCTTAATTCTGCTATGAAACATGTAAAGCTTAGTTCAAGCCTACAAAACTTGGGAATGAAGTACAACAATTTTTTGTTTAAATTGCATGTTAATTTCTAATGTGGACCTCTTGATACATTGCAAGGTAGTAAAAAATTAAAGTTGGTGTTGTTTCTAAACTCTATGGGAAACTTACTGTCTTTCCTGTGAGATGAAGTTACATATTCTCTCACAAGCTTGTAACTTAAATGGGATTGACCTTTTGAAATGCCTAGTGGACAAGCAGTTACTCATTTGACAGCATTTTATATAGCAAAATAAAGCTATTAAACTGACCTGGAATAAAGACTCCAGTCCTTAATACTTACTAATTTATAAGCCTGATTTAATTTCTTACCTCTAAAGGACAAAAGCTATTGATGTATAGCTGGCAATACATGGCAGTTCTCTCTAAAGCATCATTTAACCTTTTTTAGGTGCTAGTTCCATGCAAAGGAAGCCTTTCAAGCAACAGTCTTTCTACCTGCCAGTTTGAATCTTATGTTCTGAAGCCTCTGGAAGAAAATTTTCAAACCTTAAATGGAAAGGTATTTCTGTTTTGCTATCTTAATGTAGCTTGGTGACATTCCAGTAAGTGATTCACTGCTGCTGCTGCTGGATTGTGTGAACTAATGGTTACAGCAGAGGCAACCAGGGCTGACACTGCATAAGATCCCAGCTTTTTCATTTGTAATTTTGCAGTACAGTGTGAGAACTTGGACATACAGCTTGCACAATAGATAGTTTGCAGGCTGCCATCTAGATCTTCCTATTCCAGATGTCCTCACTGCTGCTTGGGAAAATAAAGCCAAGTGTGACAAATACAGAGTGTGTGGTGCTTTTCTGAAGCTGGTCTTAAGTCCTGTTCTTAAATTGTTGGGTGTTTTAATTTTCTTTCTACTAAAAGTGCTCTATAATCTGCAAATAGACCTTGGTGATTGTCTGAAACTTCCTCTAGTAGTAGAGTTGAAAAGGAAGTGGCTGTAAGCAAGGTTCAGCCAGCCACTGACTGCAGGAGCTTTTTGTTTCAGTGTCTCCACAGCATGAGAATGGAGAAACTTTAAAATTGGTGCCTTTTTTGCCTTGCAGGTTTCTCTTCTTCCCCTTGGAAATGCAACTATGCAATGCAGAAGCCAGAGAACTTTTCTGGCAGAGTTTTGCTCTTGATCTGATCTCTGTTTTGTTTCAGGAGATCTTCATAAAAGGAAACCTCATCATTTTAGGAGCTGGTTTTAATTATCATCTCTCAGTACCTGTTCTCTTTGAGGAAACCTTTTACAATGAAAAAGAAGAAAGCTTTAGTATATTGTGCATAGCTCATCCGTTGGAAAAAACAGAAAGCTCAAGTATGTATTGGTGTCAACTTGGTGGCTGCCTTTGCACAGTGAGCAAATTAGTGTTTAAAACATGTTGTTTTAACCGAGTGTTGGCTTGGTTAAAATCCCCTGGCATTTATTAGCTTGCTGGGGGAGGTGTTGGTGTCCTGCTGCAGAGAAATATCAAGCTGCTGCCAGTCAAAACTAGTTCTGAGACTGGAGTATAAATCCTACAGAATTAAGAATCATCTGTGGATTACTTAATCCAGCATGATTTTTTTAGCAATGCTCAATTTAGAGCTGACTGCTCGAAAAAGGGATTAAATTTTAGATGTGAGCATGCGTGTCTTGAGATGCAAGGTGGATGCACAAAAAACTGGCAAGGTAAATTCTTTCATGATACCCCTGTCAGGGGATAGAGGTTGTATGGCAGAATTATGAAGCAGCCTCCTGGTGGTGGCCTAACTCATTAAGTTGAATGTCTTAATTTTTGTCCTGTACTGAAAATGCTCCTCCAGGCTGTAACACTATTTTCAAGACTACTGTCCATGCTGTGAATGTTACAGCACAGTCCTGTGAACTTGTATAACAATCTGTGTTTACTAATTAAGAAGAACAGAAGCTCCTTAAGAAGCTTAGAAGCCTCAGCTTTTTCTGAAATAAAAACATTAGTCTTCCTAAATAAATAAGAATATTTGAAACAAGTGAAAGCAAAGAGAATTAGTACTAGGATAGTGTGAAAGTAGTACTGTGAGGGAAGTATGCAAGTTTTTCTGGGAAAAAACCCAACCCAGCTGCCATTCATATAGCCTAAATTCTATAAATATTAATCTATATCTCAAATTATTCTTGTGGTCTTCTTTTTAGCTATTACTGAATATAGTTGTATCGCAGTCTTTCAGAAGTGAAGGAGTTTCTAATTTCAAAAGTAATTTGAAAAGAATGATTTAAGCCTCTTATTAGTTGGTTGCCTTTGACTGCAGATGAAAGATTTGCCTAGAAAAAAATTTTGGAAAAGCAACGTGAATCCTCAGTGAGGGATTCAGTTGTCTTATTCAGAAGAAAAGTGGATTTGGTTTAATGTTACATGAAGCAACTTTGCTCTCCCATTCAGAGAAAGCATGTCTAAATAAAGAATAGGTTATGTAAAAATCCAAGATGGGATTTTTGCAGCTCACTTAAAGCACCCTGACTTCCTGCATGGGCATTCAGTCAACACTGTAATGTGCTTTTCTTCTACTTTCAAGCTTGACTTACACAACTCATAAGCTTGAGTGCATGTGGTAGTAAATTACCCCAGTGTTAAAAAAAAAAAAAAAAAGAAATCTGTTTTAGCTATTCTAAGTAAATACTTGACATAAAAAGCAGGGGAGCCTGCTCAAATGTGATGCATTAAATTATTTTAATTAAAGGCAATACCTCTAGTTAAAGGTGCAGTAAGCTGAATGAATGTTTCAGTGCACATGATCTGGCTGTATATGTAGAGACAAAATATGTTTTATCCTGCATACATATTAAGCCTATGTGTTAATTCTTGGCTTTTGTTTTAGGTGAATCTACAGCTTCAGCAAACTCCTACTCTCTTAAAAATATTGAAGATGTTAGAGAGTTCTTGGGAAGGCACTGTGAGAGATTTGATAAATACATAGGATCTTTCTATAGAACATTTAAAGAACACGAAAGGAAGAGCCTCCGCCACTACATAGTCAGTATCTTCCTTCTTGATGTCTAATTTGCTAAATATAATTTACTTCAATGGTTTGGTTATCTTTATTTTATTGAGCTTTTCTATGTCAGAGCAGCCTAGAGTTGTGAAAGGGTAGGAGGGAGAAGTAATTCACATGTAAGGATTTCACTATCTTAACTGGTTAATAAATGCAATTATTATTGCTAAAATTCTCACCATAGTGTACACTTTTGAGATAGGGAAGACTTTCTTTACTTATTTAGGCTTTGTTCCTTGAAGTCCCATTAACCTGAATCTGATGGCTTTTATATATTTTCTCTCTCCTAGGATTCTGTCAATGCACTTTATACCAAATGTCTGCAGCATCTCTTGAGAGATTCACACTTGGTAAAGACTTACTCCCCTAAATACATAGTACAGTGTTCCTTAAGCAATAAATTATCTGACTTGCTCTTGCTGTTTATGGCTTTGCTTTTCTAGAAGATGCTTGCAAAGCAAGAAGAGCAGATGAATCTGATCAAACAAGCAGTTGAAGTAAGCATCTGAAATGAAGGAAAATAATTAGCAAGCTATTTTTAACTCTCCCTTTCATGCCTAAAGTACTGGTTTTTTCCTACAGATGTATATCCACCATGCTATTTATGATCTTATCTTCAAATATGTGGGGACGATTGAGGCAAGTGAGGTAAGTTTCTTTGATTGCTACATACTAGTTATGTTCATCAAAAGCATTTGAAAAACCTGTTGCCTTTCTATTTATTAGGATGCTGATTTTAATAAAATCACGAGGAGCCTTCAAGACCTACAGCAAAAAGACATTGGAGTGAAGCCTGAGTTCAGGTGAGAGAGATGACTGTGGATTCTTTGAAGAGTCACTGTAATTCTTTAAGAAGGATCATGCCAGCCAAAAAGTGTCTTCCTTCAGACACTAGCAAGGCTTTTTTTATACTTCATTTGAGGTGGAAAATCAATGCTTTGCAAGTGTCTTATGAGGGCAATCTTTGCATTTATGGTTGTTGCCTTTGCTTTTATGTTTTTAAGTTTCCCTTTCCATCTACAGGATACAGAAATGCAGGTGCACGTGAAGTAGAAGTGGGAATATTTTGGAACCATTCTTCAATTCAGCTCCGAATAAGTTAAAACTTAGGTTTTGAACATCCTGCAGAGGAACTCTGTATGCTAATCGTTCCTTTCTAATTATTTTGTAGTTTTAATATACCGCGTGCAAAGCGAGAACTGGGTCAGTTGAACAAATGTACTTCCCCTCAACAGAAGCTACTTTGTCTGCGTAAAGTTGTACAAATTATTATGCAGTCTCCGAGCCAAAGAGGTCAGTCATTAATGAATTAATAATTTTAAACTTAACCAGCACTTCAGTATGTACACAATTGTTTGGATAGCACATGGGAATCAAACACAATTAAGCTGGAGTCTGTAAGGTTTCTAAAGAGAGCAAAAGGGAAGCGATGTAGATGTGTCAGTACTGGCTCTTGTGGGGTGAGGTGGGGTACTGGGTGAGCATGTGTAGGCTTTAGCTTGGGCACGTGGGAAGCTCACATCTGCCAGAACCCTGAGGGTGATCCATTTTAAACTCTGGAGGTTGCTGCTAGATCCTTCTTGTGTGTTTGTCCAGCTCTTCTTGACATCTTGAAATTGATGCTGTTGAGAGGCATCTTTTGCAAAATGCAGTGTTGGGTGGGGCCAAACCAATGTGCTGCTGTGGATTACAGAAATGATTCTGTGATATGAAAGCACAATCCCCTTAACCTGGCATTTACTTTATCTAGCTTGGAAAGAGAAGATATTTCTACAAAGCAAATAGAGTAGTACAGTGAACTTATGCTTTCCCTACTTCATCTCTTTTCTCCAGAAGACTGCTGGATTATGGCAAAATGTACCAACTTTGAGCATAGTCTTTGCCCTCAGGAATTCTAGAAGTCTTGAGTTAGTGCTCTTGCTGTGTGGGAAGGGAAGGCTGCTAGTCAAATATTGCAGTCTGTACTGCACAAACTGCATCTGTGTGTTGGCTGCTGGCAGCCTATTGCAGTGAGAGACTGAGAACATTTGGAGGCCTGCCTTGGGCTCTCAGTGCATTCTCTGCTAGTAGAACTGGCCCTTAGTCTTAGGAGGCAGAACTCTTTTTAGATTTAATGCTCTTGATTTGAACCATGACATGACTAATACCAAATGTGACTTCTTTTTTTAGTTAACATGGAAACCATGTGTGCAGATGATCTTCTCTCTGTTTTGCTGTATTTGCTTGTAAAAACAGAAATCCCAAACTGGTATGTAACTATTTTGACTATATAACTCCTTACCATCTTATGTGTAGTGCTGCTGTAGGGGCAAATGTTTCTGAACATCAGTAATAACTTACTGAAAGTGTAAGAGGTCCTGTTGTAATGCAGAAAATGTTTTATAGGACAAATTGATGTGTTATGTGTGTAACTAAATTAAGGACCTGTCAGGAATGTGTCTTTTTTGATTCCCAGCCTAGAAAACAGTTGTAGTGGGAGGCCATCTCTCTACCAAATTTGCAAAGCCTTCATAAAGGGGTTCTCTGTCATCTGTGTTGGGAGCTGTGGCACCTTTGTGCATTTCAAGATTTGGTGCATTTCTTACAGAAAAACTAGATGAGAATGTTTAATTACTTCCTGCTAGCCTACGTCATTGTGTCTCCTCATTTTCAGCAAAAGTCTATCTAAACCTTCCAGCTGTACCTGAACTGATTTTCATTGTTGATATATCCTGTATCTCTGAGATCAGCATTTGGCCTTCAACTTGCAGCTGTCACTGTGGTGCTTGAAACATTGCTTCACTCACTTCAAAGATGTTAATCTCTCACTATTGTACTTATCCTTCTTATTTCTTCTATCCAGTTAATAAATTTTTATTGAATATTTAACAGATAAGTAGAGTTCTGATCAATCTATAAGCTCAGAACAGCCATAGTATTGCTGGCCTAGGAAGCTTTCTAGAAGCTTTTTCCTAATTCACACGTGCTTTCTGTCTGGATTGCCTAAAATGAGCTGCAATATGCCATGCTGGTGTCTTATTTTTAGTGGTTCATGGCTTTAAATTTTTTTTCCCCCAGGATGGCCAACTTGAGTTACATAAAGAACTTCAGGCTCTGCAGCTCAGTGAAGGATGAGCTGGGATACTGCCTAACCTCAATTGAGGCTGCAATAGAATACATACGCCAAGGCAACCTCTCTGACAGATCAACAGTAAGCTACCCTTAAAGTCCCTCAAATGTCTGTTTGATAACTTGTAGTTCTGTGTGCCATTGTGGGTGTAAATCCAGCCAGAGGATACAAGTAACTAACATAAGAATTCAATTTTTTTGCTTAAAAAAATGAGTAGAGGTGGTTACCTGAAGCAAATGCTAAATTTACCTAAATTATTTTAATGAAGTTCTAACTATGTACCAATACTAGTTTCTCATTGTGTACTCCTTGAGGAAGTAGTTAAATGCAAGTCTGCCTTTTCATATGATTAGAGGAGAGATTACAGCAGTATTTTCTACAGCTGACTCTCCAGTATGTTTGGTGTCTCCTGTTGGTACTCTACCATGGCTGGGAAAGCAGTGCAGTACGTGAGAGCAGGCATAGCTTAAATTTTTGTGTAATTTTAAAAAGTTTAGCTATGCTAGCAGAATGGACATAGTGCAATTTAGAATTAGTCAGTGAGTCTTCATACTGTAGGAATTTCATGTGTTTGCAGCACAGGTTACAACACTGCAGTAAATTGATGGCTTAGGGGGAGTGCAGGGCTGTGATAAAATGGTGTTTGAAGGACAAATTTGGCTCTTGGGATCTCTAACCTGGCCAGGGGCAGGAAGTTTGTGGGTGCATGAGAGATTTCCTACTGGGCAACTAGACCTGCTGTCAATCTGGTCACATCCCTGCAGGCCAGTCAAGGGTGATGCTGATGTGACTTTAGAAACATCTATGATTTAAGAACTTTGTAGATTATTTTGTCAAGGAATCCATTCTTACCACTCCTGTAAAATTTTCTACTGTTGTAAAACTAGGTTTTCCTGAGCTGATGTGGAAATCAAAAGGAGTGAACTTGGAACCAGAGTGAATTCAATGTGTCTCAATCTGCCCAGCTGCAAAGCACTGGAATAACTGCAGGGGCCAGAATAATGGCTCAGTGTGCAGGGCTTGGGATGGGACAACCTGGGGCACAGTCTTAAAGAAGATGCACTTAAAGTAACATTTTGGCCTCTTGCTATTTTTGGTTTTGGTTTTTCTCTGTAATTTTTCCATGAACCTGTTGTGCAGGTTTGTTTTGTACACTCAAAAAAAAAAAAAATCAGCACTTTCATGTTGTGTAAAGAGAGAGTGGTATTTCTTGTAATGCTGTACTGAATTATTCAAAAAAATAAAAGTGTTAGTTTAAAAGAAACAACCTGCTATATGACTTTGCTTCCTGCAGTCACTTGGCTGTCATTCACAACCAATATACAAAGAGCAAAGCTGGTGATCTGAATGGAGAACTGAAACCAAAGTAGAATTGTTTTCCACAGTAATGCCAGCAAGCTAAAAAAGAATATATGACTCTTAAATGTCTAGAATAGACTGTTTCCTCTTAAATCCCTCTTGATGTAGCTAAGGATAGCAGATTTTCATACTGGGATTGCATTCAAGTGATTATAACTGAAGTGCCACTGCCTTTAAGGTACTGGGTTTATTTCTTTGAGAGGCACCTGTCTTGAAAGACAGACTATGCATTTGAGACGTCTAAATGAGGATTTTGGTGTCTGCACCATGAGCAGAGCAAGTCCTAAGTGTCTCTGCCCAAACTGGATCAACTCCAGACCTAGAGAACTTTGTCACTTGAGGGTGAATGTGCAACACAAAATCCTCTTGCATTGCCTTTCCTTGGAGTCAGCCTGGCTGGAAGGCAGCAGAACCCTGAGGATGAAGGGTTGAGTGACAACTGGCCCTCAACACAGCTGGAAAGAGCCAGATCACCCTTTTCTCCAGTGTAGGAGGAGGTGGCACAAAATGAAAAGAGAGCTTATGAGGCAGGAATGGAAAAAGCAGAGTGAGGAGGTGGAGGAGCATTGCTCTCCCTTCATAAAGTTACCAGTTGAGATGGTTCCTTTAATCTCTGGTAAAGGAGATGAATGTTGAAGCAGCAGCAGCTGTCATCTTGCTGCCTTATGATTTCCTTTTCCAGATTGTGCTGGAAGGGGGTTTGGGATTGAAGGGAGCAGGAGCATTGCTGTGCCCTGGGGCTGCATTACAGCCCCTTATGCTCAATTTTATAGCTGGCTTCAGATGGAGCTTCTGGCAGCTGAGTAATGCTGCTGTCCAACCCTTAATGAAGCTAGCTCCAGAAAGAAAACTCAGCAGGGGACTAATGTACCCTGTGGGATAATGGGCACGTTCTCACCCTCATGTCAGTAAGTGAAATGCACTTAGGATGTTTTTTCCTAATCCCTTCCCCCAAGGTCATGCAAGTCTTTGAGAGACACTTTGGGTGTGGGGAGGAGAGGAGGCTGTAAAGGATGAGAGAGTCAGTTCTGTTTTCTGGGAGTTGGCAACATTGTTCGATTAGAATTCCTAATAATAAGTGCTGGATGCTGCTAATGTGCAGGAAGACTCAGAGGGTTGAAATAAGGAGCAAAATAAAAGGGGGCTTAAGCCAGCCTCGAGGGAAGAGGCAGCATTTTGTTTCATGGATGGAAAGAGCCATAGATGGGGAAATGATCCCTGCTCCCCCTCCCCACCAAAGACTTCATTAGCCTTAGTTTGTGTTCAAGGCTTCCTCTCCTGGCTTCTGCCACCTGTATTTGCTCCAAGTCATCAGTTGGAATCTGTGAAAATGGCTTTGGATAGGTCATTACACAGGTCCACTCATAGGTACAAATAGTTAATTTTCCTACACAGAGTAGTACTAGATAAAAAGATTAATGTTTGGGTGTGTATTTCCTAGACAACGTACACTGAACATACCTGGCAGGCCCACTCACAGCAGTCTCTTTTTTAAAAAAAGTATAAATTCCTGCTCTGCAAGTAAAGCTGGTATGAGTTTTGACTTTGAAGGCCCAAACTTGCTTAATGCTTCAACCGATATCAGATTCTTTTGTCATTCCATATTTCACTATTGAAGATATGTGGTTTCACTTGGGCTCTTTTTATTCTGATTCATATAATAAATATATAATATTGCTACATTAGGGTTGCTTTCTCATGTGACTCTCTTAAAATAATGATTCCCTTTGGGGAGCACTTCTCTTGAAGACACACTCTGTGGAAGGAGCTGTACCAAAATACAGTATGGTTTCTTAGATTCTCCACAGTGAAAGTATAAAGCTGTCTGTGAGCATCCACACTAGAAATTCTGACTAGATATCAGAAATTTGTACCAGCAGTTAATTTTTTGATCAAATATTTCATAGGGAAGTTACTCCTGATCACAGTGAGGAATCTATCCAAGGAGACTAACGTTATATGCCTTGTAATTCTGAAAACATATGCTTGGGTATCTTTAGCTATAGTACTTAGATTTGAAAAGATTGGTGAATATTTGTCACCTTCATGTATCTAAATACAAACAACTTACTGTATAGTACAGATGGAAACTTTTATCTCCAGACCTCACAAATATGTTTTTAATGACATTTGCTACACTCTTAAGGGTTTTTTTTAGACAGCTTTATGAGAGGTATCTCCGTTGATCTTGAAACATGAATAGTCTAATTTCTAGAAAATCTGAACTCAGCTGATCTTGTTTATTTGCAGTTCATGACATTCTTAAACTTCATGGTGACTTACTAATGTTAAGAGTGGAGTCAGACTGGTTTTACTGATTTACATCCGCTGTTGACAGATTTTAATTGCAAAAACCACAGCCCAGATCCTAAACCATCAAAGTTTACCTGATCCATGGGTGTGTATCCTAAATGCAGTGGTTTTCTGGTTTATGGAGGCTGAAGTCTTTCCATTTCTAGAGAGGGAGTCATCCAAGAACAGCATCACTGCCAACCATAAGGAGAACCAACCACCTGCAAATGTTTTTATCTGCATTCTTAGAAAGTGTTTCCTTAGGTGGTTGTTTTATTTCATAGGAGGGTCAGTGCTGCCATTTCAAAATCTGGCTCCACTTAATAATTTTCACCTGGTTTTGGAGGCATTTATGTTCTTTAGTGCATCCTGAAGTATATCTTCAGCTGTCTCAGAGAATAAGTACTGATGCAAGGGTTGCACTGCATCTGCTCAGCTCAAACCAAGTGGGAAATACTACACAAATGAATCTGCTGCAGAGCCATGCTTTGCCTGGTGCAATCTTCTATTTTTCAGCAAGCAGCAGACAGTTCAGCAATTGTTTGAGTCAGTTATATCTGGGTTATCTTTTTTAGTAGCCACCAGTAGACATGTTTGACATGAACCTGTCTTAATTTTTCCTCTTGAGAAAGCACTGTTGTACCTCTTACAGTACATGCTGTGTTTGATATATATTTTTTAGTTTTGCTCTGTTCTTTTTTAGATGGTCCTGCTATAATTTAATTATTGTTCAGTTAAATCACAGTGCATTTCAGTAAAGGAATATTCTGGTGAACATCTACTTAGTATTTCTGTGGGTACACTGTCTTTTAAGCCTCAGAATCTTAAAAATCAAACTGATTCAGATTTCACATGTCTGATAATTCATACATGGTAAATACAGTGTTTAGTATTTTTAAGTTAATTCCACTGTTAAGGTACTACACTTTTGCCTGTAAATGACTGTATAGATAATCAATCTATTTATTTTATTTTCAGGAATCTGAGAGTCTGTGTGACAAACTTCTCTTAAGACAAAGGATGAATTTGTTGTCCCAGATGTCTGCTGCACCAATAGACTGCTTGTTTAAGGTTAATAACTTTTATGGCCGAATATGTATGTATTTGCATATTTCACGTTCATATTCTGCAATTTTCGGGAATGTAAGGAAGAGTTAATTACATTAGTACTGTGAAGTGTGTTTTAGTAGATGCTAAAAGTATCTTGAATCTGGTACATTTCTGTGCCAAAGCCTTACTAACTTAATATAATCTTACAGATTTCAGCACATGTTATATGAAATACAGAAGCAAATGAGAATAAAATGCTACTGCTGTTGGTATTGTGTGTCCCATTTAAAGCACAGATGTGATATTACTATCTGGTTGTGTCTCACAGCTTTTAGTGCTTGAAGTTGAGTTTTCTGAAATAATTTAAATGTGGTCACCTGACAGCTACTTCATATGATATGTTAATCTCATACTATCATTCTAAAAGAATTTTGCCTATACAAGGATACAAAGCAGAGCTTCTAATTATATGTGTTCACAGCTTATGGCTGAAGACTTAGTAATTTTATAGAGATGTTTTTGCACAGAGGGAGCTCAATTTCATGATTGAGTCTAAAGAGAACAATAGGAATTGTTATACTTTTTTTATAGAAAGTGAAGTAAGCCAAGAACAGTTTCTTTTAATACTGAAATGCCCATTAGGGGGTTTTGTGTTGTGACATTGTTCATTTCTGCTTTCTAATGCTTGAATACGTCTTTCATAATTGGTTCCTTTCATTTTGTGCTTCAGTAAATTACTCTTCTTTTTTTTTTTTCTTAAAAGGAGGCCTTTTATATTGGTTTCTCATTCTCTCTTTTCTTGTTTTTTTTGTAGCATATTGCTTCAGGTGATCAGGAGGAAGTGGAGCGGCTGCTAAGTCAAGGTGACAGTGATAAGGACACTGTACAGAAAATGTGTCACCCGCTCTGTTACTGTGACAAATGCGAGAAGCTGGTTTCTGGGTGAGCACTCTTCATCCCCACAAATGCACAGCAAGCTGTGTAGAAGCCTTTATCTAAGATTTGCTTCAGAAAGGGTGCTGCTTTTGGTTATAGAGGAATTTGGTAGCACTTCAGGGTGTAGTAGAGAGCAGATGTGTGTGGTTTGAAAAAGCAGAAGAAATATTGGGAGAATACAGAATCCTTTGGAAGTCACCAGTTCTGTGATGGAGGCTGTGTGTTCTTTGGGAAACGTGGTGCTTCTTCTCTTGAATCAAACTTACACATCTGGAACAAACCCACTTCTCTTAATAAAATGTAAAGCTCTGTATGGAATGATTTGAAAATGTAGAAGGATAAAAAGCTCCAAAATCAGTTTTTTGCCATCCTTAGCAACTTTCCCCTTTCTCTTCTTCTTCCCACCACCACCTGGGTAACTGAGCTGCTTTCAAACCATTGTGTTTTAAAGGAAACTGAATGACCCTTCCATTATCACCCCCTTTTCCCGAGATGACCGGGGATACACTCCACTCCATATAGCTGCTATTTGTGGTGAGTGGGCTTGCTTTTCTTCACTAGTGTTTTCTACTCCTTATGCTTTGATACCTTTATGTCAGCATGTTTTCCGCCTTTGTATTAAAGTTGGAATTTGCATTAAATTGCCTCTTTGCTATTGAAACTGCTATTTCTATCTAGACACAGACTGAAGTTATTGTATATTCTTTTAAGTTCAGTTTCTTGTGGCTGAGTTATTCTTTGTTTGCTGGCTCTTTACTTTTGCTTTGGTGGTTACCACAGCAGTGCTTTCTTCAGCTCTGAAAAAAGTGAAAATGTGTCATCAGAAACCAGTCTTGTTTTAAAGGACTGGCAGATTGAGAAATAACTTTTCTCTCTCCTGAAGTTGGTTATGCATAGTAGATCTGTAATACCTATATTGTAATGGTCATTATGTAATTGATCTTCCTTTTGTTACAAGCTGTCTTATTTTCTTAGTGGGTGGTTTCTTATTTATAATTTCCTATTTTGTTGTTATATTGAATTCAAATATTTTCTTTTCTTACTCACAGGATACAAGTATAGTTTGCTTTTAGCTGGAGGTTCTTTTATGGGGCTTTGAACTTGAGTAATCTGTAACAAAAAACCCCAAACAGCGAGGCAGTGAATATGCAGTATATGGAAACATAATATGCAGAGATGCAGGGTATCTTGGTTTATAGTCAGTGTTTGAATTTGAAAAGTAGCAGTGTTCTTGTGCAAAGTTTACTCCTTTCTTTGAATGCTTTCTTTTCCAAGGTCAAACTTCATTAGTGGATTTACTAGTAGCCAAAGGAGCCATTGTCAATGCTACAGATTACCACGGTTCAACTCCACTTCACCTTGCCTGTCAGAAGGGATATCAAAATGTTACAGTAAGCATACCAACTAACCTAAATAATAAATACATGACTCTTACTCAGCCCTTCTACTGTTACTGTCATTTAGATCTTCTGAGAAGCTTTTGCCAGAGCTGTGTAAACTGCCAGAATGGAGGATCATCCATCACTGTAGTTTGCAAGATATTTTATTTGTTTCTTCAGGGTTTTCAGCCATTGGTAATAACCAATTGACAGCTATGCATGCCTGATAATTCATCCATTTTATTAGTACTTTTGTTTTTGTTCAAATGTCCAATGCATAGTACAAATGGAGAGCATCTCTGCTCTTGCTTGAGAAGAAACAACCATTGCAGTCATTGGACTGAGTTAAATTACTTAACACTATGTTTAGGATAGACTGTGTAACTACAGGAATTATTGTCTGCTTGAATTTAATGTATGTGATGTTCTTCAGTTAGCTTTGTTGAAATTAACCTGTGTCTTCACTTGCATAGGCTCTTGAAATACGAGGTAAATGATGTAGTGAATATATTGCAGTGTTTGCTGCAGTAGAGAATTCATTTTTTTCAATTAAAATTCTGAATATGAAAGAAGAGACTTTTTAGTTTCAGGGTAGAACACAAACAGTACTGCAATGCCAAGAGGGTGGTGTCTGAAGCAGGAGGCATAGCTAGTGTTTCATGAAGTGCTTCACCATGCCAGAGCCCTGAAGGAATCTGCAGAGCAATAATTGTTTGTACATTAATTTTTTAGTTACTTAAATGCCTACTTTTGTTTTTCTTTTAAGCTGCTCTTATTGCACTATAAGGCAAGTACTGATGTTCAGGACAATAATGGAAATACTCCACTTCATTTAGCCTGCACTTACGGTCATGAGGATGTAAGTAATTGTTTTGTAACAAACCAAACGGGCATTCTAATGGAATGGAATTAAACTGATGCAAATTTGCACTAAACTTACATATTTTAAAAAGTAAATAACAATATTTGAGGGCTAAACTGTTTAATGCTCTAAATTAGGAGTTTATTTGGTAGTTTGTAGCAATTTTTAATGTGAGTTCACATTAAAGATAGCACTACTGTGCAAATGTAATTATCTAACTCTTTATTTAATGACACTGAACCACTAAAACCTGCTCTTTCGGCAATGGGCTACACAAGCAGCAATAAAAACAAACCTTTTAGGATTGTGCCTGTTATCTGAACTGAGAGACAACACTATAAATTATTGATAGCTTTCCTTTTCTTTCCAGTGTGTCAAGGCTTTAGTGTACTATGATGTGCATTCCTGCAGACTGGATATTGGCAATGAGAAGGGAGACACTCCTCTGCACATCGCTGCTCGTTGGGGCTATCAAGGGATCATAGAAGTGCTCTTGCAAAATGGGGCAAACCCAGAGATTCAAAACAGGATGAAAGAGACTTCCCTACAGTGTGCTTTAAATTCCAAGGTATTCCTCATTATCTTCCAGCCTGATTTCTTTCTGATGCAACACCACAGAGGTGTAGATGTTCACTGCTAATAGGGTTTTACTATTAAAGGGAAAATGTGTGTTTCACTCTGAGGAAGAGTCAGATTTTAACTTCAGCAGCAGGAATACAGTCTGTGGGATAGAACATGAACTTGTAAATGGGTACTTTTAATCTGCTCAGTCATAATCTGTTACTAATATTAGGTTGTCAGCTAATTTGTGTTTCAGTCAGTAGATTCCTCTTTAAGTGGAGTTACATTGGTTCTCTTTAATATTTTTATGTAGATTTTGTCATTGATGGAATTAAACTACCTAACATTTGAAAGAGGACAGAGTGCATCTGAGGTAAAAACCCATGCAAGTTGCTAAACCTTTTCTTGCCTATGCTTTAACTCCTTAATTTGATATGTAACCTTTTCTGGGTCTTTGTTTGTTTGATTGATTTTTGTGTGTTTTTTCCAACTGCAAGTCACCACTTAGGTCTCCTCAGCACTCAACAGAAACTTTCAGCAGAGGATCATCTGTCTCAAGCCTGTCATCAGCATCCACTGATACAAGGCAAGAAGAAGGAAAAAACAGTTATAAAGAGGTAAGACTGAGGTATAAGTTTTGACAGTAAGCAAAGTGAAGGAAGCTAGAAGAGTGATATTTTGCCACAGTGTTTTAAACTGCATCTTCAGGAATAGTCTTCTCTCTGGTGTGGGAAATGATAGCTGCTGTCCTCAGGGGTTTGTCATCTCAGTGCCTGAACACTTACTTTTGTATGGTTTTGACTGCTCTATTGTTATTTCTGGGGAAAAATTGACACCATCTCTGAAATAGTTGTTCATATTTATTGAAGTTATTTATATAATTTGAGAATTTGTTGAGGTTTACAAAATTACAGTGGCAGTCAGTGCCTCAAGGACCTGGATGTCCTGTCCAGGAATTAAATGCCACTGTTAGCTTACAAAGTCTGTCAGGGAAAAGTTTGTCAGGAAAGCTGGCAAACAACAAACTGGAATGTTATGACAAGCATTCAAAATAGGCATAGGGATCAATTTTGTATCAAGTGAAGAAGTACACACTATATATTAGATATCTTGCATGGATGTGTTTGCTGATTTTGCTCTGTCCACACCAGATGGCATCCTCTGAATTTTTTCATGTGGGGCCTCAGATCCATACTTTCCGTTATCCTTCCTAAGATTGTCATTCATCACTCATTCTGATGCTTCTTTGTAGTTTTCCTAGTCTGCCTATTTATTTTTTTTTCCAAATTGACCTCCTAAGTGTGTTTGTTTCTCTCAATATCACCACTACATTCCAATTCTTTATTTTCCTGCTATTAAAAGGTTCTTCTCTTGCCAAAGGTTTCAGGTTTCTAAAAATACTGAAGAAACTCAAAGATGTAAATTTTGACTGGCCAATATGAGTTCTCTGTGAGCAGCTCAGTGTAGGGCTGTACCTCCCTGTTTTGACAGTCAAGCACTCTAAATAAGTTCTCCTCGTAGACTGAGGATTTATTTTTCTTTGAAGGAATAAATTTATCACGCCCAAGACCTAAGGCTGTAGTTCAAACAAGGGAAAAAGATTACAAACTGCTTACACCTTAGGTCCTTGGGGTCAATGACCTTCTCTGTAATCCAGCTTTAGTTCGTTTCTGTTTGCTGAGTTTCACCTGGGCTCACTGCTCAAAGAGGAAGAGCCTGATGCTGAGAGAGCTCCATGAAGGGAAGTCATGGGAAGCTGATATGGTCAGTTTTCCAAATTTCAGGGTTTGCACTTTGGATTAAGAGGATCCAGACAGACCTTTATTAATCAATACTGAATTAAACTCTTCACTTAAATGAGCTAGTCATAGTGGCTTGTTTATTATGACTTAGGAAATTGGAAGAGCCAGGATTGCAAATTTGGGAGTTGCTCTGTTGGAACTAAAATCTCCATGCACAATTTCTGTTCAGCAGCTGAAAAACTGGGCATGCAAGTGAATTGTAGTAGATTTGTTCCTTCTATTTTTACATTTAAAGGAAAGTACTTCTATTCCATGGAAGAGTGAGAAAACAAACTGGAAAGATGGGGAAATGCATGTAGCAGACATTTTGCCCTAAGTACTCTTAATAAATTATCTATAAGCTGCGTAACAGATGTTGTACCACTGTTGGGGCCTGAAGCAGTTTTTAGTACTGTAAGGAAGTCGTTATTTTTGGAAAGAAATTATCAGAGCTGTGGGTCACTGGGTATTACTGTTAGCCATCTTGTATGGCATAAGATGACTCCTGAAAAATCATTAAGACCTTTACCTTCTCCAGTGACATTATCCTGTGTGATTAGAGGAAATTCAGGGGAGGCACAGACCTCCCTCATTAATATAGTCCATTTTAGCTTTATATGTGGAAAGGCTGGGATTCAGCTCACCCAACTTCTGGAAGACATTTGTCTTCATTTTAGACATCTATTTCCCCTCCTTAGTCAGTGGAGGGAAATTGATACCTCCAGAGAGGAGTTAGTCTCAGACATGCTTAGTTTGACCTGAGCTGCACTCAGCTGTTATTTGTTGACTGCATTCTGTTCTGTAGTTACCAGAGAGGGAGTTTAAATGCCTGGCTTAGATTTAGACAGGTGACTTTTAGACATTCAAAACTAGGGAAAAAAAAATAAATCAAACAATCATAGATTCTGCCTAGTGAATGACCAGTGCACGACTTCAAGGACCTTCATCCTGTGTTAGAAAGGTAGTAATAAAACAAAACTTAGCAGCTTTCCTAAGAAGAGATAAAAATTGAGAGATTTAATCTGGCCTCTGATCTTTCAGCTGTTTGTGTCCTGTTCTTCATCTGAAACCACGAAGAAAGAGATCAGAGCAATAAAACACAAACTTCAATCTCATTCTTCCTTGTTTGCCTTGCCAGACACCACTGTCACCTTCAGCAAGGTGGTCATTTCTAGATAAAGACTGCAATGTGACTGTAGTTGTCACTCCATGGCATCTTCAACTTGCAAGGTGTTCCTTACTACTGAAACAAGTGTGTTTACAGGGCAGCATCTTTGGTGATTCTAGCACAGTGCTGGAATAATTTGCTATAATGCTGATCAGACTTTCACAAAGCTTATTAAATGATTCTTCAGCTCTCTGCAGAGGCCAGGTGAGTGGTGAGAGGACTGATGGACTCTCCCTGCCCTTTTGCTGGCACCTTTCCCATTCCTCTCAGGTTAGATCTCAACTCCTTCATGTGAGAGTAGAGAATTAGAGGAGGCGTGGGGAGAGTCTCCTCGTCCTGCTTTCACCAGCAATCTGAGGGCTCAGGGGAATGGCACCAGTGCTCTGCAGAGCACCTTCCACCTCTTCTTCCCTCACGTATCTCTTTTCCCCTGCAGAGCTCATGAGCAGGAGAGCACCTTCAGCAAGCAGTGGAGCCCAGGCATTAACTGGGCTAATGCTGGTCCCCTGAGTAGCTCTCTGAGCTGGACACCTGGCTTTTGCTAATGCACACCCTTTGATATTTATATCTTTCCAGATTTTAAATAAGAAAACAAATTTCATGCTTACAGTCAAGTTAGATTTGTAAATGTTTGGGTTTTAGCATGGGAATAAACCAGCAATGTGCAGATGTAAAGGGAACAATTGGAAAGCATCTTTTTCATCTTAAACTGTTGTTTCTCAAATAGCACAATAAAACCTGCCATCCTTTGTTCTCCTGGTAGCATAGATTAGCTCAGCAAGAGTCCAAACATTATCAGTGTTTATTAGGGTAGGAATTTGCCTTGAGTAGGGAATGTTAGGTTCACACAGAAGTACACAGGGCAGCTGCTGCTGGAGCAGCATAATAACATATATCAACTTACATGGCTTTGTTTGTGGGTGAGCCAAATATCCTCAATTTAGATAAGTACTGTTTAACTAAGCAAGTCAGAGATCATCAAATGGCCACAGGCCTTGTATAGCTTCTGTATTTCATAAAGATGTTTTTTTCTTTAAAACTTCATCAATAAATATGAAATGGGCCAGCAGTAATCCTACTGCATGAGCTTAGGAGGTTAGCAAAGGACACAGGGTTTTCTGTGTTCTGCTTAATACCAATACTAACAAAGCAAATAAATTATTTTCTTCATACATAGGTGGAAAAACTCCTGAGAGCAGTCGCTGATGGAGATCTGGAAATGGTGAGTGATGATGTGGCTGTTGAACATTACTGAATTCCATTTTATCTCATTTAAATTGAGGAAGTTATTTGTAATACCAAGTGGAGAATGCTTTGGGTAATAATCTCATGTAAAGAGGAAATTTAAGTGACAGTAGTCAGCACAGAGACATTACTTTTGGGGCTCAGAACAGTCTGCAGTTTGGATTTCACTTCAAATAGACAGTTGATAGCTATAATAACACCAGTTTCAGAGGTGATGTTCTGTAATTTGTGATATCACCTGTCTTGACTATTTTTTATCTATTATTGTGTTTATGCCTTAAAAAATAAGATGCTTCCAGTGTCATTCTACTGAAAAATTGAAGATGACACAAGAATCTTTAGAAGTTTTTCTTTTGGAAAGGTGTGTAAAGCTTTAGATTTCTTGATTGTCTTGTAGTTCACAGAAAAAAACCATAAAGCTGTGTGACAATGTGGTCTGCTGGGTGCATGTTCTGAAAAATCTGTTTGGGTTTGGTTTGTACCAGGATTTACAGATTCCAATGAAGCCTTGCACAGCCATCAGAAAATAGAAAACCCAGGTCACAAAATACGTGCCATGTTAGTGCTGTTTCTCTCATGTTTTATTCTAGTGAGATGATAGAAATAATTTATCAGCTGATAGAGCAAAGAACTGTTCAGTTGTTGAGTAAATATCATTATCCTAGTTTACAATGTGAATTAGTATAAGTAATTATTTCCAAGTCAGCCCTTAAGTCAATTCAGGAAGCAATAACATGTACAATGGTGATATTTGCCATAATCCTGGCCAGTGGTAAATGTGAATGTATTACAGTGAACTTTTCACCTGCTTTGTGAAAATCAAAACTTCATCAAGAAAATTAAATATAGTGTTAGAACTTGCTGGAAATTAGTATCTAGCACTGTTTAATAAATACCAGCAATGAAAAGCATATAGAAGTCCAGTCTGTGCATTCAGATGACAGAATCACCTTATCTTCTGTGGCTTTACTTTCCTCATGACTGAAGTTCATGTAAAGCTGTTCATAAAAAGAAAATCATCCAGCTGGATAGCAAAGGTTACAGATTGCCTATCTATTAAAAATCCACGAGTATTTGAAATCTCTGACCTTGTTCTGACAGCCTGAGGTCTGTCTCCATAGGAACAGCCACAGCAACCAGGTCATTAGGGCTGCTGTAGATTTTTGTTGTGACAGCCGACTGAGCTTTGCAAGTGGAGGCTTTAAAAAAGTGCTGTGAAACTGGAAGATTTAAAAAAAAAATAAGCATTATGATGTGATTGATGTTGTCTCAGTGTAGCTGCTGGATTTGATGCTCTCCTACTCAGCATATCCAATGGAAAGGAGATGTGCAAATCCACCACAGAAAAAAGCAAATCTCTTGTTTGAAATAAGTGTTGTGAAGCAGCTGAAAGGTTGGCATGAGGGTACAGAGACCCAGAGGGCTTGGCTGAGGATTCCAAAGTGTGTAACTCAGCAATGTAAAGGACCCTTCAGGTGACAAGTTACCTGATAAATGAGACTGTGAACAATCTCCTGAGGTGGTTCAGCGTGTGTCTACTTGAAACTACAGGTAATATTTTGACAAAAAGATCTTTAAACCAAGGAAAATGTATATTGCATTGTAATTATAAAGAGGTGTTCACAGAAGTAGTGTGTTCAGGTGTTTGGGAGACACTGTGCATTGGATAATGACAGCAGCAGTACTGGGCTGTCACAGAGGGAGGAAGAAGCCAATTGAGAGTCTTGGTCAGTCTGCAGGGAGAGGGGGAAGTGAACTGCCAGTTCTACTTATTTTAGACAAGTACAAATGTAGTAAGTAGTAAAGCTTTGCTGAGCTGGCCTTTCATAAACAGACAGGCTTGGGAGATTTCCTTTACTCCAGAGAACAATGTTGCAGGGAATTTGCAGGGAAAGCAATATTCTCTGTGAAAAACATCCCTTTTCAGTCTCAATTATGTTATCATTCAGAATCAGGTATATGGCTGTCCTAGGGTTTGTAGCTGCATGTGTTTAAGTGGGTAGGACATGAATATGTTGGTTTCCCAGAGCTACTTCAATGGTAAGGAGCAGAACCTGTGACAAGTGTGAGGGTAAATAGAGTGGGAGGAACTTCCCTTTTGGAAATCCCACTGTCCCCATTCCCTTGCATTAGCAGCTGTAGAGCTCTTAGCTTGGACCAGTAGAAATGGAGACTTAATACAGTTACTGCTAATTCTGAGATGTGTTTAGTGAACTGTAGATTGATGAATTTCAAGGTAAAAATTTATTTCTTACACAGCTTTTTTCGTTGCATAAAATGCAATGTAAAATTTATGTGCCCTAAGCATCACTGTTTGCAGATTGCACATGAATGCCCTGAGTCCTAAGACTTCCCTGAAGGGCCTCTCTCTCAAAACTGAGTCATTGCACATTGAGGAAGAAGTGAAACTGTCCAACTCCTGGGGAGTGACAGACCTAAGGAAAGTCAGTGCCCCTGCAGAGTTCTTTTTGTCAGTTAAATGTTGTCATCCTTGTCACTTCTTATGTTCTTTAAAGCAAAAGATGAAACAAAATTCCCATTGATATGAGCTGGCACAAATAATCTAAGCTAGAAGGATTTGGAGGGTTTGAGAGTGCATGAACACTGAAGTTGTGATTAGGCAGCAGGAAGTCATTTATAATTCACTTCACTGCTTACTTGGAGAACTTCCTAGCTGCTTTGTCAACAATAACACTTGATTTTTTAATTTGGCCTGTGGGCAGCTGATGCCAGGAGGTAACTATATCGTCTCCGTGAGATACTCACAAGTGTGTGTTTGTCAAATCTGACTGGTCTGCATAGGCAAATTTATTAGGACATGGAACCTTTGAACTCCATAAAGAAGGGCTTGCTTTTTATGCCAGGTCCGTTATCTCTTGGAGTGGATGGAAGAAGACTTGGAAGATGAGGATGACACAGCCACTACATCAAAAGCAGAATTCTGCCATCCATTATGCCAGTGCTCAAAATGTGGACCAGCACAAAAGGTTGGAATGTTCACTCTGCAAAAGGAGTAATTTATATTCTTGTAATGTAAGTTTTAGCTCCAGGGAAGCAGCATTCATATTGCCCAGCATCTCTGTCTCTCTGTCTAAAAGGTAATTAACTATATACAGATCTTCACAGTTCATCTGACATTTTGAAATTGTTCTATTTTTAATTGAACTGTTGAAAATTTTGAATACAGAAACAGTGTTCATGGACTTGCTCAGTATCTAATGGAGTGAGAAAGCTTCACAGTTTGCTTTTAGGGTATGTGGAGTGCTGTCAAGAAGGTTTGGACAACTTTGAATCAACATCCTATTTTAAGCCTCTGGTTCTCTTTTGTAGTTTACACTGCTACCTGGCACAGCATATCTACTTACCTGTCAGTAATCAGTTTAGCAAGGAATACCTGCTAATCCTATAACCAATGTAATGCTGATTAAGTCTTTTTTTTTAATTGCATAGCATCTTTTCTACAAACCGTATCTAAAGCCTCTTCAGAGATTAACTATAATTACAAGGACTTTCTTTTCAGTTGCAAAGATTTCCTTCCCCCTAACTTACCACACTCTGTAGAATAGAACGAGGCTTTACAATACACTCTTTTTATCTTTTTATTTTAATTTTTTTTTAATTAAGGAACAATCCCAGCTTTTTGGAAATAGAAATTCCATTACTTGTCTTCCAGGAGGTGTCTGAGGGTGTACATAACTGGATAAGTAATTGCAAAATAAACCAAAAGTCCAAATTTTCAGTTTATTGGCTACTTTGGGGTTAACTGCACTGTGAGATGGCTTAACTTCTAAATTCCCCACTGCCTGCACAGGTTTATTTTGTGCAGGCTTAGAGTGTGCTGTTGTCCTTAAATGCTTCCCATTCACACCACGCTTTGATGTCTGGTAAGGGGTGTCCCTGTGCCCTCAGGACAGAGATCATGGGCTAAAGATGCCAGAGCTTGAGTCCATAAAGCTCATTTTATTGCTAACAGGGGAGGGAATGGCATGTGCAGTGGAATTCACTTGCCTGCTGAATGAGAAGAGGAAGGAACTTGTTAATTCATCCTAACCCCTGTATTAGGCAGGCACACACTGAAAGCAGAGAATGAAAGGTTGTCCACCACTGTAGATGTCAGGCGCCCACAGTTCACAAGAGGAGTGACAGAGGATGTTCTGTACTGCTGTGTCAGCTGTCCTCCAGCTGGTTTCCTTATCTTGACTTCTTGGCAGGGTAGTCTGTTCTCTGGGTTAGTATTGCTTCCAGATGAATTAAATTAATTTTAGTTTGTCTCCTTATTACCTCAAGCTTTGTGTACCATTACAAGGTGTTTAGTGGCCATCTCAAAAGAGCATAAATGTCTGTATAAATGAAGGTAACTCATTAACACTGTCTCGTATCCAGTATGAGCATCCTAACAGCTGTGTAAAAACTATCAGTTCTACTTATGTCTCAACCTGTTCTCTTTTTTATTTTAATGAATACTTCGCCTGGAATTTGTCTCTATGAAGTTACCGTGTGGGAAGAAAAGAGAGAACAATAAAAGTAATTTTCTATTGAAGAATATTACCAAGCTTTTGTTCTTTACTGACTTTTTCTGAATGCCTCAAGTTAGGCTCTGTAGCAGAAGCTTTTGTAATGCCCATCTGCCTGTTTTGTATAAACTTAGCAGGTACTCAGCTATTTCTTTAGTTAAAACAAAGCATGATGATTTTCACAGTTTTATTGTGTATTTTCCTCCCCAGAAATTTGCCAGGGTCTCTGCCAACGGGCTGGGGGTGAACGTTTTCAACCAGGATGGTTTCACCCCGCTGCACATGGCTGCTCTGCACGGCCACTGCGAGTTGGTGTCGCTGCTGCTGAAACACGGCGCCAGTGTTGGTGCCAAGAACACCAAACTCGCAGCTCCTCTCCACCTGGCCTGCCAGAAGGGACACTTCCAGGTAACTCTGCCTTCTGCTCTCCAACACTGGGTCACCAGTGAAAAGCTGTCTGGGGAAATGATCTACCAGACTAAACCAGTAACAGAGAAAATGAGTTTGGCGATTCTGGTTTTTTCATTCTAAAATCTCCAGGTGGAAAGGGCAACTCTGAGCTGGAATTGTTTCAGTAGACATCTTTTCTATATAAATGACTCAAAATACTGGTTTAATCCAAGTGCTGCAAAAAGCTTCTGTTGTACTTCAAACACTTTAAAAAGCCCTTGTGCAGCTGAATTTTCTGTGTACATTCCTCTTCTTCTTCAGGTTACGTTTGAGTCTTGGTATCTTCAGTAGCCACACTATTCAATAGTTACTGTATTTTCAACTCATTTAAGTAGATCATGAGCAAAGTGGAGCTCTGAGGTAGCAGATAACTCGTCCCTCACTTCAAATCAGGAAAACAAAAGCACTGAAGGAGAAGCATGAGCCTGTGAGGGGAAGGTGTTAATAGAGGAGGGAGAGTAAATGAGAGGGGAAAATAACAATCATGAAAAAACAGAGGCAGACAGCCAAATGGGAAGATGCAGAAAAGTGAAAAATTAGGGTTTTAAAAATAGGGAGCTGAGGACTGCAGGAGGGAAAAGAGGAATTGTGAAGATGATGGGAAGAAAAAAACACTAGGGAAGCAAGGGAAAAATACAATTCTCACTTACTTGTAGGTTACTAAAGGGTAGTGCATGGGATAATTACAGCATAAAGAACTCCTTCCAAGAGTTGTGAGGAGTTTGGAAAAGTCCAAAGGGTACTGCTGCTGTGGTGCTTTGGTTTTGATGTTTTGTTTAGTTACTGGTTATATTTGTTTTTCACATACCTTAAGTTTTATTTTCTGCCCTTTCTTGCAGTTGCCTAAATTTTTCTTTTTTAAAAGTGGGTGTTAAAGTATGAAAATTCTTCTGATAATGGTTAAAAAAGGAGCATGGGGGACTTTCACTGCATGGTTATGGTTATCTAGTACCTTAAATGAAAAAGTTGTTGCTTCTTTCCCTAGGTGGTAAAGTGTCTAATGGATTACAATGCTAAACAAAATAAAAAGGATATATATGGAAATACTCCCTTAATTTATGCATGCTCCAATGGTCACTATGAGATTGCTGCCCTGTTGTTACAGGTAAGATCACTGAAAACAGAATGTTCAAATGGCATTTCTTATGTGATATCTGTGATATCACACTTATGTGATATGTGATATCTGTAAAAATACTCAGGATCAGTATTTTTAGTTATGCATTTCTCTGTCAAAACTACTTGGGGGAAAAAGTAAGAGTCTTTGTTAACTCACTCCTTTCAATCCCATCCCTTCACAGATTTTAATTAGCTAGATATGACCTTACTATTGTCCAGGTAGCTGTTTTTATGAAACTTTTATGTGGTAGGTGTTAGGTTTTCTTACTTGGGGGGGTTGGGGGTTTTAAAAATATCTCTTAAGCTTGGCATATATAATAGATATATGCAAAAATGAAATGCGCTGATCCATGGAATTGTGGCTTTGAGATGGGGAAATGATGTGACCACCAGCACGGTGGGTTCTTGTCGCTCTGGTGGTGCAGATGCCTCTGTTGGTGAGCAGCTCTGGGGCTGCTGCACCGCCCTGGTGTGTCCTGTTCCATAACGCTGCTTTCCCTTGCTGTGCAGCACGGAGCCTCAGTGAACCTGTGCAATGGCCAGGGCAGCACAGCCCTGCACGAGGCGGTGGCGGGAAGGCACGAGGCGCTGGTGGCGTTGCTGCTGCAGAGCGGAGCTGTGACTCACCTGCGCGACGAGCGGAGCTGCAGCCCCGCAGACTGCGCTGAGCCCGTGAGTGCTGCAGCTGCTCCCGGGGCAGCAGGGAACACGGCTGCTGCCACAGCACCGTCTGCCTCACTCAGCTGCAGGCAGCACCTATGGGGGTGTAAAGACTAAGATGCCTGTTCGTTGTACAATTCTTTGTTCAGTGTACAAGTGGTTCCTGTGGCCTACAAAACCAGTTGTGGTTCTAAAATAAGTTATCCTAAACAAAAAGGATGAGTGTAGTAAGAGGGAAAGCACAGACCTAAATAAAAATGACATTAAAGTCTCAGTAATGGCAGAGAGGGCAGAAGCAATGTAGGCAAATGGACATCTTTCACTAATCAGTTGCAGTGGCAGCAGCGTTCCTTGTTCCACCTACCATCTTCTCCTCTTCAAGCCTTTTGATGCCTTCCATCTTGCAATGAATAACTCTGACCTTCCCCTTTACTAATAGCAGTAACATGTAATATTAAATGATAACAGAATTATTTCACCCTTTGGAGGATTTGACACACAGTCCCTATCTTAATGTGCTTAAATAGCCTCTGAGATGTAGCTTAATGACTGCAAAATTCTGTACTGAATCAATTTTAGTATGTATGTTACCATTTAAACTGAAATGAGCTTAACCATAAATAATACTTATAAGAGGTCAAGACTCCAACATCATCACTGCATTAGTGTGACTTGTGGAATGCTAATTTTTCTCCCTACTCAGAATGATACAATTTCAAGTTTGTTTTTATAATGAGATATTTTTGTCTGTGTTGTATTGATTTGTGAAAGCATTAATTGACACACTCTGCACAGACTAAAATACTGAACTGTACTGATGTTTTTCTTTTTCTTTAATAATGGTGAAAATGAAACTCTTAAAATCAAGAATTCAAACATCATGAAGTTGCTGGAAGCAGCACCAAGCTGTGTCTCCACATCAGCAGAGGGAGAGAAGGAGAGTGAGCAGCATGTTACTGTCAAGATAAGGAAAAAAGGTAACTGTCATATTTCCACTGGTATGAATAAAAAGGGATTTAGGAATTCATGGGTGACTATATCAAATATTTTATGTCATTGCTTTACATATAATAATAGAACAGTCAATTATTTTGCATAGTTATGGTAGGTAACATCTAAACACCTAAAATACTGTAACTAAATGCAACAGACTTTGTATTATATTCATGACATTGCTTCAAACTTAGTTTGCACTTTTTTTGGGTATGTATGTGAATTTTATATATAAAAACATTTGAAGTTAAAAAACACACCACATTTGAGATTATATAGTTAACCATGAAATAACTGTGCAGAGTAAAACAGATTTAAATGACTGTTGGGTGTCATTTACAAAATAGGTCAGGGAGTGACTCTTCAGTAGTTGTCTTTCATATTTTGTAACAGAAATAAGAGCTACAGAGGTGACTCTGTGAACTTTCCAGCACAGTTTGCAGAAGACTTTGAGCAAGTGGCAGGAGGTGGCACAGTGTCAGCCATGAGGTGCAGTGACAGCACAGCTGGGTCCCATCGCTTCAGGGAGGATGAATTACCATCCTTTTGATACCTTTTATCTTGCAATATTCAACTCTGACCTTCCCCTTTTTTAATAGCAATCACATTATATGTAATATTCAATGATGCAGAATTATTTCACTCCTTAAAGGATTTGACACATGGTCCTTATCTTAATGTGCTCCAATAGGCTCTGGGATGTAGCTTAATGACCACCAATTCTGCCTCCTCACCTCTCACCCTCAGCTTCTGATCTGCCTTATCCACTACTCCCCTTCATGCTGGCTCAGAAGTTTTTCAGGTGAATTTTCAAGTTCACTACCCTGGGGTGAGGGATGTAACAAAAGCTGTGTCCCCTGAGCTGGAGAGCTCAGCAGAGCAAAGGACCTGCTGCCACTAGGACAGTGGAAAGAAAACAGGGAGGCTGCAAAGCAGGAATTAGGGGACACGAGGAGCAGGAATGCCCATTTCAGCATCCATGAGTTTTCAAAGTAACTCTTGCCTCCTTCCCTCAGAATGATTGGTTAATAGAAAACCACAATTAATCACAGCGTGCTGGTGCCTAAAATTGAGGTAGTTCTTTCAAATATTATGAGAATAGTTCTAAAAGAGCAATAGGAGATATGAGTAAGTAATACTAATGAAGAGGTGGTTTAGTATTTGTGTGTTAATTCAGGTTTGTAAAAATTGGAACTCAGGGCCTCAAAGTTCAGAATTACAGTCTCTTCGGAAGCTTGGCCAGTCATGCTAATCTGATGAAGAACGTTTACTCCTGCAACTTAAAATTTTCCAAAGACAAATCACCACTCTGATTTGAGTTAGCACTTTTACAGTTTTACTGTAAAATTTAAATTCAGAACTGTGTTTTTTTAATTCTGAGTGTGATTCAGTTGTAATTTTAGCTGCCTGTTCTTTTAAACCCCCAGTGCATCCTAAGCCCTGTGAGAAAGCCGATGATCCCATAAGCAGACAACTTCAACTGGTCCAATCAATTAACAGATTTAACAAGTAAGCAGAGAAGCTTTCTCAGAGTATGTTTGTCGTTTCCCATAAGCAAAGGAGAAATGCAGCTGCTAATGAAGCCCCAAAGTGGGTCAGTGGTGGTTACACATGCCATGGTGGTGTGACTGTGGATGTTAATCCTGCAGGGCTGGCATGCTCACATCCCCAGGCAGATGTTCTGGGCACGACATGCTCGCTGGGGTGGTGAGGGAGGGCTTGAAAAATGTATCTAAAATTGGGTTTGCACTAATATTTGGTGTACCATTAGTTAAGTGTTTCAGAGCCAGACTGCTTAAAAATACTATAGTGGTGTTCACTCATTGGTTGGGTTTTGCTTATTATCTTTTTAAACCTTAATGTATATTCTGTAATAAAATACAGGGAATGCAAGTAGGCTGTAATTCTGGGAAGGTGTTGTCAGGGAACAGCCTGTCTCTGGTGAGAGAGTTCCACCTTGTGGAGCTTCTGAGAGAGAGGCTTTTATGAAAGGCTTATGTAAAGACATTTAATTTATTTAATTTCTTTAAAATTTTCTTTAGAGAAAAACATTTACGGAGAACAATAACAAGAGATAAAAGTGTCCCTAATTTTGACTATCACTTACTGCACCAGGTAAGTGGAAATACTTGCTCAAATTATTCTTATATTACAGCAAATATGTTTGTTTGCTCTGCTATTACTCTGGGTACATGTAAGAGGAAAGTTTACTAGTGGTGGTCCTGGAATCACAGAAGTTCTGACCTGTTTGCCAAATTGCTCATTTCATCATTGTTCAAACTTCAGTGGTGCTTCTATGACACCTCTTAAAACACTTCATTCTTACTTTTAAACCTCTTAAGCCTCTTCCTGCAGGTTTCATCTCTGTCTTGTTTTCTGAGTCCTGCCCAGCAAAACCTAGGTTTGAAAAACTGTGCAGCTTTTCAGAGCTGTAGCCTAGCAGGGCTGGTTTGGCAAGAGAGACATTTTTCAGAAGATTGAAATTAGGGTTTGCTTTAAGTCTGCTTGTAAGAGGAGATATTTGCAAGGTGACAGCAAACTGGATGCTGCATTGTGAGCTGTGACACAAATCTGTGTGATAGGTTCACCTCTGCTTGGGGTGCAGTGACACCCCACACCAGCTGCTGCATGCTGCCTTCCCCAAAGCTTGAGCTCCTTCTTCCTCCTTTACACTGGCTTTGACTCTCACTGTATCTTCTGCTGAGCCATTTCAGAACACTTAAATCAAGTGAAAAACTGACCTGTCCAAAACAAAACAGTTGTTACCAGGTTAGTCCAGCAGCTGCCCATCATGAGACTGACACAGCCTTGGAAATGCAGACTCTGCTGCTCATGTCCATCTAGAAAATGGGATACTGTTCCTTTTCCTAGAGCCCTTAGGAGACTGAATATTTCCCAAAAGCCTTGAGAACACTAAATTAATGCTATAAAGCTGTAATATTTAATGAATTCTTTCAAATTATAATATTCCACTACTTAAACTTGGGATTTACATTTTACAACTGGATCACTGAAAACAGTATGTCGTGTCAGTACACAGGTATCAGAAAACTAATATATGACCCTGATTCAGAGCACTGCAACCCTGTGCTGTGGTTGTGAGTTCATACAGCTGTGCCTGTACGAATTCATGAGTCATACAGCTGTGAATTGTTAGTGGGTTTAAATGTGCATAATCACTGTCTGCAGCTTTTTCAAGGTTATTGCCATTATTTCAGTAAAAAAGCTACTTTCTCCTTTAGTTCTTGTCTTAGAAGATCTGTCATTAGCATGCTTGGATTCTCTTTATTTCTGTTGGTTATTTTAACATTTGCAGAGTGGCCAATAATCAAGGAGAGCCACTCACTCTATACAGGAAAAATAGGAGCAGGTGTGGAAATGGAATAGATGAATAGCTGGAACAACCAAAAAGAGGCACTGAGGGGGGTAGGGAGGGTGAGAGTCTCTTCCCTGACAGGTAACCTCCGAAAGCAGGGAAACACTGCCTTTGACTTCAGTGCTGGGTGACCCTGTCTGTTACTTCTTCCAGGTTTCCTCACAGTAAAAGAAATGGCTGTTAATTTCAAGTGCATTGAGACTTACATTACAAAAGGTGTTTAGAAGAGTTGGGATGATGTTGGGATAGTGAGGTGAAAATAGGTTTTGGAATGTCTGTTATTTTTCAGGTCTAATACTGATGCATGTGTAGCCTGGGGCAGGTTGGCCTCTTGTTTTCTCCTATGTAGCCCAAATATGATTACTCTCTTACAAAGGATGCTATTTTAAATCTTGGCTGTGTTCTCAGTGTAAAGAATACCATGAGATTAATGTGATAATAACGTTCAAGAAACACCATTTTCATTTTACTGTGTAATGAAGAAAGCAGATAATGCTTTTACTGTATGTAATGAACTGTTTCTCTCTCCTTACAGATGGCTATTAAAAGCTTTGATAAAAGCAAATTAAAGTCTGTTGGAATGCTGGCCCAGAGCACAGTTCAGGTGACTGACACAGGGTGCAGTGGTGAGTTTGTGGAAGATGATGACCCAACAGAAGCTCCTCCCAGGAGTAAGTTAATGCAGCGCAGACACACGGTCAATGTGCCACTGCCAGCAGAGGAGCTCAGTGACAGTGGCTCATCCAGCCCTGCAGACCCAGGTGGTTCACAATCACAGGACTGTGGCGACTCAGTTTCAGATCACTGACAGGGAAGCACAAATTTGAAGCCCAAAGCTGAGGAGGTTGGTGGTGTGAATTTCAATAGTCCTTCACTGGGTGTCAGAGATGTTGGTGACATTCACACACCTGAGTTCAGAGCAGACACAGGACAGCTGTGCAGCACAGCTGGAATGTTCTGGAACCTTGGGGACTGACTCCTCTGTTCATGTTGGAGGTGACCACACAGCCAGATCATTACTGATCTCACAAACAGGGACGGAACGGGATGAAGACAGCAAAATTACTTTCCTATTCTATTTAGCACTTCTTAAAAAGTTCTGTGTAACAGTAAACCAAATGAAAGCCTGTGTTTTTCAGCCACCTACTTTGTTTTAAAAGTCTTTGAATAATTTTTGCATTTTCAGTTTTTATCACTACATTCAGAATTAAATATAAATATATTTATATATATAAAAGATATATTGGATAACAAGGTATTTATTGCCAGAGGTAATTGAAATGTCTCTATTTTTATTGTAATGTTACAAACCATTATAGAATATATTTGTGTATATTTCAGTAGCTGGGCAAACAACAGTCCATAACGTCTGCATTATTAATGTGAAGGGAAGTAATCCTTGCTCTTCTCTTAGCAATGCTCCCTGTACTGGAGCTGCAAGATCAAGTTCTTACAGAGAAGCCAACATACTGGGGAAAAAGCAGAGAGCTGTTGATGGGACTTGCTGTTCACAGCCTAATGAAAAAGCAGAAGCAAGCCTGTTCAAGGGCACAAAAAATTGTTTTTCCCGTCCTCTAAAGCAAGTAATGCGAAAATGCACAAATATTCATGATTCTGAACCTGGGCAACATGCACAGACAAAACTGCTTAGGAGCCTGATCTAGACTGCTCTTAAACCAGGCAAAATTCCCATTATGAAAGGTACTTCTCACATCAGTGAGCACTGGCTGGAATAGGCCAAATCTACCCCATTCCCAGGGGTGATCACCGAAGAGTTGAAAGCTCACAGGGAACTACAACGTGGCTGCTTAGATTTGAAGTTAATTTTCTACTGTTCAGTTATGGGAGAAGAAGGTGTAAATAGCACAAGCCAGGCTTTGCAGTGTAGTATTTTTTTATTCTTGGCTCATCACATCCAGCTTGCCTTTTATTTCATGAACTATTTGTATAGATAATTCTCTTTCTTTTAACTGTGGTATTAGTAAACTGCCTGGCAAAATACAGAGCTGGAACACAAGAGTGGTGGGTTTTTCAGATAACTTTTTAATCTAAGAGGTAAAATGTCAAATGACATTTGGATTTGAGGGTAATGTGTTTATTTTTCTAATAATTTATGAGTTCATCTGATTTTCTGATGTGCCTTGGATTTGTGCCAAATGATGGAAAGAAAAAAACTAGTAAAAGAACTCTTAAAAATGCTGGTTTTTCCTTTGAGTGCTTTTGTCCAAACATTGAGTCAATTACACAGATTTTCCTGCTTGGTTTTGTAGGCATTTGAAGACTTTACCTTGTGTCTGCTTGTAAATTGAAGGAGAGATCTCCTGACTTTCCTTCCTCCCACAGTTACAGATTACTTTATTAGGTTGTGTGGTTTTAGATTTATGCTCAGAGATGTACAAAATATAACTGTTACTGAAACTGAGCATTTTCACATAACCTCCTTTTCTAGCTCTACATTCACATTTAAAAAAGGGGTATTCAGCTATTGCAAGTCAAAAGACACAAAAGGAAAGAGAGAAAACAGATTTTTTCCTTCTTGTGACACTATGAAGATGACCCAAAGTAAGTCACTGGTAGCAAGAATAACTCAGATATTGAAGTTTAAGATAAAGTAGACTTTCATAGATCTGATTTCCAAACTTGAGTGAGAATTTTGCTTGTGTTTTAATTGTAGTATGCATTTAACTAAATTATTTGTCAGATTTATTGATGAGAAAAAGTCAGATTTATATAGATGAGAAAAATCAATTCAGCACACCTTGGCTTCAAACTCAACAAGGGTGATTAGTCTGAAGAAATTTGGCACACTCAGGTATTACTAAAGCTAATGCATCCTAATTACATAAACAGAGGAGCAAAATGCCCAATTTAAACCAAATGAAACAAAAATAACAACTATTTGATATTTGTTACCACATTCAGACAAAATGAAAAACACCCACTAGTACTCACTTGAAACAAGTTTATTCTGTTCCAAAAAACACTGCAGTTGGAATTGTACACGATCCTGTTAAATTATGTCAGATAAGGGGGTTGTGATGGGAGAGTGTTTAACAGCACATTACAGTATTTATGCTTCTGATTTCCATAACCATATTCTTGAATAAAGGTACAGCACAAGTTCAGTTTTACTTTATGCATGCAGGAGTTGCAGAGTTTAGGAAAATGATTTTTTTTTAACCAGGTAGGAAACACTCCAGCCATTTGATAAAAGTGGAGGTAGTTGTAAGAATACACAATACCAAGTGTCTGAACAGTGCTGTGTGTTACACAGTTAACTTGCTTTGTTTGAGATAGCTCAGAAACTCACAGGGGAACAGTTCAACTGTTTGCCGTTAACATTGCTTTACACAGACTGCATGGTAGGAATCCCCTGATCCAAACACTATTCTGATACCTTCATTTTTAAATTTCCAGAAAGGACTTGAGAGCCAGTAAGTGGCTGGAGACATCCTTCAGGGGCTCAGGAAATCTCCTTTCTAACACTTCTGTGACAGAGCCTTTTAAACTCTGAGTGGCTGTTCCCTGCTTCTCACTTGGCTCCTCCTGTGTTTGGTATCTCCAATAGCAGCAAGTTAAGTGTGTGCAGTGGCTGAAAGCAGAGCTTACAGTGAGTAAGGGGCAACAAAACATTCATGCTAATGAAGCCATGGGGAACCCCACACTGCTCAGGCCTCTTATACTACAAAAATTTAAGTTACAAAATCCCCCTTCTTAGATTTATTTTACAAGTTTATTTGTTGGCCTTTTAAAATACTAAAAAAAAAAGTCAAGAAGCGTAAACATTTTCAGATCTTGCATTCTGCCTGCTAACAGCATTTTTCCATATTGTTTGGCAGCCTTACAGTAGTATTAATAATCATCCTCTTCATCAGAATCCAACACTTTCCTTCTGTTGAACTAAAATGAAATATATAAAGTGAAAATTGAAGGATCATGGTGAATCCAGGCTGGCACAAGCCTTTCCCACTCCATGCAGGTGGCAATGAAGGCACTGCCTGGGCAGAACATCCAACCCATCCCTCAGCTCCAACCCCCAGGCCCAGTGGGACAGGACAGAGCCAGGGCAGGCTGTGTCACACCCCACACTGTTCCCAGGGCAACAGCTGCAAATATTCCTGTCCAAGGACTGCTCTGGTTTAACCCCAGCACTCACCAGGGCAGGGAGAGAGGTGCAAATACAAAGTTCTACCCTGAACTGCTCCAATATGTGCAATTCTGCTGCTCTACTTTATAACTACATTACATTTAGGAAGGAGAAGTTACCTTCACTGTTGTTTTCTTTTCTGTTTGCTGACTCACTTTTTCAAGTATTTCTATCAAACCTTGTTCTGAGACCTAGGAAAGTGAAAGAAAATGTGTATAAACACACTCTGAGAGATGCTTAGTATTGAACAACTAAATCATAATTTCCTTTCTTACAAAAGTTTTTTGATGGAATTACTTAATAGCCTTTAGAATGTCTCAACTGCCATTTCAGTTATTTAATTTACAACTACTGGAAACATCCTTTCTTTTTTTAGAGTGAATTGCGTTTAAAAATGAATATATGTGAGAATTAGAAAGAGATACTCACCTTTCCAGCTAGCTGTCCAAATCTTGCCATCTGTATAAGATAATTCTCTACTGCTTTTGCTTTGTCTGGTTTCACAAGTGCTAAATTGCTTACTGCAACAAAAACAGGCTTTGTTCATTTGGGTTTAAAACATTTTCAAATACCTTCATCAGTAACTAAGAAGTGAGAAATGTCCCTATGAAACCATCTTCTTCATGCCAGGGTCATGAAATAAATGGAAAAAGACATTTTCATGCCAGATACAAGACAGTTATATTTCTTGCTATTACATATTTATTCCTGATTAGATTAACCAGTTTTGACTCACTACAATTCCTATTATAATCTAAAAAAAAAAAAAAAAAAAAAAATTCAGATCTCTGTTATCCCCTCCCCTCCAATCACTCATACTGCCAGTTGAAAAGCTGCAAGTTTTCTCAGCAACAACAGTTTTTCTCTAGTCTGGCCTCAGTACAACACACACTTTTGAGGAGCTCCTTAGGTAAGTATTTTTTATTAGAAAGTTACTTGGATACTCACATCTTGCTCGAGCTGCTTGATCAAGAACTTGAGCTAAAATAGTATTTCTGATCTCTGCCTCCCTATAAGGAAAAGTGAATCACACATTAAAAGTAGGATTTCAAATACCTAAAGCAACATGCACAAACCAGCAAACTACAGAAGACTTTTGACTTCCTGAGGTCACTTCAAACCTTTCATTTACATGATACCTTTTACAGCATTTCCTGTCCTGGACAGCTCTATGTACATTGAAGGTACACAGCTGGCAACATCTTCCAAGAAATCAAGGTGGAGTTTCATCCTTACACCTTCTCACTGCCCATGATTACATCTTGGAGACAAAAGCTGTGCTGCTCATTAGATCCTGCATTCATCCCTGGGGCATTCACCCCCAAGCACTGCATGGTAGAGCAGGCACAAGGAGTACTCTATGCAATTGCAAAACCAAACCAAACCTCATTTATGTATTTAGAGTTTTTCACTAAGTCTTGGTATATTTGCACTGTTTGATATAAGTTTCTGCAAAAGTGGAGCTTTAGTTTATGCAAACTTTAGTTAATGCAAACTTGGACTGTGCAAAGTCAGCTCTTCAAACACTTGTTTACCATTTTCCTCTTAGCACAAGTACTGAACACTGTTCCCACACTAAGCTCAAACACAAGTAGTTTTGTTTCAGATTCTTAACTGCAATAGGTATCCCAGAAAAATCCAATCATCTAGGAAAGGCTCTTCCCACTGCAGTAAAAGCCAAACCCAAACTCATCACTCAGGCAAAGCACCAGTTTGGGAGGAGTTCTGCCAGCCTTCAAGACTTTGATCATAAACTCCTACCAACCCTGAAGAGCCAAGGATTCTGCCTTCCAGAAGCAGGTGACAGTGGGAGTGATGCTGCTTCCCCAGACCCCTCTATTGCACAAGGTTACTGCACTCAGGCAAATGCCAAGTGAAAATGAGCTGCTGCTGCTTTTTTCTTCACACCCTCCCACCCCAGCAGGGTTCAGAGTATAGTCGTGGCATGGGAGCCACACCTGGATCAAATCTTTGACATTTCAATTCTTTATTGGTGGTTTCCTCAGCAACAAAACAAATGCAGGGCAGCATTCCAAAGAAATTAAATACTAAAAAAAACCCGAGTAAAGGTTAAAAAGTACTAGATGCAAGAGCAAAATTCAGTAGTCTTATTTATACCTCTGTTTTGCTTCCTGTTGTGATGGATCAGCAGAATGATCCTAAAGGAAGAGATCAGAGTAAATATCACAATCCAGAAACACTCCACTCCAGACAGTAAATGAAAATATTCCAGCAGTGTTGATGGAAGCGAAACCTGCCTGCTAAACCTGCCTGACCGTGGATGAGATCCTGGAAATGGGAATCTGCTGCCCTAGCAAATAAATATGCCACACTCTGCTTTCCTCACAACACAGTAATGCCAACTGTGGGGTGAGTGCTGCTCCTGGATCTGCGCACTGACTCCTGTGGCTTTGGCCAGGAAGAGGCCTTCCCCTTAGGTCTAGGATAATAAACTTCCCCAAGGCCCAGAAAACTGACAAAAGCATTATAAATCCATTAGGGTAAGTTAAGGATAAGTGAAATGAAACGTGACACACTCTCAGCATGGCAGCTGAAATCACAGAATCATACAATCATGGAACATTCTGAGTTGGAAGGAACCCACAAGGATCATCAAGTCTAACTCCTGAAGCCAATGAAAAGTTAATGAGGAAGGTTCTACAAGAGTTGGTGTCTGCATTAAACACTAGTACATATGAAAAATAAAAGGGGGGAAACTTCCAAATCCTTATTAGTGGTGACTATTCAGAAGCAAGTAACAAAAAACAGAGGAAAAAAGCAGAACTTTATGTGGAATCTACACCTCAGACTTTAGAGGTAACATTTAAATGCCTGAAAGCAGGATGGAAAACCACAGAGACAGGAAATGGGGCTGGTGGGAGGTAGGGAAGATCCTTCACAGGAACAACAAAACCAGCACTTCATATAAATCCATACAAATATCTGCAAGGGCTGTCAGAGGATGGTGTCCGTTTCTTTTCAGTGGTGCCCAGGGACAGGACGAGGAGTAATGGCCATAAACTAAACCACAGGTTTTGCCTAAATACAAGAAGAACTTCTTAGCATTGAGGGTGGCAGAGCACTGGAACAGCTGCCCAGGGAGGGCGTGGAGTCTCCTCCTCTGGAGACATTCCAGACCCACCTGGACGTGTTCCTGTGTCACCTGCTCCAGGTGACCGTGCCCTGGGGAGGGCTTGCACTGCATGATTTACAGAGGTTCTTTCCAGCCCTAACAAGTGTGTGATTCTGTGATTCAACTATGAAAACCGAGATGGCTGGAAAGGCTAGGAAAGTAACCCATGAATAGCCAGTGGTCGGGGGAGGGAACGAACGTGCCGAACCTCCGAGGGAGCAGCGGGCCGAGCGGCGGGAGGAGCGGCGGGGCTGCGCTCGGTGCCGCTGCCAACCAAAGCTGCGAGCACCGCCAGGCTCTTCCCGCTTCCCCCCGGCCTCGGCCACGCACAGCTCTGTCTCCTTCCCCTCCAGTCCCTCAGGGGCGCCGACAACGGAGCGGCGGAGGGTCGGGCATTGCCTCACCCCGTGCTCGGCCCCGCTCCCCCCGCTGCTCACCCCGTGCTCGGCCCCGCTCCCCCCGCTGCTCACCCCGTGCTCGGCCCCGATCCCCCCGCTGCTCGCCCCGTGCTCGGCCCCGCTCCCCCCGCTGCTCGCCCCGTGCTCGGCCCCGCTCCCCCCGTTGCTCGCCCCGTGCTCGGCCCCGCTCCCCCCGCTGCTCACCCCGTGCTCGGCCCGGATCTCGCCCAGCCGCCGCTGCCGCAGCGCCTCCAGCTCCTCGTCCGCCATGGCTGAGGCCGCCCGCGCCAGGCGCCGCCAATCCACCGCCGAGCGCTGCCCCGCCCCGCCGCGCCCGCGCCAGGCGAGGCCAATCCACGGCCGATCGCCGAACCCCTCAGCGGGGCAGGGTCACCCGGAGCGGGGGACACAGGGACGCGTCCGGCTGGGTTTGGGATGTGTCCGGAGAGGGAGACTCCACACCCTCCCCGGGCAGCTGTTCCTGTGCTCTGCCGCCCTCAGTGTAAAGTTCTTCCTCATTTTGAGGTGGAATTTGTGTTTTAGTTTGCGGCTTTTGCTCCTCGCCCTGTCGCTGGGCACCCCGGAGAAGAGCCTGGCGCCGTCCTGGTGGACGTGATGGTATGGATTGAGGAGATCCCCTCACACTTCTCCCGGCCCAGGTCTCCCAGTCCCTTCTCATGAGAGAGATGCTCCAGACCCCTCATCACCTCTGTGGTCCCTGTCGGACCCTCTCCGGCAGTTCCTTGTGTTCCTGGGCTGTCCCTCCTCCGGGCGCTGCTGGCGAGAGCAGTCAGAGCGGGACAGGGTCACTGTCCGTGTGTGTGAGGGCACGGCGGGGCGGGCACGGTACCCTGAGCTGATGAACACCGGGGCTTTGCTCTGTCCCTTCGTGCAGTGACTCCGCTACCGTCACCCGGGACTGGTGGCCTGGGCCCTGTGTCTCTCGCGGGCCCTGCGACTTGCTCTAAAAAGCAGCCGTGGGGACACGATTTGGTCAAGCACGGCACAGGTGCAGCAGGGAGAGGTGCTGACCCGAGCTCTGCTCGGCTGGGGCTCCCCAGAGTGCCTCCGTGCGCTGTGCTGTGCTGTGTAGTGCTGTGTGAGCTGTGTGTGCTGTGCTGTGCTGGTCTGTGCTGTGCTGTGCTGTGTGCTGTGTAGTGCTGTGCTGAGCTGTGCAGAGCTGTGCTGGTCTGGGCTGGACTGGGCTGTGCTGAGCTGTGTGTGTGTGCTGTGTGTGCGCTGTGCTGTGCTAGCTGTGTGTGCAGTGCTGGGTGTGAGCTCACTGTCTGCTGAGCTGTGGTTTGCTGTGCTGGTCTGGGCTGGACTGGGCTGTGCTGAGCTGTGCTGAGCTGTGCTGTGCTGTGCTGTGCTGTGCTGTGCTGTGCTGTGCTGTGCTGTGCTGTGCTGTGCGAAGCTGTGCTGTGCAAGTGTGCTGTGCGAAGCTGTGCTGTGCAGTGCTGGGCTGGGCTGAGCTACTGGGTGGCTGATCACTGTGTGCTGAGCTGTGCTAGCTGTGCTGGGCTGTGCTGACTGTCTAAGCTGTGCTGTGCTGTCAGTGCTGGGCTGGGCTGGGCTGGGCTGGGCTGAGCTGCACGGTGCTGCGCTGAGCGGTGCTTTGCTGTGCCGTGCTTTGCTGTGCTGTGCTGCCCTGCCTGTGCTGTGCCCACCTGCTCCCCAGCTCGGTCCACAGGCAGCAATTGGGACTAAAAGACATCCTGCCCCTCAGCCATGGCCTTGTCTCTGGAATCAAATAGGGAAAACAGAAACCTTAACCCCCCCCAAAAGCTGACAAAGGTGCTGGCTTTCATCAGACTGGGAACAAAGTCACTCTAATAGCCATAATAGCAATTCAAATATTACTGGCACACTCATTTAATAGCTTCAATCATGTTAAAATATAACTTTGACATCTCAGATTTTAGCCTTTAGTGTTAGTTAGTCACACTTTAAAGGCTGTAGGTTTTCCACTCGTACTTTAAGATTTAATTTAACCAGAGAAACAACACCAAAAGCTGTTCGACCAGGATGAATAAGCCACAACTTCCTCAAAACAGGGCTAATAAAGATATATTACCAAATATTTCTGATTTGGTTTTAAAAAGTAACAAAATGTGACGTGTGCTTGTTCCTTTAACATCTCTTGCAGTGCATGCAGACAAAATTAGTGGAGTGGAATTAATTTTCTTTGGATCTTTCCATGTTGCACCTTCCAGATGGATCACAGGAGCCTATCCGTCCTGCCTGAAAGCCTTGCATCCATCCTTACATTCTGAGAAGCATGTCAAGACCTTGATCAATTGAAAATCAGGGCTACTTCGGGAGCGAGATTTTAGCGGCTCTGAAGGCAGGATTTGGTTTGCCTTCCCTCTTGGCAGCAGAGGGAGCCCTCGTTCTACACAAGAGTATTCCATGCTCATCGTTAAACCAGAAAACAAAAAAAAATATTGGTTTGTTGGTTTGGTTTTGTTTTTTTTTCTTTCCGTGCAGTATGTTCTCCCAGATGAAGCTTTAATCTATATCGTACATCTTTGCTGCTGTAAATTCATGCTCCATTATACCACCATATGCTTGGCTTTGCTCAGAGAAAGCTGCAGTAATCCTAATACTTCATCTCGCTTTATAGATATTTGTGTTGTGGGTTTCACCGCATATTGTTTGCTCACACACTTAAAGGTTATGTCTTAATAAGTTGTTTTGGATGAGTTTATTAGCAGGGAGCTGGCAGCTGATGAGGTTTTGTGTTTTGAGAAGGTGTCATTGTAGTTATTGTCAATTACAAGACGAGGCTCAGGAAGCAAAATGGAAGAATTTAGTTCATTAAAGAAATCTGGAGGCAGCAGTGCTTTAGGTTGTATAGCATTTTTGGCTAGTCAACTGCCTGGTTGCTTTTTCAGCTGCTCAGAGGTATAGATAATTTCCTCTGCAAACTGGGCAGCTTTCAATGTGAGGGCGTGAAAGGATAGACAAAGGTTTTTCAGAACCAGTTGAGTTGTTTATAGCATTCAGAACCTTTAATTGTGATGCAGAAACAGTGTATTCCTGAAAGTTCTAGACACATTTGATATATACACAGAATTCTGTGTGTCATTTATATTGATAGGGGATGGTAAACAGAAAAGTGATGCTATAAAAAGACTTTTTACTATTTTTTCAAACTTATATTCTGTATTCTCTAGGAATGTCAGCTTTAAAGGTGCTCAATATACTTGGTTTGCAAATAATAATGCACTAAATATTCATTAGTAATTCAGCAGTTATCAGGGCTACTTGAGATGTGTAACAATCTCCAGGATATCACTTTCAATAAGCAGGATCCTTCACAAGTCCTTTGAGACTCAATTTCAGACACTAGAGGGCTCAAGAAATGCTGCTGATTTCCCCCAAGGTTTTAATCACTATAAATGGGTCTTTCTTTAAGTAATGCTCACATTGACCTCATAATCATCCTCAGATAGAGTCATGACAGAATGCATGAAAAAACTAATGAACAAAACATTTCCTTCCTCAAGCAAATGTAAATAAAGCAAAATACCTACAGCTGTGAAAACATTCTGAAAACTCTATGCTTAGCACTTTTGCTTGGAAGATACACTGGAAATCCTTGCTCGATGAGCTCCTTGATTGATGAGCTCCTTGCTTAGTAATCTCAGGCCTAAATTAAAATTTTAATAAAAATTAACCGCAGAAACATTGCTATTAAAAAATGGCAAACATTGCAATGCCTTCAAAATAAGTGTTGCAAGATTTTTCCACCTTACAGAAACTGAAGCAAGACACTTAAAAAAAAAAAAGAAAAACTGAATTCAGTGTTTGATGTGAAAGAAATGAAGAATATATATGCATATTTCCTATTTTAAGATTGCTATCACTCCTGGATTTGCTCTGCTACACAAATGTCAATAGTTACTCTAACCTGGCTGAAGCCATTAATGGGATTTTTATTGCTATATATATAGATGATTTTATGCCTAATTAGAAAAAATCTAAATTAAATGTTTTTTCTTCTGCTTTATCAAGAAGTAGAGCATGAAAGCCCTTGAGTTTTTTTGCTAAAATCTTATACTTCAGGTTGTTCATTCTCCTTCTGGGTATTGTACTTGTGCCCATGGGAAGCAGCTGTGTGTTGTGTAATGAGCTGGAGCACAGAAAAGCCAGTAAAACAGGAATTCTGCATTATCAGCACTTGTGTGAAGTGAGGGTGGACAGTGGCTTAAACCAACTTCTTGGGGGTTTTCTTGGAACTGTGATATTTTCCTCTGATAATACTTACTGTCTTGTTAAATTTCTACAAGATTAAGCAATTAGTCACTTATTTGTTGGTCTGGTTAATGAGGAATGTTGAATGTGTTGTTTTACTGTCCCTTCTTAAAGACTTTTTTCCCATATTTCAGGTTCAAAGTAGGAATTAATTTGAATGGGACAGCTGTATTGACAGTTTAGAACTATTGCATTCAGCTGGGCAGGTTAAGCACTGCCTGTAAGAGAAGATCAGGACTGTCCTTCCTTAGCTCTCTTTGCAGCTGAACATTGCTTGCTCTGAAACACGTGTTCCCCAGCTCCCAAATAAATATCTGAACAATGAATTATAGGGAGTAGGCAACTTAGAAATATCTAAGTTAAAAAGAAAGCTGCTGAAGTTGCTAGTAGTAGTGTTTTATTTAGTAAAATTAGATACTCTCACTTTTATAGAAGTGTTCATATAGGAGTTTTATAACTGTTGCTACATTTAGATGTGGAAGGTTACCTTTTTTGTCCACCAGAATTACTTTTTGCTTTAAATAAAACTCAAAACAACCTGAAATAAACCCTTCCATATCCTTTGAACTTCACAAATTTGAAGCAAGGCTCTATTACAAGATACCACTGTCTAAGAAAGAGATGCATTAACCCTGCAGTTCTCTCGAAGGTTGTGAGTATGTTCTTGCTTGCTTTAGTAACAGACAAACTAGTGCTGGTTTTTTACTCATTTTTGGAAATGACACAGATATGAGATGCACTAGATTATTTTTTTTTCATTGTTAAGTATTTATTGCATTCCAACTATTAAATTTTGCTGTAGCCTATAGAAAAGAATCTACTTTAAATGGTATGGAACACTATTGGTTCTAATTATTTATTTAAGAGCCCATGGAATAAAAAATGCACATTAAAAATATTGAAGTTACCCGCTTTACCTCACTGTCTGTTCCCTCTTCTGGCTGCTGTTTCACTGAGATGAAAAGAGAGACAGGGGAATAAATGAAGGGCAGATTTCACAGAAAGCTAGAGAGGGAGGTGATCAAAAGACTGGAACTGGGAAAGGAAAGGTGAGAAAAAGGAAAGGTGGGGTAAAAAGTAGTGTTTTCTCATGTTTTACTTTTGTCATTTGCCTTTGCCTTTGCTGAGGTCAAGGTGTGGTGAGAAGGTCTGAGCTGACCCCGCAGAGCTTTGGCTGTTGCACACCCCTGTGAGATGTTCTAGGCCAGGGGAATGGAGCAGGACAAAAGTGAATATTGTAACTGTGTTCTGAGGAAAGCAGGAGATCTGCTGCCTGAACAGTCCTTTACCTGCAGTTATTTCCAACAGAATTAAACAAGAGGTAGACTGACTGCCTTCAGCTTGTCTCACCCCACTTTCATATTACATGAAAGATGAATCCTTCACAGAGGCATCATTCCTCACTGATTCCTTGGGCTGTACAAACAATAATATTTTCTCTATATCCACTGTACAACAGCTATAAGCTTTGATTTCCAAATGTCCGGATTTAATATGCTTGAATATTTTTAACATGTGAGAGCTCGAGAGGGTAAGTTAGATAAATCAGAATATTAGTTTAGGTTTGTATCACTGTAGAGCTTCTTTAATTTTCAAAGATGAACATGAGATAATTACTTTAAAGATGATTCCTGCCATTGTAGGTAGTATATTAGTCTTTATTACTGACTAAACCACAATATTTCTCATAAAACTGTTCTGGCTGACATACTTGCTAATTGTGTTGTACAGTAAAAGACACCTCAAATGAACACAGATGCCAGTGTGTGGTACTGTCAAACTGTTTGTAGTTATTTAAGCAAATGTTGTTTTCAAAGGATTGTTTATAGAAGCCTCTTGTAAGTACATTTCTCTGAAATGTGCTGCTGTGTGATATTTCAAAGTTTGCTTCCTTCTACCTAGGAGCAAACCCCTCTCCAACCCAGAAAGTCTCTATGGAGGAGTGGTACAATGGGCACTGGATTTAGGTCAGTCCATCTGTGGCTTTCAGAGCTACTGGCCTTGGCAGATGTGGGCTCCCTGGTTTTGGAGCAGTTGCCTGCTCCACACCCTGGAAGCCTTCACATCCCAAGCCATAGGGCTGCAGTTCAGTGATGTGCTTCCCAGAACTGGGAAATCTGGAAGGCCAGGTTTCTCAGCAGCCCTTTAGGCTGGATGCTGAGTGGCTCACCAGAAGCCTGCCTAGCTTCTGCTGGAAGCTGGGCAGAATGGAATCAGATACATTTTCTTTGCCAAATCTGCACGTTCTGACAATGTAAATTCTCCTTCTGATTAGTTTTGCTGAGGTGAAAATAGTTTGGGTTTCACACCCAGAGAAGTGTGATGACCAAAACAAAAGATATTGAAGTTATGGAGAATTGCGTTTGTAAATCGGAAAGACAAGCGAGGATGAATGGATTCTTTATATTTACTGCATGTATACAAATAATTGAAAAAAATTGGATCAAGGTTTACTAAGATTTAGTATTGGAAATATGTATTTGTTGTATTTTATGTATTGAATGTGAAAATGGCAGACTTGTTATCACATAGACATTTTATTAAGGCAGTTATGGGAATGGAACATAGTTTTGAGAAAAATTAGTGTTTAGAGAGTAGGATAAAGTCATGCAAAAATCATTATTTAAAAAAGTTAAACAACCCTTTCTATGTCAGTCACAAGTCAAGATTCTTTTTCATAGAAAAACTTTATCATGTGAAAACTCAGGATGTTTAAGAAAAGTTTTTCTGTAAATGTTTTTAAACTGTTTACTGATATTATTAATAATGAATTTACATGGTAAGGAGTAAGGCACCAGCCAGGGAAGATGGAGTATACCTTCAGAGTGTGATTCAGTGACAATTGAACTCTTGATTCAGTGACAAGTGACTGTGTTGAATGATTTCAACACACCTCAGGTTTTACTTTTTGATATGGCTGTATAGCTGATTTAATTTGATTATAAGTCACGTAGGAGGTGATTCTGGCTGCATAGGTATGTCCATTTAGGTGCATTATTGTAATTAAAACATTTGTTCTAACCTTCTTGGACTTGTATATAGCACACCATGCTTAACAGCAGAAAGGGTCTTCCAGCTGGTTGAAATAAACTGGAAAGTAATTGTTATAAAATACTGAAAGATACTGAAAATGTCACTAGCTTTTCCCTTTTGGAGGAAGAATTCTGCTTTTAGCATGGCAGAAGGTGTTTCTTGCACTCATTTCAGTGTTAGATTCCAAGAAAAAATTGTGACTTATAGAGAGAAAGCTGCATAAAGAACTAGCAAGGATTAGACAACAGCAGCTGTACTTCTGAATAATTTAGGTTTAATTTGCAAAATTATACAGGAAAGGATTATCACTTGTACTTGCATTTGAGAAAATGGAGCTACAAGTGTTGTTATAAAAAGTGACAATGTACAAGCCATCTAAAATCACACGGGGGCTGTTTTGTCACTTTGGGCTGGATCCTGCAGAGCTGTTTGCCAAGACACTTGTAGAATCCTGAGTGGGGAGTAAATAGTGTTGGAAGAGCTTCCTTTGTCTGGATATGCAGCAGAGCCCTTGCTGAAGGTTTAAACCTGACAGTAATGTCTGTCAGGTGCACCCAGTGACATGTACAACATCTCGCTCCAGAGGGGTCAATTAATTCTGTTACGGTTATATATTTACAGTTATTTATAGTAGAAGATCCTAGGGGACTTCCAGCCCCTTTCTTCTCCTGGAAAGCCAGCTATTGAGTATGTGGCAGTCAAGAGCACTCACTGCTTCAGGCATATTTACCTTTTGATCAAAAGCAAAGTTGATTGTCCCACTTTTCCCTAAGCCATCCCGCTCTTCAGCTACAAGGTACATGTAAACCAGGAAGAATGCCATGTTCTTCTCTCCTGCCTCAATATTGGCACTGCAGTCCCATAAGGTTAAGGCAAGATTTTCCTCAGAATGTTTCCTCCTCATATTTCAGAGGAATTCTAATTTGTAAACTGCAAATTCTGCATCAAATGCTTGCCATGATCTTTCTTAAAAAAATGATACTAATATATAAACCAGAAAGATTTATATCTTACAATTCAGTAATTTCCAAACGTGAATTCATAATATTGGCAGAGATTATGATTTTGTCTTGGCCTTGCCATCACCTGTTCACAGAGGTGAACCTAAGTAACGAGCAGGTTGGTTGTACTTGATGCTGTGTGTGAGCAGGAGATATCTGTGGTCATGTGAGATCTCTGGAAATGGTGCTCACCTGCACTGCAGGCTTGCAAGGATCTGTGCAGCCTGTGAGCCTGGGCAGGAACTTTATTCTCAGGTATATGTGTCCACCCTTAGGGCTGTAAGTCCTAGATTTTACAGAGAGAAGAGAGGCAAACTTCAAGTTACTGTAATAAAAGATGTACACAGATAATTGAAGGCAGCACCAAGAAAAAAATATTCTTGCTTTAATGCAAGAACTGGTGCATCTTGACAAATCCAAATTTAGGGCTAACAGAAATAGAGGGAGCTTTTGTAAATGGGAGAATTATCTGGAACATTCAGCAAACCTTGATGTGACCTCAGAGAGTGCTGTTCAGGAGTCAGGAAAAGGAAGCAAATGATGTGTAAAGCTTATTATAGTCTAGATTTCAAAAAACTTGTGAAGTAGAAGACCTGAGGAGCTTGCACGGTAAAGCCACTGCTGTTAGGATTTCTGGAGATGGTCTGAAGTCAGAAGGATTCTGACTATACAATATCCAGGGCACCAATTTAGATCCCCACTAATTTGTAGAGTTGGTAATAGGATTAGAGAGTCTGAAGTATTTGTCTACCATTACCACAGGGCAGTGAACTATAAAGATCAACATACATTTATTTTTTTAACAATGGTGAAAAGTCTCTATTAAAAAAAGCCCAAACTTTGTGTCATCTCCCAGTTTCCTGTCTACATGCTGATTAGAATAATGTAGGTTGAATTCTGCATTTGAAATTATGAATGAGGCTCATCTTTAGTCTGTTAGAACTACATGTGCTAAAACAAATCATCTGTTGAATTTCTGATGCAGAATATAGTACTGTTCCTGGTATATTTTCACAGGTTTTTACAGAGGGAAATCCTAGTGGGTGTAGAAAATGGAACTCACTAAAATGATCTCACAAAATGATTTGATCAAAATTTGATCAAATACCAGTTTTATATTCCTCATAGTATCCTACTAGTTAGGAAACTCTTGAAAAAGTTCCTTTTGTCTTGGAGCCATGTAAATATTTGTGACCACATTACATGTTCTTCCCATCCCATTCCTTTTTTTTTTTTTTTTTTTTGCCCTTTGCTCTGTACATAATCCACAGGCCTCACAGATTTTCTCTTTTAAGACCAAAAAAATGCCCCCACAAAGATAACATCCCATACAGGAGAATGCTTTTATACAGACATTCCAATGTGCGGCATAAATAGGGAGAATATATTAATGAGTGAAGCTGATGATTTGTATCTCCTTAATTACTTGCAGGATGAAATGGAGAAGGTCACTCCCCATTGGTAATAGCTGAACACTTGGATTTTTCATACTTAGTCTCCCATAGGCTTTCTACTTGATCCTGGACTGCCGATTCCCCAAAAAGGCAACCAGATTCTCTAAAAGGCTTACAGGAAGGTACAACATTGTGTTTACGAACTTTTTCACAGTCTGGAGCGGGACATATAAGGGAAATGCACTGTTTAATAAGAAATGTAAACATTATTCAGTCTCATGAAATTTGAGTAATGTGAGTAATACAGTATCTTTTTTTTTTTTTTTTTTTGCTTTTCTTTAATCTCAGAATGGTTCTTAATCTTAAAAGATTCATGTACCACATAAACACAGCCAATTCTCATTTTATATTGTGTTTGACTTTATTCTTGAAAGCACTGATTTGTTTTGAAGAAGAATTGCATAATCTAGTAACTTTTTCTGCAACATTCCTGATTTATGTAGTCATAACATGGTGAAATTTAGTTTTACTGGGTTTTTAGTTTTACTCAAAAAAATCCAACAAAGGTAAATAAATGTTGGATTATATTTCTTTATGGTTATCATCAGAAATATTCTTTAGTCAAGCTTCATTTCACCAAGAATTTTTTTACTTTCACAAATTGGGAGGTATTAAGGAAGTGATTAATTGTGACCAAAGACGTGATTTTAGGTCAGTGGCGGTGCTCAAGTACAAGCTGAGAGCATTTTAGAATAGGTAGCTGTCTAAAAATCAACAACAAAATGTCTTCAGGGAACACCCGAGTGCTGGGAGAGCCTGTTTGACATGTGACAGACTGCAGGACATCACCTGTGCGCTGGTGCCCGCGGCGAGCGGACGAAGAACTTGGCTGCTGAAGGAGGTAAAGCGAGCGGTAGATTATTACATCAGCGGGATAATTTGGGCAGTTCATCCAGCGGGGACATCCTAAAGCAGACGCACGGGACGGCTCGTTCCGCGTGCACTCAGAACGGGGGAAGGCAGGGTGGGGGCGGGAGCGGCCCCGTGTGCCCCGGCCCCACCCCGCCCGCCCACTGCGGGGAGCTGCGGGGAGCTGCGGGGAGCGCCGGGCAGGGCGGGGAGCGCCGGGCAGGGCGGGGAGGGAGCGCACCCGCCCGGCAGCCGCCGCCGCTCGCAGCCGGCATGGGCCCCCGCGGAGCGCGGAGCAGAGCCCGGCGCGTCGCCGGCTGCCTGCTGCTGTGCTGGGCTCTGGCCGCCGCCCGCGCCGCCCCGCGCAGGATACCCTCGTTCGACGGGCACGTCGCGGAGAACCGCCCGGCGGGCACGCGGGTGCGCGGGCTCAGCATCCCCCTGACGCGGCTGGGGCCCGAGCCCTGGTGCGCCAAGGTGCAGGGGCGCCGCTGGCACCTGCAGCTGCTGGGCGAGGGACACTCGCACTTCCAAGTGTCGCTGGACGCGCGCACGGCCCGCGTGTGGCTGCGCACCCGCCGCCCGCTGGACCGCGAGGCGCGGGCGCTGTACTCGCTACGCCTGGGGCTCTGCTGCAAGCGCTGCGCGCCCCACGGCGCCGCGCCCGCGGAGCTGGCCGCGCTCACCGTGCGCGTCCTGGACGACAACGACAACGCGCCGCGCTTCGTGGGCCCCGGCTCCGCGCAGCTCCGCGTGGAGGAGACGCTGGCGCTCAAGTCCGAGGTGTGGCAGGCGCGGGCCGAGGACGCGGACGCGGGCGCCAACGCGGATTTGCGCTACTTCGCCCTCCCGCGCAGCGCGCACTTCTTCGTGGTGCCGCGCAGCGGGCGCGTGGTGTTGGTGCGCTCCCTGCTCCACCTGCGCGCTCCCATCCCGCTGCGCCTGTACGCGAGGGACCGCGGCCGGCCCGCGCTGCTCAGCGAGCCCCTGGAGCTGGAGGTGCTGCCGCAGCCCAAGCGCCTCCCGCCGCCGCCGCCGCGCCGCCGCCGGGCCGCGCTGCCGCCCTCCGCGCCCCTGGCGCTGGCCCTGCCCGAGGACTCCCGCCCGGGCACCCGCCTGGCCACCCTGAGCCCCGCGCGCTTCGCCTCCGCATGGTTCGAGCTGCTGTCGCCGCCCGTCGAGGAGTCGCCGGTGCGCGTGGAGCGAGAGAGCGGCGAGGTGACGCTGCGCGCCGCTCTGGACAGGGAGGCGGTGGCCGCCTGGGAGCTCGTCGTCCGCGTCCAGGAGCGCCGAGGTGGGTGTTAGACAGTGTCTTAGACGAAGGAGGGGTCTTGTCCCATCAGGGAGTTCCAGGGCAGTTTGTCCCCAAGTGACAACAAAAACTTAACGATGATTTAGCATCAGGTGTCATATGCAGTTATGTTGTGGAATGTAGTTTTGGTCTTTCAAATCTGGAAATTATTAATATTAAAACAGTGGAGGTGTCAAGAAACATAATGTAGCTTGGGAAAGGTGGTCTGTACAGCTGTGTGAAAATGCTTGGAGCAGGAAGGTGTTTAGCTGAATTTAACTGTTTCACTGTTCACTGTTGGGTTAGAATTCTTAGTTTTTAGTGAGTGGTTGAAGCACAGCCTATTAGGTACACCAAGCTTCTTACACACAGGTGTTTGTTATTAAAATGTTCCCTATAGCTCTCATCCTGTAAGTGCCTAACTTAGTGTGCAGCTGAAGCCATTGAGTTTGGAGTCACTATTAAAGTTGAGCTTGTTTGACTCACAAGCATGATGTGTGGTTTTGCAGGACTGGAGCCTTTGTGTTTAGGCAACTGTTCTTTAAAAAAAAAATCTCAGGAGTTCAATGTGCACCATTAAAACGGCATGTATGTGACTTAAAGGGTCATTTTTCACAAGCTCTTACTCAAGTTAAATGGAATAGCTAATTTCATTTACTGATCACATGTACTGCTTTTTAAGATTCTCTTTTCCTTTTAATTATCATCTTGGTTAATATTTTTCACCTGTGAAAATACAGATTAGTTTAAGTGTATTTTTAATTTATGAATGGTGGCTATCTCTGCATATTTACCGTGTCTTTTTTTTTAATTTTCATGTTACTTGTGATTGTAACAATGTTCCAAAGATTGCCCAGAATGAGTATTCTGGAGAAAATCTTATCAGAAGAAATAAGTTGGTTGGCCTGATTTCATCTTGGAAAGGTTTAGGAAGGGTTTGGCATTATGTGACTTCTAGTGGTTGTGAAAACGATTAACTTCTCAGCAGTGCAGCTGCTCAGAGTGATTTCCCTTAGCCACAGAGCAGCGCAGGCGGGAGAGATGAAAAGCTTCCCACGCGATTCCTTTCCCTTATCTCGTCTGTTTCCTGACTGAGGGGCAGCCCATAGGAGTGAGAGGCAGTTTATCCCTTGGTGTCTGTGAAATCCCTGAGGATGCCTGCAGGGTTCTAATTAGTGCTGACAGTTTCAGTGACATGGATACTTCCCCCTGTGAAGCTGGCTACATCAGCAGCTCCTTTCACTCGGGTCCTGAGGAGCAACTCTCAGATCCCTCTCTCGTTCTCTCTGGGGTTTTGTCGTGGCTGTCGCTGTCGCGTGTTGGTGTCAGTCACTTGCGCTGGCTTTGTGCTGTGTTCCAGCTTGAGCTTTGGCTGCAAAGCGAGAGCTTGATAGATCAATTTCCAAAACACTGCACTTTGTGTCCTACCCCTGCTACTCAGTCTTGAGCAAGGCTACCTGCCAAGGGGAATGTCATTACTCTGAGGCAGTGACAAAATCCATCGGGTCAATCCGAGTGTGCTGCTGGGATGTTCACCCACTCTGTCATGTAGCTCAAGTTTCAGCCCTTTGTTGGTGTCACAGTTCTCTCTGTCAGGATCAAGAAGATGATGTTAGAAAAGTGGTAGCTAATCTTGCCCCCGGTTACTGCTGGTCTCACCTTTGTGATCGTTTTTTCTCTTATGTATTCTGAATATAGAAGTCTGAGATTGCCTGGAACAAAGCTTGTCATTCTGTCATGCCTGAGATTTCTCTTCCAAATCAATGCTTCCTACTGCAGTTCAAAAAAATCCGAAACAACTTTTAACTTAATTTCAGGGATTTTTTTTTACCATCATGTAGTTTTACAAAGTATTTCGGAGTGTTTTCCACTAGCCTGATAAATTACTGGTGGTCGTGTGTAGTAGTAAGAGAATAAGTCTCTAAGAAATAGGTAGGACTAAGTTCTGACTCTGAGGTTAGGTAGACAGCAATTAATTGTGGACAGTCCAAATGCCATACTGTGGATAGTGGCGATTTTATATTTTGTGGTTTAAAGGAGACTAAATTCAAAATACATCTTTATTAATACCATTGTTTTAATAATTTAAAGGTTAATAATTACTTGATACCTTCAAAACTCTTTCAAGTTGCAGAATGCTTACAAATTCATTTTGTAGGAGTTAAAATACATTTAACATAATACTTTGAAACAGATTTAGAAAGTTCTCTCTCTCTCCTTACTTGCAATCCCAACTGCAGTAATCTGAGAAAAGATAACCAAAAGGAAGGGGTAGGAGAAAGAGAAAGATTCCTAGCATAACTACATGTCTTACTTTGTCTGAAATAGACGTAGAATATTGCCTAAGTTCCAGGAGAAAACACAGTATTTGCAAAAGTGAACTTTCCGGATTAATTAAAGTGTGGAGATGGTTACACTGAATTTTGTTGTGAATGAAAGTGAAAGTTCAGGTTCTTTCTCCAGTTTATTTACTTTGCTTTTATCATCTGTGCTCACTTATCTTACATTACACACAACCATAAACATTCCAGTGGATGTGGTTTTCTAGCATGAGACCTTATGATAACAGATATCTATTTAAGCTCAAGTGGTAGAAAGTTGTATTAATTTCTTCAGTATTTTTTTTTCTCCACTTTCCCCTATTCTTGCTGCCTGGTAACTGAGAACTGAAAATGAACCAATAATTAATTCTGTCATTACTCTCTTCTTCAACCCAGGCAATGATGTCAAGGATAAGACAAGATGTTTAAATACTTTAGCATATAAAAACCTCTTTTCCCTTATATCTTTTCAATGTAGTTTATTTTGATTACTTTGTAATGTGCACTTCATTACTTACAGTAGGAAAGAGTGCTTGAAAGCATTGAGTCACAAGTGGTCCTAATGCATCTCTAGGAACAATAGCTGATTTTTTTTTTGCCTGATGGAGAATTCTCAAAATAGTAGCAAGAGGATGGGTACATGGATATAAGGCAATGTTGAGCAGTTTCTTCCTAGTTTGTGGCAGCCCTCACTCTTTAGTTCATAAATGGGACTGTGTAGGAAATGTCCTGTGCCTGAATTAACTTTTTTCCAGAGGAGTACAAGTAGCATGTAACAGGCTGTATGTTTGTTTATTTTTCCCCCTTCAGCTAAACTAGAATTTTAAATACTTTCCTGTTGACTTCCTCACAATTCTGTCCTGGATGATCAGCACAGCAGTGTGTCCAGAGCTGGTGTTCCAGATGCAACCAGATCTTTAGCATCTCAGTATCCAGATATCTTCCACATGTTCATGAAAAGGAAGGGTTTTCTCTCTCTGAGTTGCATCTTGTTGAAGGTATGAGTTAAGTGAGCTCACTCCACTTGGCTTGGCAAGTAACTGCCAGTGTAACACTCACTCCTCACCACCTGGGGTATTTCTTAGTGGACCATAGGCTTTGTGCTGATGTATGTTTTCCTGTGTCAGGGGTAGCTTGGAGGGGCTTTTGCAGTATGAACACCTGTTCAGCGTGCAGGGTGGAGGGTTTTTGGTAAATATGCAGTTGAGCTGTAAGATTTTTGGTAGTGGTGTGCACAAATTACTTCTGCAATTATTGTCATTACCAGAGCATTACATGCTGTGGTTACTTTGTGGCTGGACATATTTTGGTTATAAATGTCATGGGTTTTTTTAATGTAGATTTCAAAAATAATCCTTTTCTTATCATTTGCAATAACAATTTTGGCTATTTTACTGCTATTGTAAAATTAACTGCAATCTGTAGAGGAAATAGTATGTTCCTAGTTCTGTCTATTCCCTGTGTATCTCTGTGGTTATTTGATACTTTGTAGACTTAGTTTTATCATGGTTGTTTTCTGGAGGCAGTAATTAGTCACTAGAAAGTAGCAATAGAAAAATCTGGACACTTAGTGCCAAGTTCTCTCATAATGCAATGGGTTCTGCTGCACTTGAGGATGAATAGTTTCAGGGCCTGGACAAGAGAGGAGACAGTGCCTTGATTGGTATTTCAGCTTCAGGTGAACTCTTATCCAGCCTGGACTTGAACACTGCCAGGCTGGGATCATCCACAACCTCCCTGAGCAACCTGCTCCAGTGTCTTACCACCCTCACAGGAAGAGATTTCTTCCTAATATCTAACCTAATTTTTCTCTCTTTCTTGTCTCTGCAATTCCTGACAAAGGGTGTCCCTCTGGCTTCCCTGCAGGCTCCTTCAAATACGGGAAGGTGCTATGGGGTTCTGCCTTGATGTTGGGCAGAAAAATCAATCTTGAGAGCTGAAAACACTTGAAATTGAAGTATGGCCCGGCAATCTTTACATTTTCCATAATTAGGAAACATTTTGTCTGAAAGAAAATAAGCCAAAACACAAACTTTACAACCCCAAACTAGAGGGAAACACCAGAAAAACCTCACACATTAGTTTGAGCTGTGAAATGCTAAATAGAACTCCATAATTTTAGGGCTTAGCATGTTTTTGGCACATGGTCCTTGAGGATGAGGTTCCTCTAGTGATCTCACTGATCTCTCAGCCCTGGGTTATATTCTTCAATTAACCTTGCCTGGAAGAACTGATGGTTATACTCCTGTTTTTTGGGGCATTTCAGGATTTTATCCCATTCAATTTATTGGGACACAATTTATTCTTCACAAAAGCATAATGCTGTTTTAAGTTTTTACCCAGTGAGCAGAAGGTAAAATTTCTTTGACTGTCATACACATTAATATTTCAACATGGGGTAGCATTTAATTTGAGAAGGAGCCATTATTATTCCATAAGTGCTGGGGGAAGTGCATTAAAGATCCTGCCTCTCTAATCCTGCCGTCTCAAGCTCCCTTGACCTTACTTGATCCATGGGCATTAGCTTTGTAATCTCCTGCCGTTCATTTTTTCTTATCAGAGGATTCAATGGGGGTGATGTTTGACTTGCCTTCCAACAGTTAACAGCAGTCACTTGTATTTTAAATATATTTGTCCTGTTTAAATCAACATAGAGTGGAGATACCAATTTTAGTAATATTTTCACCTTGAAGGATTTCATGCTTGGAAGTCAAGGATCATCTGTTTTAATTTTATCTGAGGCCTTAGTCCCTTACTGGCTGTATTGATTCTGGGGGGGATCATCCCTAAGAATTAAGTAGCTTCTGGGTGATGTTTTGCCTTTTATATTTCTTATTATCTATTTCATGAATTACAGCTGTTAGCAGTTACACTTCAAGCTGAGCTTAAGTTGAAATCATCATCTATTACCCAGCAGATGGGTTTCATTAAACTGCAGTGGGTTTCATGCAATTAAGTCAAAAGATGATGTATGTTCTATGTGCATTCAGGACAGGTATGTGTGTTTACAGGATTGGAATGTCACTGATTTGTGGTAGAAAGGAATGTTTGAGGAAGCTGTGGAGCACCATTTTGATGTTTGATCAGTCTGAATGTTTTGAAATTATCTGCCTTCTATTCCAAGCAGTCAGATTAAAAATATCTTTGTGAGACTGCTGTGACTTGAACACCAAAGCTGTTTAGATCTTCTGGCTGTTTATCATCTCAAACATTCAGTTTCTGCGAAAGAAATGAACTTTTTTTCCCCGTTTTTTTCTTAAGATCTAACTAAATTTCAGCACAGATTTGACAATTTGATAGAACTAATAAATTATAGAACATACAGGCCAGACTGGATGGGGCTTGGAGCAGACTGGTCTAGTGGGAGGTGTCCCTGTTCATGGTAGGGAGGTTGGAATGAGATGAGCTTCAAACCCAAAGCATTCTATGATTCCATAATCATCCAAGGAAATGCTGATTGTGGTGGCATTTCTACCTTTTCTTCTTCCTTGTTCCCCCTCCTTGCACATGAAAAACTACAGAGAAACAATCTGGATTTTCCCTAAGATATTCTAAAGAAACTTTCAAGAGAACTTCCCATCTTTCAATCGTACAGTAGCTGCTACTGCTTTAGCCAAGTTCTCTTCTTATGATAATGCTTTTTGGCAATCAATAGTAATTCATTAAGACACATGTTTTGTTATTTAAGGATGTCTGTTGTGATTATTAATTTGCAGTCATTATTTCACATCTGGGCATGCTTGGTTTCCCTGACTGCCACCCTCAGAAGACTGATGCCACACTGGGAAGTCCCTCATAACATGGTTACCACCTTAGAGTCTTTTAATTGGTTATTTATGTTAATATCCTCTTTTCCATGATCACTGGGCTCCTCTGATGCTTTCTTTACTTTTGTTTTCTGGTTTGCTTTAACTTCTATTTTAAAAGCCATATGATGGTAAGGAGCAGAGACATGCCAGACTGTCATTATTCTAGCTGCAAAAAAGATGAGGCATATTAGGAGGGAATGTGGGCTGTCCCCAGCTTGAGCCCGTCAAAGTTATCTCTTTAGAAGGTTTATGTTTTATGAATGAGCAAACTACTGTACTTAAAAGTAGCCCATCATATACCTCAGGAATTTTCAGAAATGACAGTAGAGAAATGTTTGTGCATAATTGTCCTATTTTTTTGAAGGATACACAGTAGGACTGGGTACAATAACCAGTAGCTTTTATCTCATGTTATGGTATGAAAATGGGAAAAGAGATTTCTCCTGATTGCAGCTAGAGGCTTAGGGCATTAAGATTTTTTTTTCTGAAAATGTATCTTCCCAAACTCTATGTCAGTAGATATTTTACATGAAGACATACTACAGAGTGAGGTTTTTTAATACCATAGTATGATATTTGAAGAGTCTTCAAACCTTCAATATCCTCTCAACCAACTCCAAAATATTTAACTTGCAGTAACCAAAACAAAGAACCCTCGAGTTTTCAAAAAACCTTTTGTCTATTTAAGGTAAGAGTCTTAGAAGTGGGAGCAACTTCAAAAAAAAGCCCCAAACCATAAAGAAAAATACCAGCTTGAATACTTAATTTGCTGATGGATGTAGGGCAGTATGTAATAGCAATAGTAACCTCAAGGCTTGCAAGACTTTTAACACACTCATAATCTCCTTTTAAAAATAAATTGTAATGACCTGAAAATGCCAGGAGCAACGTAGCTTCTCACCCATTATTGTTTAATCATGATAATATAATACCTCTTCCCTCAGTACATTCAAAGGATGTATAATGTTTGTCCACAATTGCAGAGACGTGTTCAGTCAAGTACATATTCTCTATTGTCAGATTTTTAAAATCAGAATGTCTGGCATTGTCAGTTTTATCAATTACACTGATGCAGAGAAGCCTACATTTTTAATGAATATAAGGATTTTATTTTCAAGTCTCATCTTATAGAATTATCCATTGGATTTTTGAGAGAAAAGACAGTCATATAATCCTAATGCAATCAGAAGTCTGAGAATACGTTGCATTTCACAGATTGACAGCATCTTTTATAATTTGACATGGCAAAAAGAGATGGGTTTAGAGGCAACTCTGACCTACAGTATTTGAAATTGCAGTCAGACTATTTCAGCAGGCATGATTTTCAAGGCTTGGTTTAACCAGAAGTGCCTGCAAAAGTTGCTGTTAACTGAATGATTAAGTATTAAAGCCTTTGCCTCCTTCCTGCCATCCTTGGTGTAACGTTGTTGGTAGGTGGGAGAATATTTTTTTCTAGTTGCTGTATGAAATGACAGGATTTATCAGATTGCAATATCCCTCTGCAATCCAATGAACCTTTATAACCAGCTGCAATACCAGGTTGGAGGAGCTGGTTTGTTTTACTTTATGTTAAAACCCCTTCCCAGAAAAGTAATGGTGAACATGACAAAAGAGTTTTTTCAGGTAAACCTGGATTCAGTAAACCCATAGAGAACGTAAAACAAAAGAGAACCATTATCCCATCAAGATACCTGATTGCTCTTTGCAATTTTCAGTATGTTCTTCAATTTTGACAAGTCTTGGACTGTCCCAAGAGGTTCATGATTTTGAGAGGGCTTTCCATTCCTAAGTTCTTCTATATGTCTTAAATTTGACATGAGAAGTGTAACCTGGTCTTCAAAGTATCTTGAGTATTAAGGATTTTTCCTGTTTGGTTTGTTTGGTTGTTGTTGTTATTGCTGTTTAGATGTTTTAGAGACTCTTTCTCTATTTTTTTATAGTGACTCATTACCATTTATTTCTATTTTTACTATGATTAAACTTCCCAGCAAGTTACCTAATATTTTTTTGTTAGTTTGTTCTTCTATTTTTTCCAAAGGATGAAAATTGTGACTGATGACATATCATGTATTTCCTGTAAGCAGAAACTTGGGGCAACTAGTGTATTACCTTACTTAATGTGGTTGGATTTCAGAGGAAGGCAGTGTAATAAATCCTTATGTTTATCAGTTTTCAACCACAGATAGGCATGAAAAATAAGCAATTATAGATAGATACCTATGATGAGGTTTCAGCAGTGGATTATGAAGATCGATTTTGCTGATAGGGAATGAATTTCAGTGCTGCAGCATTTGTCAGTAATATTAAGTTACAAGGAAGTAATTCCAACTGGAGGGAATATCAGAGAGAGAAAAACAGCAGACTTCAGGATGAGCTGCCCTAAGAAGGATTTTTGATGATACACGAATTGACTCTAATAGGGAATTAAGCAGCTAAAGTAGGAAAAACCTCTGGACTAGAGTTCATAATTTTAGTTTTAGTTTTCTGTATAAATTGAAAAGAGAGCTGTAGAGAGGGCTTAGATTTGATACTGTGTAGGGCGAATAAGTGGTGTTTGCAAATACATGGGAAAAGCAATCTGCTTACAGAACCTGTTTTCATTAGTTTCCATACTGAAGAAAAATAAGAGGAAAGATACTTTCCGATTAAATAAAAAGATGGTTTTACCCTTTTGAATACGAAGTATTATTTTCCATATGACTTTTAAAAATACTGATTTTTGATGTAAGATGTCCTATTGTTGTGTTGCTGTCAGGTCTATGATCAGCAAGGGCCATTTTGTGTTTTATCTCCTCTTGCTCAGTATCTGTGAGAAAGCAATTTAAATTTTTCTGTTGTCTGAAGCTAGGGAAGAAAATCTGTCAAATGCAAAATCTGTATGTGTGCCAACAAGCTAATTAGCAGAACCATTCTTTGAGTAGGATTTCTTTTGAATGGATGACATTGTGCAAGATATCTATGGTGTGCCTGGCTTGAAAGTCAAACATCTAGCATTTAATATTGAGGCAGTTCTAATTGGTATTTTGGTACACAACAGTATGAAAATTCTTTTGGGAAAATGAAGCCTGTGTCACATTCCTGACTTAGGATCTCAGTAGTGGTTGACTTGTACTGCTGAATAGAGTGGCAGGTATCTCCACTGGTTGTCAGGGCCTGGTATTGGGAACAGATAATTTCAGCAGAACCTCTCAGTGTGTTTGTAGGACTTAACCCAAATCCACAGAGGATTATCAGTTTTAAGCTGTTTCTGCTAAGATTTGAGTGGAATTGTAACATATTATTTCTCCCGTAATGTAGTAATATTACTGCACATATACTACCAATAAACTACTATTAATCATAGTATATGAATGCATATGCATAAGAATGGACTGTTACTATTAATATACTGATATACAGATATAATTAATACATCTGTAAGGTACATATGGGGGATGTTTTGATGGAAGGAGGCATTGAGACACCTGAACACCATAGAGAGGTGTATGTTTCAAAAATTTCTTCCATCAATTGTCTTGAAGCACAGATAATTTTCATAAGTAAGTGAGAAAATTAATTTTATGTACCTTATTAAAAATGAGTTTAAAGTCTGATTTAAGGCCCATTCTGCAGGCAAGCAGCTGTGTCAGTTACAAAACACAAGAGACTGCCTTTTGTAATGTGTGTGTCATGGTAATTACAATAAAGCAAAAACTTCAAAATACTTACTCTACTAATTAGACTGTGGAGTTATGCTTAAAAAAACCATGTTCACGAGCATGTACTTTGAGATCCTTAATGCATTGTCCTGCTGGACACCCACATATTACATAGACACTATTGTTGCTGTCAGTCTCTTCATCACATTCGTTGTCCTCTGGCAAGTCCTTGTCCAATCATGCTTCGGTGGACACCCTGATGTTGTTTCCACAAGTTGTCAGGTCACATTTGTAGGTCTCTGCAGAGAAGCACAGTCCTGTTCAGTGTTTCTGCTGTAGTTTTTCCTTTGATATATGGTATGCAGTCTAGGGAAAATTTACTTGCAGTCATTTTCCTCCAGACTGCCTTTACCTGTGAAATCATGATGATTTATTCAGCATTTTTTCTTATGAATCAGATTGTCTGGGGTTGATGGAAGAAGGTAATATACTGCTAAGATCTGCAGGATCATATGCAGTGGAAATGGATGCTGGTCAAGAGAGGCACCTCAAGCCTGTCTCCTCCATTACCTCCACTGCAGTTCCTGCTGACTGTCCTAACAAAATTCTTGACATTATTCACATTTCGGAGGTAACCAACGTATTGCTGAAAGCTCTAGTCTTGCCAAGATGCCAGAATGACACTAAGGTCTCTTAACTTTTAAAACAAAAGTACCTGGAGGAATGTGCCCAAGTCCTTTGAGTTTTGAGCAATAACATTTCCTAGAGCATGTGAGGATTAATTTTGGTCCTTATGCACTTTTGCACAGTTTTCTTACAACTGTTTTTCAGTTACAAGTATGTTCTAAGTACCAGCATATTAATTTTCAGTGAATTGGCGTTGGTTAAATGCCAAAGGTGGGATTTGTAACAAGGTTTAATACTACTTCTTCAATAAAAATGAATTATTCTTCAATTGGGACTTACTTCTGGATGGAGGAATTCATGTATGTTAGGAATTCTAGCAGGATTTGAACCTGAGTGAGTTCAGGGGTGGATGAGGAGAGTGATTTCCAGACTCCAGAGGGACAAACATCAGTAACCTTTCTACTCCCAGCAGGGTTACTAAGGTAGCATTCAAATCCTCAAGAGGTCTTGCTATTACAGGGGCAGATTTTCAAAGGTTCTTAAGTCAGCTTCTAATTTAGTGCTGCTACTTTAAGCCCACAGTATGCTCAGACAAACTAGGCTAATAGTGGGTATTTACAAACTTGGGGCAGCTTCCACCAGAGCTCTTCTTTTGAGAAGAGACAGGCAACTTTGACATTAGCTTCTCCCTTTTGCAACTACTCTGTTTGGACACCTTTTAATTAAAATCTTACAAGTGTTCAAGCAGTCACTGATTGCATTTGGGACTTCTCATTTAGAGCTCACCCTGCTGTGTGTCACTGCTGTGCATTTCAGCCTTAGATCAATGCCCAGGCTCTTCCCTCCTCTGCAGTTTCTTTAGGTGTCTTGGACTGGCTGACCTGGGACTTTTGGAACATGCATTCTGACATGAAAGATGTTTATTGGAAATACATCTGGTACTATTTAGTATAGTAGTGGGAAGTAAAGTAATACCTGTGCTACTGCTTTTGACATATTTGGTGGGGTTTTTTAAAGGGTTTTTTTTGGTTTTTTTGTGCTAAACAGAGGAGAAAGCAAAGCAGCTGCTTTCAGTCTGTCTGAGTGCTGAAGGGAATTATACCTGGGTGACTACAAGGAAAATGCCACAGCAGCGTGAGCTACTGTGCTCTCACCTCAGTGTCAGTGGTGTTTTGTAGCGAGGGAGTTTGAGTTTCTCTATGGAAACTTTGGCTTCATATGCCCTGAATATGTGAAAGATGTTTTAAAGAACATCCCTCCAGAGAAGCTGAATTGAGCATCCTTACAATGGACCTCCCAGTGCTTCTGTCTGCAGAGGTGCAATAATACATAACACACACACAGGTTGTCTCACAGACAGGAAGATTTTGTAAGACTTGGATGTACATGGTAGCTGGGAATTTTTCCATGAAAATGTCAGAACACGTGTTGCATGTATCCATGTTCTACAGTGGTGCAAGGCATGTTTAATGGGCAAACCCAACACAAGTTCTTTTTCAGGAAACTGATCAGTTCTGTGATTTACTATTTGATAAATTAGATTTTGGGTTTTGCTGTAGGCACTGCTTTTTTCATATGTGCAACCATAAACTGATATTATATTTTATGGAACATTAGAATCTTCAGACAGAGTGTAAGTACAAAGAAATTAATTTGGATTTAACAAGTTACTGTCAATACACTTTTGTTCTCTTTAGAGAAACAAAAAAAGGCCGTGTACACACAGATTCAAAATTCAGATGAATTAATACACTTTTACAAGGTGAACTAAGCCTCTGTGACTGCTGACTTTTCTAGTAGTAGAATTTCCTGGGTAAAAATAGAATATACTCAAAGGTCATGATGGATTAAGTCTCAGGAATCTAGGCTAAGAAACTTATATTTGACTTTGCCAGTCAAAACAGCAAGGAGTTTTCTTTACAACTGGTTGTTCACAGATTGCAGGTTCTGACATGCTGTACTAAACATGCCACGTGCTGCCAGACAGGAATTTCTGAGTATGGAAAGCTGAAGCTGCAAGAGGTGCTACTTCTGTGTGAGTGAAGGGATGATAATGTCAGTAAATGCACACCTCAGACAAAGGAACAGATTTTAGTTGGAGTGTGGATGTGTTTTGGAGAGGTATGTTATACTGCAGACAAGGAGAAGAAATAGAGCAGCTCAGCCTAAGTGACCTTCCTGGGAGAATAGGCCTCCTTAGCAACACAACACTGTCTACAAGAGTAGATATTTTGGCAGCACTTTGTATTTAAGTACTACGTTCTTTGTATTAGTAATTAGATTTAAATTAAAACTGGTAATTTTAGATGTTCCTTTTTGTATGTTGTTTCAATCCCTGCAGAGCTGTTTTGGAAATAAATACACCTCTGTATGTTTTCATGTATGTATAAATAATAAATCAACACTTAAATCAAGAATTAACACTGTCAACTTAAAAAATTCTGACTTTACATCCATTATTAAACTTGTGGATAGGTCACGTTGTAAGTGTAGATGTCTGTTTTTACCTGGGTCACATTCCAGGCTGGAGCACAGCGCTGTGCCAGTGCAGTTGTGCTGCTTTGGAGCCACACAAGGGGTGAATGCTTCACTTTTCTGGAGCCAGAGACATTAAATATAGGCTGCAGGAACACTCAGCTTGGCTTCTGTGGCAGAACTATTTACAAGGGCAGTGCCAATCTGCTGGATGCCAAACTGGCCCAAAGGCCGAAGTTATATTCGTACTGTTCTCTGTGATATTACTGATAATTATCAGTTTAAACCCCCCCCCACCTCCATCACTATCTCATGTGTCCTTTTTGCCACCTTTTCAGCAATACCTGGCTGATACTACTTCTTAGGAGCTCTGCTATTTCATGGGTTAATTTAATAATGGTAAAAGTATAATAAATATTTTTTCCTCAGTTTTTAAAGATCTTATGATGTTGATTTTTTAAAAAATTTAATAGTTCCGTTTTGTGATGATTTGTTGTTCTGGATTTTGATTGTATGTATTTCATAGTATTTAAACTTAAGTAGAAGTGAAAACTATATTAGAATTTCAGTGAACTTTATAGAAGGGGAAATCATGGGTTAGGGTATATTGGTTAGAATTTTTTGGCAACAAGTATTTAATTTTCAAAATTCAGAGTTGCTGTACCTTTGTATAAACAAAATATTTGATGCTTCTTTTCTTTCAAAAAAAAAAAAAAACCAAACCAAAAAACCCCCAAAACTTTTTAGAAAACAGGTATTTAAAGTTTGAAATTTTAAGAATGTATGATTTTTTCCTAAGAAGAGAACTTTTGAAAGATCTTGCAGTTCAGCAGTACTTGTGCTGGTTATTTCTTCCCCACACTGTGGCTGGATGCTGTTCATTCCAGAAGAATCCTAAACTCCCAGTTTTTCTGGATTACATGCCAACAGTATTGCAGGAAGTGCACTCAGGTAGTGATAGGTTTCTGTTACTCTGAATGCCACAAAGTAATTGTCTAATTATTTCTTCCTTTTGCTGCGACCATTAGGGAAGGATTGGTACTTGGTGCACGTGTCACTTACTGTGACAGATGTGAATGACAATGTCCCTGAATGGGCCATGGAGCCCTTCCCCTTCCTGGCTGTGGTTTCCCCTGAGGCTGCAGGAGGTACTGAAGTGTACAAGCTGCTTGCTGTGGATGCAGATGAAGGGATCCATGGAACTGTAGAATATTTTCTCTTGGAAGGTAAATTTTAACCCTCCTTCCTGTGTATTATGCCTCACTATTGTGTTTTTTTTGTCTTTTATCCTCAGCTTTATTTTCCCTTCCTCCTCCTAAAGGTTCATAAACCTTCAGCTCTGTGTGTGAGACAAATCAACTTTTATTGATGGTATGGACAGAATTCTTTGCAAAGTTGGGTTTCTGCCCATATACATCCCTGGGAGATGATGGGGATTGGAGCTGTCAGTAGTCCCCAAGGCTTTGGCAAGGGGGTGGCAATGGGCACTGCCTGTTTATGAGACAGTCTGTGGAGGAGTAGTTTGTTTGGGGGAGAGAAGGGTTTATGTTCCTATCCCCTGCAGGAGTCATGCTTCTGATTAATTTGTTAAAAACTTTGGAAAGTCTGGATTGTGCAAAGCTAGTACAGACTCAGTGATAATTTTTTTGTGTGTCTCTTAGAAGAAGCTTTAGTAGTAGATCAAAAGTGTCTGAACAGAAGGGGAGCAGCAATACCTCTAGAGTAGGGTATTTTCTGGTAAGGGTCAAACAACAGCAAAGTATTGGAGGATAAAGGAAAGATGGAGAGAGAGAGACTATTTACAGGAGCCTGGAGTGACAGGATAAGGGGGAATGGCTTCCCAGTGCCAGAGGGCAGGGTTACACTGGATATTGGGAAGAAATTCTTCCCTGGCAGGGTGGGCAGGCCCTGGCACAGGGTGCCCAGAGAAGCTGTGGCTGCCCCTGGATCTCTGGCAGTGTCCAAGGGCAGCTTAGACATTGGGGCTTGGAGCAGCCTGGCACAGTGCAAGGTGTCCCTGATCATGGCAGAGGGTGGAATGAGATGAGCTTTCAGGTCCCTTCCAACCCAAACCATTTTATGATTCAATGATAACGAAGACTGATAATTGTCCAGAGAAGTGAAATGCAGTTTTGAAATGCAATCATGAATGTAAAGACTGATTTCTAAGTTCTAAACAAACCTTTGAACTTCAGTGTCCATGCTGATCCTACCCCAAAGCCAGCTTGCGAATTAATACCATAGTCTCCTCTTAATTTTAATCAAGTGAAATTTTTTTTTCTGGAAAGAGTTTATGGATTTGTTCTTTTTAGGTGGTGAAGACAGATTTGAAGTTGAGAAGGACACTGGCTGGATTAAAACAACAGGTTTGCCTTTGGTGAGGGACAAGGAGTATTTGCTAACTGTACTAGCAGCAGATAAACTTGGAAGCAGAGGATCTCCAGCCTCTGTTTCTGTAATTGCTGGACTTCGACCACCACAGTTCACCAACATGTCATACTTTGTGTATGTTCCTGAGAGTACTCCACAAGGAGAATCGTAAGTATTAGCTCAAAATAATACAGTGAGGGTGTGTTCCTGGTTTTGATTCCTATTTGATCTCCCCAAAGCCTTGGCATTGTTTGTGAATCATAAATAGACACTGTGAGAAGCAATTTAGGTCTCTTAATAGAAGTGATCCAGACACAGTTTGATGATGTATTTTTTAGCCACCCTTTTATAGGTAGAAGTGGTATTGAATGATTGTGCTTTCTTACTTTTTGAAATGATATGGAAAGGATTAGTAGATGTTGATTGTGTCTTAATTTTCAAACAAAATGCAGAATATAAATTAGTACTGTTATAGCATGAAGAAAGATCACCTGTGTGAAAGAATACATTAATTTTATGTGTCAAATTTGGAGAAATGCCTTTTCAACCAAGTGAAAATTGGGAAAAAACATGACTCTCCTGTCTTCATCACAATGACATCCCGAGCAAAAATGAAGTAGCCACAGAACTTGTAATTTTATTTCTCCATCCTTTGTCTAACCATGTCAACAGCAAATGTTGTAACATAAGTCCACCTGAATATGCAGACCCTACTCTTCCAAACTGTTTTGTTCTTAGATCAAATATTTTGTCTTCCACTTGAATTGAGAATACCTCTGTCCAGTCAATGTGTTCCTTCCGTGAAAATTCAACTCTTACTTGTATTTATATTATCTGTGGTGTTACTGTTCAGTCTGCAACATTCAGTTTTACAGTGTCTAAATAACCAAGGACTGTTAAGATAAAAAAAATTAGTAGTAGGTACAAGGTTGTTTCTTTAAAACTGCAAAAAAATTAAATTGCACAGGCATAAAAGAAATTGAATAACTGCAAAATAGTGTAATGTCTAACAAGTACCTGCTGTCTTTGGTTCAATAATGTTTAGAACTAAAAATAGAAAAATTATTCATAACTATTTTTATCACTATTTTTAGGTTTCCACACCTTGGATGATAGTAGATGAGTCAGTTGGTCAAATGACTGGGTAATATCCAAAAGGAATGAAATATTTTGTGTGGCCTTTACATCTGAAAGGGTTTGAATATACACCATGAAAGTGTGAGAGCTGTTTCTGTAGTATGTTGGCCAAAAATAGCCATGAAAATCCATTTAAAATGCTAAAGTTCTCATATTTAAATTGGACCCATTACTCAAGTATGCAGAAGAACAGAGTTGCTGTCACGCACTGGATTTTTGGGTTTAGGATTTCCCAGTTAGAGCCTGATTTAAGGCTGCTGCTGAGCAGAGGAGCATTTAAATCTTTCTCTTCCTTTGGTCTGCCTGTAACGCCAATAAGCTACAGCTCCATGGGGCAGGCTGAGCCGAGGAGATACGAAGACAAAAGAGGCAAAAAAAGTTTTCAGTTGGGTTGTTAAATGTGCTCCCAGCATGGCCTTGAGATTTTCAGTGCTGACAGGAGAGAAGAGGTGGCTTGAACATGCATCCAGGGCAGGGAGATAGAAGGAGGGCAAAATAATTCCTCTTGGCAGGAATGCAGTTGTGCACTGGCTGAAACTGCCTGTGAGACCTCATCATAGGAAAATACAGGAGATAATTAAAGGGAGATAATGACCTACAGCAATGTTGTCCATTGGTTCAGTAGTGCACCTGAGGAAAATGAGAGGACAGCAGCACAGAAACACAAGGGGGGGAAAAAGGAGTTTGCACAAAATGAGTTTCTGTTTTTTGACTGTGTCACAGGACCATAGATGTTGGTGTGTTCTCCTGGGAGATGGAATTCTTCTTAAAAACATGCACGTTAAGGCAAGAGACAATTGAGGAATTAGTATTTTGGTTTAACTTCTTTAAAAATACTTAGTTTTGAATTTCTTCTTTTACTTCTTACTGTGGGTGTTTCCACTTGAAGGCTTTAAACACACTGCACTTCAGTGGAAAAAAGATAGTGCCAGATGAGCTAAAAATATATGTCCCGTGTAAGCTGTAGCACACACTGCTGTTAGGGCCTGCCTTTTATCCTTTTGCAGTTATCTGTTGGAATTTTAGGATCTTTTGACTGCAGCAAACTTACTGTGCTGTTATTAAAACAAATCTTTTTCATCTTGCTTTATCTTTTAGTTTCCTGCCTGAAAACCATCACTGCCATAGAAGGAAGTTGAAGTAGGCAAATTCAGCTGCAGCAAAAATTAAATCCTCTGTTCCTGCATTTTTAATCTTTACTGTGTTCTGCTTCCAAGAATCCTGTCTTTATCTGTTTAACCCCAAGGTGATAGAACCACTGTGTAACAAAATGCTTGGATTTGGTGTTTTGATACAGCTGTCACTGACTGCATTGAGGATACCTCTGAGCAGACCTACAGGGTTGCACCATCATTTCTGATATGCATCGCTTTTGTCATGTTTTTCAGAATGTTGTATTATGTCCTTGAGTCCTCTCTTTTTATTTTCTTTAATGCAGCTTTCTTACAGTCACTGCTGTGTCATATCAAAAGAAATCCCTGAGCTACAGTTTGCTCACTAATCCTGGGGGTCTGTTCAGTATTGATCGGGCAACAGGAGAGATCAGTCTAACTCGGAGTGTGGATTATGAAAGTGACTCCCACCAGTATCTTCTTTTGGTCAGAGCAGAGGAGGACGAGGAGCAGTTCAGTAGTGCTGCAGAGGTAGGTGTTGCCCTCTGGCAGCCTGTGTGCATTTCCATTTCCTTCATCCTTTTGAATTCTGTACAGCTTCACCAGGAGCTCTCATTTCCCCATGCTGGCTATTCAGCTGTCCATTTTAAAAGTCTTTCTGCCTATGGGGAGATGTTGAGGACTGGTTTAGGTACTCTTGGAGTTCACTATTGCAGATGCTCTAAAGGCATCAATATGTCTCCCCTCATAGATCCCAAGCCTTATCTGGTAAGACATAGAAATGGATGTGGCTAAACCAGACACGAGGTTTTTTCTTACTCTTCTTTCATCAAGTATGATGTACATTTGAGATTATTCCACTCTAAAACAAAGGCAGAACAAAGAACTATCTGTTTTGTATAAAGAGCACAAAGTGAACTCGTAAAACAAGAAAGTAATAAAAATTCATTGATATTAAAAGATGATGGTTCATGGTATTTTAGAAAGCTGTTTGACAGCAATGATATTTCTAAATATAGCTATTACAGTTATTTGAATTCAGAGATTCACTGAGATAGGAAAAGCATGCCATGTGAGTTTGTTCCTACTGCAGGAAATAAGATAGGGAGCAGGAGACAGAATTATTAGGATCAAGTGTGAAGATACAGGGAGACAGAGAAGCAGTATGTCAATGTAACAAACACTGGCTGTAGTATACCACCTGATAGTTTCTGTTGACCCTTTTGTGTACTACAAGATGAAGAATGGTAAAATATGACTCAAAAGAGGATTGTGAGGTGATTTTATGAATACATTTAGCCTAGATGTAGTTTAACTTGTACCTGCTTTACACCGATGAAACCTCAACAGTTGAGAGAGCATCTCTGGTTCATGCATATCTGCTCTATAAAGCTCGATGTAACACCTCTGCCTGTTGCTCTGTAATGCAGAATGCCTCAACCAACTGCAGGAAGTGCAGCAGGAGGAGCCACCATAAAAGCTCATTTAGACACTCCTGTTGGGAGTGTAACCTGTGCAGCTGTGGATTTATACTTGACACAGGAATAAGAAAGCATTCGTTAAGATGTTAGAAGCAAAATTTTGTCTGTGATTCTGCTTTACCAGAATCACAGAATATCCTGAGCTGTAAGGGACCCACAAGGATTGTGTCCAACTCCTATCCTGCACAGACAGCCCAACAATCCCACCCTGTGCCTGAGAGCACTGTGCAAACACTCCTGGAGCTCTGTCAGGCTCGGGGCTGTGACCACTTCCCTGGGGATCAGTTCCACTTATATCTGATTTGTGCTGCTGTAATTGAATTCAGAGCTTGGTCTTGGAGATTTATACTGCTAAAATATAATATGCGTGGCAGTAGAGTTTTTAGTGTTACAAATCACGGAAGTGTTGTAAGATAAGATAATGGAAAAAGGGTGCTTGGCAAGCAGATGGTCCGTTTTCCTTTAAATTAGTAATAAGGAATAATCAATGGAGATGAAGGGTGAGTGGAAAACATTGCTGCAGGGTCAGGGACTTGGCAATTCTTCGTGTCTTGGAATGTAATATTTCAATGGCATTCAGCAGAAAAAGAGCAATCTGAGAAAAATGTCTTATCCTATAGATGCTGAAGATGTCAAGGATGTTTTTGGGAAATTCTTCCACACTGTATTTCCAGAGCAATGAAGTAATTCCCTTGATTCACTTTGCTGTTTAACATTCACCTCTTCTCCATTAAGGTTTTGGTTGTAATCACAGATGTGAATGATTGTGCCCCCGAATTTCATCAGTCGATTTACAGCAAAGTCGGTGTTCCTGAAACTGTTCCTATGACAACTGCACTTCTCCAAGGTTAGTGCTCCCGAAACCATTTATTATGTTCACTGTATTTTTCTCCCTTGCATTAGTTAGAATTCAGTTCAGAAAGCAAAATTACCTGTCCCAGCATGGGTAGTTGCAGCTCTCTGAAGGTAAATGGCACCTTGTAGAATCATGTCAGAGTTATTTACTACTGCCACAGCCCAAACAATTTTGAGCTAAAGGAAAGCAAAGGGAACAGATTTTCTTTGTGGGATTTTGAAGTAACAGAACTTTGTTGTGGCTGGTATTATAGCAGGAGGCTCATAGTAGCAGTCTTGCTACATTTCTTGAAGGAAGCATGTGATCCTGGATCAGAAGTTCTGGACACCTCAGCTCACCTTCTCTGCCTGTCTCTGAGAGTCAGGTGTGGCCTGCTGTGGGAATTCTGCTCTCTTGCATTAAAAGCATTTTATCCAGTTTAACTGTTCTATATGAGGTTTTGTTTGGATGTTTGACAGGAAGACATTGCTTCTTCCAAGTGAGACCAAGAACTTGAGCTTCAAGTGGTGGTGCTCTGTAAAGTGTAGGAATACAACAAATATATGTCAATTAAGCAGTTGTACAAGGGCCTTATATTAGTCTTTAACACTTACATAAACTTTCTCTAAATATGGAGAGGGAAAAGGAAATTAAACTGCAGGGAAATTGCTTTTCCCCAATAAATAGGATTTTATAACCTCCTACTGTTCTACTTAGTGATTTATCCTGTGCTAATGGTAGTTTTTCAGTTTCTGTTCTGGTAACTGTGCTTTTAGCATAGATCTTTATTGGTTATGGATAGGATCTGACAGACACATAATGTGCGTCAATTGAATAATATATGTAAATATTCCATCTTTAATTGCACAGTGTGTGATCTGAGTGATTTTAAGTCAGCAGTGTAGGTCAGGTGGACGGGAGAATATACTTCTCTGTGTGGAAATATATTCTTGATAGTATAGAACTCTTTAAATCAAGCAAAGTCAAGATCTAGTGTCTAAATTCTCCCAGGAACTGCCCTTTCTTTTTTTTTTTTTTTTTTAATTACTTGGTTTTGAGTCAGGGTTAGTTCACTAAAAAGCACAGGGGACAGCACAGTTTTCTGAATGACTTCAAGCACCATGTGCCAAGGCTAGTCCTGCTACAGTCGTAGTAAATGTGCTTAACATTCTAATTCACTAACTTTGATCTACCCCATGTTTTTCTCTTCTTTTCTAATAGTGACAGCCACTGACTGTGATTCAAAAGAGAATGCCCAACTGCTGTATTACACACTGAGCCAAGACTTCAGCATCACTTCTCATGGCACTATTTTTCCAGCAACACGGCTGGACTATGAGCGACCTAACCATCTTTATGAGTTCATCATTATGGCTGTAGATCAAGGGGAAGAGCCCAAGACTGGCACAGCAACTGTTAGGATCCATCTCTCAAATGTGAATGATGAAGCACCTGAGTTTTCTCAGACAATGTAAATACATGTTCTTCAGACTCTGTTATCTTTTACTGTTGTTTTTCGTATTTTGGTTGAAAGGCTGATCACAGGATGATAAGTGGCTTTGGTTCAATCAGAGCTGAGAGCTGGACTGACAAATCTGGGGTGATATTTTGATTCTGAGACTCTCAGTAAAAATAAAAAGGTAGTATACAGAAAATCTCTTTTCATTGATCTTTCACTTATGTTTTTTCTGGTATGTACTCAAAGATATGGAGCAGTAATTTCAGATTATACAGTTCAGGAGTAGCCTTCCACCACCAATGGAAATCAGTTAGAAAAAATGGGCAACAGAGTATTGCCATCAGCCCTCATCCACAGACATAGGGGAATTTTGCCTTTTAATTAGGCAATTTAAATACAGAGTTAGCAATCTGCATCCCTGGTCTATAGTTGTCAAAGAAAAATGCTCAGATGACACAATCCTAAATGACAGCTGAATTATAAAAGCCACAGCATAAATGGCAGTAAATAGAGTTCACTTAATTTCACTTAGTCCCATGCCCTACAAACTGTATGTATTTTTTTTTTCTTCTACAGCTCTTGTAAGCACTTTTCTTCCATAGCTGGGACTCAAAGCATCTGAAACAATACCAGAAGTACTATAAACTTGCATTGATGTTAAAGACTTGGTAATGGAATTTCCAGTCAGCTTCTGCATCAGCCTTCTACTCTTAAAAGTAGAAGTTGCTCAGAACAAAACTGAGGCAAAGATTTTGGTGATGCTAAGCTTGGGGTTTAGCTGAACAAAACATCAAAGCCTTCTGACAGCCCTTTTTTTATGTGAAGATAACCTCTGGCTTCAAAATCTTGTGCCTTCCTTTCTTTTCTAAACATTGTTTAAGAGATATGGCTTGGAAAATTTGATCTTTTATAATTTATTGTTGGATCTCTATATTTTCAAATACTAAACCAGGTTAGGTTTCTCTTCCACCGCTTGTTTTTAATTTATTTTTTTTATTATTCAGAGACATTGAGTATTTATCTACATCTGTTCCTAATATTTTAATCAGAAGTGAGTGATTCTATTTAAGATGCTGTAAACATCTCTAACCAATTGGAAACAGAAAACATAGTTTAAAAAAATCCCTGCCAGCTCTTGTACTTAAAGTTTACTGAGGAATATGATTAAAATTAATATTATTTTTAATTACCAAACTTTCACAAGAAGCTTTTCTGTTCTCTGTGCAATACCAGGGGAGCTACTGCTATATGCATGTGTAGATTGGCATTGGAATTGAATTAATCTCTTGGAATACAAATTATCTCCAGTTTTTGGTTAACTAGACTTTGATTTTGCCTTATCTTTCCTATTATGAAAAAATCTTGAGCCCAGAGCTAAATTTCAGACAGAATTTAGTTGAAATTTTCCATGAAATAGAATCATTGTGAACATGTGTAAATTGGGGCCTGTTGAGAGACTGTTTGCAGTTAATATTGTGCTCTGTGGCAGTCTAATGCAAGTCTAGATGATGATGATGTTGTCCTTCTAGCCCTTTGTTTAAACAGATTTACAGTCCAGTATAAACTCATGATTCCTTGCCATGAGCTTTCTTTCATCACAGCTATTCTTTATCTCAGTTATGAAATGCTTAAGGCTATCACTCTGTTTCATGTTGTCAGTTTTTACTTTCCCTTTTTTAAGAGATCTCTTCTGAACTCCTCTCTCCCTGTATTTCATGTAAAAAATTATCAGAATTACTGTTCATTTGCTTTCCAGATGCAGAGTTAAGACAGTGTCTTGAGGGTTGTGACTGAGCTAAACCAGAATAATTTACTTCTCTTACTACATTGCATGTAATATTGGGGGAAGAAAAGAAGCTGTGAAGGTTTCATTGAAAACACACATCTTGACAACAAAAGCAAAGGGAAAGGTTTTCTGTGCATCCATTTTCTTTTCCTTTAAATTTTTTGCTCTTCTCAGCATATGGCCAGTGTGCCCATAAGCACTCTAACCCCGTGGTGCATCTGTGTTGTGTTGGATACAGCCAGCTGCAGTTCATTCTTATGGCTGAGCTTTGGGATATCTACTGTGGACAGGCCTGGGGGATGCTTAGTCTGACCCACGCTCAATCCAGTCCCATAAAATAATAAATATTTGGGACTTTGCTAAAGCAGGGGGCTTTTCTACTCCAGAGAGCATTAAGCTTAGGCTGATAATGCCTCTTAAGAGCTTACAATGTCAGTGATGTGTCTGGCCTTGAGCAGAGATTTTTGTAAAACTGACATTATGCACATATCCTCCACATCTCACTCTCATCTTAGTCCTGCTGGGGCAAAGACTGCACTGAAAGCCTTTTGAGGGCTTGTGTCAGAAACTGCTATAGGAGAACTGCTTTACCTTAGCAAATGTTTGCTTGGAGTCTGTGAATCATGAAGCCCATTTTTTTAAATAAAAAAAAACAAACCCAAAGTGAATTTTGCATTTAGCACAACTCTTGTTGCACAGCAAAGCTTCAAAGCTGTGGTGCTACTGGAAGTTTGCAGTGGAAATCTTCGGGGGTAACAACAGAAAGATGGATGGTTGGATAGAGCATCAGTCCTGTCATTTCACTGCTTAACAAAAAAGCATCTTATGTAATTGAATTAGTAAATTACAAATTTCTGCAGCGCCCTTGAGCAGGTAGTTAGTATGTGTTGTACAGCTTAGTTCTCTATATATTATATCCTGTTTGAATTCACAATTGTGCTGTTGGGGTTTTCTAACAGCTACAGGAGTTTTGTTTCTGAAGATGCAGGCCCAAACACTCTGATTGCTACAGTTAATGCTGTTGATCCTGATGGAGATGGTGTGACATACGACATTCTGTCTGGGAATCAGAAAGGAAACTTTGTTATTGACCCTAAGAAAGGTAATTATGGATTAGCTCTTTGCTGCTGCAGACATAGTGTTGATTCTGTTGTCATGCTCATTGAGTTTGGTCTTACTATAAAACTGAATAGTGTATGCTATCTTCGAAGCTTAATTTTAAAAAATGCAGGGAAAGAATGCATATACTCTCTTACAATATTAAAAAATGGTATCATTTCCTCAAATCAGTGTATAATTGACCTCTCTTACCTGTTCAGTGTTTGCTTTCAGTCAGTAATTTAATAGAGAGTGTTATTATAGATAATAGGTAGATTAAGAGACACTAACTTAATAGAGAATGTTATTATTGATAACAGTGTGACATTCCAAAATGTCAGACAAGTATCTGAATAACATTTAATATAAGAAACTGGATGTCTCTTTTTTTTAAAATGAGGCTTTTCCCACCCCATGCTTGTGTCAATTTCTTGATTATGCTGGTGAGAGCAAATATCTCTTGGCTGAACTTACATGTTGTACTGACACAAAATGATGTGTTTGAAGTTGGAATGAGACTATCACTATTGTATTTCAGTGAAGGCAAAAGTGTATAAAATCTGAACTAAAGAAGTAAATTTTTCAGTTAATGCTAAAGTCATTCACATGACCAGTGGTATTTAGCCAAGAATAGTTCATGCATGAGAAAAAAAGATGGAGAATAATTTGCAGTTTAAGGCTTTTGTTCTGAAAGGCAAATTTTTACCTCTTTTTAAGTTCAATAGTCACATATTTTTAAAACATGAAAAGAAAAAAAAGATTCTCACCACATTATTGTCCTCATTAGAAAAAAATAAGTGCACAAACACCAACCTCTGAGTAGGTTGGCATATCCCTTTAAATTAACAGGATTTATTTGCTGTTGATTGGTTGAAAAAACAGAAGAGGATGTTTTGAGATTGAAACAGGCAAACAAATGGAAATCCCATTGAAGGATTGAAGTTACTTAATTAACTTTGGTTAAACTACTTTGTATTTTAAACTGCAATCAAAATCTGAAGTCAGATTTTTCAAAACAGAAGCATTGAATATATAGGGAGGAGTAAGCTGCCCTTAGTTATTCCTTCACTTTATTTCATCGAGTTCACTTAACATGAAATTTTAATTTCAATGCAATCATGGTTTTGCAATATTAATGTTAGATTCTGAAATGTTCCCAAAAATATGGTCTGCAGGTAACTTGTAAGTGTTGAATTGTGACCCTGAATTTATGATGAGCTCCTTTATTTCCTTTCTGACTTAAAAATAGAGTTGCAAGTTCCAAGAGTTAAATTTCTACAGATGCATTGGCACCTGAAGAGCAACAGTGGTTTTGAAAGTGTCTAATTGCCACAGCATTAATATATCTGTCACTTCTGAAAATCTTTTTTGTAAGAAACAGATTTTTTTTTTTCTCAAAGTATCTTAATGTTTGATTGATAGCTTCTCTTAGGATTAACTCCACAGTTTTAATACAGAAAATCATGTATTGGTGTATTTATACTTTCTTGCCAATTAATTTTATAGTCTTTGAAACTTAATTTTAGGAACATTACCATTTTTTTCCAAAACACTTTTAGGCTTTTTTTGATGGATAAACCAGTAAAGGTTTATCCAGTAGCTTGCAGCAGTTTCTTTTCAGGAATGATGTCAGATGTCTGTACCCTCTTGTAGCTGAAATGTGGAAGTAAAGTGGAAAAGTCTCAAAGATGAGTGCTGCAACTAAAACAATACTTTTGCAGGCAAATTGAGTGACATTGATGCTGAGAAAATATTCTGTTGTAATGACGATTGTGATTATTCCTGATGAATGACAGATGTGATGGATGGATGGATGGTGGAGCAAAAGAATGGCAGCCCCTTTCTGCAGGATCTCAGACAGCTGTGGTCTCTTTTGCTTTTGTAGCACATCTCTTTCTGCCAGTGCCTTTGTGTCCCACCCAGCAGGGTGTGTTCTCTGGGGGATTCTGAGGGTAGCAGAACAGAGGTCTCTGAGACTGTGCCTCTCTAGCTCAGTGCTGCTGTGGCCGTGCTGCAGGAAGGTAAACTTGAAGTAGTTTCAGCTGAGCTGTCCATGGCACCTGCAGCTTTTTTTTCCTGCAGCAGATTGATGAAAGCTATTATGTGCAGGTCAGCTGAGTTGTGGCTCTTGTCTCGGTTTGCTCTGTAGACATACCTGAAGACGAACCTGTTGTGATGTCTTAATTTTGTTTTAATATGGGACTGCAGTAAAAACATAATAGTTAAATTAAACTGCAGCAGCCTCGTGGTTTATTGGTGAACAGGTAAGCAAGAATGCTTTGTTGTCATGCTTACTAGTGAGAAGAATAATGGTAATGGGTTAATGCACCAGAACCCCACAACCTGTTGCTTTTACAGGGCTGGTTAGACTTCGTTCAAGCCCATTTCCTAAGCTGCAGGGGACAGAATATGTTCTGAATGTCACAGCTACTGATGATAACGCCTCTGGAGGGCCACATCCTCTCACAAGTACAGCCCAGGTTGTTGTGAAAATTGATGATGTCAACAATAACAAACCTGTTTTTCAGAAGGTAAGTATATAAGCCTCTCTCAGTGGTGTTGGACTGTGTGATAAATGTTTTAACACTTGTCACTGTAGATGTGCAGCAGATGAGCTGTTCAAGAGGTGCTCTGCTTCCCTCTCTCTTTGAGTCCTCTTCTCTCCTCCTTTTCAATCCCTCCCTCAGGCTATCAGGCTTTGTTCTGCTCCTGTGGCAGAACAGCTCCTGTGAGCTTCTGTCTGTTCCCTGAACCACTCCTCATCTCTGGCATTTCAGAGGCTGAGGCCAAGTGACTTCCTTTTGCAGATCCCATGTGACATAGGTGAGCAGGAATCCATAGGGATATCTATCTATGCAGTGGGCTTGTTCCAAAATACTCCAAAATACCTCTCTAAATTACATAGGCTTCCTTTGATCATTGTATGTCCGTAACTAATGAAAGAGAGAAGAATGAGTCTTTTAGCTTAAATAGTGAAGTACTGTAAAAAATAGATGCTTGAATTTGGTTTCAGAATATTAATCCATGTTAAAGATCTGTTATCTAAAAATTTCAAGTGTGATGCTGATAGGTCAGATGTTGGTGGGCAAGGTTGAATATTTTGAAAAGTCAGCACCTATTTATGTCAGTCTTGGAAATTCTCAGTAACCTCTCCTTGACCAAGTTACTTTGTGTAGAAATCCCTTTTTGATCAAAGCAATTCTGTGGTTTGGGCAAGTATATGCCCTCTTTTTTGTTAGACCTTTGCTAATATAGAAAAATATTTGCATCTGGAAGCAACTTTAACTTTTTCGCCAAGTATTTTCATTATTTGGAAATGCTCAGTGGCCTCAGGTTGTGTGTGGTTTGTGTAACCACAAAATAGCAAGAGAAATCAGTAAATTAATCATGGTACAGATAAAGCTTTAACAGCAGAGCATGGGAATGAAAGTGTAGCTAAAAAATTCTTTCTTTTTCTCTCCTGCTAGTATATATTTAAATCAAATAGTAAGGTAAGTAATTGATTTTTCTCTCTTTCAAAACTTTTCTTTCTTTTTTTTTCCTCCCCTCTCTTAGTGCCAATATTATCGGGAACATGCTTCTGTCTTGGAAAACCAGCCTGCAGGGACTGTTGTTCTGCAGGTTGAAGCCACTGATGCTGATGAAGGAGCCAATGGTATAGTGAAATATGGCTTGATGCACAGAGATGGTGTCCTACCAGCATTTAGTATTCATCCTGACACAGGTAAAGCAAATCTCAGAGCTCATAATGGCATAGAGAAACCACCTTGTAACTCTGATGGAAAAAAGGCTTAGATAAAATCAGACTTCATGTTTTTAATTTAGTATTTTAACAGCAGACCCAATATCAAGCATATAAACTTCATGAGCAAGTATTCCATGAAAGTTTCATACATGTCCAGTACTGAACTAAAAATTGATGCTTTCCCTGAAATGTGGAAATTCTGCTCTGTGAAGTAACTTATGCGGTTTTGGAACTGGATTTTTAAAAACCAAACAAACATATTTTAAGTGCACATTATCTTGCAACATTGCTAGTGGCACATAAATGATTTACCTAGATGACAGCAGTCTTACAAACGGCAAAGGAACTAAATTTTAGAAGGCCAAAACTGAGTTCAGATTGGACTTCTGGAGGATAAAAGACATGAAACATTGCTTTACCCTGTTCTTAGAGCTCTTCAAAAGAAATACTTTTTAATAAACTCATTCTCTTAGTTTGGTAGTTGTCTCCATTTTTTAAACTTAAATTTCAATTCCATTCTGAGTCGAATTCCTGTTGTGCATAGATGCAAGTGTAACTGAAGTTTGAATCTGCCTGAGCAGTACAATATCAGCTGTTGAAATTGTTAAATATTGGGGTTGGATCCTTGAACCTGAAGTTCACGTTATAGGTGTACTTAACCTATTGCATTGTATCTCAATGTATTGACAAAAAAAAACCCATCTGTATGTAGAATATAGCCAAATGCACAGAATTTTAACCCTTTGATATTTAATTTGTTTTCAGGAGTTCTGACAACTGTTCAGGTATTTGATCGAGAAAAACAGAGGGAATATCCCATCACTGTGACAGCAACAGATCAGGCAGCGGAGCCACTCATTGGAATATGTCAGATAAATATTGTCATCCTGGACCAAAATGACAATGACCCCAGATTTGAAAACACCCACTATGAATGTAATTGAGAGTCATTGGATAGAGTTTCAGTGCCCTGAGTGTGAGCGTACCCCATGTCTCAGATTTTTGGGTTTTTGCCTTTCCTGGCAGTAGAATATGTGATAAACTGTGATGCAGCCAGAGATGCACTTAGCTTATTTAATTGCAGAGCTGTTATTCTGTGTCATGTGTGATGTAACATGGGAAAGTTCCTTGAAACAATAGCCACGTCATTCATACAGAGCAATTATTCTCTTATTTAAAATACATTTGAAAGAAGTATCTTACAAGAAATAAGAACTCCAGGTTATGAACAGGATAATATGAAGTTCAGATGTGATCTAGAGCCCTGGAGTGATAGCAGCTCTTTAAAATACTCAGTATGTGTGGCCATTGTTCGAAGGAAGAGAAAGTTATACTGAAGTAATAATGTATGGCAGTTATTTCTTCATGGCTTACTAAGATGTCCATGGTGCTTTAGAGAATTAATGATCAATTTGAAATATCCTTTCCTTGAATTAGATTTCCTTAGAGAGGACACAAGAGTTGGGACCAGCTTCCTGCGTGTTGCAGCCCGTGATGATGACTACAGCTCAAATGCTGCCATTACATATTCCATAGCAAATGATGAACCAAATTATTTACAAATTAATCCTACTACAGGCTGGGTGTTTGTGAACCAGCCCATATCTCAGGTATGGTGCTTACTTTCTCTTTTAAGCTGACTATTTCAGTATATCCTGGGAGGGACTGAGGTCATGAGTTTGGGTTACCCCCTCAGGTTAAAGGATCAATATGTCTATTTAAATTAAACATGAGTCTAAAGCTTTTAGCCGGTGGGTTCATCGACTGTGAATTGCATATGAGCAAGCCCTGCTTTCAGCTGGGAAGCAGCAGCTACAGCACTGCCCCTGAGACTTGCTCTTCCCATTTCCCTGGCTTTGGCATGCTAATTCCAAGAGCTGGAGGCCTGAGGCCATAGGCAGGGGAGCAAGAACCCAAGCCTAGGACTCCACTTTGTTAACAGGCAATGAGTCAAGACACAAACCTGAACGGGAAAAAGTGTGAAATTTCGCTCCTGATAGAGATTCCCAACTTGATATATGTTAGTTGTGGTGGATTAAACATAGCTGTCCCTCAGGAAAATGAAAGTATAATTCATGTTGTTATCTAAATGCATGTAGTTATCTAAAATTTATCAGTTTCAGCTATTTATAAATACTGACACAAGCAGTTTGATGTTTTCAGGTTTTAAAGTAATTTGTTGCAAAATGAAAATATTGTTGTAGATGTCAGTCTTTAAATAAGTACTTTTAATGCTGACACTTAACTTCTGAGTAGCTGACACACAAAAGTTTGCTGAAGGTGTATCTGTTTAATTTTTTTTTAAATGAGTCAACTCTATAGACCTAATAACAAGAACTGTTCATAGGTAAGCTTAAGAACTCAGGGGCTCCACAAAGTGAGGGTTTTTGGTTCTGTTTGGTTTTAAATTTTGTGTGACATTTGCTTAGGTTTATTGAGACAAATAGCAAAATTTGCCAGCAATCTTCAGTAAAGCAAATAGAATTTTCTATTTACACCTATTTAAATAAAATTCACACCTATTTCATATTTTGAGTTCAGCTGCAGATAGTTTTCTTCTGTGTAGGTTAAGTGTGTCTTTATGTATTTGTTTTGGATGCCTGATCAAAACCTTCTGTAATGAAAGCTTTCTTACTGTTCAGAAGTCATCCATAATTCGAGAGATTACTGCTACAGATGGAGGCAATAGGAGCAGTAAAGTTGAACTTGCTGTGACTGTAACCAGTGCAAAAAACCAGCCTCCCCAGTGGGAAAGAGACAGCTATGAAGTTGTTATTCCAGAGAATACTACACGGGATACCTCAATTTTGGTAAGGTTGGGACAGACTTGTTTTCTATAGCGCTCAGGCTGTAGAGTAACTGAACATCGTTTATTTGGTTAAATGTAAGAGTTTTATGAGAGTTTTGTGTTTTGTAGCTGAATATCTTGGAGAGTGAGTACACAAAAGCTTTTAGAAATGTTGCTGTTCGTACAGAAGTGTTGATTACACCCACTGTTTGAACTGTGCAGACAATCAAAGCAACCTCTCCCCTTGGAGATCCCCGTGTCACTTACAACCTGGAAGAGGGGCTTGTTCCAGAGACCAACATGCCAGTTCGTTTCTACCTGACTCCAAACAGACATGATGGTTCTGCTTCAATCCTGGTAGCTGAGCCACTGGATTATGAAACAACAAAGAGCTTTCTGCTGCGGGTCCGAGCACAGAATGTGGCTGCAGTTCCTCTGGCAGCATTCACCACAGTCTATATTAATGTCACAGGTGTGTGAGCCATTCACTTGTATCACAGTATAATCCTGCACTACTCTCCTTTAAAGTTTTGTCGTTTTCTATGTGTGTGCTCTTTTTGATGTTCTAGATGTCAATGACAATGTCCCATTCTTCACTTCATCCATTTATGAAGCCTCAGTAACAGAGGGAGCTGATGTGGGGACATTTGTCACTCAGGTGTCTGCCACTGACCTCGACCTTGGTCAGCATGGTGAGGTAAGAAGGTGGGAACCTTCATCTCCCCTGGTGAAAGGTGTGGAATAACTTCTGTATGAGCAATGGCTAAATAGTCTGGAAATCTTCAACCTAGAAAAGAGATGACTAACAGGAAAATGTAGAATGAAATAAAGTAGTTAATTACATACTTCTCTGTGTTGCCATGTGAAAAATGCAACTAAAACTAGTAGGTGTGAGGCATAAAACAAAGAGGAAATATTTACACAACCTACCTGTAGTTTAGGTGAAATACTTGCTGTAGAATTCTCTGGTTTGGAAAGTTCTGCATAGACCTAAAATGAGATTGGATAAATTAATGGAAGAAAAGCTGTGTTCGAAGTTTCTAAGAGTTGGAAATCACTTGGGGTACTGCAAACTGAGTCCTTACAAAATATGACAAATGCCCAAAGTGAACATATTCCTTGCTGATTAAACAAAAAATTCAAAGTTGATATATTCTTAGAACAAGAGTGAAAGCTGAAGTCAAGTCCTAAAAACATGTATATAATGGAGACTAAAACATGCTCTGTGATACTGAGCAGATTCAAATGCAGCTCACCTGTGGCTGTTGTATTAGTGCTTGGGATGTTTAGCTGAGTTGGAGTGCTGCAGCACAAGCACTGTACAAATGTGTGCTAGTGAAAACAGGAGCTGACTAGACAAATTTATTTCCTTTACAGATCAGCAGTCAAGGAAGTTAATTGGCTTTAGACCAGATTGCTCAAGCTGCAGTTTTACCCAGCTTCCTTGGCCCTGATCAAGTACTCGGACACAGAACTGTTCTTCCTCTCTTTAAGTGCTAATTTAGTTGTGAACTATTCAACAAAAGGAAAGTATATATTAACAATTTTTTTTCTAATCCTGTAGATAACTTACTCCCTGTTACATGACAGTGGCAGAGACTACACCTCTTTTCGCTTGGACTCCCAGACAGGCTCCATATACACTGCCTCAGTGTTTGACAGGGAGGAGAAGGGCTCCTACCTTCTGGAGGTCAAATCAGTGGATGGGTCTGAATCAGCTCGACCTGGAAAGCATGGGAAGCCAAACTCTGGTAAGAGACTGATGACTGTGGTACGTGTGATATTACCTGGATTGTGTCTGAAAACAGAAGCTCTGAAATACAAGATTAAATGGTAATTTCCTTTTTTTTTTTCACATCTTGTGAAAGAGTGTCTGTTGTTTTGGTTTTGTGGTGGCTTTTTTTACTATTTATCTGTGCAACAGTTGTGTCAGAGCTGAAAGATAAATTCTACATTATAATCAAGCAAGCTTTTTTGTTCTGAAACTAAAAAAAAACCCTATAGGCCTTCATATTCAGAGTTTAGAGCAAAGATGTGCCTATTATCTGTAGGATGCAAATCTTTGGGCAGTGGAAGTGTTTCTCAAAGCACTGCATATGGTACTGTATTCAGTCAAAAGTAATTATGAAGCAGGAATGTTTGAGATAGAAAATCCTTTTCTCAATTGATCACTCTGCCTAAATAAAGACTTAAAATTTTGTGGCTTCAGGATGAAAAGTTATGACTAAACACTGTACAACTGCCATATTAGGCATCAATTATTCATGTGTTATCTGTTTAAACAAATTGGATGTGACATTCGTTTGATACCCAAGTGCTTTTGAGTAATGTTGGTGTATATATGGTCCACAACCCTAAGGGTTTGTTTCTGTATTGTCTGCATATTTGTCTTCATTTAATGTGCAGGCAGACAGGTTAAGGGATTGCAGCTGACAGAAGTGGCACAGCTGGGTATTTGCATCTCCTGCTCCTTGTCTCTGCAGACACAGCTTATGTTCGTATTTCCATCAGCGATGTGAACGACAACCAGCCTGTCTTTGCCCAGAGTGTCTACGAGGTGAACGTGGATGAGGACCAGGATGTGGGATCCACCATCCTGACAGTCAGTGCTAATGATGAGGATGAAGGTAAGGCCTTGGAATCTCCCACAGCTGTGTCTAAAATATTAAGGAGTTGATCTCAGCAGAGCAAGACGTATTTGGTGGTGGTAGAAAGGGAAATGTCTTTTTGTCTCTAGGTTTTAAAACTTCTTTAAGTGTGAGCTGATCAGGCATGAACATTAGTTCATAATGGAGCTGTGAGGCACAATCTCTTATTTCAGGAGACATACATTAATGTGGGATGATAGGAGATAATTTCTGTGCCCGCAGATACAAATTTTTTATAGATCAGATCATTTTCTTACAAATGGGTGCCAATAAAAATGTCCTGGTTAACTTGAATGAGTCAGACTTGATTTCAATGAGATTTGTTTGCTTTCTCTATGGACAGTATAGTTGTTTTGATTTGGGGTTGTGGCTTTTTTTTTAAAATTTGAATCTAGACTTCCTAAGTACCTATGATGAATTTTAGCTATATTGTTTTGTCCACAAATCAGCCAGAAATTCAGCCACACATCATGTAAAAAGTAAGTACATAACCAGTAATCATAAAAGAAAGAGGGATCAGTACATGCTTCCAGCTTTTGATCATGGAGCACTACTAATTCAGCTTCACTGTATGGTGAAACACTGCATTTTTGTTGTTGCACAAGTTCCAAAGGACTCTTTTCTCAGAGTATTTGTGAAGTACAAGTAAATCCTGACTGCATTGGATTCCTTGCCCACATGTAGGAGGCTGAGGCCAATGTGGTGAAGATGTACTGCAGAAGGGTTTACTTAGGCAAGGAACTTTTAGTCTCATACTTACACTGCCTGTAAATCTACTGTGTAGTGTTGGACAGGGGACCTGCTGTGATGGATATATGGCACTCCATTTCTACCCTCTTAATACAATAAAAGCAGAATTATTACTTCATTGTAAAGACCTATTTTGTAGAGAAACTACAGTTGGATGCACCAGAACTGAAAATGCTGATGTATAATCTGACATAGCTGCATGTTTTAAAAGACCGCAAAAATAATAAAAATAATGCCCCTAATCAGTTATTGTATGATTTGTACTTCATCTCAACATCCCATGCATCAGTCTACTTCAAGAAACGTGTGTTTTCTGACCTTGTTGGTAATTGACAGGAACAAATGCTAAATTACGGTATCAGATCACAGCTGGAAACACAGGAGGAGTGCTGGATGTAGATCCAGAAACAGGAGCCATTTTCATTGCTCAACCACTGGACTATGAAGAAACAAAAATGTATGAGATCCACTTGTTGGCCTCTGATGGGAAATGGGAGGATTATGCAGTTATCATCATCAACATCATGAATAAAAATGACGAGGCTCCAATTTTCTCTATCAACGAATACTATGGAAGTATCATTGAGGAACTGGATGCATTACCAGTCTTTGTACTTCAGGTAGTGTATGCGTTTTCAGAAATTACAATATTTCAATGAAAGAGCATCGGTTGCTGTGGTACAATTATGTTAAAAACAACTCAGTACCTATATATTAGTGAAGTTTAGTTTTACTAAGTTTTTTTGTCACTGGAAGAGAAGAAAGGGACTTTTGTGGAGGAAAAAAAATGACAGGGATAGTAAGTAGGATAAACAGGATGGATCATTTGTTGATCCTGAAATGCAAGTAACTGGCAATTTAAAGTAGCTATGAGAATATAATATTTAAAGTACCTGTATGAATATGAAAATATAATATTATTTTTAACACTAAAATTGTTAACATTATTAAAAATGTGTGTTTGCCTGCTCTGAATTGTCCCTGGATTTGCTATTCCCTGGTATGCACATGTTAATACCATGTCATGTGCTTTTGCTTGGACTCCTTTAGGCTGGAGCAGCAAATAGGATGTGATGCAACCACTGCATATGTTCTACTTTCTATGTTGGTTTTTTTCAAAACTTGTAGGTTATGGCAAGTGATCCTGACAGTGGTGTGGATGGAGGAGATCTGAGATACTCCTTGCATGGGTATGGTGCAGCTGATATTTTCACAATAGATGAGAAAACCGGCAGCATTTACTCACACAAGAGGCTGGACCGGGAAGAGAGAGCACTGTGGAGATTTATTGTGTTGGCTACTGATGAAGGTGGAGGAGGACTTACAGGCTTTGCTGATGTGATTATCAATGTGTGGGATATCAATGACAATGCACCCATGTTCACCTGCATGCCTGATGACTGCAATGGGAATGTCTTTGAAAACTCTCCTGCAGACACCTTAGTCATGGAAATGGCTGCAGTCGATCGTGATGATCCAAATGTTGGTCTTAATGCTGTCCTGACTTACAGGATAACAGAGAATGTGAAGAACGAGTTTGGTACTGACATGTTTAATATCAATCCCAGTACTGGTACCATCCACGTGGCAGGGGGGATGCTAGACAGGGAAAGGACTGAAAGTTATTTTCTTACTGTTGAAGCAAGAGATGGGGGAGGGCTAACAGGAACTGGCACTGCCACTGTCTGGATTGCAGACATCAATGATAACGTTCCTAAATTCACAAAGAAGTTGTGGCAGGCAGCAATTCCTGAGAACAGTGCCATCGACTCAGAAGTCCTGCAAGTGTGTGCTACAGATGCAGACATTGGGGAAAATGCAGATTTAATGTTCAATATCATTGGGGGAGACCCAGATCAGAAGTTTTATATTGAGAATGACAAAGAATGGCAGTGTGGCACTGTTAGACTGAAAAAAAAGTTGGATTTTGAGAATGCCCGTGAAAGACAGTTTAATCTTACTATTACTGTGGAAGATCTGGATTTTTCTAGTGTTGCAGTGTGCCTGATTGAAGTTGAAGACTCAAATGACCACAGCCCAGCTTTCCTTTCTCAGTTTATTCAGACAAACCCTTTATTTGAAGACGTGCCTGTAGGTACTACAGTAACCACAGTGAGAGCTACAGACAAGGACTCTGATTTGAATGGGAAAGTTATCTATTCTATAAAGTCAGATTCAGATCCTATGAGACAGTTTGTCATTGACCAGTTTGGTCATGTGGTTGTGGCAAATGCACTGGATCGTGAAACCATTCAAAAATACACTTTAATTGTACAAGCTGCAGATCAGGGGACACCTGCCCGCACTGGAAGCGTTACAGTTTTGATTAACTTGCTTGATATTAATGACAATGGACCAAGGTTTGAGGCACCATACATGCCTGTAGTGTGGGAAAATACACTGAAGCCTGAAATAGTGCATATGAACCATACATCAAAGCTGCTTCATGCTTTTGATCCAGACAGTGAGGAAAATGGGCCACCCTTTACTTTTTCATTGCCACCAGATTATCAGAACTCTTTGGATTTTTCTCTTACCGACAACAGAAATAACACAGCAACTATAACAGCTTTGAGGTCCTTTGATAGAGAAAAGCAGAAGGTGTTTCACCTACCAGTAGTTATAACAGATAGTGGGATTCCAGCTATGAGCTCCACAAACACCCTTACTATAACAATTGGTGATGAGAATGACAACTGCCATGAGTCTGGCCACAAGGAGGTCTATGTGTACAGTTACAAAGGTAAGTGCTAGCTGGATGTTATCAGATTCTATATATTATATTAGATTCATGAATATAGAAGAATTTTACACATAATTTCTCTCTTACAGTCTGTTAATCTATTTCTTTGTTTACATACTTCAAAGCTGCAGCTCCAGTTTTGTAGACTACTAAATAAAGTGGAATATGTGAAATATATTTGTAAAACTCAGACCTTAGTGTGTAAAAGATTATCTACCACAAAACCTATTAGCTGCAAACAAGTATATATTGAACTTGCAGAAAAAGCAGTATTTTTATAAACAAATAAAATCTATTTTCCATTCATGAGTTTTCACCTGCACATCAATCTACAGAAGGTATTTAGCAGTTACATTTTCTGAATTTGGTATGCCTAAATTAGAAAAAGATGTGACCAGATCATACTGTAGAAATGAGTGAATGAAGCATCTAGGGTGGCTTGGCTCCAGGTTTGAACCTTAAAAATCTCCCATGTTGCTGAACCTTGACTGTGGAATTCAAAAGTCTCCCTCCCTGGACTTGCTCCCCTTGCTGTTTTAGAAGAGTGCATTGGATGTCCCACTTCTGTGCCAGCCCACAAGGGCCTGAAAAAATCAGCAAGAACTGGCTCAGCTTGGTGTCTTCTTGCCTTTTTCCTTTTCTCAGTCATGTTCTTCTCTCTCAGCTCTACCCCACAAGATGATCTCCTTTTGCTGGGTTCCACTTGTGTGCTGTTTAAAATAATAGAGTAGCAATGAAATATTTGAAATTAACTCCTGATATGGTGATTTTTAATTTTTTTTGTTTGAGTGATTTATAGAGAGTTGTATTTATGTATTATTCTGGTGTTTTGTGCTGTTTTCAGCTTTTCTTCTTTCATGTGACATCTCCAGTGTACTCAAATTGCCAGAACTGGCAGAAATCATATGACAGGCTATGCATTGTTTTGAGAATCTTGGATCATAACCATCACTAAATTGAGCAGGAATCTGAAAATAATAAATGCAGTAATGACTGTGACGGAATAGAAAGTGCACTGAAAAGCAAAAATTAAATGCAGATTTATTATAATTTATCTCAACAGGAAAATGGTCAGCAACAGTGCTTGGGGAAGTGTTTGCACCAGATCAAGATGACTGGGACAATAAAACATTTCTCTCTGAAGGAAAACTGCTCAAGTGAGGATTGTATTTCTGTCAAAATGAGTAATATTTATGCTTCTGTAATTATTTTGCTCACCATGTATTTCTCTGTGTTCAGGATGTGTACAAAGCCAGGGTTATTGAGTGTATTAAGGAATGTACCTTCTGAATGCTCTTTTTCTTTTTCAGTTGGGTTACTAGGTATTAAGAAATTAGTGCATGAAATATTTTTTCCAAGACAATGCAGGATCACACCATGATGTTGATTTTTAGTCAGATGTCATAGTTAATTCACTTAGAAATGTGCATTCTGTAAACTCCAGTTTAAAAATAGGCAGAGTTTCTAATGCTTGCTCTCAGATGTTAGGGTTGATGGAATACAAATCCTGAATTTAAAAGCACAGAATGGAGTAATTTCATCAAAAGTGGAAGGGAATTTGGTGCTCTCCTTTGATGGCTAAATTTACAATTGCATGCGAAAACCATGACTCAGATTAGTGGAGTTTTTTTCTGTTAATTGAAATGTTGAATTGGACACTTAATTCCTACTTAGACGTTATTTGTTCATATTATAAAGTGAGATGGTTTATGGCATAACTATATGCTGTTTGAAAGGGAAAAAATGGATGTGAAAGTGAATATGAATTTTGATCACTGCTGTGACTAAAACTTTAAAAGCTTTATGTAGCCCAGAATTAAAGACTGAATTTCTGTCCATCAGCAGCCCCTGGGCCTGTTTCCATGTTAAGAGGTTACTGTTCTATAGTAATGGTCATGGAATATTTCCCTAATTGCTAATTACTGGGCCTTTGAGGTGTCAAATGAAGATGCTGTCAGAGATTTTATGCAGAATTATCCTGTTCCAGATAGAGATGTGAGAATCTGGAATGATCTTTGTGGGTTTATCACTTCCCATTGCTGACCTCAGAGACTTGTCCATGATGACTGTGCTGAGCCATGTGCTTCAAATGCACACTGCTTTTGTTCAAATTTGGGAGAGGCTGAGTGGCAGCAACATCTTTTTATGAGCTCTGCAGATTGTCATTTCTGAGTTGAGGTGTCTCAGGTGCCTTTCTGAGGTTGTTGGATAATTCCCATATGTTTTGGTCCTATAGCCTTCATAGTTCAACATTTAAGGCCTTCTGAATCATGTTATGAATAAAGCAAGTCCTCAACTTTGATTTGTTAAGATTTCCTAATTGAAGGTTTCTGTCTAGATCTTTCAGATTAAATCAGAGGACTGGATCTTTGCTGATGGTGGATAACACTCCTCAGGGAATATACAACTTAAGAGTCAGAGTTTCTGATGGAGTTTGTCCTGATGTTGTATCTACAGTACAAATCCATGTCAAAGACCTGGAAAATGAAGCCATACAAAACTCAGCCACTGTGCGTCTCTCAGGTTGGTTTTACTTGCTGGTGAGAGTTTAGATCAGCTGCTTCTCTAACTGAATGTTTATGTGGTGAAGGTATTATTACATTAATGATTGATTTGCTTATCACTGTAGGGCACTTTCTGTTATGTTTCCTTATTGTTAAATAAGAACGAAATTGAGAAATTAACCTGTGAGCTCCCAGTATTTCACGTTTATCTATTTCTGAATCCTCTAAGCAGATGTTACAGCAGAGGAGTTCATAAGGAGAGATGAACATGGCAAAACGAAACATGGCGAGTTCAAGGAGTTCCTTGCAAAACTGCTACCTGCTAAGCTGAGTGATGTCATTGTCTTCAGTGTGATGAGCAGGGATGGGAAGCAGACAGATGTGAGATTTGCAGTCCGTGCTGGCTTGGCCTATTACAGACCTGAGAAGCTGCATGCAGAGGTGGCAGCGTTTAAAACTGAGGTTTGTTCTCTGGGCTTATCTGTGAAATTCAGCCAAACACTGAGTTTGCAGGGTTTGCATCCCAAACCTCAGTGGAAAAATATTCTGCATCTACAGAAAAAGGTTTTATTGCTTCACTCAGGACAAAAACACTTGCCAAGAAAGTGTTTACTCAAGCTTTCTCCCTTCTTTTTAGTCCCTTACATACTGGTATTGTATGGTTGTACTAAGTTCTGGTTCAATGAATACAACCACTGGAGAGATGCAGAAAAATGGATCTCCATTGCTTTCATGGGGCAGATGCCTGTGTTTTCTCCAGTCAGTGTTTCATTGTGTAATCCCCAAATCCCCACATCATCAGCTTGTGTTTAGACACTTAGAGTGGAGGCTTGATGCCACCCTGACAGAAATTCTACAGTACAAAATGGTGACATTTCATAGAAAAAGTCCTGCTGGAAGGAATATGCAGGTTAGAGGAACAACAGATAGGTGACATGGAGGCAACCAATCCTGTGATTGCATTTCTCTCACCAAAGGACAGCTTCAAATACAAAGTGACACCCTCCCCCAACTTCTTTTACTATTATAAGGGGAAATTAGTTTTTGGAGGGAAGATGTTTTCCTTCCCTTCCTGGTGTTCCCTAACTGCTCTCTTAGCAGGTCCTGCATGCCCTTAACTCAGTTACACAGACACAGTCTGGCTCCACCTCACCTGGATTTTTCTGTCATCCTGCACAAGGGCAAAGTGACACTGCTCAGTTTTTCACTTGCCCTGGCCATGTTTGGGTTTAACACATGATACACCACGTGGAGGATTTTTCCAGAGAGAAATCAGCATTTTCCATTTGTGTGAAAATGGCAGAGTCTGCCCAAGTCTGGGAACCAAACATGACTGTCTTAACTTACCACATTTGGTGTATCTTAAATGGCTGTGTGGATTATAAGACTTCAGAGTGACCAAGTAGGAAATGCCAGAGACAGAGAATATTCATGAAGGGTAACGACTGCTTCTTTTGCATATTTATTGAATTACTGCAACAATAATACAGAAAATTGCATAGATTTCAAATATTCTCTGCCACAATATGTGACATGTAAATTCATCAAAGTGGTAACAAGGGCATTGCTTCACATATTTTTGTGAAAAAATATGTTTTTATTAATTATATACCACCTTTCAATATTTAATGAATAGCTCTAGTGAGTAATCACCAATAATTTACAGAAAAACAATCATAGCTGGAGAATTCTCCAGTAGTTTTTGTACATGTACAACTATAAATACAGAAAATATGTAATTAGCACTGGAATTATTCATTGAATTGCTATATAAATAATATGTTTGCATTACCTCCTGGGGATTTAGTTTTACAACAGTGATTTTTATTTAGCAGAAAAATAATCCATCCTAATACTTTAAAGGAGCCAAGCTTGTTTATATATAGTTTTTCTATTACAGTATTACATAGATGTCTAAATATGCATTACAGACTCTCCACTAATGGTGCTAAATGTGGGCAGCAGACACAGAACTGCATTGACAGGATGCATTATAAAGTATACTTTGTGCCTTTGGGGACATTGGCATCAGTGTATGTTATGATATTTGAGAATATACAGACAGTGGATTACAAAGGTCAAAGTTCTTACCGTGATGAACTGAGATGACTGCACAAGTGAGAAAAAAGTAGAAGCACTTTATTTATTTACTTTATCTTTTCAAGGCTTACTTTTAAGATGTTTGCCATACATTCTACCATTTGGGGAAAAAAATGCATATTAAATTAAATACATAGAGCTCTAGTGTTAATAGTTTTACATTTGTATGCCTTATCCATTCGTATACCACTGTGAGAGGAGTGAGGTCTTTCACACTCAGGTTTGGGCACTAAATACACATCACTTCAGTGTATTTGAATCACCAAATACAGATCAAATTCTGAAGCTTTATAACAGACACCTGTGCAAAATCCCCAAACAAGTGGAAGGAACAAATTTTGTGATAACAGTCTGGTGTGTAGGCTGAAGAACAAAAAGCCAGGACTAATGGCAGTCCTGTTCTTGCCTCATGCTGTGAGCAGCTCTCTTCCCTCCCTCTCTGCCAGTGCTTCCTTGCTCTGTTTGGATTGGAAGTTGTGAACTGCAGTCACTATTCCTACATTACCAGACCTGTGTTTACAGTGAGGCTCTTTTTATTCAGGTAGTTGGGTTTTCAGGTGCAACCCAAATTAATAATAAAAGCAATGAACTAGCGAAGATTAATGTAGCATAGAATAAATATCCAGTATAGTGAACTGCCTGTGTTTTGTTCTGGACAGTTTGACATTAAACGTAAATGTATGGAGCACAAATCATTAGATTGAATCTGAGGTGCTACAGAGTTGTCTTGTCAGGTCACTGTCTGTGGACATGATTACTGAAAACAGCTCAGCTCTGCGTTTTCCTTTGTCTGTATCCTTTTGTGTGAGAGGATGTTAGAAATAATATCTGGGTGTTGCTGCTGAGGAAGGGTTTATCCTGGCTTGAGCTGAAACACGCCTGTTGCTGTTGGGGTGCAGGGAGGTGTGATGCAGATGCTGCAGCTTGGAAGGTGGAGTGTCACTGCTCTCAGAGCTTTGGGCCTTGGAAATAATGTTACTAGACCAGCACAGCTTCAGCATGCTTGCAGTCAATCTTGTCAATGGTGAAGCTTTTAGGAAATGTTGCTACTGTAATTTTTTTGTTAAATGTTTCTTGAACTTTTCAAATTATTTTGCTTGCCTGTATAATTGGGGATGTTACTAAGTAATGCTCAAGAAACTAAAGCACTGCATTAAGTCTCTCATGGCTTAGATTCAGAATTGAAGGAAAAGCTTGTATTAGGGTGAGAGCGGTGATGTGTTGAACTGTCCTTTCCCTCAGATCCAGTCAGCTCTACAACTGAACATCTCCCAGATCGATGTTGACGAGTGCAGGAGTGCTAACTGCAGCGAGGGCTGTACGAACCACCTGAGTGTGAGCGACATCCCCACGGTGATGGACACGGGCAGCGTGTCCTTTGTGTCGCTCAGCACCACCACCCACGCCATCTGCGGCTGCTCCGCCCGCCAGCGGCTGCACCAGCCCTGCTCCTCCTACCCTCGGAGCCCCTGTCTCAACGGGGGCATTTGTATCGACACTTTGAACGGCTACAGGTCAGCAAACTTGGCTTGCCCATCGGCTTGTTCCTTCTGTTTCGAAAGTGTCAAGTGGTGCTTACAATGGAGCAGTCTAAAAGAATCAGAAATTTACTTCTGACTGAAAGAGAAACAAAAACCCCCACAAGTGCACAGGGGTGTAAACCTAATGGCAACAGGGACTTTCCTGATGACCCTTAACGGGCCTGTGGTCCCAAAAAGTGCGTGACTAACAAAGAAAACCCTGGGGAACACACGGTGGTATAATTAACACATCATTTTTAAGGGTACCTAATTCAGTATGAAGGCGTGTGTGCCCTGTATTTTTTTCCTCTTTTCCAGGAAAGTAATAATAAAAGTGAATACCAGTGGTAGCAGCAGGGATGTAGGAGTGAAATGTAGTTCAAACAATGGGTAATAAGGAGCCTAAAAAGCATTAGATAGTAAACTTGCTTTATTATAGCATCACCTGGCGTGCAGCAGTATTCCCTTAGTGAAATTAATTCCAGCTAGGAATTAACCTCCCTGAGTTTACTCTGTAATAAATTGATGTTTGGTGTTCTGTGTTAGTTATTTAGGGAAGAAGTTCATTGTTCTCAAAAACTTGGCCTCAAAACCACTTTTTTTTTAGTGAGTTAATATAGAGAATAAAAATACTTTACACTCTTAGAGTATTTTAATAATTGCCAAACACCCCTGAGATTGTGCTAAAATCTTTGTTTCACTGATTTTTAATTCTGATTTAAATGCTGAATTTGCTGCATGTAAAACCAAAAAAAAAGTTCAATACTGGGGAGTTCTGACTATTTCTTTTGCTTATGGTCTTTCAGATGTCTTTGTCCTGCTTCCTTTCATGGACCAGACTGCCAGCAGACTAAGCACAGTTTCCATGGAAATGGTTATGCATGGTTTCGTCCCATCAGACCTTGTTTTGAAAGCTCACTCTCTCTAGAGTTTATTACTGTGGTTCCAGATGGACTTTTACTATATAGTGGTCCTTTATCAAATCCAGAACCTGGGAGTACAGAAAACTTCATTGCAATAGGTACTTCTGCAAAACTGTGTGGAAAAATTAAATTTCTCTTGGGAATGGATTGTTTGTGACCAGTGTAATAATTAGACTATGAATTCTGTCTTTCCATTTAATAAGGTAACTTATTTTCTGGTTTGAAAATATTTTGAAGCATTTCCTTACGAATCTTTCTCCTTTGGTGTCTATTTTTGTAGCCTGCACCTATGGCTTTAGGTTCATCACAGGGTTGTAGAAATGAAAGGGAATACAAACCAGACAGATATATATATATAGAGAGATAGATAGATAGATAGATAGATAGATAGATAGATAGATATATAATCTGCCTAGAAAAACTGTAGGGAATTTAGATACTTTGAAGATAGGTGTTACATGAATAGTGCAGTCTTATTTGCATGTCATTCTTATCCAGTTTGGTGAGAAAAGAAATCCACTTAAACTGCCTTTAGTCTTGGGGCAGTTTTGCACTCTTTTTGAACAGGCAATGATTTGATGAATGAATCCAGCCTCCATATGCCACTGTGGGAAGATTCATACACAAGTAGAACTCAATGCTTCATGTTGACACATATTTAAAAGGTTACTGCTGCTTATTTTTTGTGAATTAACATACAAGATGGTTGACATTTTTTATTTTCCTGATAAATTGAAAGGCAATGTGGTTGAGTAGTTAATAATTTACTTTTTTTTTTTCTTTTTGCCTTGTGTTGCAGTTACTTGTAAATTTGAGTAGAAGATGGGAGGGAAGAAACCAGCATGTATTAATTGTTTTAGAGCATCATAAAATTGCATATTGCTTCTCAGGAATTAGTTTCAGTGTTTTAACAGAGAAGTGGAATAATCTAAAGTATAAAAGTAAATAATATACTGAATGAGTACTTCTGCTTAATAGAAGACACAAAGTGTAGTTCTAGTTATTTCTGTAGTGAGCCCCCTGTATGTGACTAGCAATAACCGTTAAATCAGTACAGTCACTAACTGCTGAGATACCCAGAACTGAAAGATTCTTGTAGCTGGATTTAATTTCTTGTTCATGTTGTATTAGAACTCTCTAATGGTATTCCTGTGCTGAAGATGAGCCATGGCTCAGGTTTTGTGGTGCTGCAGTTTCCAAGTCATCTGAATGTGGCAGACAAGAAGTGGCATAGGCTGGAAGTCAGAACCAATGGTCAGGTCAGTTAATGGATTTTTTTTTCCACATCTAGATATTTCCAATAGCATTTCCTTTTGCATAGACAGGAAGGCAGAAAGAACAGACTGGGTAATTATATATATTGTCCTAATTGTTCTTGTAGTTTTGATGAGTAATAGAAGTTTTGGGAAGACCACATTCTTAATTCCAAATCCACTGATTTTGTAATCCATATTCTGCAATCAGAGGATTCTCTTTGCCTTTTCTAAGATCTGCAGCAGCACATACAGAATGTGGACACTGGAGTCCATTACTTATGTACAAAAAGCAGATATTTATTTATTTGCAAGTGCAAGTACAGGTCTTGTGTAAGTGGTTAAAATACTCAGAAGCATAAATAAAGTGCAGAGCTAAGTGCCGTCTTTTGCTATATGGTTCCATTTTGGCTCTACTAGTTATTGCAAGATGGAAAAGAGGGGAAAACTCCGCTCTTTTTGCTTGGTAGTATGCAAGAAGTAAAAGATCGAAATGTGATCGAACATGTTTATTGAATTGTGCAGCAATTGTTCCCTCAGTAGTGCTGTGTTGTTGCAGGATGTTTGGTTCACTCTGGATCAGTGCAGTGCAGCTGTGGTGTCAGAGATAGAAGGGGTTGGCAGGTGGTTGTCCACTGAAGATCGCACAAACTGTGAAGTCTTTGGCTCTGTTCCACGGAGAGCAAGGTACATTCCTAGAGATTCCCTGACAGGCTGGTGATTCTAAGGCCTGTGAACTTTTTACCTGTTAGATAGAAGTCAAGTTATTGACTAGGAGCATAAAAAGCATTTCCTCTTTTCTTGGACCTTCTAGGCCAAGCCTGGACCCTAAAGCACTAAACAAATTTTAAAGAACCAATCTTCCTCTTGAGTAGTGTTGCAGTATTAAGTGACAACCACAAAACACTGAGGCTGTTCCTGGAGTTTTTGGGGCTCCTGTGTATACTCCTTCACCCACAGAATTCCTCTGTGTTCATCAAGTCACTGTGAGCCTGCTCTTGAAAACGTCACGAATTCAGGCCAGGTGACTTTGAAGTCCTGGGTCCAGTTTGTGCCCCACAGTGCAGGGTGGACAAGGACCAGCTGGGTACAGTCCAGAGAAGAGCAATGACTGTGATTAGCTTGTCCTGAGAGTAAGAATCAAGAATGAAGGAATTGAGGTCACCTAACGGAAAGAAGGGAAAACTGAGCAGAGATATGAGAAGTCTCAGTGTATATAAAAGAATGGTACAAAGAGGATTTAGACAATCTCTTCTGTACAGGCCCTAAAGTTACAGTGAGGTATATTCAGATTATATTTTAGGGAAACCTTTGTACTAACAAAGATACTTGAGCTGTGAAACTGATAGTTCCAGCAAGCATTCTGATGAGCATTGGGATTAAGCCTCGTCCACAGCTGCATGGAGCTCTCTTGGTCGTGAAAGGAGCACAAAAAAGGGAAAAAATATAAGAACAAACAAAACCAAAAGAAATGAATTGATAACTCCAGGAAAAAGAAAATCTGAGGACTAGAATACATGTAATTCTTTGGCTCAGAGAGGTGATTGGGGGACATTGCAGAGCCTGGACATGTTTACCATGCATTTTAGACCACATGGACCCAACTTTTAAGTTTCTGACCCTTGTCATACACAGAACAGTCTTTATTGTAGTGTTCCTACAGCACAGGATAACTGTGCACACAGAGAGCACTTGAAGGAGAATATGGTGTCTAGAATATAAGTTATTTCTGATTTGAACCACAAACATATCCAAAATATAATAGTGTCCTGTGGCTGAGCTTTCCAGTAGGTTTCACTGTCATGTTTTAAAAAATACCCTTTATTTTAAAGGGCCAACTTCTGCTCACTGACTATTTCAGAGAAAGAAGATTGCATTCTGTTGTTAAAGTAGTTGCATTCTATTGTTATGTCATAAAGCCTATGTTATTTGGAAATACAGTGTAATTATTTATTTATCTACCTATATATGAAGATAAATGCACTTATTTTTTTATTATTTTTATTATAATTTTAAAGGTATTTGAATATGAACCATGTTCTCCAGCTGGGTGGTGTAAAGGAATCATTACCATATTCCTACCCACAATTGCTACACAAACATTTTTCTGGTTGTTTGCGCAATTTCATCTTGGATACTCAGGTAAGAGCAGAGTAACATTTGCTTTAGTTGATTTAATTTTTGGAAGATTTGCATTATGCAGGAAACTTCTGCTTCCACTAATGTATTCAATGCCCACGTGCATCAGTGTAAAATACAAGAAAATTCTGGATATTTCTGTGATAATTTGAATAACTACCTTGAAAAGTTATTTCTCAATTCCAAGAAGATGTATTAATGAGCCAGGAGCTGTGTGTTTGTTTGTCCCCTGCTTCAAGCAGCTGTTTTCCAATCTTCTTTGTGCATTCAGGGAACTTCTGAATCACAGTTGTATAATGGTATATTTATGCCAGCTGTCTGCTTTGTTAGGAAGTATTAGGGATTTTTTGCTTTCATAGTCAGTTGAGTTTATTCAAAGGCAAAATATGCTCTTGATAAAATCAGTGGAGGTCTGAATGTCAAAAAGCAAACTTAGTAACTTGAGCAATGCAGATGAGGAACAGACAGTGAAGTGGTGCAGCTATTTCTGTTTAAAAATCAAGTGTTTCTTGAATAACATTTTTGTATCCCAAATTTTATCTTGAAGGTATATGACCTTCAGTCTCCTGCAGAGTCCCTGAACAGCTTCCCTGGCTGCAGCCTGACGGATGGGAGCTGTGAGACTATGGGATCTTCTTCCTGTGGTATCCACGGGAAGTGCCTTGGAGACTGGGGCTCGTTTGCGTGTCACTGTTTGCCAGGCTACCACGGATATCGATGTGATAAAGGTGAAGCCTGCTTTTCTGTTTCATTATTGCTAGGCTGCTAAATAGTACAGTACAGGAAACCGCAAATATTTGCAGGTAATGATTGCTGAGGTGGTTTCTGATGTTTACATTGTGTAAAGCCATGTTGCAGTGTAGTTGCCTGCAACTGTTAACAATTTATTTTCTAATTCCCTTTGAGAAATTGCTTTCTCGGTACGGGATCATTTCTTTAATCCTGAGGGTGTTTGTGCAATGACTGTATAATGACAAGACTGCATGACATAAAAAAGGAAAAAATTATTTCATTTTATTGTAGTTGTTTGATTTGCATCTGTTTACACTTTCTGAAATATCTAATAACCTAAAACTTAAATATGAGTGTGCCACTACCACTTTCTGTGCAGAATTAGAACTGTACAACTGGAATTAGAAATCACTGCTCAATTGGTATCAGGGAGAGACTCTGCTGGCTTAAGGTGCTGTGCTTTGGGAATAGTAGAATCTTTAGCTCTCTTGGAGCCAAAGTTTGCAGCAGAAAGACAACTATAAAATAGCAGGTTGTGAAATTTGATTGTTGTACTTAATGTGTGGTCTGCAGTCTCTTGTCTTGGTCAGAGGTTCTGCTTCCCTACTGTCATCCCACGTGAGCATTGTAAGGAGGAGCATTAGCATGATCAAGTTGGGTGGGAAAATGAAGTGTGAACGTTAGCTGTGGAAATAACACAGTGACATGTCCCCAAAGACAAGCTGTCTCACAGATCCATGCTGTGCATCATAATTGTTTCCTTCTCCTTTCAAGTCTTATTAGGACATTAAGGGCAATAATAACATTTCCCTCTGCTCACGAGATGGTTGAAAGGTTTCTCTCCCTTCCAGTTGCCGAGGAGTACACGTTTGAGGCAGGCAGCCACATCCGCTACCAGCTGCCCGTCAGTGTTTCTGCCCGCAGGACGCTCTTCGAGGCCCTGGTGCGCACGCGGCAGCCTGACAGCGTCATCACAACCATGCTGTCCCGGGCCAGGGACGAGCACATCACCCTGCAGGTGAGGGGGACACCCCACACACAGAGCTCAGAGCAACATTCCCTTCAGAGATAGAAATAGAACAAAAAAACTAATGCTGAGCACTGAGACTTGGGAGTTTGTTTTATGAATACATACAGATCTGATGCTTTACTTGAGATATTGACCGCTCAGCTGTGGTATCCCACTGGATTTCAATGGCAGTTGCAGTGAAATATATTGCTATATATTGCAGTTTCTATACAGAATAGGATGAATAGGGTGTGTACCTGGTGTCCTTTGGAACCATGTAGCCAATTCTGTGTAGTTCAGACACTGCCAAGCAAGGTGTCTGTGGCACCTCTAATGATGTCAGGCTCTCAAAGTGACAACCTTTTCATTTTATACATACCACGGAACAAGTCACCTCTTCAGCTAAGTTGGTTTGAGCTGTCAGTGTACCTGTGATACACCAGACTCTCAGCTATTTGAAGAACCCCATAAATTTGTGCAGGAGAGATCAGGGAAAAATTACTCCAGGTGACTTAGATACTAATGTGTGTATACTGCTACCATATTTAGGTTGCCTGATTCAGTAGCAGCTGAAGTATTTTTATATTACACCTAAATATACCCTAATTTTAAACATACCCTAAATTTAAACAAATGTTTCAAGATTGAAGTTACAGGTCAATACAAAATGGCAGGCAATGACTTTTCTTTCTTGCTATTTGTTAATTATCCACAAGGTTGTTCAGGGACTCTTAGTGGTCTCATACAATCTGGGCGATGGAGAATATTCTGTAAGCCTTCCCTCCTACCACATTGATAATGGTGAATGGCATCACATCACACTGGAGAGGAATGAAAATGAATTTACTCTTCGCCTTTATGAAGGAGGTGGGAAGAGAGAGATTACTAAAGCAGCAGGAATATACAAAGAGATTGTGATTGACCCCAGCAGCCTTGTCCTTGGAAACACCTACCCATTCAATCAAAACAAGAGTTTTCAAGGTAGGAATTCTTGATCTCACTGTTCATAATATGGACCTGTAAAAATAAAGGCATATTGCAGGAAACATTCTTGTTTATGTAGAGCCCAAAAGTAGAAAGATTTCCTGCATGACTTTGCAACAGTGACAAATAAGCTCTTCTGACCTGGAGAAGGTACAGCAGAAAATTGCCTGCAAATATAGTTGGCTACTGGACTTAGAGCAGTGATGGTCACCTCTTGCCTTGGCTGCAGAGTGTTTGTACCTGAAGATCCAGAAGCTTCTCCCTGCTGGACTGTGGATGGCTCCCTGCCTTGGATACACAGAGCTGGTTCAGTGCATGGTTCTGTTCAGTCTGCTTGGCAGCTCTCCTTCCCTTCCAAACACATCTGTCCCTATGCTGAAAGGAGTATTTCCATTTTATATGTGTGTTGCATAGCACCCATCAAACCCTGGTTTATTACTTTGTATTACTGGATTTTACACTCAGTGAAAGCATTAACTAAAATTAGAAATGGTTTATTGAATTAGAGCTAAAAATCTGAATTTTTAGTAACTGAGTGGATGAGGTGACAGTGTCTGTTAAAAGCAAATCAGTTTTCATCCTGATAATTGAGTAGTTCCACAAAGGTGAGATACAGAGAACTGTACGTTTGAGATATCCATGGCAGCTTTTTGCTCTGAGCTCAGCTGGCAGCTTGGCCTGTGCCTAAACCCACAGTATAAGTAAAGCACAGCTTTTTATTGCTTTTATTGCTAAGGAAGACACATTGCTGCTGGTTAAACACGCCTGGTGTCTGTGGGTCACCTGTCTTCCATGCCCTTCACCTCTTTAACCAGGTCCTAGTAAATCCATTCAAAGCAAGATGGTCATGTTTTCACCAGGCAAAAGTACTTCAGTGCGTAACACAAAAGTGCCTGGAGAAAAATTAAATAGAGTAGTAATTTACAACATAAATGTATCACAAATTATTAGAAAAAGATTGTTTTCTATTGCTTTAGTAAAAGTATTCCAATAAATAAAGTCTATGATGTGAACTAGGGAGCATATTTTGAATATTTTATTTATGGGAGTAATAGTGTTTGTTTTTAAGTAAATAAAGAAGTCAAATGGTTGCATGAAGATCATTTTAATTAGGACAATTAATGTTGCTAAGTAGCTGAAACTTTAAGGACTTCAAAGTCATAAAATGTACTTAATTAATCAAAGTATATGTTTTCATGCTGAGGCATCACATGCATACAAAGTTAATATCACATATCTTCAGTACAAATTTTCTACCCCTGATTGAAGATTCTTTCACCATTATTTGTAGTTAGGTCTTCATACTATAAACTTAAGCTCTAAGCTACAATTTAAAATCAACCAAACATGATTTTTACTGGTACACTGAAGAATAGAACAGGTTATCCACATGTAACAGGTTTTCCACAATATCTGCACTTTTCTGTGGAAATGACAGTGGAGAGGTTCATATTCCACTGACTTTAACTCAGGCAAATAGGGGCTCTGTCATGGTTTAACCCCAGCAGCCCCCAGCCCCTCGCAGCTGCTCTCTCACTCCAACACCAGTGGCACTTGGGAGGGAATCAGGAGGGTAAAAGCTGGAAACCCCCTGGCTTGAGCTAAAGGCAGTTTTATAGGGAAAGCAAAAGCCATGGAATGAATTCCCTGCTTCCCATGGGCAGGCAGGTGTTCAGCACCTCCAGGAGAGCAGGGCCACATCCCATGCAATGGTTACCTGGGGTGACAAACACAGTCACTCCAAACATCTCCCTCCTCCTCCTTCTTCCCCTCACTGTGTGTACTGAGCATGATGTCACATGGTCTGGACTATCCCTTGGGTCAGTGGGGGTCACCTGTCCTGCCTGTGTCCCTTCCCAACCTCCCAGGCACCCCCAGCTTCCCGGTGTGGCCCTACAGAAAGCAGGAAAGGCTTTGGCTCTGTGTGAGCTCTGCTCAGCAATACCAGAAACATCTCCATGTTACCAACCCTGTGTTCAGCACAGATCCAAAACAGCCCCACTCCAGCCCCTGGGAGGAGAATTGTCTGCCCCGGCCAAAACCAGCAAAGGCCTGCAGCAATACTTGATTCTCATGGAAAACTCTGAGAGTCCTGATCAAAACTTAAGCAAATCCAGTAAAAAAAATGAAGGACAATGTTAACGAAAGTTTAAGTTAATTTAGTCCTGGATTTAAACTTTTGTAGCCTGAGTCCTTGTTAAGCATAAACTGCCAACTCTTACAGCTGCTTCAAATGACTTTTGCTGAATGGTTTTTAAAACTGTTTCTTTGTGTATTGCTGCAGGATGTATGAAGGATGTCAGATTTAACAACTACAGAATTCCTCTGGACACTCATGGGAAGGAGCTGGTGTCAGTATTGAGTGCCCAAGGCATCAAAGAAGGCTGTTCTTCAGAGGCCTGTAGGAATAACCCTTGCAACCAGGAATTTATTTGTATTGATTTGTGGATGATGCATGAATGCAGGTAATTGGTGAAAACAGAAGCACAAAACCCTCCAGAATGAGATGTGGGAAAGGGTGGATGTTGCCAGGGGCAGCCTTCAAGCTGCACACTTCAATCTCATCAAATCCCTGGAACCACAGTGGCACAAAAGCTGGACACCTGCACAGGGAGCAGGTGACTTTGTCCTTACAGGCACCACCCTAAGCTGATATAAATCAGCCTGACTTCAAGGATTCTGGAGCAATTTCAGCTGCCTGTGTAATTGAAAATGTTTATTTAAAGAACAGCAGCAAATCCATTATGTTTGTAAATCCTGGAACCAAGACAGGAGGGTGTGTGAGCTGGAGTGGCACAGTTCCCTGGCTGTGCAGTGTCAGTGCTTTCTCTTAGGAGGGTCTGTCACCTCTGTTCCTTCCTCCAGCTGCATTAGGAACCTCACACCATTAGGCTCAGATTCTTGTGTGTGTGGCTGGAGCTGGGGTCAGGACAACACTAATTCCTGTAATGATTTCATGTAACTCACTCCCAGTAGCTGCTTCAGAAACCGTGCAAAGAGTGTCACCAAAGTGAGTTTTAAAATCTTCAGTGCTGCTGTCATGGCTGCTTTTCTCCCAGTTAATGTTCCCATTTTTCCCTGGGTGTGCAGCTGTCCTGCGGGACACATGATCCTGGAGAACGCCTCTGGCCGGCAGTGCGTGTACACAGCGTGTGCCGAGCGGCCCTGCAACTACGGCACCTGCGTGCCTCTGTCCCCCAGCAGCTTCCAGTGCCACTGCCCCGACGGCTACACCGGGCACCGCTGCGAGATCACCCTGGCCATCTTCCACAAGGACACGGGGCTCAGCTTCACCTCCCTCTTCGCCATCTGCGTCTGCTTCCTGGCGCTCCTAGGTAGCTACGGCAACTACGTCTTGTATTACCTGTGGTGAGCTCACGTGTGCACCTGTCCTGAGCAGCCATCACCTCATCTCTGCTGAAAAACTCCTGAGGGAGACTCGACTCTGCCTTCATTCCTTTGCCGCCGTCCTGTCACTGATTTCTCATCCCTCTGTGCGTCCATCACTAAGTGAATCAACGTTTGAGCTGTGGAAAGTCTCTGCAGTTTTATTTTCTGCATGTTTTCACTTCATTGCTGAGGAACTGTTCAGACTCATAATTGGAAGCAAGTGCAATAGAACAGCAAGAGTGGAAATTGCTATCAGATAAGCATTGTTTAAAGTACGGCTGAGCGTGAAACAGATTTTTCAGTCTCAGAGAAACCTACTGTTTGATAGGAGTACACTGGTCAGGCAGGAGCAGACTTTGCATATTGCCAGTTGAGTCCCAGCTCCTAATGAGCTGCATTTGGCTTCCTGTGCTATTTTCAGGCTTAGTCACTTGATCTCAAAAATAAGAGGAAAACCAGAAGGATCTTATTAGTGTGGAAGGCTCACATCTTGGAGTCTTTCTTGTTTATTCAAATGTCATGGAAGTTTGCCTGAGTAAAGACATAGGATTTTTCTCCTGGCTTTTAGTGTTAATACAGTTTCATTGAGAAGTTGTAGTGAGAGTATGAAAATACCATTGTTTTCCCAAGCTCTGCTAGATACTGTGTTTGCCATACAAATACGAGCAGCAAATTCGTGGGAAGCTAAGTAGTATCAAAGCTCTTGGAATCCCAGATAGCTGAGGTTGATAATAGATCATTATGTTAGAGGAGTGCAGGACATGGACCTCTGTGTACCCCAGTTTCAGTCCCAAGGCAATTTAGATGCTGCTCAACAGAACTGCTGCATGTAGATATTCTGTAAGAGATTCTAGTTTCTGTATTTCGCTGCACTGGTAATTTATGGTATTCAATGATTTGAGGTCTTACTCTGATCTCTTATCGATTTTTATAGAGTAGGTAACAGTGATACACAAGTTTCTATTTATAGAATATTCAGTATCCGATGTTGAAGCTTGTCAGTTGTGTAAAATGCATTTCAGCATTTAAGAAAAACGTTTAAAAACTAATGAATGCTAAGGCAAAATGTGCCTGATTTTTTTTTCTAGTAAAACATCTAAAAGTAATTTCCTCTTTTGTGTCTTCCTGTGTTTCATTTGTGTCTAATTGTGTCTATTACTGTCAACATGTTATTACTTCTTTGTTCCCTTCTGTAAAGTATTTTCTATGACAAAGTTCAACTCCACACAGGACAGAGACAGGTCAGAGACACTGCTTGGGTCATTCAGGTGTTCAACAACTTCAAGTTGTGCTTTAAAGGGTGTTGCAAAATGCTCTTTAAAGGCTTTTCTTCTGTGTTTGATGTTCACCACACTGGAAAAGTGCAATCCCCAGACATTTGCTGAGAAGCCCAGAGTGCAGCCATGCTGGCCCTGCTGTGCACTGGGTTTTACCAGTGCCTGCATCAGCTCTGCTCTGCTCCTGTGTTCCCACAGCTCTGCTCAGCGCCGGCTTCCTCTGGGCTCACTGGAAGACACGCAAGGGTCTGCATGGAGGTGTTTACCACGGATCTGCTCATCCTGAGGATCTGGAGGACATCAGGGAAAACATCCTCAACTACAATGAAGAAGGGGGTGGGGAGCAAGATGAAGTAAGGATCACTGTTATGTTACACTTAAGAGGGGACTGGTGGCTCACCATGCTAAGGAAAATTTATTTTATGCTTTGTCCTCAGCGTTTGTTCGGCTGATTCAGCCCTGCAATTAGCAGATGAATTATCTGGAAGCATTTGTACACGAGGGTGCATGTTTCCTAAGCAGAGATAAGTGCCTGTCCATTTTTAATTTGTCTTAAAGCAAGTGATCCTCAGTGCATGTTGAAAGGAGCCTGTAGGGCAAGTTTAGCAGTAGGGAACTAACAGCTGCTGGGTTTGGTTTCGGGGCACAGGAGCAGCTGAGGTTCTCAGGGCTCATTACTGCTGGAGCTCCAAGGGCTTGAAACAGCCTGGTGGGTCTGTTCCTCACGGACAGACTTTTCCAGAGACTGCTCCCAGCAGCAGGTTGTTCACACCTCACTTGTTAGGAAGGGGAGGTGCTGAATTGCCTCTCCTGAGGCCCTGGGGCATGTGGTGGTTATGGAAAAACCTTTCTGCATTTTTGTGTTTTGGAGATAAATACACCAGTGAACACAAGCTGTTTATACTTAGAGTAGAGCAGACTATACCCAAAGCAGGTATTATTAACATTGCTGCTGGCTGTTTTGAGGTTTTCACAGGTCAGTGGAAGGCAGAGCTTTGAAGGAAAACTGTGGATATTATAAATAAATACTCTTACTAGATTATTTAATGACCTCTAGATGTTTTCTATGTTTTTTTATAAAAGGTAAAAAACTTCATTGCCAACTGTTCATTTCATGGATTCGAGGGGTGGTGTGACTCTGCAGAGGTAATAATAGTCACGCTGCCAATGTGATGGGCCAAAAAAAGCCAGTGATTTAAAAATATTCTTCCTTGTAGAGTATCCTTATTTTCTTGGTGAATTAGTGGGAATGTAATAAACACAGACATTTCCCATGTGATAACATAGACAGCTATAAATCCTGTTTTCCTTAATCAGATTAACTTCCTCTGCAGTATTTTGCAATTTTACACCCAGAAGGTCTCTTTGAGGAAATCTACAGTTACTGTATGACATGTTTAATTACTTTTGGAGAGTTCTTAAAATACTCTCCTTATTTTAAGCAGTGGAATCAAATTAGTGACTTGATGATCTCCATCTGAGGCTATTACTCTGCCTGAAGAAACAAGGCTTGGAGTGAAGCTTCTCTGGGTTCTGTGTACTCTTCCTAAAATATTCAGATTTAACAGTTGCTGGGATTGCAGCTGAAACTTTTTAAGCTTAAACCTAGTTGTTTGTCTAGATTAAAAAAACCCCAAACAAACAGCCCCCAGAATACCCACAATTACACCACCTTAGTTGTGTTCTAATGTTACCTCAACAAAAGGATCATGAGAGCACTTGGATAAGAGTGTTTAATTTTTGTAATGTTAGTGGATGCTGGGCTGTGGGGACAAGGGGTTGTCTTATGAAGGAGTTTCTGCATCTGAAATAAATAAAACTTTCCCCCAGAGAAAGTAGGAGCTCACAGAAATCGCAGGAGGTCATTGCATTGTTGAGTACACACTGAACTCAGCTGACCAGCAGCTGTTGTTAAAAGCCAGCTCTGCACCCAAAGTCGAGGGTTGAGCTGCGTTTGTAGATAGCCAGCTTACTTTTTGGGAGTAGGTAATTTTACTTGGCTTTTACAATTGTGCCACTGCCATGTAACATAACTAACCCTTATTCCAGAGAATGGAAAAGTTTATCACATATCACAGTAGATTTTTGAACTAGTACTGCAGAAAGGTATCTTTAATGTGCTGTTTGTGAATATCCTTTCTCACCTCTTCGGCCAGGCTTGTGGTATCAGTGTCCAGTGATGATAAGATACTCGGATCTGAATTTCAGAACAAAGACTGGGGCATTTTTTAGCTTTTGGTATGAAATCAGCCTTCATTCTGACCCTGACCGCAGCAGTGCACGCTGCACATGAGTTCCTCACAGCCTTTCTCAGGTGCATTGCAGGTGACAGAGCTGGCAGCACACCCAGCCCTTCAGGTGCTCACAGCGGACAGACTGGCTGGGGATCACTCCTTCTTTATTCCCACTGGAAACATGGACTTTTGGGACCTAGAGAGAGTACTAACTCGCTGTGCCGGTTTCTCCCCGCAGGACGCGTACAACATGGCCGAGCTGCAGGTGTCCATCCAGGCCAGCCCAGCCTACTCCCTGCACAGGAGGCCCGATGCCGCAGCCCAGCGCAGGGCCCTGGCGGGTGCGGGTGCGGGCTCGGCCTGCTCCGTGCGGCGGGCCGAGGCCGGGGCAGGGCCGGCGGAGCTGGGGCGGCTGCTGGCCGCGGTGCTGAGGGAGGCCGAGCGCCGCGCCCCGCCCGCCCCGCGGGACTCGCTGCGCGTCTTCTGCACCGAGGGCGGCGAGTCCAGCGCCGGCAGCCTCAGCTCCCTCAGCTCCGCGGGGCTGGGCGACGGCAGCGCCTGCCGGGACATGCACGAGTGGGGACCCAAGTTCGAGAAACTGAGGCAGCTGTACTCGCACAGAGAGCTAGGAGACCTGTAGCTCCTCAAGGCTGCTGGTTTCGGGTCTGCAAGCAAAGGTGAGGCACGGTTTTTTATACTCCTGTTCTATATTACCCCACCTGGGCTTTGTCCGTGTTACAACGGGGATTCAGATGCCCACTAAGGAGGCACACTTGGCAGCTAGTTGAAAAATGAGTAGGAGCTAATCTTGAGACATCCTGGTCATTTGCATTTTGGGATATAAACCCACTGGGAAGAATAAAGAGACAATCTAGAGTACTCAGTCATTCGCATACAGTGGTTAAGAAGTACAGGTACTTTTTGTCACTGAAGTAACGCAGGCCTCTGAGGGCTCCAGCACAACAGCCTGAGGGGTGCTGGAGCTGAGGGAAGCATGCTGGCTGTGTTCTTTCATGCTGGTGTGCTGTTTCCTTGGTGCTTTAATAGTTGTTTGAAGAAAAAAAACCACCTTGTCTTTTCCTCGTGCAAATCAAGTCCATGGTGTGTTAAATCCCTCGTTTCCCACACTGGGCCCAGTGACAGCACTGCTCAGTGAATAGTGCAGTGCCAGTCATGGGTCTGGGGAAGGAGTGAAGTACATGGATGAACTGCAAGTGTAGAAACTGGATTTGTCACAACACACCAAGCCAGCTGCTTACAGCCATGTACTTTTCCTAAGGAAAAGGCCAGGTTTTCTGCCTACATGCCTCAAAGGGGGCTAGTCAGGAATTTCAGTAGCAAACACCACAGTTCACCACAATCTCTCATTCCCAATGAGCTGCTAAACTGAGCCTAAACCAGTCTGAGCTGTGTAATTTGCATCTACAATTGTGTCCCTCATGTTTTGTTAAACCTCCTTTGATAGCAGCATTGCAGGACAGATCTGGGGACAGAGAAACACAGGAAAAAACTGGAGCAGTAGGAGGGGATGGAATATTATGCCCTAAATTAATCAGTTCCTTTTGCAGACCATTTAATGTCCAGCTACTGTGTTGGGTTTTTTCTTGAAAATATTTGGAGGAGAAAAGATGCCACAAAATTATGTGATTTTTTTTTTTAAACTGAGATGACTTGTACAGATAAATGGAGTATGGTGCAGCAACCCCAAAATCTTAAGCTGTGCTGTATCTCTATGTATCATATGTAAATTATATTGTTATATGTAAACTGTATGTAATATGTACATTATATATTATCAGCTAATTATATGAATATAACCTAATTTCTAATAATTTGTTTCATTAAAACTAAGCATGAAACTATGTATTGTAAGACATTAAAACTGCTTTGCTCACAGTTACATCAGTAGCTTGTTTTGGGAGGTCTGGCTTTTATTTTTATACGTATATTAACACCCATAACTAGGTGAATGCTGTCTGCAGGCCAGCTCAGTTTGCATGTTTCCCAAAAGAGAAATGTTCACACAGTACCTTGTTCTCACGTGCATTTGCGCCACACTGGAAAATCCTGAGTGCACCATTAACCACTGGCTACACACTGCAGGTGGTGGGCATTTTCCTCTGGAAAACCTAAATCCCATTTTTACCCACACTCAGTGGTTTTAGTTCACAGACAGTACAGAGTCTAATTTTGTAATTTTACTGTCACATCTGCCTGGGAGGAAGCCTTGGCTGAAACATCTTGCAGTGTTCACAAGTCCAGTGTGCCAGCTCCTGCATTCCATGATCTCAGCAGTGACAAACAGGATATGGAAAATGAACTAAATATATATTATGCACAAAAATCTATTCTTTTCCTACAAGAGCAATAATTTTGTCTACATACCTTCTGTTCTTCCCGTACCTTTGGACATGCTCTTGCTTTGGCTGGTTTTAATTTAATTTAGCCTGTAAGCTTCTTGGGGCCAACACTGTCTTGATTTGCCTGTGAAGTGTCCTGCCTGTCTCAGGCACCACATAAATAATAAACCAGCCTTCTGCCCAGGGTGTCTCTGCCTTGTTTGTGTTTAAGGATGACTGAAGTGTGGACTCTGTTAAATTATTTCTCTTCAGTTTTGATCAGATGCTTCCACAGAGGTGAGTCACGGGTGCTGTGCTGCCTGAAAAGCTTCTGCTGGTGGGCTCAGGATCCAGTTACACACCCAAAGGACACTTTGGGGTTTTCCTAGGGGGCCACAGACCCTCCTGCTCCCAGAGGCTGGATGAGGAGGTCTTGGTACCACTTGTCAAAGCCCTTCCTCCATCCCTGAGAAATGGGCAGGTCCCTGGTGGAAGTGACAACAAGCACAAGCACAACTGGTGCCCCAGTGCCCCGGGGTGACAAACACAGGTCACCCAGAGCAGCCACAGAGCTGCTGCGGCTCAGATCTCTCAGTGCTGTTCCCAAATGGTGCTGCCTGACTGCAGCTTCCTTTCCCATTACAGCTGTAGCCCTACTTTGTAACCAAACATTAAAAACAACACTCCCAGAGCCTCGGAGCTGCCTCTGTACTCACAACGAGCCTCACCTTGTACAGTACATACAGAATAAAACAAAAGGGCAGGAAATATTTCAAAACTGCTCTAGGAACTTGTGTTGATACAATCTCAGTAATAGGACACACTCATTTGCAGCTGTCATGCCCTATCAAAGCCTACTCTTCCTCTTTCCAGAGATTACTAATTAGTTCACTTAATTTATCTGTTTTAATTTGCATGCTGCTCTTTTAATTACTGTGCAAATGCTGAAATCATATCCTCACTTGTTCTGCATTCACACAGACATACAAATATTTCAGTGCCTGTACAGAAAGGCTTATCCCAGCACATCACTGCCATGGCTTCCAGGGAGAACAGCTGGCTTGCCACAGAAAGCTGTGCATGGGCCAGGGGGAAGGAAAAATATTGAATAAAAAACCCCATCGAGTCCCTAGGTAGTGGGATTTTCAGTAATCTACTACTTTTACTAATCTTCTTCCATGTTCTTTACTGACTTTAAACATGTAGTAAGAACATTTTATTTAGTATAAAATGTTTGTAAAGGTCTGAAATTTAAATAATCGTGTGGATATTAGTATTTAATCTGTCTGCCTGTCAACTACATTAATCTTTGTGGTTTTCCCCAGTTAAAATAACATTCCAAGTATATAACATGGAGCCAAGCCATAGGAAAGCTGATTGTCCTTAGGTCTGACCTACTGACCAGCAGGTTTAGAAGGGGAAACAGGGCTGTAAAGGAGCAGGATTAGGTGGGCAGAAGAAAGTTGAGCATTTTCTTAATTAGAGAAATGCTAAAACCCACAGCCATCTCCTGGGGATTTAAAGGAGGTTCTCTGGAGCCCAGAATCCGCTCTATGCAAGAACACCACGTGTGGCTCACATCCCATCAATTAAATGAATCCCTAATTAACATTGGTGACAAACTCCCCAAGCCCCCCTTAGAGCAGTCCTACACATGGGAAGCTGTGAGTGCCTTTGGGCACCACAGGGGAGGCAAAGGCAGGCTGGGCAGTTGTACCTCCAGCTCTGCACATCCCACTCCTTGTGCCACAAGGGTCCCACATCAGCACATCCTACTGCACATACAGCCCTTGAAATGTGCTCCTTCACTCCCAAAGCATGTACCTTTCTGTTCATTAAAAATACTAAACTTGAGCTACAGTGTGGAAAGTAGCAGGTCCCTGTTGGTCAAAGCATTTAATATATGCTTATATATATCTATAATACACTTAATAAACAAATACATAAAAAATAAATAAAAATATTTATTTAAATGGATATACTTCCTCAGTCTACTGACCTTACTGGCATTAACATCCACTGGGTGATGACTGGTAAAAATCATGGCTGATACCTTTAGCTTGAAACAAAGGAAGCCCAGTGAGCTGTTAAAACACAAAGGTGATTGTCGCTGTTGAGCGGCTAGCTGAGGAATGACCCAAGTTCTCAGACAAGGAAAGAGAGAAGAGAAGAGCTTTATTGTTTTGATTTCCATATATATAGAGTTTACAGAGGTCACCCAGATTGGTCAGCCCGAGACCTCCCCCTAGGCCCAATTGGCCAAGCCTGAACTGACCCAATCCGGAGACGTTGTTTGCAAAACATCCAAACTTTATCTTGTTTATGAAATATAGCAAAATGTTCCCATGGGAAGGACCTGTGCTAGCCACAGGTGATTCCAAAAATCAGTGATATATACACAATATAATCAGCTTGAGAAGTCAAACTTCCTGCTTTCCTCCATATGGACTGAAACAGAGCTGATTGCCTAATCGGGCCTTTCTCAACCCCACTGCAACATAAAAACAAGCAAAAAAAGATGATTTTCAAATTACACAATTTATTTAGTATACAATAGTCATTACATCTCTTTACAACATATTGTAAAATAACTATGTTAGATCCCACCAGCAGAACACTGAAACAAGAAATGAAAATACACTTATGGAACTCAAAGGCTTTTCTCCCCTAGAAACGTTCTGGCTCCTTGATAGCATTTTGTCTCTGCAATCTAAAAAAAAAGTAATTTATACCACAATCCCACTGACCACATCCAGCACAAAAATCCTTGTGGACACCAAAGAACACACATGAGGAGTCCTGTCCCTGCCATTCCCTCTGCTGGTTATCAGTAAGACTCAGAACCTCGGGAATGGGAGGTGCAGCCCTTCTCCCCCAGCCCCTCCCAGCTGGGAACTGCTTTTGTCCCTGGATACTTGGATTTACTGTTTTGAGCAGATTGGTGTCTGAAGGCTGCACTCCAGTCCCTGCAATATCCCTTAGTGTTAAACCTGCCTGATAATCTCTCATAGTACATCTTTCTGGTCAAAAAACCCCAAACAAACCAGTTTGCACTCGGTAGTGTCTACGAAAAGGTTAAATTTCTCCTTTGGCAATATTAGAGATTGCATTTTTGAAGCAAGTCCGTTTAAAAATAATTACTGTTCCAGTCAGGATTTCTTAGTCTCAGCTGTTACCTACAAGTAAATGCTGAAGACAACAGCGTATCACTGGGCCTGCAAATCCCTCCCCTCCACCAAAGGAAAGTTGATGCACCTTTCCAGAAAGATCCAAATGCATTCTAGAACAAACCATACAGCCCAGACATACTTTACCTTTTGTGTGCTTGTTTTCAATTACTGAAGGCACTCACTGAGGGATTCACTGACCCAGGCTTGCAGCAAGAACCACCATGCATCATTACAGGCCTAATTAAAGTTTTAATACTGATTAAAATGTTTTATTATGGTATTATGTTAAACTGCAGTGGTCTCCAACCTCATTAAAGGATACAGGCTAGGAATTACTCAGGAGTTTCAGCTGCTCAGTGTAACAACCCAGCTCCTGTCAGTGTGTGATTTAACACAGCCTGGCTGCAGCACAGCCTTCTGTGCCACAGAGAAAGGCAGAAGGATGTTGAACATTGTTTAATGAGTATTTACTGAATATAAAATTGTTTGAGCATGTGACATAACCACCTCCATCTCTTCGGTAATTTACCTTCGTACAACTGAAAGGGAAAACACTTAAATCATCTGGAATTGGAGCCCAGCTCAGTTGTGACAGCTAATCTCATTACACATCTTGATTAAATTAAATGTGGAGTTTGCTATCTGTAGCACTTTAAGTTTCCCATCATTAGAAATTAATTGCAGTGGTAATTACTATAACTGAGTTATTTGCACAGGCCACAAACACTCTTAGAGGTGCTTAAATGTGAATTCAACCTGGGCCTAGAGGCACTTGATTATTACAATTCTGCTTTTCATAAGAAACAAATGATCCTAGTGGATGTCTAATTCAAGATGGAGAGTGCTGTGAGACTTCCAGATTTGATTTCTAATTTAAATCTAAAACCAAAGCAGTGCTAAAACCACAGCAAAAGCCATGTGGTACCTTCATAACATTTAGAAATCCAATACAATTCACAAAGTTCTGGCTGGTAAAAAGACAAAAGGTACAAAGAAATCACAAAATTCTCAGCATTGAGGTCTGGTTTCCCTTAATCTTCCATGTCATTTTAAAATACTGGTAGTCTGTTTTAGGATAAAGAACAAGGACACAATGATTTTGTGCTAAAATACAGAGCTTTGTGTCTGAAATAATACAAAGCAAAGCTCTACTACCTGAACATATTTGAAATACTGAAGTTTGCTGCTGATTTAGAGATGAGTTTTTCTTTTGTTCAATTTTGTTATCCTAGTGGTATTCACATGGGAGAAAAAGGATCCCCTGTAGTTCAGAAAGTATATACAGAAAAGTGTTGTGAGAATCCAAACTGAGAAGTTTGGATTTTTGTTTGTTCTGAGCATTTTACAAGGATACAAACATGCAACATGTATCAAGCATGCTCCAGCCTTTTTTCTCACTAGAAATACGTAACACTCCATCATTAAACACTTAATGTTATAAACCAGTTTGTTTCTGGTAACTAAAAATGCTGGACCAAAGATTTAAGTTTTTTTCTTCAAAATTGTTTGCTTAATCCGCACTCACTGGTTCTGCAATCACACTCACAAAATTGGAAACTCATATCCGCATACATTCCCAAAGAATTCAAAAAAGAGGCACTGAAAGAGCACGAGGATCTGTCAAAAAGGATCAGACTGTAAGACAAACCTTCATTTTGTGACTGTTTTCAGGATTCACAAAGGTCATGCTTATTCAGGGCAGGAGTAGCTGGGCTGCTTTCACTGAATTTCTATCATTTGAGAGGAAAAATTGAGCAGATTGACAGGCTGGCACTCAGCAGTGCTCCTGCAGGCTGCTGCCTTTGTCTGTCTTCCAATCAGTTAAAACTGGAAAACAATTATAATCTAAGTATTCAGAGGGTCAGAATTCATAATTGAAATGGTCCCTGCTAGCATTATTTATGGATCTATGAAAATTTTGGCAACATCAAGAATGTTATCAAAACTAAACTGTCTAAAAAACCAAAAAACCACAGTAATTAAACAAGAAATCGTCGGTGTAAAATGTCTTACAAATAACCTGTTTGTAAACTTCGTCTGCATTTCTTAATGTGGGTCCTAGCAGTGAATACTGAACTTGAAGCCATGGTTGGAAATGTTATTTATGCTTGGCCAGTTTGTAAACATGGAATGTTTTGTTTTGAAACACCCTGGTGAAGTGCATGGTGTAAGAAGGAAGGTTTTTTTTAATTTCCCCACAGAAGCGAGGATACAGCGAGGGTTTCAAATCAGGTTCATTCTCTCCCAAACCATCCATGATCTGCAATGAAATGGAACAGATGTGTGAAATCTCTTTAGCCAATTCACAGGCACAGGCAATAACAAGTTCAAAACAACCTCGACAATTCATTCACTGGGTCAGGCTGGTCAGCGTTGTTCACAGTATGAAACAAGTGGGAGGAACAGAACAGCAAGGCTTATAGTATTGTCTCTAAATGGATAAAGCTGCTTTTTCAGAGGTCCATATCTGCTTATGCAGTCCATTCTGGCTCCACCCAAGCCCCAGAAATGCCTGAGAACTCCCCTGACACAGAGCAGTAACAGAACCATGCTGTTCCTGAGGGAACTGAATGTCTGGTGATTTACATCTGGGAGGGAACTCTGCTTGTCTGCTGCTGTCTGCTACCTGAAGCTCATCAGAAAGTGATTACTTATCCTGCCCTGGCTCAATCCTCCTTTTTTTTATTCTCAAATACCTTAAAAGCAAGCAGTATTGATTTGGCCATTTTGAGAACATCTAAAGGCTCCAGTAGATTTTCCTTCCCACAGTGCACATATGCTAAGCCACCTCAAATGGTGACTGGATTTCAGAGCGAAGTCAAGCAAAATGTATTTTTCTCCTAGTGTTTTGTCTGTACCACTCACATGGCCATTGGCTACATCCAGCAGGTCCCGCAGGCGGCAGCCTCTGCTGTGCCTCCTCTCATAGCAAATGCTGTCCTCCAGGATCACGTAGTCTGTGCCAAAGGACCTCAGGATCCCATACACATCACTGGGAGACCGCTTGGCATAGATCTGGTAAATCTGGGGAACAAGCAAACTAAGCTCTAACACACATCACCACTATTGCTGTGTTTGCTCTGTCATGACTCCTATCTTGAGCCAGACAAAGAACTGAGACTGAGAAACCATGTGAATGCAATAGTATAGAAACAATCTAAATGCTTTATTCAGTAAAATAATAAGCCACACGCAGTTGTGTGTTATGGCTCTGATGCTGTTGGCTACACAACACTGGGTCATGCTGTCAGGCTTTGGGAACGGCTCAAGAACAGGAAAGGGTAGATGAAAACAGTCTCCCCAGCTCCGTGTGCAGTTTCTCAGAGTGGTTTCTGTACAAAATGCTGTGTGCTGGTCTGGGAACTGAAGGGAGTATCAGGAAATGCTCCTTGTGGGTTTAACAGCCCAGGTGGGATCTACTGATGGCACAGTGGCCAAACCAGTGCCCTTGGGACTAGCTGGGTACCCAGGCACACACCAGCTGCCAGAATCAGGAGACCCCAAAGCAGTTAAATCCTGGGCCTGTGTGACAGTAAGTTACTCCATGAGTGAAGCACGTGATGCCTTTTGCAATGTGCCATTAGAAGGACATTTGTTTTCTGGATTGAGACCACTGACATGGGCAAGAATCACTTTAAACAATCAGAAATCTCTCACCTGCTTTGTTCTCTCCCTCAGATGCTTATCCTCATAGTGGGGATGGTTGGTTAGGGTTCGTCCAGTGCACAGTTTGACTCCTGCCAACAGCTGCATGCTCCCAGCAAACACTGCTGTGTTTGGAGTGTTTGACCTAAACAAACGTTGGTATGTCTGAGGAAGTCTCTGCAGGGGTATTTTTGCAATGCTTGTGACAGATCAGAAGGAAAAAAAAGACTGCAAAAGTATTTTTCTGCCTCTCCTCTATTCAGGGAGCAAACTGTTCAAGCAACTGTGTTTTCTTCAAATGCCAAGTGGATAAATTATGATAATACTCAACTGCAAATAAAAAATTCACTAAGCACTATGAGGAAATTTAAGGAAAACATGATCCTGACAATTTCAAACTATTTCTATATTTCATATATTTCTCAGGTTCATAAAGCCTCTGAATATTTATAGGTTTCTGTACTCTGTTAATATTTCAAGAAACTCATTGTGATTTAGGTTTGTGTCTGATATATAAGGTACTTTATTTAAAATTAATTAGTTAATCTGAATGGTAAAACTTTCTGTTCCTGTTCTGGCATTCACCATTCACTTGGAATGAAAACGTTGTTCCATGAAACATGAATCTTCCTATTCTGACAACTGTGGGAGAGAAACTATGAAAAAAGACACCCCAGTTGCAAAATCTGGGGCAGGGGGATGCAGAAGACACCAGACAGAAATGCTATCACTTACTGTTATTGTAACCTTGGAAATTCCAAATAGCAGTCCTGGTATCTCAGGATTACTCAAATAACCATAATGAAAAAAATATTCTTGCTCATCTTCCCCCCAGCAAGTTTACAATCTAATATGTTCCTAAAGACACAACAGAAGAACCGAGCAAAAGGAAAGAGTAAAAGTGCCAGGCAATAGACACTCCTATAATTAAGCTTATTAAAACTGGCCATAGTATACTAGTGCTTAGTAAGTACATAACCATGGAAGGGGCTATGAAGACTAAAACAACAGAAAGCAGCACACATTAAATCAACTAGAATGAAATTAAAATGGGAATAGGTGCCTAACATCCCCATGCATGCACTAAAGCACTCCACAACTGTGACACTTTGGGGTGCACTTTAGGGAGCCTTTGGAAACTGCAGCTACACAGTCAGTCATCTTTAAGCTCCATGATCAGCTCAAAAATGTTGAGAGACAAGTATTAAATTTTACTATCGCCTTTCCAGGGATTATGCTTAGCAAATGAATTAATACTTACAAACCCTTCCTAAAAATTCTTACAGTGGTACATTAATCTCATCTAGGAAGACCAGAGATAGTATTTTAATAGGCCAGTTTAACTTTACTGATAGACTAGTTCTTCAGCACTTTATAAAACCAGTTTCATTTTAGAGTCTGAAAATACTTAATCTCTTAAGAAATTATTTATTACCTAAAATATTCAAAGCCACAAGTGTCATGGAGTATACGTTCCATTAAAAGAAATTAATTCCTGTTAGAATTTAGTACTATGCAAATGGGATGGCCCTGACAGGTTGTCAGCCAGGACTCATCTCTGGAGCTGCAGGAAAGCACAAGTCTGTAGGGCTAAGCTGCAAAGGACATGGGCTGGGCTCACAGAGGGACAGGGGAGAGCTTAGACACCCAAATAAAAAGGATGATTCTTAAAGCATCTTCAACATGTTTCTGTGTTTATGCCTGGGCCAGGCAACTTCTACTGTGATAAGTAGGTTTCTGTGCTTGCTCAAGATTAGTTCAAATTTTAAAACCTGACTGGCCTTACCAAGGCAACCCTGCTCTTCTGATTGCAGATTTGCATTGTAATGGGCTCTGTAGCAGACTCAAACTTTCTTAAACCCACTCACACAGCCCCTCCCAACAAGTACCAAAGCCAAAACTACAAGAAAAAAAGCAAACAAAAAGCCAAACCAGCCTGCAGCCTCTTTTCTTTAAAAAGAAAGCTAAGGGAAATGGTGATAGTGCCCTATCAGCATCCTATATAGATATGCCTATATAACCTACTGGTAAAAATGCTTGTTAAAGATGTAGAATCACAGAATACACTGAGTTGGAAGGGACCCACAGGGCTCATCCTGTGCAACTCCAGGCCCTGCACAGACACCCCAACAATCCCACCCTGTGCATCCCTGACAGCATTGTCCAAACACTCCCGGAGCTCTGGCAGCCTCAGGCTGTGCCCATTCCCTGGGGAGCCTGGGCAGTGCCCAGCACCCTCTGGGGGAAGAACCTTCTCCTGATCTCCAGCCTGACCCTGCCCTGGCACAGCTCCAGCCATTCCCTGGGTCCTGTCCCTGGTCCCACGGAGCAAAGATGGGAGCTGCAGCCCCCAGTGAGTCTCCCCTCAGAAGATGGATCAGGTGGAACATTCAGGGCTCCATCCCTCCCCTTTCTAAAAGCATTCACTCCTGCCCAGAAGGGGTGCAATAGAGTGCATTCTTTACCAGACACAAAGACTTTTGCCATCACTTCCTCCTCTCCCTGTCCCTTGAAGACAATCTAGTGACTCTTGCTTGCTTTTCAAACAACCACCTTAAGTGCTTTGGTCCTGGGTGGAGTTTAAAATCCAGTGTTCCAGGTGAAGGCAGACGTTTCCCTGATACTCAGATTTACAGGTTTGAAGTCCTAGGAAATTATACTGCTTTAAACACATCACTGTCCATATTTTACTGGGCCAGCTCAGATGTTCCCAGGCCAGCAGGAGCTACTGGAAACCTCTTTTCCTGTACACCACTGGCAGTGCCAGGAGCACAAGCACTGGCTTTCAGTGCTCTGGGCAGAGAGCTGGGAGGTGACACCAGAGAGGTGACAGAGCCCCAAGCAGTGTCTGCCCAGGAGCTCTTGTGGGTGGCTGCTGCTGAGTGCTGGAGAGGCACAAGCTCCAAGGAGCATTCCCAGGGCCAGGATGATTTCTGCATCCCAGGGATGCTGCTGCCCAGGCACTACCTGCACTGCTCTGCACCCAGAGCATCTCTTGTGCTGCAAACCACTGACTGACACTTCTCTATTACACAAAAATGGAGCAATTTTTACAACTGTCTGAGCAAATGATGTATAAAATGAAAGGATAATTTGTTTTTATAGCTCTCTGCCAAGCTCCATACCACACTGCCCAACCTGCAAACAATTTATTCTCTAGGAAATGTCACTAAATAATGACAAGGACTTACAGGTCAAACTGATTTACATTATATAATTTAAATGCCATTCCAAGCAGACCTGATGGCATTTTGAACAAATAATCTCATTTATTTTTGAAGCTCTAAGCTTTCAACAAGTTAATTACAGCTGAGCTAATGGGTAGACTAAGCACTATATTATAGCGTAGGAACCTTTTCTTTACCTTACACTTAAGAATTTAGAGAATCATATAAATACTAAATAATAACTCATTAAAAATAAAAGGGTTTTACAGGAAGTTCTTGCACAGACTCTGAAAGTGGTAGTAATTCTTTCTCTTAAACTGCTAAAGAATTATTCTGAGCTGGTTTTAAGGAAGCACTAAGGAAGAAACGGCCAACTTTGCAATTACAGTTACATCATAGAAATAAAATGGCTATTTCTGGTAAAAGTCCTCTACAGCTGAACTCTATAGCTGGCTTTCAAAACCATAAAATCTGACAAGTCTCAGATTATTCCTTTACTAGTGCCTAAGTATGGTATGAATCTACAAAGCAGAAGGATTTGAGGAAAGGAGATTCTGAGGAATATGCCATGATAGATTTTTCTTTTTCTTTAAAAGAAAATATTTTTATTTGCAGAATGCAATATTAAAATATCACAGGTTTAGCTGCAGATGATAGGCAGTAAAGCATATTCAGTCACACTGTCATGGTTCTTTTTTTTTCCCTCTGGTTTGGAAAGACTGAAAATTGCAAAAATGGATAACGACAGCCACAAAGAAAGAGCAACAAGATGTGCTTTTGTAAGTCCCAGCCTCAATTTTATGCATGCAGATTTTGCTCACATAGAGGAGTTGGTTGGTATAAACCTACTTCTCAGGCACTCTCAAGTTAATGCCTGAAATTTACTGACAAGTCCATCTGACAAAAGCCCAAGAATTAAAGAACAATAATAAAAAAAAAGAAAGAAAGAAAAAATGTAATGTTGCCTTTAAAGTCTGGAACATGTGTTGATTTCAGTGTCATTACCCTTAAAAATCAAACATGTAAATAATAGAGAAGGGTTAAAATTTACACCTGGCTTGAAATTAAAACATAGCCATTAATATTAATTATTATAAATGACTAAATGAAGGAACCACCATTGAAACATAGGCATTTCATTTGCATAACCTTAGGAGCTTTTTGGAAATTTGTGGGGTTTCCACTTATATCCAAGTTTGCCTGCTTGCCCCCACAGCTGGTTCAGGTACAGCTGACATCCAACAATGCTCTGCCGAATCTCAGTCTCAGTTAACTTTTCCATTGTATTGGCTGTTGCCCAAGATTTCTAAGGACTTTTTCTGTGAGCTGTGCAACTGCTATTGAAATATTCCACAATTCTAGACAGATTTCCCCTTTAAAGGCAGAAGACGTTGCTTCTTTAACACTTACCAGAAGTAAACAGAGTAGGGAAGTTCACGCTATTGATTTGCTCATTCTACTGATATTCTTCCCCATCTCACAAATGAGCATGTTGTTCCTGTTGTCTTAGGGAGAAAGACCAAAACTAAGAATTTTAATGTACCTCCCAGCTGGGAACAGAGCTGTGAACTATCCCTGGAGCATTGGCTTCTTGACTTTTTTGTTTTAAAAAAGCTAAGAAAATGAGGTGGTGGGTAGGAAAAAAAGCAGAAGACTGGGATGTGCAAGATCATTACGTAAAAAATTGTGCTCTGCAATTGTACAGATACAAACCAGTAGATCTTCCTGAAAATGCTGTGGCAATTTTAGAGAGGGGAAGGGTAAGAACAGACACTTCACAGGGGACAGACTAATAGTTGGCCATTATTCAGATTGTATATTTGGACAAGTTAATATGCATTTAGAGCTAAGCAGACAGTACGGTTTTCTTGTTGTGGAGAGATTGCAAGACAGATGAGTTATTCCTAATTCACTGCTATACATGACAAATTAGAGCTTTTCATACTGAGTTTTAATAATGAATGATTAGTTCCTGACACCAGCCTTGACAGGTCATTAACTACAGCACAACTATCAAGTGTTAGTATAGTAAAAGAGTTCTCTTACACATCAAAACTTAAGGAAATCTGTCCCACTTTGAGAAACTTACCATAAATTTTGTTGACTAGTACTTAAAGCACAGATAATTAACTCTTCTTTACTGGAATAATATTTCTAAATACAATAAATTCTAAGTAAAAAAATGCCCTTCTGTAATTGTCTGTCATGACTTGAAATGAAGAGATGACAAGCACCAGTTTAGCATTCTCAGCACTAAGAACACATGAAAAATTACTCTCATTGGAGCCAGTCAAATCCAGTTCATGGCTGGGAATAACTCCACATGCATATTTTATGTATAAATCTATATATAACTCCATATATTGCACACAGGAGACCTGAACTATCAGACATTTACCATCTTTTAATAAAACAGTAGTGCTAAATGGAACTGGCTGGTAAACATTAGTCACAAAAACATGTCAATAAGGCTGCAAAGATTCTAAATGATGGAAAAAATCATGGCCTGCTTTCCAAATAAGTCAGTGAAGGCTTGTAATATATTTTACTTCTAAATTACTCCTTCTAGTTTATGGATTAAAGAAATACAACATTATGGAGTGTAAATATGTTGCTATGGGGAGAATAGGCTAGGTTACTGGTTTCACTGAAGTTCATTGCATATGAAGGAAATACTCCAAGGAAATACTTCAAACAGTTCAATATTTAATGTTGTATATTCAGATTTACTTTCAGAATGTTTTCCTCCATAACATGAAACCAATTTTCTTTTTCTAAAAATCATTGCCAGAGTTGCAAATAAATACAGGTCCCTAGAATCTCCCTGTTCAGAACTTAACCTGAAAGTTTTTAGTGGTTACTGTATGTTAATAGAGAACCTCTTAAGTTCACAGCCCTCCAGAGAGCATCCTACCTGGCCTTTTGTCTCAGCATCTTCTACATGAAGTATTCCAAACTGTTTCCACCTAAAAAAATACCTTCCTATGCTCTGTGAGAAAGCAGAAGTGATGAGGTGGGGTTGGAATGATTATCTCACACTCCTGAAAAACTTTACACCTATGCTTAGCTATGACAAATTCAGATTCAATTAAAAATATTTTGCTTACAGTTTGGAACACATATTGGGATTAATTCTGAAAAGCATAAATAATTTAGATAGTTGTAGAGTCTGGGAAACAGACTGCAGAGTACAAATTTTCCAGCACTACATCCAAGATTTTTAACATTATAGAGTTGAGAGGGATATTAGGTTCAGGGGGGAAATAAAATTATTTCACTGCAAAGGTCTATTAACATAAAGAGGTAGCTATAATATGATGAGAGAAGCTTGACACCTCCAAATTTACCTCTTTTGGTTGGGAAAACCATGTGTGCTTATGGTTGGATATGCTCCTCATATCCAACCTCCTGAAAACCCCCCTCATCCTAACTATCCCCATGGGTCACCAGAGTTCACTGATGAGCTGTGACAAATAAGGAGGACACTATAACTAAGAACATTAGATCTACACAAATAGCATTTAACTTAAATAGAGAAAAAATCCTCTTACTTAATCCAGTTCATCAGCTCCACAGTGTCTGGGTCATAGAATTCTCTCAGCTCTGATAGTTCATCCATTATTCCTGGCCAGAACTAAAATGGAAACAAAATAGAACAACCTGAAGACAGAATTAACAAAACAAGTTCTGGATGCTGAAATGTGTTACTTCCTCTTAGCTGGCAACTGTTCTTGTCCAGCCCTTGGATAAACTACAAGGCACAAGTGTCTCTACCCTTCCTGGGAAGGAGAGGTGGCTGTCACTGCAGGATGAACACAGAGTTCCAGAGTTTGAGATCTGTAGCTCCTGCCAGATGACCAGCAGGACCAGAACTGCCCACTGTCAATGATCACAAGACAAGGAAAGGCCCCAGGAATTAACATTAAGTTTGGAAAGGAAATGTAAAATAAATAAATAAAAGGTAAGAAATCTGTATCAGAAGTAAAGATCACTAGATGTGCTCTGGATGCCGTTAATGGTATTTCAGAAGTCCGAATTAAAAGAGAAGCACTGAAGGCAAAAATAAAACTGTGACTGAATGACAATTACCAATAGACTATTAGGGGGAAGCATCTCAAAATTTACTGCAGACAAAGAATACATAAATCAATGAGAAAGAAGGAAGCTGATTCTGAAAAGCTTAACCCTCCCCTCCAAAAAGCTAAGGGAACAATGATTTATTTAAGGGTTTATTGTTTAGCCCAGTGAATATTCTAGGGCAGAAGGGAGCAATTAAGGAAGATAATGACAATGCTAATGACAGATTGCTGTGCATCAGTCTTTGCTACAGAGGATAAGACTGGGAAATTTCATCTTATAGTGAAACCTATTCTGAACCTGCCTTCTTTAGATAATAAGAATTGCTCATTTGAAAATTGAAATGCTACAGGAAAAGGTCTAAGAAAACCCACCTTATAATCTAAAAAGCCATAAATCATCCCATTTATATAACACTCATCCAGGAGTTCCGAAGGAATTTGAATGTGGTGCTGCTGAGCCCTTTAGCAAACACAGGCATTCTTTCACTAAAACTGTAATTACATGGCAGGACTGAGGGCAGGAGATATAATTGGGGCAATTAAGATACTCACTAGTTTAACTGTTTACTTGATACACTTGTTCAGGTAGTCCTGGCACGTCCCAGATGGAGCCATGGCAGCATCACAACCCTGGGGAAGCTTTGGGAAGTACAGCAGTACAACAGATGTATTTCTGCTCTTCAGAAGCTCTCTCAGAGATTAGTAAATTCAGCTGTTGTGGAATGAGACTGTGGAGTCTCATAATGAATCAAAATTTCCTCTTTTTGTTACTTAACTGCCCTGAATAGCTAAATATTCTGAGAGCTTGGAGTCCTTCAGGTTGGAGACAGAAGCAATGGGCTCTGCTTTGCTTTTCAGTCAGTGCAACCTGCCCTGTAACCTCCTGAGGATCCAGGGACACAGCTCTCTGCTGAGTGCTGGAGCTATTTCATGACATTCACTCTGCAGAGGTTTTTAAAGTCACTATATCACAGCACTGCGAGTTTTGACAACAAGCAGTTTCCACTGGAGGAAAATTTTGTTCATGGGGCTTGCTATTACTGAATTGAAACATTTCCAGGTAATGCTACATTTGATTAGTAGAGCCAAGAGAAAACTAAGGAACTTCAGGAGTTCCAAATACAAGAAAATTACAAAAGAAATAAAAAGCGAAGTACACAAAAATATGGACCAGTAACACTGACAGAACTTTGTCTTGTAAATCAAGTATATGTGAGATTGAGGAAAAAGTGTACAGTGACACCAGGAGAGGATAAAAAGAACAGATGGAGCATATCAGGGATGTAACAAACTGTCCAGAAGAGTGAGGGAAATGTAAAAGAGGTTTCCAACTTGTAACAGTGCTTGTCTCTGGGGTCAAAATCTTCAGGAAAAGAATTTGTCAAGTGGCTTAAATTAGCTGTTCGGTATAGCCAAAGACTGCTCAGATCATGGGTATATGTTGCAATATGTACTGAAATAAATGTCTGTGTTTGGAGCAAAAGGATTTGGCCATGATGAAGATAAAAATAGAGTTGGAGAAATTATAGGAATGGACAGTTTACTAGAAAAGAGAAATCAAGATTAGTTGGCAAACCCAGGAATTAGAATGCTCAAGCTTGGGAGCTCACCTTAAGTACCAATAATTTATTCAGGAATTACTGACATACAAACACAAACTGATGGGTATTATTGTGAAGTTAAAATACAATGAACACAGATAAAGATTAAATGTATCTACAAAGTGTAAGAAATGAAACATAAATACCACTTGGTACTGCATTATGTATGTGTTTTGTTATCTGCAGCACAGCTAAAGTATGCATGGAAATACTTCAGATGTTTGCACTGGATTAATGAAGAACACATGTAAACAAAAATACAGATGCCTTACAGGTCTCAAAACATCCTGCACCTGAAATCTGAAAGAAAGTCAGAATTGTAGCTGAATCTGCATCTCAATAAATTACTGCTCAAATGATATATTTGGGGCTGTAGTAACCACATGCCTCAAAAGAGGCTTTCATTAGCTTATTCAGGATTAGGTTAATAATCCCATAAAAATCCTATTTTGGGGAACTGCATTGAAGAGTAATTCTTCTGACAAATGTAACAGATAATGAAACACCAAATTGCCCTCCTACAAATTCAAGAAAACTAGCCCTGATGACCAGTTAACTTTATGGTGTACAGAGAAACTGCCCCTGCACTGAGCAGTGACTGAACAGATAAATTCTTGTCTGGAAGAGGGAAGGATAAGTCTCTGTTCCAAAAATCTCCTTCCACTGTCTAAGGTTTTAGAGAGAGAATATAAAACCACTTCTCACAGAAGCAATGGGTACTTTCTGGATCTCTCTGTAAGAATTCCTGTCTGACCACTGCCAGGGAATGTGGGACAAGAGCCTTGTGGGTCCCTTCCAGCTCAGAATATTCTGGGATTCTCTCAGGTTTCTCACCAACTCTTTCAGCTTTGCAGAAAAGATCCCCAGAGAGATCCACTTCTCTGGTAGCTGAAATGCAAGAACTGACTCAGGACCACTCAGAGGTGAAGGATTTCTCATTCCCACTGAGAAATATGAAAAATAGTATTTTTAATGTCAATAAAAATGATTTCTTCTATTTAGAAGAAACACAAAAATTGTATTTTTCAGGCAGACTGAGCAGAACTAATGACTGCTCTAAAGCCCATGAAATCAGTGGTTTCTCTTGACTTCAGAATTGAATCTGACAGGATTTAGGAACTTTACATCTGCTCATGAAGAGTGGGAGGAAAATCATTCCTAGTGATCTGTCACATTAGAGTATCAGAATGGCATGCTCTTGGTATCCCCCATGTCAAAAGAAATAGCATTGTTTCTGTCATATTCAGGGATGATGAGAACGGTAAATGACTTCCCTAACCACCACATCAGTGGACAAAGAAAGTCCTAAAAAGTCCCCTAACACAACAATAAGACAATTTAAGTGGAAAACAGTATTTTTTGACTTTTTGATAGTTTTACCAGGGGGAACACACTACTGGAGTGAACTCTATTAGCAGCTTTCTTAACTATTAGGCTTTACTACTGCTTTTTAACTGTAATAATGAAATTAATCTTGAGTTTCTCTGAAGGAAATTATTTAACAGAAATATTTTCATCTCAGACTAGTTCTTGCAGAAACAATAGTAGAATCTGAATTTTTTGTCTTTGTGAATACAGATTAAAAGAATGATTTGCCCATTAAATGAAAGTTCTAAATCTCACTGCTATGACAGATTGAAAATCTTGTACATGTTATTGATTTAAGTATGTTTTATGTATTTACATTTAAGTGTTTGACAATAATAATATTCTGTATCTTGAACAGACAGATGACAACACAGGTACATGACCATTTAATAATTCTGTACTTTAAAACAGAGGCACAGCAGTATAGAATATTATGATTATTTCTGCTCCTACAATAAATTATTACACAATGTGGCAATCTACGTATTATCCACAACTTAGTGAAAACCAATAGAGACAACTCCATGAAATGATGCATTTAAATAACACCTGCTACTTACACATACAGTCAAACATTTGTATCTGTGAACAAACACTTTGGATCAAATGAGCCCAACTCATCCTTCACAGACAATTTCATAGGCACAAAGGTCCTTGCACTTCAGGTAGTCTATCCCCAATTATAAAATTAAGTTAAAAACCTTGTATGCAGTTATTAATAAAACAACACCCTTCTATGAGAAAATTCCATACAACTAAAAAATGCCAAAAAATTGAGAAAAAATTTCTTACCTTATATGAAATGTACAGTAATGTAATTATTGGTATAGAATACTTAATCACCTGTGTCTAAGAGAAATTGAAAAAAAAATTGGTTATTTTGATGACCAAATTATTTTTTATTTAATAGACTTAATTTTTTATGTATTGATATCTGAAATAATTTAACATGTAGTTGAATTTAGAGATTGAATTTTAAGACCATATTCTGATTTTATTTTCATGTAAAACCCTAATTACAGACCCATCACAAAAGATGGATTTGTATCTTTAAATCTATATTCTACAAAATGGAAAACACTGTCATTCAATATAATTGACTGCAAAGGCCTTCTCAGACTGCTGATGATTTCTTAATATGGAGACTTTTTTAGTAAAATTGTGGTTATTTTTCATAGCCACATCGATATTGCCACCTAGTGTATTCCAATGGAATTGTTTAATATAGAAACCACTAAAAATACATTTGACTTACTACATTTATACAAAGGTACAGCAGAGATACCTGGTTTAAGAGAACTACAAGCTATATTCAACTCTGAGCCTTGACTTGGTTTGGCTATGTCCAAAACCCACCGGCTGAAGTGCTGCAAGTGCAGTGCTCACCCTCTGCGATGTGTAGAGATGGACACACTTCAGGAGGAGTTTCCAAACCTCTGCACTGCACAGGCCAAAGGATGCAAACACACACATGTGGGATGTCCAGAGGTACTTCATTCTGCAAGAACACAAGGTTTTCATGATCATCTGGAGCTCTGCAAAGCTCCTTGATCAGAGCAGTCAATGTCTAAAGAAATTTTGAACAGTTTTCTTGGACTTTCAGGCCTCTGAAATAACTGAGTACAAACTGACTTTGCACTTTGCTATGAGCTCTTGAGAACATCTCTGTTCCCAAACTTCCATTCTTTATGGCAGAACTTTGGGAAATGCCTCAGTTTACAAGTAGAAATACACCAGGGAGAGAAACAAAGTTTATGATCCTATCAGTACTCTGGTCAGTACACTCATATAGAAATATACTGAATCATCTAAACAAGCCCTTAGTAAAATTTTAAAAAATATACCTCATTGTGCTTAATGCCAGACATCCAAAAAGAACGGTGTGAGCTAAGCTGTAAGCAGCATCAGGCTTCAGTGTTACTGTGTATTCTTCCATTTTTTTCTTTAACTGACCTTGATTTGAACCACTAATTGAAGAAATAAACAGTGATATATTAAGTTCTGTGACATATTTCATACAGGTAACTGCATTTTCAAAAGTGTTGAATCCTTCTGAGGCTAGAAAGTAATACCATTGCTATCGATTCACAATCTCCTATTGTATTTATGCTATAATTTAGCCTGATGCCACCAATTTGATGCAGCATCAGGTATTTCTTTCCACACGTAGATTTCTGGAAATGCAATGGGTTTAAATGAGTTGGATTAGAATGAGATAAAATTATTTATGGCAACCCTGAGAGATAAGTGAGATAAACGTACAGCATTAAAAATTAGGGACATGTTTGGGATTACATTTAGGGTTGCAGAAATAAGAGCTGCAGAATCTTTAGTTTTAAAATTGACTGATGCAGTAAGTTTTTTAAGAGGCTGGCTGAATAGTACCAAAATGTTTTACAGATGATTGACATTTGACAATTACTATTGTAATATCTAATTGTAATATCTAATTCCAAATTTTGGAATGTCTTGGATAATCTCCCTCTCTCTTGCTCTCTCCTCCTTTTATCCAGTCTTCCCTATAATCTGTGGTAGTGGAACTGGTTAGGTGACACTCCTTGAATTCTTGCTTCATCAAGTTTTGTATCATCTCTTCTAGCTTGTACATGTAAAACTGAGAGGTCTATAATGAGCCATTTTTTTTGAATAGCAGTTCTGTCTGATTTTCTTCTGTGTTCTGTAGATACCTCAGAATCCTACAGATTAGCTCTGGGAACTGCCAGCAGTGATGCACAGTTGCACTCTATCGCTCCTTCTCCTTCACACATAGCACGAAGTTCAGCACAGACCATTCCAGCTCATTTCTGAGCAGCTGGAGGATAACACCTGGGATATCTGTGACTTGGAGTGTTTTGCACAGGGAAAATGGGATGAACTAAAGAAACTAACATTGTTTCCTATAAAGGCATCCTTCCCCTGCTTTCCCTCCTCCCAAAAAACCCAACAAACATCACACATACTGCAAAACTTGAACAGCAAAGAGCTTGACTGAATCTAGGGAAGGATGTTTCTTTGTTTACGTTTTTAGCTTCAAAAGGAAGTTACTTATTCTGCTTGATTTCTCTATACACCCTACTCCTCAGTAGCTGGGCAAAGCAATCCTGTATTTGCTGCTGTATTCCCCTGTCAGTTCCTTAGCCAGATGAATTGATAAAAATGGGAATTATCTTTAAACTGTATTTACCTGAGGTTCCGAAAGGCAACAATTACAGCTGCTACTGTCAGAAGGAAGAGAACAAATCCATAGACGTAAAAAAGTAATGTACTGGAGAGTCTTGAAAAAGTATTTAAAGGTAGTAAACCAAAGGCTTCTTCACAAAGATATAGGTTAGCATCAAAGTCTCTAAAAAAAAAAAAAAATCCTTGTCCATTATGTATTTCATAACTTCATGTCAAAAAGCATCAAAATTTCCTTTTTTCTCAAGAAATTATAAGGTCACAGTTGTGCAGATTATTATAAGGGCAAGTATGACATAAACATGAGGTAAAGCTCTGAGATTTATTACACACGGTTGAAATTAGAACAACCTGAAGGCTTCAATTATAGAAGTCAAACAAAAGAGCAGAACTGAAGCTAAATCATACCTTGTTGCTCCAAATCCAAATTTTGCTTTCAGGAATTTGAATATATGCTCATCTGACTCAAGATTAAGAATTTTCTATGAAGTGGGGAAAGAGAAAGGAAATTAAATTTTAAATATCAAAAAAGGCACACAGTAAACACTTTCTTTTATCATTTAAATGGAACTGTGAAGCAACACAGACTAAGATGGGTGTTCTGCAATCAAAGCAGCATTCAGTTTTAACTGCATGCATTGAAAAGAAAATTCAATGTAAAGCTTTGCAAATTCTCAGCAGTATAGATCTACAACTGTCATAAAATCACCAATTATTTGGTGTTAATTTATAAGGTTTTCAAATCCATATATCAAAGATTAGCAAAACGGTCTTTAATTTCTAAAATGCAGTTTCTGAGATGCAGAGAAATCTCACTGCAATTTTTATTTGATGACATTACTGTAGTTGGTTACACAAATGGCTTTTAAAAAAATACAATATGTAACTTTTGATATTAAAAATTGCCTACCTTAATGAATTTATTTATTAGGAGAGTCAAGCACAAGACTAGTAGAACATGGAGGATAAGTTTCCCAAGCCTATTAAGCAAGCCACCCTTTTTTAGGTTTTTCTACAAAGAAGAAAATATTAGTATTTCAGTCGTTTTTAAATGTATTTGGAACAAAAGCATTACAGGCTATTTGAAACAGCTGATCTGCTAGTCCTGACCAAACCCAAATTTGTATGTGGGCCCCATAAGCAAAAAAAGGATACAGAACCAAGTACTCAGAATAAAGATATCTCTCTTGCACAAAACTGAAGGGACAACATCATAAAAGCTTTGATCTGGCAGTTTTGGAAGCTGCCAAACAGCCTTCCTGTGGCAGTGAAACTATTACATTTATAGATCTTATTCCCCGAATTTCCAAAATATTGTGTCCCTTTTGAAATACCTTCTTATTACACCTTCCACCTAAACACAGCAAAAGTATCTTCTGGCTCTGTCAGTTCATAGATTTTGAGCAATTTTCCAGTTACAAGCTCCAGATCTGGATGAGCTGCTCACAGGCTACTGGGAATAGGTGCAGACAACAGGAATGGCCCTATAAACTCCTTTACTGTGCTCAGAGGCTGTCACCAATGCCAGGATGAGAAAAAAGAGAACTCTAACTACAGTAAAAAACCCCTAATTTTTGAAGGAAACAATGGATTTCAGGGAGCTGAACTCGACATTGAGCCTAATTGTTACAGATTATTTTGTTGGAGGCAGATCCATAAATTCAAGCCCAGTCCTACTGAAACAGGTGTAAAGTCCATTTATGCCATTTTTTTTTCAGGATCCAAACTGCAGCTTGCACAATCACTAATGGTAATAGCAGTCATGGAATTACGATGCCTGACGTGCTTGGTTAGGCTGCAGTTAGTGTAATGGAATTCATTATTTGATCAGGCAATGTTTGGGTTGCTTTATGCTATAGTAATTCCTCTAATTAGTATTTGTAAATGAAAATTATAATGCATATAAATTACTCATTTACACACACACACATATAAATACTCTTTATTTAGTACTACAGAAATATTTTGGTACCTACCTGGATTGCTCTTGCTAGTAAGACAGAAACATTAAAACTTATAAGTAATGATCCAAGAATCATAGAATTAAAGAACTGTAGGACACAGACCAGCAGTAATCCAGAAATCTGAATGATATAGAGCCATGTAACCTGTAACAATAATGAGATTTTTATGTCTACAAAACTTTACAGTCATAGCTGCTTTTCTCTGAATATGTTGTATAATTTATTTCGACATCAATTATTCTTGCAAAGAACATATCACCTTGCAGCAAATTATTACATTTAAAGCTATTACTATATCCTTTTTATATTTATATCCTGAGCTACTTTGATTAATATTTTACGAACATTTTATACCTAACGAAGTGTGATCCTATAATCAAGCAGAAAAATTATATAATCACAGTGTGAGGAAAACATTAATTACTTAATATTTGGAAGTGGTTTTTATTTTCTTTAGTCCAAGAAGTGTTTCTGTAGCCTCTGTGATGTCTTTATAACAAAAGAGTTATGGCTCAGTGCAGTTCAGCAATCAAACATCACCTGCCTTCTCAAACTTTTCAATAATAATTCAGTATAATCCCTTTCAGGTTATGCTAAACTATTATCAGTGTTCAGCTCAATGTAAACACTAAACCCCAGCTGATTTTCTGACACAATGGTACCAAAACATGTATTTTACCTCACACAAATACCCTGAGTTCAGCCTTGTATTTCAGCAGTGGTGTAAATCAGTATCAAAGAGCCCAACAAACAAAACAAAAACAGTTTTAAGTAGTGCTTTAAAAAAACTTAATATAGGTAAGAGTGGTGTGGGTGAGTCTGTTTTGGTACAATTCAGGATGAAGCTGGTAATTTGCTAACTTTTAAGGTAGCTGCCCAGTCACATTAAATGTTGACTTCAGCTTGCAGTTGCAGGTATAATTAAGAGTTCAGAAACTTAAGTAAGCCACATTTATCTTGATATGCAACCACCATACTCATTTTCAGTTAAATTAATACAATCAGTTGAGTTCAGACTGCTTCAAATTTAAAATTAATTTACATGAATTACTCTTCATTCTACTGTAACCCTTCTTCAAGTTAGAACCTTTTCCAACCCATATGCAAGCTTTTACCAGGGCTAAAATGAGGCCACTCATTAGGAAAATGTCTTCAAAACTGCTGGCTTTATGAAGGCAAAGAAACAGAAGTTGGTTATTTCCAAACAGAAAGTTACCTTTGCTGTGGGCAGCATGTCCAAGCAGTCCAGTATGAATAATGCCAATGCTTGTATCAGCATCATAAACTGGTTAAATTGCCAAGTCAGGCTAAAGAGAAACGTTGCTATGAATACAGCCAAAAGTGTGAGTCTCTGGAAGGAAGGGACAGTTTTATTTAGTTTTATTATTTCCTTTGTTAAAACACAAACAATCAAGCAAAAAGAAACTGCAACAAACCCAACCAAACCCACCTTTAATTTAGTTTTATGTTAAATCCATTTTTAAAACACTGAGTTTTCTAACTGCAAGAACAGCTTGGAGGATAATAAACACTTTTTAGAGTTAAAAATTCCTAATTTATACCTGTATTTTATCACTCTAATACCATTTGCAAGAAAACAGTGAGATCTCAGATAGTTTCAGCCCTCAGATTAACAAGCAATACATGTTTTACTCTGCCATAAATAGCAGTTACTTGATCAAAGTGAGGAGTAGTAACTTAAGGACTGATTGTCAAAGAAACTCTATCACCCATTTACTTTCATTCTCGCAGATCAGGACAGTTTTCTGTTACTAATTTAATTGTGTCATACTTGTCAGAAATACTCACTTCTTGAACAGGCTGTAAATGGGCTCTGAGGAGGTATGTGATGGCTGCTATCTGAACTGCAAAGAATGGCAGTGCCCAGTTCTCTCTTAAAGGAATGGTGAATTCTACCCTTGTAGTATCTACTCTGTACAAAACAAAGAGTTTCACACATTTAAAATGAAGAAAACACTTGGTGACAGAGAGCTTGCAATGACAGGCACCTTTGTGCTATTTTAACTCCTTATTTATAAAAATGGAGGCTCTACACTCCACTTCCTTCAACACACCTGGCTCTGAAAAAAATCACTATGAAGCTTCTGCAAGTTATCCATTTTTTCTGCATTTCAAATGATGTACTTCAGCTTCACTTACTGTAAAAAAAATATACTATGGATTACATTTTACTTATGAAGCACAGCTTGGGTAATTTAAAAATGAAAAAACAAATGCCAAACTAAAAGCACTCCCAAAATCCAGCTTATGGATTTTCACACCACAGCTCATTTTACTTCATTTTTTGGTTTGCAAATGCACATGTAAGAATATAAACAGAATATATTTTTCACTGTGATCCCAATGTCCTGAGTCTGAACACAGCTGAATTGGTCATTTCTGGTCATTTTTTGAAGCTTTTGAACATAAAAAGTATGTGATGGAAGAATTCCCCAAAGAACAGTCATTTACAAAATCTGAATTAAAAGTTAAAACTAAATTATTCTCTTTTTCCTGGCGTAGAGAAAATATTTGCTAAAAAGGAAAGTAAACAACATATCTGAGATATGCTTAGCTAAAGGAAACAAAGTATCTAAATGGAGTTACTCAGTAGCCTCAGATGTACTTCATCTGGACAGAAAGTCTTTATCCAAATCCATTCCATGCACTTATTCTGTATACATAAAGGAGAACAAGCTCTCATTGCTCATGAATTATTAGAAAGATGGACAAATTTGCTCCAAATACTCTGTAAATGGAGATGACCTTGTGAAAGAAATGTGTGCAATACTGTACATTGCACGTGGTTTTAATTACTTTTATATTTGGAGAAAGAAACATCTTGCCTCCATACACCTATAATTATTCTGTAGTGGATGTGCTTGCAGATAAATTCCTTTAGAGCTGCTCATTAACATATCAAACATTTCTGGTAGAACCAAGACTGTACTTTTATTTTCATGATTAATTTACAGATAGCAGTCTATGTCACCAGTCTTCACTTCAAGCCAGCAGCTTATTTCTGGCATAAAGCCAGTTCTCAGGTTTTTATCTCCATATTGATAATTCTTCAAGAGATAAAGCACTTGAACAGCTCAATTACCATCTTTTTTCTCTGAGGCTTAGAGCAGGAGATGTGTACAGCAGTAAGGGAAGAGAGAAGCTGGACTTGTGATGAGCTGAGGCTGTTGGAGGAACCCCTGGAGGCTGCATGTGGGGCAGTGAGGAGACACCTGAAGGGTGTCATACAGATGTCTTTAACACCTAAGAGATCCTACGCTGGAGAAGACAGGGTTCATCTCCTGGAGCTCCAGACACATCTGAAAGATGCAGTCCTCTTTCAGAGACCAATTTAAGACATAATTTTCTACTCAAACTTCATGAACCTTTAAAAACCCAGTCTGATATGTCAGCTCATTTCTAATTATTTTCTAATTATTTTGTGTTATTTAAACACTTTTTCAGTTTTCTGGCTGATTGGAGAGAGGCCTTATAGTTTCATGTTTTATCCAATTAATCATGCAGTTAGAGGTTTAATGCCTTACCTTTGAAACTAGGTATAATTTTAGAAAGATTGAATATTTACTCTCACTTACCTGTTTGTAATATACCAGCAAGCTGCCAACAACCCTGAAAGCCATGTTCCACTAAGAAGCCAGCTTGTTACATACAGAGCAATGACATAAACTGCCTGAAGTCCAAACAAAGTGTAGATATAAAAATAAACAGGCTCTAGGTATTGCTGTAAAACACAAGAATACTGATGTTGACATTAAAACACTCATGGGGGGATCATACTTAGTATGAATTAGGTTTTGCTTTTACAAGTTAAAAAGGTATCAGGAATATTTCTAATTAGAAAATATCTACAAAGGGGAGCTATGATTCACTGCGCAATCTTCATAATGCACTTACAATCTAAAGCCATAAATAAATGCCTACCTGAATTGGAAGAATCCTATACAGAATGCTGAGAAACACCTCCTGGTAAACATTCATTCTTTCAAGTATGTTAATTGTCCTCACAGATTCAGTTTTATTGTCATATACTAAACCATGTAAACCTTAATGATAAAGAGAAATTGAAATAGGAGATTGTCATTTTCCCCCTCCATCTTCATTTGAACAGTGAATAACTTTTTCAAAGGTATTTTAGGATCTCTCATCAGAAACTGTAAACTTTGAGTCAACGATTCAGAACACATTACCTCTGAATCAACATGACCTTCTGAGGTCTTCAGCTTCCCTGCTTCAAATGTGACTCACAGTGCTAATTCTAGTACTATATATTTAGTAGTGTATAAAACATTTCTTTTTATACTTCCATCCCCAGCATAGAATCTGTGGTACATTCTGGATCCTGAGAACTGTTCTTGGCACTACTTTGATCACAGGTGAAGTTAATATTGAAATACATGTAGTATAAGCAAAATTGCTAGGGAGCAACAGTTAAATATCTAGAAAACACGAGACTGTCACAGAAAGCCCCATCACTGTATATGATTTCCTTGGAAGCTGCTCCTAGTGTCACTTACTGTCTAGGAATACAGCAAAAAACATTGCCCCTTCCCACAAATAGCTCATAGTTCAAATTAAGCAAGAGAAGAATAAAAATGAAAGTAATAAACTGAATAAACCAGCAAGCTGGAACCTTAACAGATATGAAAGTTGTCCCTCAAAGTGATTGCCTTCATCAGCATGTGAAGGTGTGGCACAGAAGCCAATGCATCATCGTGAAATTTATTATGTCCATAACTTAGTGGCTCCCTGGCATATGAACAGAATAAATCTGTCTGCAGCACAATTGTTACACTATCTTTCATTGTTAAGGTATGCCTTGCTCTCAATTACATTTGAAAAAAAACCCCAAGCAAACCTAAAAATAGTCAGCTGGCAAAACTTACTTTACAGTTTACAATACCTTGCTGTATGGAAGCAGCCTGAATCATCTGTTTGTAGTAAGAATAATAAAGTCCACATTCGGTTCTGAATGAAATTTCTCTTTCGACCTCCTGCAAGTGAAAGTTCAATAATAAATTCACTTTCCATTTGCTTTTCACAATCACCCAAAGCTGCCTTCAACTTGAATTCATGCTGCACCTGGGAAGCCAACCTCCAGAGAGGCTTCAGCCTTAGGGTTTTGTATTCTAAGCAGCTCAGTTCAACTAAAGGCAAAAATACATGGAAAAATTAGGGTGAGAGGCACATGGCTGAGGTGTAAATCACTCTTTTAACTGGGGAAATATACATGCTTTTTGTGATTCTGATATGCTGCTCAGAAATATTTTGGATATTTCACTATTTTTTTTTGTAATATGACAAGCTTAGATGTGCACAGTGGCTCACAGCTGGACTGTACAGCTGCATATCCTTGCTTTGTGCATTTAATCTTTTCTTCCAGATGCAGTTATCCCATCGTGTTCCATGGCTTTGCCAGCTCAAGGCTCAATTAATTCAGTGTGCTATATGGGGGCTGCACCATAATGCCAGGGATATTTCAGCTGGCAGGGGATGCTGCTGCCCACTTGTTCAACACTGGTTCTTGCAGGAAGCCAGCTGTCATCACTCTCTTTCTTAAATTATAGGTGAAAGCAAAAGGGACTCTTTACTTGGCTTTAGGGCTAGGGAAACTTCTTATTTCTAATTAAAAAATGTTCAAATTATTTAATCTAGGTACACTTCAAACCAGGTACATTTCAAGCTATGCCTTTTCCTTGGCTGATATTGCAGCAGATGTAGTCTAGTGAGATCTGAAAGCTCTTTGCTTTGGAATGCACTTCCTTTTGTTACCTCATTAGTTGTGAAGACCTAATCAAACTTAAAGAATCCATAGCTTTGGGCAACCACATTTGAACAAGATTGCATGACCAACCAATCTGAAGAGAACAGGCATCTTACACAGAATCATTCTATTATTAGTGATCTTTTTAGTAGTTTGTCTAAAACCATCACAGCAAATACATCTCATAAGCAGTAAGTTAGAAAAGGTGCCTATCCTGTTCGAAAAAGTTTATACTGAGATTTGAAAGTCCAGTGAAATCGTTGTATGTGATATGTGCAAGTCACCTAAAAATGTATGTGATTTCTAAAAATAACCTCTTTCTTTACAAAAGAATGTTACTGAAATAACAGAATATTACTTTTTCAGAAACTTTTATGAATGCCATTCTGGTTAATGCAACCTTGTGTAGAATCCCAAGACTTTCATCCTTCTTATATGGTCCCAACTCTTTTGCTGGAGCAGAATCAATCCTACTTCAGAGCTAACATAAAGCTAGATAAAAACCACATGTTCCTCTTTTCTCCACGGACCAGTACCGATCTTATCTCAAAGCTTGTGTTTTACTGAAGTCAACTGTTGACAAACCAATATTAGTTCTGGTCTGAGAAAAGTCATTAGATAGAACCACAAGTGATTCAATCTAAGTTCACAATTAAACTCTCCAGCTGCCCCATGACACAGAAATCATCATCATACCAAAAGTCAAGCGAAATGAGAATGCTGCATTTTGAACAAGCTCTAGTTTCAAATTCATCACTATTGAAAAGTTTTCTAATACAAAAAGTGGCTGACTCTGAAATGCTCATAAAAAAAGAAAAAAGGAATGCTAACATTTGGAATTTATTAAGGGGGAGAGAGGAGTCACAGAGGGGGATCTAATTAGCAAAAATGCATTCAAACATGATTAATTTGTAATCCTGGCACCAGCTGTATTCAACCAAATGCTATACTTTATGAGACAAACACTAGTGAGTTTTACATCTGTTTCATGCTAAGATAACATCTGTTTTATTCACTCAAAATACTTTTCCAGTTCTACAGCAATTTATACTTTTCCTAGCATTCCATGTCAATAAAAACATACAGACTTATGGGTAAGCATTGTAAGAGCACATGCTTTTCTGTCTGTAGATTCACTTTGTGAGGTTTTAACAAAGAAGTTATCACTGTTCCAAGGAAAAAAAAGAACACTGTCCTCTCACATACACAGAGAGCTGCACATTATTTCAGTTTATGCAATTGTATCCTAATAATATTAAGCATTCACAACCAAATACACAGGACTTTCTCTCAAGGGCAGTGCAAAATTCTAGAGCTTAGGATTCCTCAAACTCCTTAAGCAAGTCCTTCAGAATGCTGAGCAAGCAGCCAAAGTCTGAGTTGAGTTTTTCTATAAATTGTGAGCATAAATAAAGCTCCAATTACTTTTCCTTTTTTGACATAGCTAAAACAAAATTTGTGTAACTGAAACGATTTATTAGTTTTTCTATTTAAAACCACAAAGACTTGAAAATTGTCTCAAGTGTACAAGTGGAAACTCAACACAGCTGCTGTCAATGTTCCCAGGTGAGAACAAGCCTTCAGCAAATATATTTAATCCTTGGACATGCTCTCCTGGCTGGTTAACCTCCAACCCATCTGTTTGAATGGCATATTCCAGATCAGAATTATGATCCAGAGTAAAAGTAGCTGTTAGCACCTCACCAGGCACTTCTGTGGAAAAGTACTACCAAAGTGCTGGACTCTCCTCCCCTTCATGCCTCAGCATTCACTTTGAACAGCTCTCACTACCTGTTTCCCTGCTTTTCTTTATAGAATCCCTGAATGTTTGGGGTTGGAAAGGACCTTAAAGATCATCTTGCTTGTGTCCCTGCCGTGGCAGGGACACTTCCACCATCCCAGGTTGATCCAAGCCCTGTCCAGCCTGGCCTTGGACACTTCCAGGGATCCAGGCACAGCCACAGCTTCTCTGGGCAACAATCCTTGTTTTGTATTAAAAGGTAAAAAGGGAAAATATGAGCTCTTCAGAGATTAAATCCCAGCATCCTTATCCTGAAAGACTTACAGTCTTGTATTTTTGTTCCTGGCTCCTTGCAAGCAGCAATTTTATAGAAGGAAAAATAAATAACACTATCTAAATGCTTATTTAGAAGGGGTGAAGGAGAAATGAATGCTCTAAAGATTATCTGTTTTTCTTACAGTATTTGTTATGTGGCCTTGCCTCATTCCTGTTCAAAGTTTCTTCAAAATTTGCAGTTGAACAAGCAATGCAATGGCTGACAGGAAAGGTGGGCCCCCATTTTGTTGTTTTCATAGCAGATTCTGTTCCCAAAAGATGCCACACTTGAGGGGCAGCCACTAAACTGCCATTGAAAAATCACTGAAAATAGACAAGCCACTTCATATGTGTTCTGCCAGAATATTTACAGAAAACTGAGAAAGGATTTTTGGATAAGAAATCTGTTTTGACTTCCACCATCACAAACAGAAATGTTTGTTGGTTTAATGTATACGAGAAGGGATTGAAACCTTTTTCTTCAAAGTTATTTGATCAAGATAAGTGATAATAACTTGTGATCCCTGCTGGAAGAGGACACAAACACATGGTATAGGTGTTATATCTGACTAGGTGACATGGTATGCTGCATTCTATTCTGTTTGGGTTTTATTTGTCATTCTTTCAGGAAGCCTTAAAATTTAAAAAAAAAAAAAAAAAAAGAAAAAAACAAAGAAAAAAAAGAAGCAATTGTGTACCTCCTTCATTGCATAAACCACTCTTCAAGATGTGCTTTTTCAGTTTTTCTGGTAAGAAAACAATTGTACATCTTTCTCCTGTGACCATGGCAAATTGATAATAGCAGGCACATTTACTAGCAAACAAGAACAAGACTCACACACAGAGCAGCAGCTGAAATCAATGCACTGTTGAAAGCCATATTCAAAACACAGCAAAAGAGTTTAACAACGACCAAACAGTTTTTCTAGCTGGGTGAACCATTGCTGGAAGACACCCAAAACTGAACTGGCTTTCGATGAATTGCAATTGAAATTGCAGAAAGGCAATCACTGCAAGTGTGTGTGCAAGTTCTGACTTCAGTTATTTAGGAGTTAAGAATCGTGACTTTGCATAATGAATTCTTTTTACTTCCAACTGTTAGGGTTGAGTACAACTGCATAATTTTTTAAATATGCAGCTGTGGTGTTCATGTATCAGTAGGGTCTTCAGAACACAAATTCCACCTTTTGCACCTGAAAAGGTGCAGGCACAAACATCTGCCTGGTGCAAAAGGGTCAGAAAAACACTGCCAACCTTCTTCTACTGCTTTTTAAAGTTCAGTTAATACATGCAAAAATATGCTTTGGCCAAACTATAAAAATGTTAGAGAAAAAAAGCAGATTTTCCACTTATTTTCCATGTAACTTTTGAGGGTCTTGTCTTTCTTAGTATATAGTATGTGCTGTAATGACAAGATTGGCCAATTCAGAAGTGTTGGAAAACATGTACATACCCCTAGAGAGACCACACTCCTGCACAGAGACCTCCAGGTATTGTTTTACAGATACTGGGATGAGCCTTCCTGTCTCAGCTTTGCAGGAAAGTTCAGACTCTTCATATATAACCTTCTCTTTGCATTCTACTCCTAAACCAGTATTTTGTTTAAAATTAGCACTGTAGCCACAGGCATCCTCTGGTGGAATTCATGTCCCACTGAAGAAGGGACACTGAGATCAGAGAGTATCTGCAGCTCTTTCTCCTTTCACCTGCTGGTAGATTAACTTAATGCCTTTTTTAATGTTTCCATCAAATTGGCTGAAATGGCTCTTGTTCCAATGTGAGTTATCAATCAACTCCATGGGATAAAATGAGAGCTACAAAGACAACAGAATGCAACCTAAAACCAACTAGAGGGGTTTATTTCAGTTTTGATATCGAGTGGTATTCTAGCGTACTTCAAATGAGAATAATAATTGCCAAATACAATGAGCGTTTCATCTATTGAGGGGACAACTTAATTACAACCACAGAATTGCTTCTCTCAGTGAACTTTGTGCTCCTCTGGGTCAGTCTGACAGAACAAAAAAGCTGTATCCATTATGTTCACACATTGCTACAAGCCCATGCCTGCTTGTACTTCAAAATATACAGCACCTTGAAATTAATCACTACTTGCTTTTGGAAGGAAATGGCAAACCCAAGGCATACCTTCGATATATTGTGTACAATCTATCAATATAATCCAGAGAAGACAAGCGTGGGTGTAACACACTATTCTATGTATAATACAACAGCAATTGTTTCACTAAATGCAAATTATTTTTACCAGGGGAATATAAATGTTTCTGGGACACAAAAAGTGTGTAGCATAAAAAAGACATACGGCAAGGCAAGTATTCCAGTTAAATATATGTACTCTTTGAACACAATACAGATCTAGCAGAATGAATTTTAGGCATTTGAAAGGAAAATGACTCACCTGTTCTTTTCTCTGGTTAAATTTAGCTATGGGTACAGCTGCATTATTTTCTCTGCAGTGACTCTAGGAAAAAAACTAGTCAGCCTGGATCTTGGGAATGGTTGGAATCACATTAGTGAATGGCTGAGGTTTTGAGGTTTGCACATTTAGGATGACATTATATAAAATTAGTATTGAATACTAAGAGACTGTCCCTAAACTATATTACAATATCACAGTATAAATACAATGGAAGAACTGTGTGCCAGGATTTTGCATATTGTTTCTTTTAACTGCTGTTTTTTATTTTAATTTTAGATTGCTTTGGATAAAAATGATTACAGAAAATCATATATTGAAATGTTGAAATTCTACTGTGGATAAAGATCAATTTTTGGAACAACCATAGCTACAACGTAAACAGGAATGCTCTAGCAATATTTTTGGAGAAAAAATTGGGGACAGGTATTTATAGAACTGATGAAGTATGGTGGGAAGGGAAGCACAGCTTTTTTTAAATTGGATTTTTAAAAATGAAATATTCTGGTTTTGAACAGGTTACAAGACAAATACATAAGTAAATGAGATTTCAACTAATGCTTGCATTAATGCTCCACAAAAGCACGGATGTAACTAGGAAAATGCTTGTTACCTTGATATTGGAAAACCACAGGTCATTTTCATGCAGTGTAGCCACATAAACAGAAGTAAGAAGTCCAAGAGAGATGGCAACAATTCCACCAACAGTTATTGAGAGTATGTTCCACAGCTTTCCACCTGTAGGATCTCGGAAGAAAAATATTTCAGTCTGTAATTGTGAAACACATAACTGAACCTACAGGAATTTTGGAAAGCCATTTATACATTGCTTATGTTAGTACAGTTAACATTCTGCAGGTAACAGGACACCTGGTTTTAACACATCTTTATGGAGATTTTTATTTTCTCATACAGGAGAATCAGAGTATTTTATTTACATACAAAGTGAAATAAAGGGTGCCTTAATAGGTACACTTTTAATTTAAGAACACCATGATCCCATACATGTTCAGCTCAATGCCATAACTAATTTGTAAATCTGACTTGGACTATCTTCCAGGACTTTTAAAATTCAAGCTCTACAGGATGACTGAACACAAAGTAAGAAATTCACATCTCCTTCACAGGTCTAAAAATGGCTGCCTTTTTTGGGGGGGGGGGGTTTGCTCAGTTTTTGTAAAAAAACAACAGGGAAGGTTTAGAAGCCTCACTAAATACCCACAAAGGGACTGAGCAGCAGCCAAAGCTGCCTTTGATAATGGTGTCATGCTTTGAATTGCAGATGGTCTCCTGCTGCCATTGGAGCAGGATCAGGGATGGGATGATGGGAAAGAAAGGATGTGTTTCTAGGCACCTCCAGTCCCTCACTGTACACTGATATTCCTGGGGTTTGAGCTGTTGGGGTTTTTATTTGTTTGTATTTTTAATGTTGATGTCAGGTTTAATATGGATTAGCGATGGTATCTTTGAAATGGCAATTTTATACTGTGTGTGACATCTGCTTAAGGGTTCCAACCATGCAATTCCATGGAACTGAGGGCTGGGCTGCAGGAGAGCTATGATCACTTCCCTTTTTGTATATAGCCTGTGCTGTGCAGAAACAACCATATTAACTTCCCTTTCATCTGCCCCAGTGGAGAGAAATATTTAGAATTGAGATCAAAACATCCCTTAAAGCAAGTTAGTCTAAAAATCTCCCAAAAAACAACAAAGTTTGTCAGCTCTAAAGCTGTAATTCCATACAAAAATGTTGTCCGAATTTCATTAATTAAACAGATCCTGGAATTAAGACACTTACTGTCCCTCTTTTAAGTTTACCTAACTAGTATCCTATAAATTAAAAAGCAAAAGTTTGCAGTTAGATGCGAATTGTATTGTGCAACCTGCCTATATTTAAGTACATCTCACTAGTTGTTCTTTTTGTTACCAGTGATTTGGACTGGAATTCTTTCAAGAACTTATGGCAGCTATGTACAATCTGATAGTGTCTCACTGATAATAAATTGAAAAGATTGCTCTCACCAATTTAAATCATGATTTTAAAACAGAGGTAAGACTGACATGCAGCAATCTGCATGAGACCCTCTGTCTCATCCAATTAATTTTGGTGATATTAAAGTCTGGAAATACATTTGGTACATATCTAGTTCTGACCTGTGCTTAGGACAGATCAAAAGCTACACACTACTAAAAAGCCATAATGTTACTTTTCTTATCATTACTCACCAGATGGAATTTGCCCATCAGGCTTCACATTTGTCTCCTCTGAAGGCTGATCTTCAGCTGGTTCTGTGCCTTTTCCAGCCCTTCTCTGTCTTACAGTTGTCATGGTGTCAGTCACTTTAATTCATTATTCTTCTGCCTGGCTCCTAAATGGACACACACATCTTCCTACCCAAACAGTCACTGGGTACTGGATGAAATATGTGAAAATAAAACCATATCTTACTGACATTCCAGACTTTGACTTACAGAACTTTACTGTACCTAAGGTCAATCCTACCAAAATGCAAAAGTTTTTTTTTTTTAAATCTGTACCACTCAGGGAGCAAATGAAAGTATAGAAAACACTATCCTAAACTTATACTTATTTCCCCATTTTACATACTCATGTACAGGTTTTTAATATATATATATATAAATAAAATATTTCTATATATATAAATACAAAATATAAAGCCAGTCATTTAATTCCTGGCTTTCAAGAAATCCCAAAAAAGGGGGCCAAAAGGTGCAAAAATGATACCAGACAACACATGTCATAAAAAACTAGAAACAGCATTAAAAAGACACTTGCTGTTTCATCCCCCCCCAAAACCGGAGCACATCACGAGACGAGAAGCGCAGGCAGCCATTGCCCGGTCGGTCCCAGGAGCTCGGGGCTCTCCGAGAACATCCATGCCCAGAGCTGCTCTGGCCCTGCCCTGTGCCCCAGCAATCCCCGCCAGCCAGCCCACCCTGCAGCACAGACCCGCTCCGTGCCCGGCGAGCAACAGCTGCTCCTGCTGCCGCTGCTGTGACTGCTGCTGCTGGCAGCGCTGCGGGCAACGCGCCGAGCCGCACAACTTTGTAAAGCTTTCGCAGCGGATTAGCCTCGCCTCCTCCTCACACACCTGGGGAGACACACGGGGAGCTAGGCGAGCTCGCGGCTCGGAAGCGCCGGTCTGTGGCACGGCTGACAATCGTTAACAAAGGCGAGATGATGCTCGTCCCCACCCCGCCGGCGGTGCCAGCGCTGCCCGCACGCCGCTGCCGCAGGGCTGGGCTCTGCCGGGCGGGCAGCTCCCAGCGCGGCCCCGCAGCACGGAGAGCCGGGCCCGGGGCAGGGCAGGGCAGGGCCGGGGCAGGGCAGGGCCTGCCCGCAGCTCCCCGCGGCCTGCGCGGCTCCCCCGCCTCCCCCGGCCCCGGTACCTGCGGGCGCTCCGCGGCGCTGCTGCCGGCGCTGCTGCGGGAGCCGCCCGGGCCCGCCGCGGGTAACGGCAGGCACAGGGCACGGCAGGGGAACGGGAAGGGGCGGCGCGGCGCGGCGGCTGGGCTCGGCCCTGCCGGGCGGGACCGAGAGCCGGGGCGGGCACAGCCCCGTCACAGGCCCGGCCCCCGCCCGGCTGCTCCCGTGGTGGTTTGAATTCCCCAGGGCGGGCGGCGGAAATCCGGCGTGTCGATAAGCAGTGAGCTTTCCATCGATCCATCCCTGCTGGGATCGGGGCCGTGCGGCTCGGAGCGGGGCTGATCCCCTGAGGGTCGCGCTGTCCCGCTGCCTTCCGCCCTCGGGGAGCATGCTGTGCTAAAACAGTGCCCTAGAATTTGTTTGTAATGCTTTTTTAATGTATTCCTCACCGTCCCCCCCCGATACAGTACCATATATGCGTGATTTTAAAATTGAAATTAGGGCTGCGTCTCCTGTTCAACTCATTATAGGCTCCATTGTATTTCTTGCTTAACTGCACCATAAACGTTTAAAGGGGGAAAAGACCTTTTGTAGCTGCAAGATAACTGCAATACCAGACTTTATTCTACTTAATGGGTACAACCTAGCCCTGCAATAAGTCTTTATTGTAAGTTTTATTTGTGCTGTCTTTAGTTATTGCACAGAAAACCATGTCCCCTGAAGCCAGAACCAACAAACTGACTCCAGGTCCTATCAGAGAAAGCTGATTTCCCAATCATCCATACTATTTCTGTGGAACACACAGGGATAGAGTTCACTTTTTCAGGACAATATTTAGTTGATTTTCTATCATAATTTTACATTACAGCAATACTCCTCTTTTTTTCTTTTTTCCCCCTCGTCATTCCACAACCTTCATTTATTGAAAAACTCAGTATCTTGAGCAGGAAGAGCCATGAAATTCTTAGAAAGCCTGTTCAGAGACACCAAGAAAACTGTAAGTAGTAATCATCCTGGTCATTCTGAATTTTGAAACCACTGACAATAGAAACCAGGAAATTTTTCAGTATCTGCTCTGCATGCTTTGAATGTTTTGTAAATATTTTTTAGAATTATCTTACTTCCTCTGATTAAGCCCTCCAAATAGTTAAACGTTTCTACTGTAAGTCAATTTACAGCCATACTTGTTCTGGTTTTGGTGGTTTTTTGGGGGTTTTTTTAGCAATAAGGCAGGTCATACATTTGTGGGCGATGCTTAAACTAGGAAGGAAAACTGAATAATTATGGGCCTTACTATGGGCATTAGATTCACCTTCTTTTTATCACTGCCACATCAAAGATGGCATGTGTTTGTTGAAATGAACACATTGTATACATACAAGCTAGTTTACAATGTAAATAAACACCTCGAGTGTGTGCAGGTTCTTGTGTAAAGCAGATAATCTAAGAAAGGGGCTGCTGTAGAAGATGCTTCCTGGAATGAAAATTCTGCTTATCCACTATCTGTAAAGAGGCCAATGCCAAGTAAATTCTACACAGAACAAGAAGTTACAGAAATGGTTTAGAAAACATAATCCATGAAGAGCTTTAGAAATCCCTGAGAAGCGGGGAGTGGACTTAATTCTTCTGTGTTTTAAGACCCCGTGCATGGATGTAATGGATTTATAAGTGGTAAGTTCCTATAGTCAGCTGAAGAAGTTTTCTGTTTTGTGGGAATGATTGCACAGGACCAGCAGCACAAATCTCACTGACACTCCTGAAACACTAACACAATCTACATTGCAGAATAGTGTTATTAAAACTAAAAAGTTTGTGTAATAGAAAAGTGCTTCACAGCCTTACATAGTTGTTAATGTATCTAAGTGTTCAGCTATCACCTTCCTTTTGAAATACTAACACCTATTGATCAAGTTTCAAATAGCAGAAGATTAGATAGTAGGGGAAATAAAAAATACATTTTTTTCACAAGTCTGTATATTTTAATAAGTAATTTCCTGTTGCAATAAGTGTTTAAGTACAGCACTAGGAAAAAATGGAGTTATTATTTAACATATTCTCACTGAAACAATGTATTATTTAGACAGCATGTCTGTTGATGGATATTGAATGTTTCAAGTTGTGAGAATACAGAAAAACTAAAGAGCTTCCAGATTGCTGTAAATATCTGAAAATTGTATTATAAAATGTAAATTAAAATTCACCAAACTGTAGCTAGCAATCAGTAATACTGATTATTGTATCATTACTGTATTGTTATAATACTGTTGCAATGCTGGCTCTTTACTTGCCAAAAGAACAAAATGGAGATTTGACAATATTTTCTCGTTTCATTCTGTTCAAACTTGATCGAAGTAGTGAAATCTTCATGTTAGTACCAAGTTACTCATAATCCCAGCAAATGCCAAACATCTACAGACCATTGTGTACAGAAAATGGGTAAATGAAACTTTAAATTCAATTTATTTCCATTTTCTGTTGGATTGTCACATTCGGTACTGTGGAAAGAGCTACCATGAACTAGAAAAGCAGGAGGACTCAAGTCCTGCCCCAGTAAATTTTAAGTTTAAACCCGCAGTGTTTTGAGTTGCTGTTCAGAAGCCATGTGGTGTGTGGCAAACATGCCAAATTTCGACATTCATGCTTTTTTCCAACTTCTAAAGTTTGTCAGGGTCCTGAAGTTTTTGCTTTCGGGCAAAAGAATCTTGGTTTTAGCAGCTGGGAATTCCGTTACCCAGCTAATATATCACTCAGGTCAGTTCAAATGGTGTCTCCTTCCCTGAGAGGCTCCCTGTGACAACTCTGTCCCAAACACACTACAGGGGATGCAAACCAACAGCTCACTGTGGTGCATTAACTGTCTGCAGCAGTTCCAACCTCAAACAGTTGTCAAAGATGCAGGACAGAGTGATTAAATCCCGCTGATGTGGGGCAGGGCTCTTGCTCCTTTTCTCCATCAGTGCTGCTCTATCCCAGCCAGCCCTGTGGCCAGTCCTGTTTGTGATCACACACCAGCAGGTTACTTATGGGGGGAATTTCTGATGAGCCTCTTGTGCTTTTTTCAGCTGAAGTGAGGAAGGTATTTTAGCCCAGGGAACAGGATCATACTTGGATGCAACATCCTACTACAGAGACCTTTTCCCCCAGGTTTTGCATTAAAGAAAATGTGAAAAAGCTGCATGACACAGCATTCTGTAGTACTGCATCTAAACCTATTTGTAGTTCCAGCTTTTATTTCAACATATTTGGCCCAGAGCCTTAGTAATAACAAGAAAATGGCAGAAGATTGCTTGTTTATGTAACTGTAAACCATGCTGATACCAGCAGTGGGTATTCTGGCCATACTCTCTCTTTTCTCCCCAGCAACAGCAACTTTTTTCCTGACAAAGATGGGAAGAAAAGCTCCAGCAAGGCCAAGAGATATGCTGTATATTTAAAAATAGGTTTCAAGTTATGCTTTAGCTTATGTGATGGAAAAGCAAAAGTCAATCACCTGAAAAAAAAACTGTTTAAGGCTTTCACTCTTATTTAATTAGGAAAATAATTCCCACTAGTTTAATTTTGAATTTGCAGTTCTTTCCTTCAGCATGGTGCCATCCTAACTGCATGCAGGCTTACAAATATTTTGACTCTATGGTTTCATATTTCTTCACAGTTACTTTAATAGAACTTGTATTAGTGGTATTAAAACTCATAATAACAACTCATACTAATAATTTCATACAAGAGTAAGAAATGGCAGTAATGTATTTAAAATACCTTTTGACTTGAACAGACTTCCCTCTCACTAAACACTGGTTCAGTGTTTGGATTTTCCATGTTCACATTTCATAGTGGCCAAATAAAAAGTGACTAAAGCGTTTAACAAAAAAATTTATTACCAAAATACAATATTAAAGTCAATACGTGACAAACTCCTGTAAAGCAAAATAAATTATTCTACCATTGTACAGTATTCCAGAAGGTAGTTAAAGTAGTACTACAGACTTTGCTTCATCGTTCCAAAGAGTTGCCTATCAGGAACACAATCCTAGAGAGAGCTTAAGGCATGCAGCTTAATGTGCTGGATAACTTTATAAAACAAAACTCATCCTATTTAATAAGATACAGTATCAGAATTAACTGCAGTCTTTACATGTCAGTTTTCTAAATTTTTTTATACTTTGGCTATAAAAGCAGTGCCATAGTGTTACAATACCTTTTCTTAAAAAAATACATGTACCCATGTCCATGAATATCAAATGCAAATGTAAATTTCTATTAAATATATCTTAACAAATGTTATTTTGAGCACCAACTGTACATTTCATCAAATGATTAAATAAGTGCTTATGAAAGAGGAAAATACAATAACTCTGACTGAATCCCACTCTATTTTTCCAGGCCAAGCATAAATTGGGAAGATGAAATATGCACCTATTTTTCAGTACAGCCAAGTATGAATGAAGTTTGCTCTTTAGTGGAAGTATAGGCATTGCAAACAAAGCTGAAAGTTACAGTTTGTATTACAGAATAAAATCTAATTTAAACAAGCAGCATGTGAATAGCTGATCACCTGATAGTGCTTTGCCAGAAGAGACAAAAATACTGTAAAAGTTTAAAGAAAGGGGAAATTTGCAGTGTTAGTGACTTTGAAATGTGCTTTAAAAACCCCTTACAAAACATGCAACCAAGCCAGCCATACACTTTCCAAAGCAGATAACCTGAGAAACAATTTGCTTTCAGAAAAACTAAGTCTATAATTACTTCCCATGCAGAACTTCTGACAAAGTCCATGGGAATTGTGAGTGGGTAACTAATTGCAAGCAGCATGGAGACAGCTAAATAAAGTAAATCTGTGCATATGGGAAAGAATTCTGTGTTGGCATTTGTTAGGATTGATAATGGTTTTTAGAGGCAAGTAGCTTTCTACTGTTTTACAGGAACACATGGTCAAAAAGAACAAAGCAACAAGATGGCAAAGAACAACTGTGAATAGACACATCCTGCTTAGTAATCCCATGACACTGATTCCTGCTGCACTGCACAGAATGCTGCAAGTGTGGCTTCCACACACACCAAAGCTGTTGATTTTGATTCAGGGTTACTGGCATTTCAAGTCTTGGTTCACTGCCATCTCCTTCTTAGCTTATGAATTCAGGTTTTTCATTTTTTATCTTTCACTAGCTGAGCAACTTTAACATAATTATCCCTTTACACAAAAGTAACAGTGTGGTTAAATATTGTTTCTGTGAAAGTACTGACTGGTAGTTTAGCATTACTAGGGATCTCACTGTCCTTTAATTTTTCTGACAAATGGGATTTCTGAATGAGAAAGTTGAGATATATTCCAGATAATGTAGTATTTTCACATTAATTCTATACTGAAGGTAAAATAGCAGAATCAGTAAGACATTATGAATGTCCCATTAAAAGTTTATTATCTCCACTTGAATTTGGGATCATGTAAATAAATAATGTATTTTCAAATTTAAAATTAATCTGTAGGAATATGAAAAATAACTATTAACTGATAATAATGTATAATTAACTTCACATATGTATTTATAGTATCTCAAATTCCAACACAAAAATGCTTTGACCTTATATCCAGTTCTTCAAGTCAAATGTGTACTTTCTGCTATCTAATTTAGAAACAAAATAATATCTATTTAACCCAAAAGAAGAAGTCTAATTGAGGAAATCTCTTGAAAACAAATACCAAATGTACTTGAAATCTTAGTGCTTTTACCCTGGCATTTACAATTTGTGCTGCTTCACGAAGCTGTAACTTCTGTTACTGTTTTCTTTTCCTCGTTGGCACTTCCAGGCAGTGCTAGCACAATACAGACACTCCATGTGCCAGCCTCTCACCTTTACAGCTGCAGCTGATTTCTGCTCACAGAAATGTGTAAATAAGGGAACCAGAAACCACTGTTTTCCTAAGAGTAAGGAACTTTGTAAGTATTGAGCCACTAAAAATCAGGTCACTGCATCCCCATGGCAGCACTAGGCAAGCTGCTGTGCACCTGCCATTCAGTAAAAGCAGGAATACATGCCTGGGCTAGAAAGTTTAAATCTGGCTGCTAAAGGGCTTCTTTGGAAGTGATACTACACTTGATGAATATTTCAAAAAATTAAGTAGCCAACTGAATCACCAACCTCGACAAAGTTGCCAGGTAACTAGCCAGTATAATAATATTCCACACTGATACACAGATGAGTATCTGCTACTGCCAACTGCTGTAACTGTAAAAACAACAACAACCCAAGAAAACCCCCATGCTAGTTTTAGAAGCTGAAGGTTTTAAAAGGGTGAATTTTCTACGTGTTTCTTAGACAACAAAGTAATCTCTAATTCCCTTTATCAATCCGTACTATAGGCACTAGTAAAATTTATTCAGTGACTGGATACAGCTTTGGCTTAAGACATTGTTTGCCCTTCTTTCAAAATATGATGTTTTACAGGAAGAATATCTTTCAGCTCATTATTTCTACAGTTACAGCTCTGACAGACAAGTAGGAAATTTGGCCAGCCAGTGGCATTTCAAAGATTGCCAAAGCATGTAGGCGTTTTCTCAAAATCCTAATTTGTGCTCACCTACATCTTTTGGAATCTACATAGATTTAATCTACATCACTTTGTGGCAACTATTGTTAATATCTTGTTCTCATTAAAAACATTCCTCATCCATACTGCAGAGTAATCACCACAAATGGAAAGTGACATTACAAGCTTTGCGTTTTTTAAATAATTCAGCAGAATGTGTCAAGAAAACCATTAAGAAACAACAGGTTATTGTTATAAAAAATAATCTGTTACACGCTATGAGTTGCAAAGATAGCAGTTTTGTAGTTAGGATCCAATCAGACAAATAGTTATTAACAAAATGCTTCTAGGCCCTTCACCACCTGCTGCTCTGAATTGATGGAAAGGATGGCAGTCTTTGTTGAAAAATGACTTGGGAGTTTGTAAGGCCTTAAAAATAGACTGGGGAAAATGGAACTCCTGTGTGTGCATGCAACACACACATGCCCTGGCCCTCCTCCCCTCTCCTCACCTTCCAGAATCCAGACAGGGGAGTTTACCAGATCATATCATAACATTTTTATCTGATCTGTTGCCAGATCATCTTTCAAAAAAGAGGGTGAAAAAGTTCTTTGCTGAATTACTTGGAAAACAACAAAGAGGGAGGACGAAAAAAGCTTTTCAAGTGATTCAAAGCTTTCACACCTTTGGGTTTTAAAGTACTGTGCTAATGCATTATTACCAACTAGTACCTGACAGGAAAAGAAAAAAACCCAACAATCCTACATTCTTGGCACCATATAAAGAAACAACAGGTTAAAATGGATCATTCTATTCTCCACACCTTGTATTTATCTCTTAAATAATTCATCGGTCCCTGGTTAAAACACTGTACTCTACTGAAACAAGAACTCAGGATGGGGAATCAAGTTTTGCTTGCAATTCTTCTCTTTAGCAAGTTTCTCGGGCAAAAATTAGCAAAGAAAGAAAATATTCACTCTAGGAAATCCTCTCTTAACTTACTGCTTCACCTAGTTTGTATTCTGAGTCATGCTGTGGTCCTTGTTTAGAATGATGTTTATGATTTCACCCTCATGTTCTTTCATATGATCCAGCAGATTTTCTTTGTTGGTAGACTCAAAACCACAAATGCAGCAGCAGAAGAGCAGAACACAGTATTCTGTGCCAAGATGGGGTAGAGCGGAGTTCTTTTCTAAACTGCATGAGGTATTCATCAAGTTAGGTTTTTCATTTTCATCAGAACCTGAAATTTCATTTGTAGTCTGGTTAATTGACTCTGTAAAAGACACCAAGTTGTCTGAACTTCCCAGCATAGGTACTGTACTTTCATCTGTGCCTTCTAGTAAGGTTTTGTCAGTGAGCTGTCCTTGAAACCTGAAATAATAAAACCAAAACAAATATTAAAATGTACAGCTGCTGCTTTCTGATAGGAACTTAAGTTTGTATCACAGTTGGGTCTTTTGAAAGATAATAGGGTTTGATGGTAGATCAGACATACCTACTGCTTTGTGAAATTGCATCATTAATAGCCTTGTTCACTTGTTCATAGTTATAATTTTGGTCACTTGCATGTTTCCACATGTGGGACTTCAGGGATGGAGGATGGCTACATACATATCCACAGAGAGAACATCTAGGGCAAAAAAATTGAGAGGGAAAAAGAGAAAATTAGAAGTTAAATTTTATAAATTTAATAATGGCTTAGTTGTTCCAAAGGGATGAGTAAGCAGAGAGATCCATGTGAACCTTCTTCTTGGTTCCCCCTTTCAGTTTCATAACTAGGTCATGTTAGTTTGCAAAGTTTCATCCTGAAATTTAAGACTATTTTTAGGGTCTGAGAATTTTTAAGTCTGATCTTCCTGATTTCTTAACCAACTGAATTAAAATCTTATCTGTTTGGCCTGTTAAAACTGTTTGAACACTGCAAAAAAGCAGTATTTCTGATGAGTGCAGAAACATGGCATCTGGCAGGCAAGCAGTGAGCTCTCTCTCTGTCACTGCTCTGAACCAAGCAGGAGCTGTGTAATTAGCACTGATTATGTCAATTGAACTAATAATGTCTTTCCTGGTGTAGCACGTGTCAGTTTATTAAGGATCACAGAGTTGTTGAACTTGGAAGGGACCTCTTGAGGTCACCTAGCCCAAACCAGCCCCTCAAGCAGGATCAGCTGCAGCAGGCTGCTGAGGACAGTGTCAGGTTCTGAATATATTCACAGATCAAGATTCACACAAGAGATCATTTTCTCCATAGAGTTTTCCATCAGCTTGGGTACCACAGGACTAAATTTTCTACTTCCCTGTAAAACACCATCTTCTACAGCAAAGTACAAACCCTTGAAGAATAAATCCTATTTACAGAGAGATGTAGTGTATATTTATGGACAGAAATAACCCAAGACTGATCAAATCCTGTATTACCTTTTTCATGCACGAATATACATCAGAGGAGGCTTTTTAACATGTTTTCTAAGATGATAAATTAGTCACCTCAGCATGAAGAGGATGAGTGACACTGCCTGACATCACTTCAGAGCAGGATCTGTCTTTTTGGCAAAAAAGCTTTGCTACCTGCTACTTTGGAAGGCTTCAGTTCCCTAAATCCCATGGAAAAGATCACAATCAATCAAAGGTGACCTTGTGCTAATGAATTATAACTAGGAATGCATCTCAGTCTGTCTCATTCCTCAATGAGAGTCAGATGTTTTCTGCTCAAGCAATGTGATCTCAGTGTGTAAACTATGATGAATCTCTTAAAATTACTTCTAGTGAGTTTTTGTAAATTTTGAAGACCTTTTCAGAAATATAACATGGAAACACAAGAAAACCTGTATAAAATTACATTATACACTACAATTCAGTAAGATTTTACAACTTCTCTTAATGACAGTAGGATACAGTCCTTAAATGCCCTGCAAATAATCATATACAAGAAACTATTTCTGCTCAGCAGAAGATTGCAGAGAACAGCAAAGATCTCCCAAGTTAGGTGGAAGTGTGGTACATTACCTTGCTTATGTAGCAAGATAATTCTGTCCTGCTGGGGAACAACAGGTATGTCCTTCTAGCTCACTTTTCTCTACTGCTTGATTTGGAATGTAGGATCCTATTTGTCTCTTTTCCTTCTAATCTGAAGCCTTACAAAGAAAATGGATGCTTTCAAAGATAGGTGAGTTCATCCTCAGATTGGGAATCTTAATATCTCTAATAAGGCTGTTACAAAATAAATCATTGGATAAGAGGCAGGCTGTATAGTTAATTTATAGATAAAATTAGGCCAAATTAATTTGGTTTTGTAAAACAAAGAGATCAACAAATAATCTTAATTCCATTTAATGTGCACACTAGTCTTACTATAGATATGATTCTTCTGTGCCACTGACACAGCTGGGCCAGTGGTTTGAGAACACAGTCAATAAGCCACAGCCCAGTGTCCATTTTTATCCCCTTTTAAATACTCTCATTTTTTTGAAGCTCATTAAATTACTCAGGTGATTTACTAATAAAATTCACTTTGCTGAGAACAGCATCTTATGAGCCAAATACTGTTGACTATTTTAGCATACACTTCAAATCAGACACAGAAGCTCCAAAAGCTTATATCATGCTGCACTACAGTTAATGATCATATACTTACAGTACAGTTACAGTATATGCAACACTTTCTCAGAGAAACAAAATAATTTACCATTTACTTTAGTAGTAGAAGTCTTTCAGTTCCATAGCATGAGCTGCCCTACTGCTTGACTTGTGTTGAATTATTGAACTTTGTTGTTCAGGTGTATTCTGAATTGATATGCTGAGGAAACAATTACCTTGCAGCTTTGGATAGACTAATTCATTGGGGATCAGGGACCAGAGTGTGAAAGTTTTCAGTAATCTCTGGTAATACTAAGAGCACTCAGCAATACTGTGGGAAGCAAGACAGCTGAGCAAATAGAACTTAATGCTTCTAGGAACATTTTGGGGAAGAATGCAGTGGAAGTGCTTTTAATTTGTAGAAGCAGCTTTTCTTGAGAAGAAACTTCTATGTGAATGTGCTTTATTTGGATTCTTCATATTGTATTTAAAATCTTCCACTATGAAATATTCAGAATATTCCTGATTTTCTTGCCCTTCCCTGCTTCTATTTTTTGTTGCAAATTAGTAGTAGACAATTACACATATTTGCGCCAACTTCCTCATATATATATATATAAAAATATATAAATATATATAAATATATAAACCACTCACATCTATGGACAGACTATAAGGAACACTCATCACTTAATGACTATTCAGACTAATTCTTAACTAGGAACACTCATCACTTAATGACTATTCAGACTAATTCTTAACTAGGTGATGCCAATCTGGATTCTAACTGGCATGTATATGCAAAGACTGTGCCCAGTCTGGGGTATTAAACAAAGCCAGGGAACATTCCTGGATACTGGAATTTACCCGTCTATAATGTTAAATGTTAGAAGTGCCACAGCATGGTTTTGGCACATACAATCTCCCAAACAATTCCAGGCATGCTTTGGTAATTAAAACAGTCCAGAATTACTTGCAATAACTACTTGCAGTTTGTATGCAAACACCACATTCTGGAAAGCAAAGCTGAATAGTGTCTCAGAAGGAAGTCAGGGACATGTTTGATCAGTCAACATAAGCATCACCTGGGAATGCCATGGCAAATCTCTCCCTCAAAAAAACCCAAACAACTTTCTGAAGCAAAGAATAGATCTAGAAGGGAAGGGAATAGAATCTGAGCACTGCTTTAGGTCACAAAACCCCACTATGAGAGCCTTTTGCCAAAGGAGCCCCGTTACATACTTGTACTGTTCCAAGAGCTGCACTGCCTGATGCTCCTGGGGGTGCCGCCTCATGTGGCACTTCAAGCTATTCATATTTGTGGTGGCGAAGTCACACACGCGACATCTGAAGAGACAACAACAAGTGAACTAATCTGACAATTCACTGCTCACACTGTTCCAAAACCAAACATCTGTGAGAAAGCAAAGGTACCTAGACAGACTGCAGCTGAGGACTAACAATATTTACAGAAGTCCAAGTCGTGGTGTTGACTTGCTGTTGGGCAGTGAATCTTCTGTAGCCCAAAACCTTTCAGCAAGAATCACTGGGCACAGAGATTATGTTTCTTCCCAAAATCTCTCCTGGGCACCTCTGCTGATGTGGGTAAGCATCACTAAGTACAAGGGGGTGAGGATGAAGGTGGCTGTGTGCAACCCTATGGAAAGCACAGTGGGACCCTCAGAGCTGCAGGGGATGGAGTGTGTTCAGACAAGAATATGTGTTCTTCTTAATGCAACAGCAGTGTTCTCATGACACTGTAAAAGTCAAACTAGTAATAAAACATCTAAGTCTCAGGGCATTATTGCTGAAAAAGAAGTCAGTGACAAGACCAACATACTGAGATTCAAGTGCTCTAAGACAAGTGTGTCACATCATGCTGTTCAATTTTTTTTTTTTTTTTTACTTCTGTCACAATATCTTTGTATAAAACCAATACATAAAGCAGTCTGGGTCTAAATTTAGATTCATGGATTTAGATCCTGAAGTATTACACAAATTCCATGTTATTCATAAATATCAATAAAGTACCATACAATCTTCCTGTGTATTAGAACAGAAACCATCAAGCTCAGCTAAAACATTTATGTATTTGTTAAAACTTTAGATTTTTCTTTTTTTGAAATGGTAAAATGTCCAGTTATAAAGTCTGATCTATAGTGTGAAACAGTTTGAGACTTCAGGATACTTAGCCTGAGAATACTCACTATATTTTGAAAGGATTTAATTGTGAAGTATTAAAATCCAGAACATATCAAATCTACAAAAAAATCTCATTTAAGGCTGTACAGCTTAGTTTGCAGCAAGTTTTGTCAAACAAATAATAAAATATGTTTACAGCTCTAAAAATGGCAGCAACATAGTAGATTACTGTTTGAGACTATGGAATGCTTGAAGAATTCATGTTTCAGAAGGAGAAATACCATAAATACTGGATCATTATGGTTTTCAGACTGTAGCTTAAGTATCCTGCCAGGTTTTCAGATTTGTCTAAGGGGTTTATGAAAAAGTAATAAGAAAAGCAAGGCAGATGGGTAGGTTTGTATTTAGTATGCAGCAGTCTGCATCACCAGTGGAAAATTTCCAAGGGTTCCTAAATCAAAACAGGCTGCTAACACCACATACAAGACACTCTACAGTATCTGCTGCTCTAGCCTCACTAAGTAATAAATAATGGTAATAGTGAAGGTTCTGAGGAGAAAAACCATCTATTTGTATTCCACACTTGCTCTCTGAGTAAACATCTTGGGAATTTTTGCTGGTATTATGGGATAACATATAATACACAAATCAAAATACAACATGTCTTCTGGGTTTGTTTATCCAAAAGAGAAAGTCCCTGCCTTAGCTCAGCATCTCAAGGTGTTGAGTTTCCAGAATTTACATTAAAGATGGAAGTGTATCAGCTCAAAGAGTCTATGGACTCAGATCTATTTTCTAGCCACTAGAGAGGGACAGAGATCCACACTGAATGAGCACAGACTGAATTTGCAGGAATTTATGCAGCAACCAATAGGAAAATGCAGGATTTATTTTCTTGCTGGGGACCACAGCTATAGTATTACACGTGATTTTAGATACTCAAGTTTCTATATAAACCCATATGATAACCTTGTAGAAAATTTACAGAATATGATTCTCAGCGAGTATGTTACTATTGTTTGAAATCAGTGAAAAAGATGAGGTAATTGGTGACAAGTAAAGGGCAGAATTTTGCCATACTTTGTAGCAGCCAATGTATAAAGCAGTAATATGACAATGGAGAACATTTTGCAATAAGGCAAATCCAAAATTAACTTCGGCATGCAAGGATTTTGAGAAATATATCATTACTGCTGGCCAAAGTCCAATATTACAATGTAATTATTCTCCTCTCCACATGTGAGTGCTTCAAACTGAAAACAAGCAGCAGACTGCCACAGCAAAACATGCATTCTGGAAAAATTAGCAAATCTTAATTACATAGTTTGAGTCAACCAGCAAGTGTGGCTCCCCTCGAATTTGCAGTCAAATAAGGCAATAGCAGTTCTTGAGCAACACCTTTCCCAACTGCATGAGCAGTGGAGTAACCCTGTCAGAGGTAAGGCAGCTCCTGGCACCAGCCAGCAGAGCAGCCACTCACCTGTATGGCTTATCAGAGTTGTGGATCCGTCGGTGGTTCCGAACACCAACGTAGGTTGTGCTTGTGTAGTCACACACATCACACCTGAACAGCTTCTGAACTGAGGACTTGCTTCCTGGGGGAAACAAAAGCCATTCTTTTAGGGAGCTCCACTCTGCATTGTAAGGAATTCTCAGATTATCATTTCACCACAACTGAATTATGAAACACTAATTAAGGTTTTAAAATAGTACTTTTGCATGTCAATAAATATTTAATACTTTTAAAGTATTAAACAGGCAATGGACATAGGGATGATAAAGGTATGGTTTATTTTACCATGCTGTTCTGCATTTACCCTGCCATTTACAGGAATTATTAAATTTTCAGGAAAACACATTCTTTCTCTCTATGTGGACACTTCCCTTCTCCCTGCAGTTGGGTAAAATCCTGTGTTACAGCACAAGGTGATAAAATGTGGAACCACTGAACCCAGCAGTTTCACTGCTTTGCAGAATGCATCAAATCAAAGGACAAGATGGGGATTGACAAAGGATGAGTTTCAAACTGGCAAACACAGAAAAGAAAAACAAAAGACTTCTCAAAGCCTCTAAATCCTCTTTATCATCCAACACACACTCATGCTTCCTGAAAGACATGAGCGGATTAAAAAAATAGATATTGACCAGATGTCTTAATAAATAATTTGGAACTTCTCCAAATTACTAAAAAGCAATTGTAACAAAAGTAATTTTTTCCTTCCAGAATGAAAAAGACTCTTGAAAAATTAATGGTTGCAGAGACAAAGGCTAATGACTCCTTAAACACAGGAGAATGTGTGCCCAGGAGAGCACAGCTGGAATACTTTTGAGATATGTGTAGACTTCAACAGCCCTGTTCCTGCTCCCACTGAATAATGGCACTGATATGGGTTAAGAACTTAACATTTGGGAAGAGGGATGACATTTTTTATGCAGGTAATTTTCCCATTCTAGCCTGTCATGCTGCACCTCATGTACCTTTTTTTTTAGCTTGAATTTTCTCATTATCAAAACAATTAAGAGTCATTATGGTAAAACTCTTTTAAGGAGACATTTCTGTTCCCACAGGCAGGCACTGAATTATGCCACAAGAGTTCTAGATATATTATTCTGATGGATCTAGTCACAGAGCTAGCTTAAACACTAAGGGAAAATTACAACTAATTAAACTTTCACTCCAAAATTTAGCACTTTTGGTTCAAGATGCAAAGTAATTAGGTAAGGCTGATAACCCCACAGGGTTATTGTGAAGAATATATAGTATATCATATAAAATAAAATAGCAATCTGAAAGGAAAGTCAGTCTGAAAAAAAATTAGAGTATTTCTGTATGTACCAAGATAACAGAAAATATATTTCCCATTTTTCAATTTTAAAACATGACACAGTGCCCACTCTTTAGCATTCTTACAAGAAATAATATGGAAGTAATATACAATAGATACTCTCTCTAAGTCAACCTTGGAGCAAAATATATTGGAATTTTTCCTACAATACTCATAGAGTAAAATTTATTAGTTCTGTTTTTCCTTTAATGTGAATTATCAAAACAATCCTAATTATTTACTTGAAGACTTTGGAATTCTACAGTACTCTTTTATGAAAGCACATTCACATAGAAGACCTCAAAAGGATCAAGGACACTCACTGGGCTGCAGATCCATGGGAGAGCAGGGGCTGTGCTGTACTTGAAGGGGTTTTCTTTCTTAAATTCTGCAGCTTTAGAATAAACTGCTGCCAAATGTATTTTCTGTTATAAATTTGGTATTTCAGTGGGCAGGCAGTGTAAAACCAACAGTATCTAATGAGATTTTTAAAGCATTATGCAAACATATTAGCTACAGCATAGTTCTAAGAGGCTCACACCCAGCAGCACACACTTAGGAGCAATTATTTATACCAATCACTACTTTATATTTATTCCTTCCACAAAATGCACATAAATTATAATACATCACATAATCTCTTGCTGTTACAAAATAGCACTCTTGGTCCCTCACCCCCTCCACTGGTTTATTTCTTGTGGGTTTGGGGTTTTTTGCTTTCTGGATGGAGAATATCAGGTCTCCTACAAGTGAATATGGAAATGACAGATTTTTGTTGCAGCAGCAGTAACAGGTGCTCCTGTAATGCTGCTTATTACCCTATTCCTTCATTATTAGACATTTACAATCCGATCATATCCAGTGTCATAATGCTCCTTTTAATTTATTGTACAACCATGATGAATAAAGAGACTTTTAGGACTAACTATTTCATAAACAAGAAATGAAACTGTTCCAGCTCAGGCATCTTTCACATAAACAGATGCTATGCCATAAACTTCTTTGTTTTGTGTCGCTTTATAGGGATGACATCTGTTTGACAAGAGATTGCTGTACTGCAGTGGTGCTGCAATTTGATTATAAATTGGTTCTGAAATAATTTAAGCATTCCACAGTATGAGTTAATAAAAGTTTAAAAGGAGAACTGTTTTCATTCAAGCCACATTCCTAAATTTCATGTGGGGTAAACAATCAATTAAAGTGCACGGCTGTAACATTTGTATAAGATAATAACAAGCAAAAAATATTTATAAAAACATCTCTAAATTAATTGAAAGAAGGCAGATTTCCTGAACAGGGGCTTCTCTTTCATGGAAGTTACGTTACAAGATCAGAATATAAACTGTAAAACAACCTCATTAAACATACTAATTTCCAAAGCAGATAAGACTCTCGATTTTCAGTCACATTACCAGGACTTTAGCTGAAAAAGTACAGTATTTCCCCAAACCTGACATGCTTCAGGCATTGCAAGGTAGTTATTCCTGTATGACATCTTTTAGAACATTTGTTTACAGAAAACAAAACACTGTCAGAAGTCATAGTCCAAGCTGTGCTCATAGATATTTGTAACCTGCTAAACTAATAATGTTTTATTTCCCATCACTTCCATTAAAACATTTATGCTATTGCTTCTGAAGAAAAACCCCTCTACTTAATAGGAAACATTCCCACTCACAGCAGACACTCCCTGGCAATTCTCCTGTTTCCCCCTGACTTGGAAATGTCAAAATCCACTTGGGATGGCTCTCTCAGGCTTAGGTCCTGGGGATGTACTGAGCACTACAGATCCATTTCCTGAATTTAAATGCCTTCTGCATCGATGAGAGCAAAAAGGAGCTGGGAAGGGTCATTCTACCTGAGGTTGAAAAGGTGATTAACTTTTAACTGAAAGCCAAAAAAGGAGGCAGCGTGAGCTAAGAGAGCAGAGGGCAGAGTTGGGAGCTCATTCTATTTTGATGTGCACCATGTTGTTTTGGACAAACACTTCTGACCCACCCTGGCTCGTGCTGATCAGCACCTCTTCTCACAAGGAATTGCATCCATTTCAGCACTTTGCACTCGCTGAGCAGCTGTAGAGGAGAGAGTAGAACCCAGAAATTTCCACTGCAACCTAAGTACTATGAGAGTGCACATTTTGCTGTCTAAACAAATGAGAGAGCACAGTTAGGACAGAAAAGAGCTCTGTGCACAAAATGGAAATACTTCAGCTCACAGTCGTTCAGAGGCTATCTAATTACTAGTATTTTTCCGTAATGCTCTAAAATTGCAAAATAATAATTACAGTGTTGCCTTCAAAAGAAAAATGCCGAAAATATTTTCAGTAGTTCTCACCAGAAAAGAGGATGCATTCAACTGTAATGATAAATAGTAGGTCTCCAGGACACACAAGGGATTTTAAGGCCACATTTTCTCCTAAACTTCAAAATTTGGTTATTTTTTCCCCTATTTGATTACCTTAAAGCATCAAGGATTTGTTGGATTGGTTTTTGTTTTGTTCTTTTGTTGCTGTTTATGTTTTGAAAACAAACACTATTAAATTAGCAGCAGATACACAGTTAAACAAAGATGAGGCTCTAAGCAAGCTGGTCTAGTGGGAGCTGTCCCTGCCCACGGCAGGGCTTGGAAAGAGATGAGTTTTAAGTCCCTTCCAGCCCAAACCATGCTATGTCTCTATGAAAATGCATACCTACTGTTACCCCGGCAACTACTAGAGATACAGGTCGCATATGTAGAATGTCTTACATTTCCCTCACTAGGGCTAAAATAAATGACTCATTTTGGACATTACCATAATTAAACAGAAATTTCTAAACTCAGAAGGGATGGCATTGTATGCATATGCTGACAGCAAACTACATTACCATGGTGACTTTAAAAAAAGTCACCTTTTGTTTAGGTCATTTGGCAAATACTGTAGCTGCTGAAGAAAGGGAGAAAAGATTTTCTTCTTAAAAACCCAGATTAATATTGCATATCAGTTGTTTTTCACAAGACTAAATGCAGGGTTTAATTACTGGGGCTAAAAATGTTTTACCTAATAATAAACACCACCTCAGGGCTGACTTTGCACTCTGAAAAGAACATACATTTAAGGTTATGAACAGGCATGAACATATTTCAGCATGAGAGATCTTAAAACCAGTTACACAAATACAGTGAACAAGTAATGTTATGAGTGACTTTTTGTAATTTCAAGTGTAAATATAAACAGTACCTTCTCTGTCATCTGCTTCATTGGAAGCTATTAGTTTGTTAGATGTGGCTGTAGAGAAGATATCTGGAAGACTGTGTTGTTCTCTTTCATGATTTCGCAGCTGGCTCTGAAACAACAGTTTCTAACGTTTAAATATACACTACAACCATGGAGTGAGCACTTGGAATACTGCAATAATCTGTGACATTGTTTTCTCACGTTTTAATGACAACTGATATAAAATGTATGTTAACATATACACAATTATCCCTTAGGTAATTTTACTAGAAACAAAACAAATATCATGAATTAGTAACATAAAGGATTGAGGAGAGTGATGGAGAGGATTCTATGATTTGTGTTTATTTAGAAAATAAATTTCCTTTTTTTCCCCATTCCCACAGACAAGTGGCCACAGTTCTTCCTCCAAAATTATTATACTCCAAAGGCAGTATTAGATTAGAGGACTGTGTGAAAATTAACTCAATTTTTGTATTGCCTACTGACTTAAGAATACACCAGTCCTGTTTCTAATTGCTTGGGCAGGAGAAAGAAGAGAGTGCCTTTTGCTACCCTATCTGTACATTTTTTCAAACTAGGACTAAATGACACTAAATATGGGAAAATTTGCACAACCACTGCCTCCAAGAGGTTCAGCTGTACAGCTAGATACTGGTGCAATCTATACTGTATTCCTGAGCACTGAGCTGAGTCCACAGGAACTCACTCACTGATGCTTAAAATAGCAATTAGGAAAATGGCAGAAGTACATTAGTCTGCTCTGGTATGTAATCTTTAAAATCTAAGTTCTACTGAACCTCCAGAGCAACACAACAGAGGAAAAAAGAAAATGATTTCTGCTTCAATGTGTCTCATGTTACCTCCAACTGCCACTATTGTACTAGTACACTCACAACAGGAAGGCATGTTTGAGCATTCCTTTAAAGTTTCAACTATCAAGTTCTTTGATGTTTCCATTTCTTCCTGCAGTTGCTATGTGAGGGCAGAAAAACAACATGATATTATTATGTCCATAAGATAATTCTCAGGAAAAAAAGATGCGAGGAAGCAAGTTTATTTCAGTGGATAAACCAGAATAATTACAGTTGAACTTTATATTTGGCAAGCGCCGCTGGTAATAATCCCTACTTGTAATTACAACGAAGCTAGGATGTCAGACTGAATTAAGTTAGAAAGAAGGATCACCAGTTACTAAAAAAGCAGCAAACTAGGTTATTTAGCTATCCTGGAGAGGCACGGGGAGGATGTGTACCTTATAATGGAAGGACTCGTCGCACTGCTTGCACTGATACATGCGCGTCTTGCAGTGGTTGATCATGTGGCTCTCCAGGTCCTTGCTGTCACCGGCGATGTGCTCGCAGATGGGGCACTGGTAGGGCTGTCTCTGGCGATGCACCCGCAGGTGCTGCTTGATGTAGCCCTTGTTGCCGCTGCTGTAGTGGCACAGGCGGCAGCGGTACGGCCGCTCGGCGCTGGGGATGAACTCCACCAGGCTGCTGCCAGCCACGCTCGCGTCGCTGGCGTTTTGGCATTGGGCGTTGTCTTGTAATTCTTTCAGAATGTCATCGTCGGAAGCGTTCTGATCTGTCCTCTCCTTCAGTTTTTCAATGACGGTGAGCAGTGACATGCTGATGCCCATTTTAATTGGTGCTTCTGATAACTCTGGTCTGTCTTTCTTTATCTCGACTATTGCACATTCGCTTTGGTTTAAGCCACTGAACTCCTCTGAAGGATCCTTCAGTGAGGATATCACTTTAGAATGAGCCATGCATGGGCCATCGGCTCCTCCCTGTCCTGCACCTGCATCCACAGCATCTTCTCCAGTCAGAGCCCTGAGGCTGGACCGGGTCAGCTCTGCAGCTCTGATAGGCATTGTAACAAGAGCTTCTGCTGCTAAGGAGTGCAGTCGTAAGGACTCTGAATTTGTCCTCCTCCGTGCAGGAGGCACGTTTTCATCAGCTGTTACATTTTTATTAATGCTTAATTCATTATCTTTCTTCTCGGTGTTATTCCATTCTATTATTACTTCTTGAATTGCATCTGAATGATAAACTTCATCAGGTTCTTCACAGGTTACAGAGGACTCCTCTGAGATCAAATTTTTTTCCGTTTCAATGTCAGTGTTCATTAAGAATGGCTTTTGTAAGCCATTTTCTTCAGCACCTGGCAAACGCTCTACTATGACATTAACGTGACCCTTTTTATTAGGGCTACAACTGATGATTTTCTGTGCTGATGACAGCAGGCTGTCAGTTATCAAATTGTCTGGCTCTGTATCTGATACAGTCTCCTCCACAACCTCTGTGGTAGGAGAATGCACCACAGACTCACTTAATATCTCTTCCTCTTTTACATTCGTTCCTGTGGGCGATTTACACGACAGTTGTTCAGAATTGCAAATCTGAAGCTGAAGAGAAGGCTCACTATGGATATCAAGTTCCCCATTTTCCAAAGAAAGGACAACTGTATCCACACTATGAGGTGTGTGAGTTACAACTGGCTCTGACAAGCTGCTGGTTTCATTTTCTTCCTCAAAGATGGGATAGGAGCAATCAACCTCCCCTGCATGTTTCCAAGCGTGTGTTTTCAACATCCTCTGCTGACCACAGGTGTACCTGCAAATCAAACACCTGTACATGCCATACTGCTCGTAGGTGTACCATTTCCTCCTACCCATTTCAGGCACAGGAGCAGACTGAGTTGTATCCTTACATTCCACATTTCCTGTCTGATCAGTCCCTGATTTGACAACTCCTTCCACAGGCCCTTGCAGAAATGAACTTGTGACACTGACACACTGCTGTACTTTAGTCTGGATGCTGTTTTTACCACCATTCTCATGGTGATTTTGGAAGTGGGATTCAAGTTCTTCTTGGCTTTTGGAGGCAAAATGGCATTCAGAGCACATTAATATCACTTCATTTTTCTCCCCGTGTTGTTTTATATGTTCTTGTAGAGTTAAGAGAGAAGGTGATAGAAACTTGCAGAGACCACATTGGTAGCATGTCACCTTTTTTTTGCTTTGTGGAAGACATTCAGTCACAAAATAATCTGCTTGTAACTCTTCGTTCTTTTTAGTAGCAATCACTGAGAGCTCGATTGCTTTAGCTGGGATTTCACAAAGATCATCAGCATCCAAGGAATGTGCAGAAACATCAGCATGGGAACGTTTCTTCCCTATTAAAAGGCATCTTTGTGACTTCTCATTTTCAACTATTTTGCTCAGCTTCTGGATAACGTGGATCAGGGGGTCAGTTTTACATTTTCTCTGATCTTCGTTGCTCTGCAGCGTTGGGCCAATGACTGTTTCAGAAATTAGCACAGCTTCCTGCTCCCCAATATTTGGCATCAATACTGCAATGCTGCTTCCTTCTTCCATAATACCTACGAGAAAGGGGGTTATAAAAAATAAAGATTAATACATGCACAATAATACACATACAACTCAGTACTATTTACATTTCTCTCGCTACTAAACATGGAAGTCTAATTCCACTAACAAGTGCAAGCTGAAGACCAGGGTTACAGCTATTCTTTTTCTTTACAAGGACTACACATCTGAATGCTCAACATTAAAATACCAGTCAATGGTAACTGGAATACTGATGTTCAAAAGGACAGTATGATATTAAAACATATTCCTAACATGCTTTGATGCACCGATGCTCCTAAAGCAAATGACATTTTGCAACAATATAACTTACAAAAATATGCGATTTTTCCTTGAAATGTTAGAAGAAAGTAATTCTGGCATTTACTTTCATTAGTCATTTCACTACGACTATTTTAAAGACCATTCAAATGTCAAATCATACTTGTCATTATAAATATAATTTCTAGAAAACCTACTAATTGTAATTGTTTGTACAATTTCTTAATTGTAGGGAAAATCAAATGGTACTAAAGTTATAAAGAGCAATTATTTTCTGTTTTGAGGGAAAGCTACAGGGAGTTACTATTTCCAATTATCCTTCCTTTAAAAATATCAAACCATAAACCACAGGCAATAATGTGGTAGTGTTGGAGGTTAAATTAGAAGCCAATGTACAAAAATTTACATGAAAACATACCTTGTGATGTGGGCAGAGCTGTGGGGTAGGGGGTGAAGGAGTCGGACAAAAGGTCTTACAGTTAAATTTACTTCTACGAAAAATGTTTACAAAGAACCTATTCAAGTGTCACTTCATATACACACATATATTTTATACAAAGTTTTTATACACTATGTATAAAATGGAGAACATAAAGAGATGAGGGATATTTATCAGTCATCCTTGAAAAATTATGCCAAATTAATTAATGTGGATTTTGAATTTTTTTTTGCAAGATACACAGGCCAAAAAAGAATTACCAGAACTAAAAGCCCATTAAGTCCAGTAATTTCTACTTATAGATTTAGTATACAGCATTATAATGCACAGACATATGAGAGCAAGTTCTGCAGAAATACTTTACCAGTACAGAAAAATTCTGGGCAGAACTACTCAAATTACCTTCATCTGCCATTCAACCTGCAATTCAGGTTATCATCAGAACTATCAATAGAAGCAATGTTAATTTTTTAGCATCATCTGCACCTCATGTTAAATACTTCAAGTTGAAAACTAGTCTTTGAAAACCATCCTAATTCAGTTATATAAAAACACTTTACTGTTTGTTTCATGCTGTCTGTAACATGTTTAGAAACCACAATGAAAAGTGAACAAATGTGCTTTTTTCCCCTGAAAGCAGATTTAACGAAATGCTCAAAAGCAGTAATGTCTACTTGAAATGTTTTAAACTTGAAAATGAATTATGGAAAATTGGTGCTACTTTAAATTACACTTGGTACTTTTAAAACATTGTAACTAATGCTAAATAGGCAAATATTTTCCCTACCTGAAAACACCTGAAAGCAGCATAAAAACTAAGAGAAAAAAATCCTTGACAAACCATAAAAGAAATATGCTGCCATGTACTGTTGCTGGGTCAAAAATGCAAACAGAGGCAGCAGCTTCATGTGCATTAATTTGGGATGCTTGGGGCTGATCTGCGTTATCAGATGCATAACTATGGCACTCTCTGTTTAGAGTTTAATGCTTACTGTTGAAGGCTTTGGTTTTTAGAGGGTTTTTAGAGGAATTGTACCCAAATGATCACAGAATAAACTGGAGGGGAGCCAGCAGGATCATCGAGTCCTGCACAGGACACCCCCAAGAGTCACACCGGATCCTCAGAGCACTGTCCTAGAGCTCCTAGAACTGTGAGTCTCGGTGCTGTGACCCCTGCCTGGGGACCCTGTTCCAGTGCCCTCGGGGTGATGTGGATTTTAGCAACCCCACCGCTGCCACTAAAGATGATTCCATCTCCCGTCACATTAAAACTTCAGCCCGGCAAATGCTTGTGCCAGCAGGTACCCTTGGCGCGACCTACCCAGTAATTAGAATGCAGCGTCTGGGGATGCCAAAAGGGCCCGGAGGGGAAGCTGCAGACCCTGCAGGAGGACAACGCCTCCGAGCTGCCCATTCCAGCCGTGCCCAACACCGCCGGACCAGCGGGCTGAGACAGGGCGAAACGCCTCCAGGTGCAGGAAAAGCCAAGCACGCTTTGCACAATGCGCCTCGCAGAGGGCGGTGTGATCGTATCGCGGCTCCCGAGGGCAGGGAAAGTGCCCCGGCCGGGACACCCCGCAGCGGGACGGCCCGCTCCCCTCTGCCCGCTCCCTGCCGCGGGGCTCCGCTCGGTGCCCGCAGTGCCGCCGGAGCCGCTCCAGCCCCGCTCCGGGCACGGGGCAGCGGCGCCAACGCAGCGCAGAGCAGCGAGGAGCCGGCCCGCCGGGGCGGCGAGGTGGTGAGGAGAGGAGGGGAGGGGAGAGGAGAGGAAGGGAGGGGAGGGGAGGGAAGGGAGGCAGCCCCGAGGCGGGCAGGCTCCGCCGGGAGCCGCTGCCGCCCGCGGCTCCGCACATGGGCTGCGGCGCGTCGCCCCGGGGCCGGCCCGCCGCCAACGCGCCTGCCGCCCTGCGCGGGACCCGCCCGCCCGCCGCCGCCCGCCTGCCGCCGCCGGTGCTGCCCGCTGGCCCCGGGCCGTGCCGCCCCGCTCTTGCCGGGAATAATGGAGAAAAAGCCCGTTTTTCCTCACCTCCGGCCGCCGCTTCAAGATGGCGACGATGGAGCCCGGATCACGTGATCCGGGGGACCGGGTCAGGTGACCGGCGGGGGCGCTGCCGCCGCGTCAGCACCGCCTCCCGTTGCCATGGAGACGGGGCGGCGGCACTGCCCGGGCTGCGGCAGGCCCGGGTGACACGGGCACGGGCGGGAGTGCGGGACACTGCCTGTGGGACACTGCCCGGGTGACACGGGCACGGCAGGAGTGCGGGACACTGCCTGTGGGACACTGCCCGGGTGACACGGGGCGGAGTGCGGGACACTGCCTGTGGGACACTGCCCGGGTGACACGGGGCGGGAGTGCGGGACACTGCCTGTGGGACACTGCCTGTGGGACACTGCCCGGGTGACACGGGGCAGGAGTGTGGGACAGGCCCCGTGTGTGCCAGCGGGCGAATGTCGCAGCCGTGCCGTGTCCCAGAGGCACTCAGGATGGCCCGGTGCAGCTCAGACTGCAGCCAGTCCCCTGTGCTCTCCCTGCGGCTGCTCTGTTTGTGGATCTGCCCTTGCCAGCCCAGAGCCCAGCGATATCCCATCCCCAGGGCCAAGCTGGGCAGCACTAGGCCCTCCAAAAGTTATAGAGTCCCCCAAAAGGAGTTTCCTTTCAGCCCAGTTTTTGATGGCAAACACCTGTGGTTAAAAACTCAGCAACCTCCAGATTTTGGGTCTAAAAGTGTCCAGGAGGTTTTGCAGTTTTAAGTGGGCAGAAATCCAGTTTTACACACGCACTGCATGTCGGGGCAGCCTTGGGAGCTGGGAATGTTCTGTACCAGGAGCGTTGCATGCTGTGGATTTGTGAGCTATTCCATATGGACTGAAAAGTCAGGGGAGTCATGAGCTTCAGAAGTGACTGCAGAAGTGTCTGGGTGATGGCAAGTAAAATCCAGGGTTCGTTTCCAGAAAGGGACTTGAAGTGTGTTGCTGTGGAGGGGTCTGTACCTGGATTTGGAGGGATCTGCTAAAATCAGAGGAACTTTATGCAAGGTCACTTCCTCCCACAGCTGAGAGATTTGTTAATGATTGTATATTGTTTCATAGATCTTTTTGAAACATATGATCTTTAAAAAATATCGTCAAATCAGGTATTATTCAAGAGATGATTTGACCATCCTTTCTATAGGTATCTAATTTTACTTCTCTTCTTTGACTCCTTGAATTATGAAGCTCTGTTTAATTATGTGAAGTTTTAAGACAATTCAAGTTCTATCCTACAATCTCTGACTTGGTAAGATAAATTTGTGAGACTTTGATGAGGTTTTTTTTTAAAAATAAATTGCTGTAGGGAAAATTCAAGAATACAATCTATCTTCTTAACAACTTTTAAATGCATTTAATTAAAAAAAATGAAAGTAAAAGTTTAAGCTGTATAGTATTCACAATGTCAAAGGTAGTAGTAATAATAATGGCAATTTGTTTCAGCTTTTTCTGCCATATTAAATAGAACCTTTTCATACAAAAGTGATTATTTTCCATGGACCATGTTCCTTGAAAAGCTTTGTTTCCACATCTATATATGTCATAGTTTAATTAACCAGTTACCTGGATTGAATCACTCTTGTAGATACAGGACTCTCACCCTCCTTTTTCCAATCAAAATATGCTAGGATCTGATAGGTCTGAATTAAAAATACTGAGTTGATAATGAGTAATCATTTCCATGCACTCTGTTATTCTTCTCTGTTGTAATTAAACCTGGACTAAGTTAAAGATTTCATTCTCTGTGCAGGTATGATTGTACAAAAGGACAGATTTAGATTTTACACTTTTACATTAATTTGAAAGGCTTCTTAATTCACCAAGTTATTTTCCTATTTTTCATTTTCATTGCTTTCAGGTTGAAGGAGACATGAAACCAAATGAAATTTGGATAAAGCAACTCTCCCTTAGCAGTGGAGATGAGACTCTTGCATTGAGTATAATATGTTCAGAATGTTGATGTTTTTGTAAAGTTTATACAGAATTGCTTCCTAAGTACTGTAAATATGTACAGAATGTCGGTGGCATGAGTTTTATGGTAAACATTAGAAGCTTAATTTAAAAGAGTAACACATAGTCTAGAAACACCAGGTGAATTTCGAGCTCCATCAGCAAAGATGCAATCTTGAAGTAAAAACATGCAAAATGTGCACAGGTTTTTGTGGACACTTTTAAAATAACAGAAACCTACATATAGTAGCTTTCCTATATAGTGCTTGTTTATTCTTTGTGGCCTCAGTCTCAAACTCTTTTCAGTCATTGAGATTAACAATTAGGCTTAGTTTCAATAATTAGTTGTGCCAGCAATGAGTTACATAGTTGTCAGTGAAAAATCCAAGTTAGCCCATGAGTTATCTACATTTTCATGCCTGTCAGTTCCCAAACCATTCCAAAAGCTTTATAATTTTTGCTTTATTATAACGTTTTGTATAAATGGAGTGTCTGACTTTATTGAGTGGCATTAAATAAACTGGTTTCTAGCTCTATGTACAGCAGAAGTGAATCTTGCATGGAGCCCTGCTTGGAACAGAGGTTTTGTCAGGTGCATCCCTGCCTGGGTGAACTGGGTACTGAGTACTGTGTGAGCACTTGGAGTGGCATAAGAAGAAGTAGAATTTTAATTTGATATTTCACCCGAGTTTCAGGTCGTTGACCTTTATTGTGAGGTAGATCCACCATAAAAAGGTGAAATTTGTGGTAGCATTGCAACATTGTTGGCAAGTAGGGATTTTTCTGCTACTTTATAGACTAACTACAACACAGAAGCGTGGGTTTAGTTTTTTTAAATTCTTTTTGGCTGACAGACTGTGTTTCATATTGTCTGTATGTGCATTTGAGATTTATCTGCTCATAGCTCTCTTGTTTCTGGGGAAAAGAAAGTTTAGAGTGCATAAAACACAGTTCATTCTCACATGGAATGCTGGGTTTCTCAGAAGATGGTGGAAGAATTTGCACATATTTATTAGGTGTACAAGTATTGGCTACTTTGGTTTATCAGACTGGCATCGTGGGAACCCTTGTGAAGTGGAGCCTTAGGCAGGGGACATTTTGACCCTCTAAATACCAGAAGTTTGCAGATGTGATCCATTAGTCTAGCAATATTCAGACAGAGAGGGAAGAGTGGTAAGAACACTGATTAGGAAAAATGATTTTGTGTTACTTTTTTATGAAATAGGACTACATGGTATTCTGAGAGAAAATATTGCAGGTGGATTGAAAATTGTTAGGAGTACTGAGAAATTATGCAGGGAAGAATGAACATTGTGTCTCTTCATTTAGACAACACAGTAGAACATGAGAGATATATATGGATAATAAATAGTATAAGGAAAATAAATTTCACTTTAAATATGCTTCTCCTACCATTAGAACAATTAGTTATTCAGTGAAGTTGAATGGTTGTACTCTCAAAACAGATACAGGAAGTTTTAGATTTCTTTTTATTCTCATATAAGTGTAATTAACCTCTGGAACTCATTGCTGCAGAATATTGTAGAAAACAAAACTTTGCAAGATTTAAAAAGCAGTATTTTAACCACCAAGGTTTTGTGTATGTGTAGAGAACATGTACAACTGCTCCAGATAGAAACAGAGATGTGTTAACTTCATGAAATAATGGTTTTAGTACTGAGGCCAGCTAATGGTGGGAGTTAGGAATAATCTTCCCTGGTGCCAGGGGTAGGTGATGTTTTATGCCATAAGGTTTACATTGCAATGTCATGTGGGATGGTTTTGCTTCCCTGCTGCCAGAACCCAAATCTCACATACAACCCTTTTGTGTAGTTTGACTTAGTTATCTTTTTTGTTACAGCCTCAGAGCTCTTTGTGCTTTGCCAGTGAGGCGTTAAAGCTGAGCAGAATTTATATTACTTAGATGGTTTATTTTGCTTTACACAGCCTTTTCTGCTAGAGAATTGGGAAAGTTCTGTATTAAGTGATATTTCAGCTGCAACAATGACATCTAGGGGCTGATTTATATTAATTTAATTTAGATATGTATCTCCTATTTTTGAGAAGATGGTTACTAATATGTTTACTAAATCTAAATTATTATTATTTGCTTAAAAGCTGTGAATCTGATATATGTCATATATCCAGAGAATAACCATGACATTTTTAACTTCTTATCTTTTTTTCTTTTGTTTCCCCTTGATCTGTCTTTTAATTATTTTCGTACTGCTAACACTGCAAATCAGTGAATCTCTCATTACTTTAGACCTTGTATTTTTCCATGACACCTTATCAAATGATGAGATTTTTTTCACTCTGTACTTTAGGCATACATTTCTGTGAATTAAAGGGAAAACACTTTGCTTCTGCTTTCCCATATGACTTACTCTGTCTCCTAGAGTCACATCTACTTGACTTTGTACAGGAAATGAGACCAAAAATCCCTATATTCAATCCCCTGCTTCCCCCAGCTTTATGGCAGTGTAGACATAGGCTTGACTCCAGATTTAAGCCCTGTGATTCAGGGCCACCTCTAAGCTCTACGTAAATCTAATTTTATGTGTGCAAGTAAGTGTATAGGTAAAATACGTAATTGCAATTTAGAGATGATTTAGCAGCATCTGTCCTATTATTTGCAAACTTACTTTTGTTCCCTTGAATCTTAGTTATTTGACCATAAGTCACTTATTTGGAATTGCTTTTTACAGAAAAAAAATTTCTATATTTCTTTCTCATTGGCTTCTTCACTTATATTTACAACTTTTTCTCGGAAATAAGAGAATATAATTTTTTTTCCAAAATCCTCCTCATGCCATTCTGTGGAACATGTACTGTCTTCAACATACTGACTTCTCATTGGTCTTGAGCAGAAGAGACAACCAGGTGAGCTGAAAATATTGAGACATTATGGAAAGCTTCACATTGGCTCAAATCAAGGTGCTAAAATGTTCTTTGCAGTAAATAAGGGTAATTTTCTGATGCAGCTACTTGTATAACTTGCAAGTTATATAGAAGTTACACTAGCACAGCAATGCTTTTCACAACTGCTGTATCTGTTGGTTTCATCCATGAAGTAAGTGAAAGCTTATTTCTGTCAGTGATATTGGCAAAACATAATTAGAACTGCATTCTATATTAAATCTTACATAAAAATGTCACCCAAAATCACACCCCTAACTGCTATTAGTGTGTTAGGAGATGATTTTTATGGACTTGGTCAAAGTACTTCAATGGGCACATTTGTTTCTCCTTGGAAGCTCTGCAGTGAGTGGAAAGCAGGATAAACCTGGGCTGTAGTTGAGTCTGAAGGACCTTAATGCCATTTTTTCCTTTTTTGGGGGGGAATGATAAATTTGTAGATTCTTAAGAGGTGTTTTGCTATTGTCTCCAAGTCCCAGGGCTTCTCACAGCCCTCAGAACAGGCAGTTTTCTTGCCTGTGGTCTGTGTATGTGCACTGAGGACAGATCTGTTTTAAATCAGTAAAATCATACATTTTGGATGGGATTTTACTGCTGAGCTGGTCATGGGGAAACTCCACTTAGAATAGGGCCAAAAATTATTTAGCTATACAGAAAATATCAAGGCAGTCCATAGAGACTTGCCACATGATGTTCTATATTGTAATGTCCATTATTATTTTCCCTTTTTATGACTTTGCATAGATGCTGATCCTTTTGCCAGCTCTCACTCCAAGCAGTGCTTTAGGTCTGCAATCCAACTCAGGCAGTGCAGAATGTGATTTATTACTGTCAGTTGCAGCAAGGGGAGTCATATGCACAAAAGACTCCAACAATGACAGCAAAGTACCTCTCTTTTTATCTTGTTAGAGTCAGTGAAAATACAGAAGTGTCTTTAGCATTCTTAAGAGAAATTATCTGTATGGGAAGTGTTACATTAGATCAGGTAGATACTGATCCCAGTTGTTACATTTGCCATTCATAAATGCCCCAGTGACTGTCCTCAGCGTGTATTTACACATCCAGGAGAATTCATTTGTGAATGATGAGCTGCAGTAAGCCTGGAATCAGATCATGCATTGCATAAATTAATATTTCACCTGTAAAAGGAGATCCCCTAAAAAGAATTGGACTCCCTGGAGTTCTAATATAGCTAATATTCCTGTAATTTATTTAATTGATTTTTTTTTTACAGTCACGGTTGAAAGGCATTACTTTTCCCTCCTTGTTAAATCACTCAGTGTGGACTAAAATACCCAAAAGCAAGAACCTCTAGAATATGTACTACATGCTAGTTTCCAAAAGATCAAATAGCACCAAAAATTTAAAAATCCAGTCAGGTGTGAAACTCTGGTATATCCATGACTTTATTTCAGTGTCAATTACCAATGTTGGCCAGAATAAAAGCATTCAAACTTTCTGTTCAGCAGGGAAGCTGGCTAACTTAAATCAAGAAACAAGAAGTGCCTTGGGGTATTTGTCATATCATGAAAGGAATCATGGACCAGTACTCTGTCCTTCAGTGAGTGGTCTTGGTCAGTCCTGGCAACTTTCCTTAAATTCCATTGGTTGATCTCCTGCAGGTTGTCTTGCCTGAATTGTAATCTATTTTTTGCTAAATGGGATTAGGAAGAGTTTTTTAATCAAGCACAGAGGTGCTTGAGGTGGGTTTTAAGCAGTAGATTGTAATTTTAGAGTGTGACATTTTTCAGATAACTTCAGAGTAGCAGTCATGTTAACCTAACCATGATAATTTTTGCAACATGTATATGACTGACCACATATTTGCAATGTGCATGATGGTGTGAGGCTTTTGTTATCCTCCTGTGGAGCTTTTAGGAGTACAAACTTACGTAATTTCTGAGCATCCATACAAACACACAGCACTGCAGATATTTTATAGTGAAGACATGGTTCCAATTTTCTTCATTAAAATATTAATTTAATCTACGGTATCTTAAATAAGGAAATTTGCACAACTTTCCTGTTTGGGTTACAGAACTTACTGTGCATTTGTCCCCTCAAAATCTGTATAAAGATACTAAGATAAATGTGACAAACTGGAGTTGCTCATCCTATTGTGATTTTCATCTGAAAGCTTAAAAAAGCAACAAACAGACTAACAAAAACCCTGGAAAGGCAATGGACTGAATTTTGAATTACATTTTCAAATTTATTGTCAGATTTTTGTTCAGAAGTTTGTGTAAAATTAGGACTGCATGGTTTGGCTAACTTTATAAACATTCCTTGGCATCCAATGTTTTGGGGTTTTTTCCCTCTAACCCTCAGCACTGTGCTTGCCTGTAGGTCTGCAGCTCCTGTGTCTGTCTGTCTGTCTGTCTGTACTTCCATGTACACAGAGGCAGAAAATTAGTTTCTCATTGCAAATATGCACATGGAATCTGCACACAGTGAGCATCAAACAGCTTCATGAAAACAAAGAAGCCACTTCATCCTTAGTTATTGAATTTTCCTACTGTTTATTAGATAGGAGTAAACCAAAATGAACCATCACAATTTTCTGTAGTGACCTTGAGGTGGCAGCAGCATTACATTCAATTCTGCCGTGCACCAAGTCCCTTAAAGGTGAAAGTAAAATTTGCAATAAATCAAAATAATACTGATTGTTATAATTTTATTACCAGAGCATTAAGTCAATAAAACTTATCTGAAATGTCATTTGCATTGTATACAATTTTTACTAGTTATCAAGTATGTTTTAAAAGCATGTTTAAAGCAACCAAATGAAGAAATTGGTGATAAATTGTTGAAAATCTGGGACTTGTCTAATGATGTAGTAAAACTAAAGTCTGTTTTGATCCCTTGTATTGTAAAAGACTATTTCTGAAAGCATTTGTTAGTACAATAATGTCTTGTGTTTTGACTAACTATATTTAATGTCCTAATGTCTGATTAAATATTTTTATGCAAGTTGTCAGGTCTTTTTTCATTCATGATTTTATGTAGGAAGGTCATCTAATTATATGACACCCTTTCAGTGAAGGAGTATGTGTTTGTTTCTTTTAATAATGAGGAATAATGAAACTTATTTATGTTGGAAGTCAGGGAAATTTATTGGAGAATTACAACACAAGAAACATGAAAATTAAAAAAACCCTTTTAATAGCATATTCCTTACTGAGAAGCTTACAGGTAATGAAATAGTTGTATGAAAGCCAGGATATAACACTGGGTGATATAACACTGGGTGATATAACACTGCTCATGTCAGTTTTCAGGCTGTGGTTATTTTGCATTGCTATGCTGTCACTCACTGTTAGGTTACCAAATGATGATTAGGTGATTAGTCAAAATAGGAGGCACTGGAAGAAAAGGATTTTACAAACTTGTAAAGCAGCTTTGGGCTGGGAAGGCAGTTGGGGTGGTGAGATTCTCCCAGTGCTCTGGCTGTGTGGAGGCACTGCTGCTCTGCCAGAACAACCCAAGGTTGGCCTGGAATCCAAAAGAGGTGTTTGTTACCCACTGTGATGATGGGGCAGCAGAGCACTCAAAAGGAGTTTCCCTAACAAATGCAGAAAAATGATGATAGTGATGTGTTTACATCAGTTAAAAACTGGTGTGAAGGAATTCCCTTGTGTAACAGATGCTAGAGGAGTCCCAATAACTGCTTAAAGACAGCTTATGTAATAGTTAAAATAACTCAGTGTAATTCATTGAAAAATAAGGTTTACTTGTTTATTTAAGTTTTGAATTTATTCAGTATTTAGTTTTCAAGTTTTAGGATATGACATTTAGACCTGTTTAACCTTATATTCACTTGTTTCACTTGTTTTGTTTGTTGACAACTTCTTCAACTAATGAAATAGAAGTATTAAATATCAACAAGTATAGAAGTATATAAACAAAAATATATGCTGGATTAAGGTTCCAGAATAAGGTGTTACTAGGTTTAAAAAACAGATAGAGAATCACAAACCACAAGCAAACTGAGATTGCAACACATCAATGTAGTTTGGGCTGTGCCAGTGGTTACTGGAGCCAATAAAAATAATATTACTTCTCTAAGACACAGATCTGCTCTTTTACTTCTGCTCTGTACTGTTATTTTCTCTTTGTCACACTTCACTGTTTCTCCAACTAACTTCTGTGATTCTAGTACCTGAAAAAGATGGAGAGAGGCTTTTTACAAGGGCATGTAGTGATAGGACAAGGGGGAATGGCTTTAAACTGCCAGAGAGTAGATTTAGATTGGATATTAGGAAGGAATTGTTCCCTGGCAGGGTGGGCAGGCCCTGGCACAGGGTGCCCAGAGAAGCTGTGGCTGCCCCTGGATCCCTGGCAGTGTCCAAGGCCAGCTTGGACATTGGGGCTTGGAGCAGCCTGGGACAGTGCAAGGTGTCCCTGCCAGGGCAGGGGTGGCACTGGATGGCCTTTAAGGTCTCTTTCAACCCAAACCATTCTGGGACTATGATTTTCAAAATTTTCAAAGACATGGATGTAGTGAGTGACAAAAAAGCAGAATAACTGAGATTACAACGGTACTCCTGTGAGGAATATAATTTACTGAGACCCTTTCTTCTGTATTTCAGATTTTCACCTTATGGCTCTTTATTATTAAAATATATTTACCTCAGAAATAAAACTAAGGCAACAAATATATGTGAGCTGAACATAGTTAACCTGGAAACTAGAAATGATGTTTAGAGGGTATGCCTCATCTCTGTCAGTCAGGGACCTTGATTATCAGTATCCCAAAAGGGAGAGATGCTCTTTATTTGTCTTTAGAGCACCATAAACACATTTTGTCAGAGAAATGTAAAAATTATAATTGTCACAGTGGGGCCTCTTTGTAAGTATGCAAAGTCCGAATAAACTGGTTGCCCTCAACTTCAGTGGGAGAACAATCTACTGTAGATGTTGCAGGATATTCCAGAGATTTTGACCTGGAACCAACATTTTAGGTTTTATTCAAATATCAGTGTAACATTTGCCTAATTCTCTGCGCTGATGTTAAGCAAAACCTTGTTGTCCTGAAATGACATTAATTGTTGTCTTAAAAGTACCATTGTTAAACTGAAATGGAAGGTACCTGGTGTGATCCATGTCTTTGGTTAAGCTGTGCAGTATCTGATAAAGGGTATTTTATTATTTTGTGGAGTAATTTGTATAGCAAAGAATAAATTGCAAACCGTTCAGCAAGCAATACTACCATTCAGCAAAATCACATTACCTAGAACATTAAAACAATCATTCTAAAACATGATTTATAATGATTTGAACATGTTTGTAAAAAATAGATGACCACTGTACATTTACAGTTGACACAGAGGTCCCTAATGTCAAGAAAGCACTCTTGACCTTGATGGGTAGTTGCAATTCCATTTAAATCAATTGCCAATACAAGTCAAATGAAGTTCTTATGGCTGTCTAGTGTGCACTTCACTGTTCTTCTGACATTATTGTTCTACTCCAAGTCATCCTTCAACCTTAACAGCTGAGAGGGACCTGCATTCTGCAGCTTTATGGGGAGAGAGCACTAAGTTGTACTTCTCTGGGTTTTGAAAGCTTCTGCTCTTTTTCACTGTTTTCAAGCTAAGCAAACCACATTGTGTTCTACATAAAATAGAGTACTTGGTGTGTTGTTGGCAAAGCCAGCTATTTGTTGCAGTCAACACAGAATGCATTTTCAGTGCCCACCATCTTACTGCTCCTTGATTTAATTTGATAACCCTGAAAACTGGAGATTTTGTTGATTTACCGTGATTAGAAGCTTTCACTATATTAAACCTTTAGAACATGATATGGTCTAAACATTTATGTTAAAAAGGATGGTGATTACAGTTTCTGAGGTGTTTTGTGGTGTGGAAGAGAAAGAGGTAATAACTCAGAAAAAAATAACTTGAGCACTTACCCTGTGTTTGTACCTGTCTGGATATTTATTTCTTCAAAGGATTTTGTTAAAACTGGAGATGGATTTATGAAAAGTGCTATGAACTTGTCAAACATTTTGCTTAGGAAAGAAAATCCTTGGCTAGACAGAACGTCCTAAAAATACCTGTTTTAGTGTCATTAATTTACTTGCAATGTATTTACTATTCTAAATGAATTTAAGTGTGTACTTTTTAACACGTGGGAATATTAAAGGCCCAGAGTTTACAACACTGAAAAACCCAAGTAGAGACACTTTATGGCAGATAATACAACCTATGGCTAATCCTCTCCAGCTCTCACCCCCTACCTCTTTCATAAGGAGTCCAAGCTTTCAAAAGATCCCATATTAATGAGAATAATGGAAAAACTCAACTGAACTAGTGTGTTGGCATTAGATACATACAACAGCTAATAAGAATTGATAATGAAAAAAGTGATTCTGGTTGCCAGTGAAACCTGTCTGGGATAGTATTAGGAGGATGCTGCAATTAATGTAAAATCACCAGTCTTCCATGGGGAAATGCAAATTGCAAGTTGTTAGAGGGTCTGTTTTGTTCCATAGGATTTGTAGTGCAGCTAATCCACTTAGCAGCACACATGTTCTTCTGTTGAGGTGTTTTTTAAGGAAGTTTTGAAGTATTATTCCTATTCTAGAGATTCTAGAGATTTCCTTAGATTCTATATTTTGACTCTTCTGTTTTTACTAAATATGTAAGTATGTTTCCCTGCTCTTTCTTTGCCAGTCTCATGGGCTGAGGTCAAAGTGAGTGGCTCTGTTTTGTTCCTTTTCCTAAGCTCCTGCAAACTGTACTGCATGAAGCTATAGAAATAACCATTTGACATACAGTAAATGTGTTACATATTCTGACCCTGCCTGTAGATTCCAGGATTCTGCTGTATCTGATGTTCTGTCCTTCTGCTGGTGGGCAGGGATAGCTGCACTTACACAGCCAGTTTTGATGGCAGTGTAAATATCTTTGCTTTCACTTAATTATGGAGGGCTAGTTTCTTTCAGAATAAATCTCATGTATAAAAAGGCAATGTTATTAAAATCAAATGTTTGGCAAGTATTTGGACCAAAAGTAAACACAATTTGGTCAGTGTTTGTTTTTTCACCAAATGTTATGATTTGTTGGCACTTTGAAGCTAAAGAGCCAAAACATAGAAGGTTATGAAATCTCTTATCTTCTTTATACCATTGAATGTTTGGCCTTTTATCATATAATGTAGTCTTTTCAGACATTGAAGGTTTTGATCCACGTATGCAACCAACAAGAACAACTTCCAGAAAAAGAAATCGTTTTGGTTTGTGCAGCCCTTTACTCTGACATGAAAGCCATTTCTGAAAAAACAAAAAAACCATCTCCTCCTTTATTGTTTGATATCAGTGGCAGAATAATGTCCGATTTTAATATCATACTGTTGGCTATGTACTGCACTAATTTGTTCTGTGACATCAATGAATCAAAGTAGAGTTCCTGATAGAAGAACATCAAAAGGAAATTAATCTCCCTGTGATAGTATTAATAATTTCAGAATGGATGTGTTTTGCTCAATTATGGCAACCATTGAGAGCTGTGTTTTTGTGGACTGTTAGATCAATATCACAACTGCTACACAAATCGAGGGTGTAAGAATGAGATTGGGACTCCTCAGTAGCCAGGAGTGTCATTATTGCTGGACAAAAATTTTACTGGATGGTCTTGGTAGAATTTTATGGTTACTGAAGGAAAGGACACATGAAAGAGTGAACTCAGTGAGGAATGGGGGACTACTAGAAAAAGACTCATCACTTTTCAGTGTGTTGGAGAAAATGGTGGGCCTGTCATTAAAGATAGCATTGACAGAATTTGTGACCAGAAATTAGCTGTGTGATACCGGAAAAAATTTAGTGGAAATGGAGGCTAATTTTATAGCAGACTGGAGGTGTCATAAGGTTATTAAGCATATATCTCCTGAAAATATATTTTTGAAGTATTTTTTTAGTTTCTTTCTTGGTTGTTTATATATAAACCCCATCAGATTGATACAATGTTTATTAGAAAGCGTGTTTCTTTATGTGTATCCATCCAGTTTCACATCTTTCCCTACAAACATATATATACAGCATTTGACACCATAAAAGAAATTGAGCATTTTTAGATACAGATCCTTCCAAGTGCTTACTTAATTCAAGGGTAGAAGAAAGGGTTACTACAGTAAAGCATTGCTTGTTGTAGCTGCACAGCATGATACCCACAGACAGACTGGGACTATATTTAGGGTTCTGGTTGTGTGCTGAGAATAGAACTAAATGAGTACAGAGGCCCAAATGTGTCACTGAAATAAATATTGGCAGTACGGATGTGTGATCAAAATATCCAAATATATCAGAGACTGACTGCAGAACTTAGAGTCAATGATAACCCAGGTAGGGATAAGATTTCAAATAAATCTAGTATTCCCTTTTCTTTATGTTTACCACCTTTAACCTTCCCCATTTTTTGTTCTGTTCCCCCCTCAGCTGGCAGTCAGTGGTGTTGTTCATCTGCCTGGGGATGTGCAGGGTTGACCTTGTCCTGCAGCCAGCCTTGGGGTCAAGGTAAGGACTGGGAGATCTCTTCCAGTTACTGCCATGGGCAGATTGTGCCTGACTTGGGGAACATTAATGTAATCTATTGCCAAATAAAACAGATTTGGATGGTGAGAAACAGAGACAAAATTAAAACAGCACCTTCCTCTCCTCCCCTCCTCTTCTTCCTAGGCTCAACTTCACTCCTTCCTTCCAAACTCCTCTGCCCACCCCAGCCCCAGCCAGGGACTCTTCCAAGCTCGCTCGGGGTTGCTCCTCCTGTTTTCACTCCTGCTTTTCCTCGTGCTTTTCCTCACCCCTCTCCTCACTGCCAGGCAGTTTTGCCCTTTCCCAAACATGTTCCCACAGGGGTGTTGAGGGCACAGCTGTGCCCTGGCTGGGGTGGCTGTGGGACTGATCAGAACCATCCCACTGCCAGCCCCGGGCATGGTGCACTGATTAGCTTTGTACTAATCATCTCCTCATTTCTTGATGTGTGTGGCACTGCTGCTGTTAATGAGCTTGGGTTTTGTCTGTAAGGATGCAGTGACTTTTTTAAAGATTCTACAGGGTTCTTAACAAGACTGACATTCCTTGTTCTAGATCAGCACTGTGACAGTGAGGACTTTTCCTGCAGTGACTGACATCACATCAGATGCTCTTAAAAGCTGTCTTTCCATTTGAAATGCTGCAACAATATCTTGTACTAAAGACAGCAGATGAATAATTAGACAGTATGGTGGAAGGGCTTCCACTGAGTGGAAAGCTTGGGCGATACAAATCCAGCCACCATCTCCTCTCTGGTCTCTTCTTCCCCACCTCTTTTGCTTTCTCTTCTGCCCAAGCTGGAGTTTTCAAAGGGAAACCAACTTAAATGGTATTTGTTAATGTGACATTTGAAGGAACTGTTCACAACAGTCAGAGACTGACAGCAGATGTGCTGTTTGGATTGTCCTTGCCCGGTTCTAGTAACAAAGAAAGTGATGACAGGAAACCAGAGAGGTAATCCCCCTGTACTATTGAACAAGAGCTATTTCCCAGTCACTGCCATGGAAATTAAAGGAAAGCTTCACAGTTTTTTCTGGTAGGTACTAGGGGATAGAAAAGTTTGTGTTTCTGATTTTGCACACAAGTCCCAAGGATCTTCTTTACCTGCAAAAATCAGGATTATTTTTCTCTTTCTACACATGCATGTTTTAAATAGCATAGACCTAAACAGCTTAAACTGCAGATTATCAGAATGAGAGATGCTGTCTCCACAGCAGTCTGGGGAAGCCATTCACATACCATGTTCCTTTGTTCCTCTCCTCCAGGCTGATAATGTGCTTTTGGAGAACAAACTCACCCACTTCTCCTGGAAATGTAGTTCAGAAAACTTCCCTCTTCTCCAATGTTCATATAAATTCAAATCTGGAAAGCAATGAACTCTAAATATGTCTTCAAAAGAAGAAATACTTAGGCAGTATTTGTGAGCATGGAAATAGTATCTGCCATTTGGGCTAATAGCTTATCTTCTTTGTAAGAGCAGGTAAAGATAGCACAACATGTAAGCATGTGCAGTTACTGTCCATTCAGGTTCACTACAAATCTGCACTGTCAACTGAAAAATTTAGGTTATTAAATACATAATGCATTGTAACTATATGTGCAATGGTTATCTGTTTACTAGCTCTCTGCTTTTCCAAATTCCTTCTACAAAATATTTTTTATGGAGACACAACATGCCGTGTTTCGATGGAGTCCTGCAGGGAGAGATGCAATTAAGAATGTTATGCAATAATACATTGTTTTTCTTACACATAATGTATTTTTGAGCATTATACATGCAGGCAAAAGTGCTGAGCTCAGTAATTCAGGACTTTACATCTCTGTACCATTCTGGCTGCTTCTGCAGTTTTAGCACAAAAGTAGTAGGCCCAAAACCAGTATTAATGATAAGAAATTGAAAATAGTTCAGTAATTTTTTGTAGAATATTGCTATCTAAAAGTTTGCCACATATTAGTTACATTGTCCCATTTTAATAGAGATGGCTTATTTCTGGGAAAAAACTCTAAAAGAGTGGTGATGAAGCAGAAATAAGCTTGAATTATGAGACTAAATGTGATATAATTGTCAGTTAATACTTTTTCATAAGTGATAAAAAATAATGATGATAAAACCCTATCTGGTTACCAGCTGTTTTCTTTTTGTTAAAGCTGGACTTCAATTCTTTTTGTTATTTGTCCAGAAGCTTTTTGAGTTTCTCAAATGTTGGACTTCCTGAACAATCTTTTTTTCCCTTCTTTTGTGCACTTCAACAGTTGCATAACTTTAAGATGAAGGGTATATTTTTATTGTATTTACCTGCAATTTTTGTTTTTCTAATGATATCACAGCTTCTACTTTCTTCTTACTAATATTCAGGAGAATTCCATTTAACTTGCTCCAAAACTGGATCACCTAATTAAACTGAAAAGGTAAAATCCTTGCTTTACAATACTGAATTCGGTAGTTCAGTAGGAAAAAAAAAATTCAGTGAATGAGTTTTTAATACTCTGATAAATCATAGCTATACCTTTTATTGCCCAGTTAATTTACTACTATGTACTGTAAGTAATAATTAATAGCAGTGCAGTTTCCCTACCTTGTCTGGTGTTGTCATCATGACCCTTGGTAATGCTGCAAAAACAGATTAAACCTTTTGAACTGTAAATGTCGGTGGATGTCGTTCATGAGAAGTAACACAAAGTTTCAGAAGCTAAATTATTAATGTTTTGTGCATGAAACTTGTACCTGCTAGGTAACAGCAAAAACTTTTTTTCTTTTTAAAAGAAAAAATGGAAAGAGCAGAATATATTCAGTTATAGGAATTTGTGTCTTATTATGCAAAAATACTCGTCAGACATGTCTAAACTAAAATCTTGTAGAAATGAAATGGAATAATTTTTTCTAAAAAAATCATTTTTTAAACATTTGCCTTTTGCAATTTACCTGTGATCAGACTAATTCACAGAGTAACTGCAAAACTTTTTCCTTATACAGACAACTTGTGTATCTGTGTTAAATTCCTGAGTGCTCACTGACACATTTATTTGACTTCTGGGTGGTGGTTTGCTTTCTGTGCTTTAAAGCAAGAAAAGCCCCCTAGATTACACCTTTGCAGCTAATCCAGAAATTAAGGATATTCCTAATTTCTTAGATTTCTCTATTTTGGCAATGCCAGAGATGGCTCCAAATTGACAGTGGATAACCAGGGCGTACTTTATGTCAGCTACAGGTGTAGTCAGATAACGTATGACTGCTGAAATGCTTGTGATTACAAGTTAAAATTGTGATTAATTTTAGGACACCTGTAATCTGCTTACAGTGTTGTGGAAGTCAGATTTAGTGGTATAGTTGATAAATTGTTTTTCATATTAAGCCCTTTAAAACAGAAGTTTTTGGTCACTTGTGGTGAGTTTGCACAGAACTCCAGGAGTGTCAGCTACTTGTAATCTTTATTGCATTTGCCTTCTGTTTGTCTTTGTGTGATCTCTGTAGTTTGTGAGGCAGGTTTTTACTACTGTGCAGCCATTTCAGGAAGTACAATGGTATGTTGTTAATTGATCACTTAATTATACCTGTTGACTCTCATGTTGAGCTTTAGTCGTATTTTCAAGCTTCATGACATGACATGTTCATTTCCTTGGAACTCCTGTATGTGAAGAACATGTAACCATGAGTTACCTGATTTTTTTAACTCTGCTTTTTGTGTGCTGTACTCCTGGATATTAATGGACGATAGATCTAACATTAGTAAGCAAGCTTTTATTCCAGATTGGCCAGTTCTCTGATGAACTGTGGTGAAATTGCTTCTCAGGAAGAGTGATCAGTAAAATGTGTGTGAACACTCTCTGTGGAGATTTCACTGAGGTGAAGATTGTGACTGGAAAGATACTAAGATGCCAGAAGTAATTAATATACACTCCACCCCTGATATATTCTAGAAACATTTGTCATAAGCTGATGGAGTTTTAGCTGAGACAATGGTAAGGTCCTGTGCAGAATCAGTGCCTCAAAATCCTCAATAACTTGCAGCTTATATTGTGGTTAGTAACATTTAGCTGGTTGGAAGCTACCATGGCTGTAGGAACTTTGCAGTGTGTGTGGGGAGGATCTTTGTAAGGAAACAGTGACTCCATCTTCTTCCTGAAAAGAGAAGCAGAAGAATTTTTGATTGAAGTAGAAAATACTAAAAAGTGTCTCAGAATTAGCATTCAGAAAATTATATGCAAAATGCCAGTAGCAAATAAGTACTCCATTAGTTCCTTTCTTACTAACTTTTCTTTTTGACTATGAGAAGTTTCATAGGCTAAAGTATATTGTAAGTACATCTCGAAAAGACATCTTTATTGCATTCATGTTATATAGGACAGGGTGGTTCAATCACGATAACATCATTGTTCATTTGAGAACAATGATGTTATCGTGAAAACAGTGCAAAAACTTTGTTGATGCTGTGGGTTATTGATTGACAACAGATGGCAGTATAGCAGGTGTATTTACCTCGTAAGGAACAAATGGCAGTACATGAGACATGGTTAAAATTCGTAAAAAGGCATTTGGGAGCCTAGATCACTTCTTTTAGATTATTTAGTCACTCCAGAAAATCCTGTCCTTTGGTTAGGAAGTGACTTGTATCAGGAAGATGTGGGATAATAAAAGGTGGGTTGAATTCTGCAGGTCAGTCCCTTACTCACCTACATAAGCTGCTGCAGGGACTGAAGGAGCCTCCAGCCCACCTGGGGTGATCAGAGATGTCCCCTTCCCTTCCCTTCCCTTCCCTTCCCTTCCCTTCCCTTCCCTTCCCTTCCCTTCCCTTCCCTTCCCTTCCCTTCCCTTCCTTCCTTCCCTTCCCTTCCCTTCCCTTCCCTTCCCTTCCCTTCCCTTCCCTTCCCTTCCCTTCCCTTCCCTTCCCTTCCCTTCCCTTCCCTTCCCTTCCCTTCCCTTCCCTTCCTTCCCTTCCCTTCCCTTCCCTTCCTTCCTTCCCTTCCCTTCCCTTCCCATCTCTGTGTTCAGACCAGCTTTAGCAGAGAGGAAACATCCATTTTGGGATGTTCTAATTTTAATATCTTAGCTGGAAATGCCTATTCCACCACATGGAGGCACAATATAAGGTTGAGAGCTTTCTCTGGATGGTTTTCACTCTGGATTTTTTCAGCACATCTTAAAGCAACACCTCTTTCAAGCTGTACTTGCTGTCCATGTGCTTGAGATATCAACACTGATGATCTCAAAATCACAAAAGATTTGAAGAAATTATGAGAAAACTAAATGATCAAAGCAAGTCCACATTTAGACTTTCTTTTATAGATATGATTTTGAAAACAATTTTTTATGAGTTTACATCAGTTTTTAAGGGAATTTGGATGTCTGTAGCAAAGTAAACCCACCAAATTATATTGTAGCTGTATAGCAATTTCAATGGATCTAAAATGTGACAGTAAGGATTATTTGTATGCGTTCAGCTTTATGTACATGTCTAAACAACAATCCTATTTACAGTCTCTTGTACCCTATGTGTCCAGTTGGGTAAGCAGTTAAAGTATTCATGTGCATTATTTTTCTATGATGGAGTGCAATGCAGTAAGTACACCCAAAAGGACAATACTGCTCACTCCTCTTGCGCTGGGGAGACCAGCAGGGACTGGCCATTTAGGGCTATGAGTAAACCAACACTGTGCTAGGGTGAAAGGAAGCATATGAATCATAAATGTAGCATGCTTCACCTGTTTTGTTGCTAGCTTTATGATTTCATGCTGCTTAAGCATTATGATTTTGTGATTGAACTGTCTGTTTTCCTCCCTTGCAGTGTAATAAGATGACATTGAAGAAAACCCTCCTATTTGGGTTATAGTGTGTGCAAATATATCAACATTGGATCTGAATGTCTGAATTAGCCCTGATTTGCCCTCTATTCTTTTCAGTCTGTGAGTTTGCACTGTCTTCTAAATTACTGCATGGATACTTCAGAGTAACAAGAGTCAAGAAGTTTTTCTTCAGTTTGAGAGTGTTTGACTCCCATTTTATTATTTGTACACCACAGTTTATAAGTTAATTAGTCTTTGAAACTGTAACTATTAGATTTTTTTCTCACCATTTTGTTTCTGCTTGTTACTTCAGCCAAGGAAGAGAAAAATCTAAAGTTTTTCTCAGCAGAAGGTCACATTTCACTCCAGAAGACCTTTCTGTGGTTTTTCAAAGAAAAAAAGGAAGTTTTGTTTTGAATTCAGAGGAAGCAAGATCAAACTCTCAGTCAGTTTAGACATAAGAAATGAACAAAGGGACTTGACACAATAACATGTCATTTAGGTTGTTCAGGTTACACATTTATTTGGGAGTATTCTTCTCTTCTTCTGAATACTTTATTTATTTTTGTGTCCATGTAATGTTTTATGCCTTGGGTTTTTATGGTAAATTTGCATCTCTGATGCTGCTATTAGACAGGAGTAATAGAGCTTGATAACAGCAGTGAGGTTGGACACAAACATGTTAGAAAGAGAAGATATGAAAGTTTTATTATGGCTGTAGCTTTAGAGCCATTACTTACAGGAATGTTCCAGAACAATGACCACTGCAATTCAGATTAAAAAAGGGATATTGGTTTAAAGCTTTTTCTTTTTTTTTTTAAATGTATTTTATGTTCTTTTTGTTTCCCTTAGTATTCTGAACCTTTTGGCTTTGAACTTGCAGTGTTTGCTCATAATTACTGAATGTTAGAAACATAATTCAGAAGGAGAAAATGAGATTTATATGAGACTATAATAATACAACTGCAGGAGTGGTTACATGAGAAGAAATACCAAGTAACAGGAGACTTGTGAAAAATAATAAATGTTGCCAACACAGTAACAAGTAAGAGAAATATAAATCAAGATAAACATTCATTGCGTTCTGCTTAGTTTCCCATTCACCTCCTTGGAAAATACTACTATTATGTTTCCATTATGGTGGATTCTTCCATATGCATTGCTAACTGAGCTGCAAGCAGAATACTGGAGCAAATACAGCAGTTCTGAAGTTCTCAAAACTGTGCTGTCCTAATCAGTGGTAGGTTTCTCTTTGCTTTTGCCTGGAAGTGCGATGACCCTACATATTATTTCTTTAGTAACCTTGATAGTGAGTTCCTTCTGAAGGAACACTCATATAACTAACTGGTAAGTCTGCTAAAGTGGTAAAGAGTTGTAGCCAGCAGTAAAACAAAGGTCTGCAGGGAAAGGATCTCTTAGGTTCAGTTCATCTCACACTTTGAAACGTCTTTAATCTCTGCATCTCTGCACACTTTCCAGCAGCTGGCAACCCAGGCTGTCTGAAAGACACCTATGCTTAGCATCATGCAAGGAGCCCACTTGGTAGGAAGGTAAAAGTTTGTCAAAGAGGTTGTCATGAGCAAAAAAAAGGTTTTGAAAACTAAACTCAAAGCATTTGAATATACCCCTGTCCCCAAAGTCAGAGGAAGATGAAAGCTACACAGTAAACAAGGAGGAAATTGTATTTATTTTTAAAATTGTATTTTAAATAATGTGAAGGCTCCTGGTAAGTCCTCTCAACTTTGAGCAACATTATATGATATAGCAAATTCTGTCTCATGAAGGCTGAAGACAATCCTGTTCCAGTCCTCTGCTCAGGAATTACATGCAGATGTCCATGGGTCATGATGTCGTGTTTTCCATTGATCAATAACTGTCACTGTCCCCTGAAGAAGCTTTACCCTGTGTTTAGAAAAAGCTGTCTCTAGAGGAACTGAAGAAACACAGGTTTTAGTGATGTGGTCATGAGGCTATGAGAAGTTCGTAGCAGAGCTCAGAATAAACCCCAGAGCTCCTGCTCTCTCTTCTTCAACTACAAGACTATTTTCTCTTTGGCAAAGCCCTCTTTTGGTTCTGCTCAAGCCTCACTTTATCCATCTGGACCTCTTAGTACCTTCTTGTTAAGTTTTTGAGGATGAAAATTGTGTAGGAAAAATAACTTGCATTGTGACATCCTCTGTGCAAAATACATTTCAAAGTAGACATTTAAGTCAAGGGAACACCGTGAAATCTTGAATTAAGATAGGACTACATATAACAATTTACACAGTGTAATAATAGGAAAGTAAGGACTAGAAAATGAAAAGGTATTCTAAAACTAGTTGTTTCAGATAGAACTGCCAGACTTGCAAGTGAAATAATTATAATCTTGATTTTCTTTTGTCATGGTAAAACATAGAAATCCTTTTATTCCCTGTATATGTGAGCTGTTAATCCAAGTGCCCATACCTGCCTGTATGAGAAAGGGAATCTGAATACCTGAGCACTGCAATAGCTCTGGTTGCTGAAAGGTTCTGTTCACAAAGAAGCTGTAGTGCTAAAAAAGCCCAAAAAATCAAAACCCAACCCCCCCCCCCCCCCACAATTAGATCAGGTACAGAGGAAATCAGTTCTGTAGGCTTGAGAGTTCCCATGAACAGAATGGCATTTGGTATATAAGCTATTACGTAATTTCAGCCATTCCTTTAGTCCTTCAATTGCTACTAAAATCAGTTTATAAGGTAATAAGGCACAAATAATATTTTCTATATGTACTATGTTTTCTTAAGATAAAATAATGATATTTTAATTCTATAATTCTATAATATTTTCTATAAATTATATATTTCTGTAACTATGTCTACGTAACTACTGCATAGATGCATGTTTGAAATAGAAATGGCAGGGGACAAAAGGAAGAATGGAAAAGAAAGGAGAAACAACAAAAACAGAGAAGCAAAGCAGCTGCTCACAACTACCTGAAAGAAAGATTATCTCTTATCCTAGTTTCCTCTTGCTGAGGGAAATGTGATGTGATCAGGTCACTGCATGTAAAATGCTGTAAGAATGTGATCTGCACTTCATCATTATAAAATTCAAACATTCTTGAACCTTTTATTCCACCCTGTTCATATTTATCTTTTTGGTCCTGCCTTCATTGGGTACCACATTTGTATTGATAAATTGTAGGTACTTGGAGATGTATTGATGGGCTGAAGACAGTTCAAAATGTAGAGTGCTGTGGCTTTGCATATCATTACACCTAGCTCGGGCTTTGCCTCTTGAAAGCTGTCGATTTGTGCATTATTGCTATTCAGGCTGATAAATGACAGTAATTGTTCTTAAGTTGAAGAGCTGGCTTAATGTGCTGACTTGCTTGGGAATTCTGAGCACCAGGGTTAAACTAGTGCTCCACTGCTTCGAACAAAATGGTCTTTTCCAGCTCAGAATAGATACTTAATTGAATTACTTTAGCTTTCATGCATTTTGCAGCTTTGCATTTGAAGAAAAAATATTCATAACAAGATCAGGGAATTCAGAGCTGTTCATAGGGAGGTCAGGCTCGGTATGTGCCCCCACTTCAAGGCACCTGCTCCCAGTGGTGCTACCACAATTAAAAAAAAAAGTTGAGGGAGAATATGTTAGTCCTCTAATGGCACTGAGCAAGACATAAAAAAATTAGATGGAGATGTATCCCTATGATTTTTTTCTACTGTCCCAATGGTGGAACTTAGAGAGATATACAAGGATGAAATACAGCTAATTTTGTGGGATTTTTAAAAACAGTGTTTTTCAGGATACTTAATTTAGGAGAAGTGTCTTAAAGCCTCTGTTAATTTTCTTTAAAAAGACAGATTTTTTTTTTTCAGGGATAAATCAAGAAGAATTCCTCATGAAATATGGATATGTTTTCTTAAATTATGCTCACAGAATTCAACTAGAATTAGAAATGTTCAGAAGTGGAGTGTGACTTGTACTGAATTGTTCACATTTGGCACTGTTTATGTGTGGTGCAGTACAAATTAAGGCTCACAATCCAAATGCTTCAGTGTCACAGTGATTCAGGGCTTAGGCCAATTGTCTTTGTTTTAAACAGTTTCTCTACAGTTCTTTTGGGTCACAGCTCTGCATTTCCACATTGACACAAAAAAATTTAAGATCAGATTGAGAAAACCGAGCTGCTAAAAAAGAAAATACCAAGATTCAGAGTGAAATTTATTTACTTCATTGGGATTGTCTGTGATTACTTATTTGTTTCACATATAAATATTGAGTGGGATCAACCCTGTTCACATGAGGTGTATAAAACTTTTCCTTTTACCTACAAAGTTAATGTATTTATTAATGGTTTTCTGTAGTTCCAAGTATGATATCTGGGATTTCCTGGGTCAGCATCATAAACACATTGATTGTTCATTCGGGGAGAATTTTAGTCACAATCTTATTGCAAGATTCTTGTCTTCTTATTTATAGCTTCAGTGTGTGATGTGTATTTTCAAACCAAAGTTATGAAAACACAGAAAAAATTCATTATTTGTTTCATCATCTTAGCAAACAGGAGTCCTTTCCTGCAGTCTTAAAAAGGAAGATTATATTCTGACATTATCAGAAAAGCATATCTTTTTCTTTTACAAAGACTCTTGGCTGTTACCTGATGTAATTCAAGGTTATTTTTCATTCCGAGACTTTCCTCAGAGCTGTGTTTTTAAATCAGTCACCTACATCTACCAAGTATTCCTGGACCAACAGCCACGAGTTGATGTTTAGGACCACTGAAGACTTTTCCTGGCCATGCAGATGTACTCAGCAGCTGCCTCAGCTGATCCCAGAGTGTTCCTAAAGCTGACAACTGAGGCAGGGAGGGTTATACTATTCATTTACTACTTACTGTTTTGGATTGCCAACTCCTTGGGGAACACTGATGCAGTTTACATTCATTAAATGTTGGGGTTCATCTATTGAATGTAAAAGAAATACTCAGTTGTAGAAGCTGTAAAAATTTTCAGTTTTCTTCCTTCCTATTCTTTTGTGGCCATATGAATTTCTTAGCTCCACAGATACTTGTGTGTTTACTGAGCTAGAATTCATTGAAGGTACTACTTAATTCCTATTTCCTCCATTCCATGCCTGAAATACATTTCCCAGTAAGGGAAGATTTGTTACCTGTCTATAATAGTCTGGAATATGTAGATTTTCCTTACTTAACTGTTTTAAAATTAAACAAAGAATAAGTCCTTATTTTTGTAATAGGAAAACAGCATTAACAGCATTCACAGGAAGGTGGACTTCTTAGGCCTTGTGTGGATACTGTATTTCTTCTCCATTTTATTCAACCCCTTTTCCTGACTGAGCTCATTTTTTGTTATTCATGAACTCTAAAGCCATTGCAGCATAAACCTTAATGGATGCTATCTTTCACAAGCTGATCTTCACATGCCCAGTTTTCTTGCAAGGTCTCTGATTGAAGGTTAAAGAATATTGTGACTCAAGCATGTATTTTATTTTTCTTAATCTACTTTTCTCCAGTTCTTTAAATCTTTGCTATTCAAGTCAGGATAAAGAAGAAAATAGGAAAGTTCAGCTCACAGAAGAACTTTGGAAATACATAATTCAGAAATTTTATGCTACTGAGCACATTTAATATTTGTCTACTAATTTTACATAATTGCTAATACCTTTCCCTCCCCCCCAGGAATTAATTTTTATTTTCAAGAATAGTGCCTGATCTTTTTAGTTCCATGAGAACTTTTAAAACACAGACCTGCTGTTATATACTAGTTTTTGTCAATGTTATTAGTGTAAAGCACAGAATGTTTCTCTGCTGAAGACCTACAGGTGTCATCTTCCTGAAAACTATGACTGAAGTAACATTTGTGAACTGTTTCATTGAGCCAGTTGGGATCATGACTATTCTAAAGTTAGAAATCTGTGAGTGATTACTTTTAAGGTCTCTTGATTTAGAGGCAAAGTCAGGCCCTCTGGAGTCCAAACTACATCTCTAATTCCAATACAACATGGAGAAAAGAGCCTGTTTGTTTTAAAGTTCTGAGCATCTGCAGGTGCTGCTGAAGTAAAGTCCTTCGGAGATGGGCAGTTATGAACATTTGAAACTTTAAATATTTTGGCCAGTTCACTGATTCCATTGCTGGATGTGAATTCCTTACAGTTTTGTTTAGAATGAAATTTAATTTCTCTTAATTGAAGTGTTAGAGTAATGTGATATGGAAAGAGAACACTGAGAAGAAAAGTAAGATGAATATTTTGAATAAGAAGGTGAATTTGTATTTTTCTCTCTATTCTCTCATCCTTCTTTTTACAGGATCATTAAAAGAGTTGCAAGAATGTGGTCTTGCATCATGCTGAATGTATAATTATCATTTCCAGCTGGTTGACTGGCAGCTGACCTGATGGAAATTCCCTGTAGTGACTGATGCTGTTTTATCCCCTTTGTCTGACCTCCCTCAGCTCCTCAGGTGCCTGGGCTGGAAGTTTGGACTACTCATGGCTGGTTCTGTATTTGCCATAGAACCAGGCTGCTGATGGCTGGGCTTGCTCCTTTCATCCTTCTGGGCATAACTCCTCTTTGCACATGTTAATGGGATCCAGCAGGAGATAACTCATGCAGATATTTCATGGTTGAAAAGGAGGATGGAGAGGGTTTTGCTGCCTGCTTTTTCCATCCCTCTGTTCATCTGGATGCTGTATATAGATGTGCCAGTATTAATTTCTGTTATGGATTGGGTGCTCTTTCCAAATCAGAGCTCCACAACTTTAATTGGCAAGGTAAATCCATTTCATGTAGGGTGCCTACACCAGAAATCTTATCAAAATTGACCGACTCCTTCCTCCAGGAACAAAAAGGAAGGCAAATTAATTGTTGCACAGAATAAAAACCATAGTCCTCAGAAAAAACAATCTACCAGAGGCTGGAGTGGAATAGATCTTGAGGCAAAATTTCTATTTAAAGCTTATTTAAATGTTATGCCCCGTGTGATGTACTCTGTGCAACGTTTTGTTCTAAAAGGATGGACCCTTGTGCTCTATGCATGCAAATATTATTATACCAACCTAAGCTTAATTTAAGTTTGCCCAACCTTTCCAATTAAAAAAAGTAATTTTCAGTGTCTTAAAAGTTTGTTAACTATCACCTGTTTTTATGGGGTAAAACTTGCAATTAGTGTTTCAAGTAGCATGTTTTAGTTTTTAACTCAAGTGTTTTTGAGAACTAGATTACAGGAAATGTGGTATTGGCTAACATTCAAATATTCTTGCAGCTGTTTATTGGAAGTTTGAATTTCACCTTCTTTGCAATAGATCTCTAGCAGGAGGGCACATTTATTTGTTTTGCATTTTGGTGACCACATTAAAAGAGCCCTTGTCATCAATTTTACATGTTTACAGGTGTTCATTAGAAAAATTTAACTTGGGGGGTGAGTTTGTCAGGGTCAAGATTTCTGCTTTGAAAAATACTACATTAAAATGAAATTACATCTTGAAAGTGCTCTCCTGCAATTTTAATATTTGTTCCTGAAGCATCATGATTGATACACTGGTAGGAATAACGGCAGTATTGCGAAGGCATTAAGGATTAATTAGTTCTTTGGAAGTTGTCCCAACAGCTGTGCAGTGTTTTGGCTCCAGGTTGCTTATTGGCTGAGTGATTGCAGGAGCTCTGGGACTGACATGGGATTCACCTGGGCAGCCAGGATGCCTGATGGGATCCTGCTGTGGCAGAGGGCACAGTTGAAAGGTTTCAGGTGAAATAACTCTAACCCAGGTGCAAACTCACAGAATCTTAATACTAAGACAAAAGCCTCACCCTTCAAATCCCCTTTCCCCAAGGCTTCTCCCTTCCCCACCCACCCTCTACCTGCTACAGAACCTCGTTAGGCTAAGTGGGTGCAACTGGTGCTGCAGCCCCAAACACCTGGGGACACTCTTTATAAGGGTGTGTCTCACCTAGTTCTGAAAGTGTAGCAATTCTGGTGAGTTCTGTCTGCTTTTCTCTTCCTACCTGAGGAAAATGGCCTGACCTTCCTGCCAAGAAAAGGTATGTGCATATACTTTATGGATATATATGGCTGGTGTAAAAATTATCCACTTTGTAAGAGAGATTTAGACAGAACTGTTTGATACAATAGTGGTCTTTTGGTGAACAGTTAGACTTTTGCTTCTCTCTGAAAGTTTCTATGAAAACCATGGCAGAGTGAACTGTGCTATGCAGAGTAAAGGTGTTTTTAAAGTACCAAGCTGGCAAAAATGTCTGGTTTTTAGCTGGAAATGTCTGGGTAAAACACGTTGTATGTTTGTATGAAGCAACCAAAAGAAAGTGGAGAGGAATTTGCAGCCCTTTAAAACAGATTGGTTATTTTATGCCGGCGAATTCAGACAATGGTACAAGTGTGCAAATGCTTCCCTTCCTGGTTACTATTTTTGAGAAGTACAGCAGCGTGTCTATCACAAAGGGATGTCTGTAAAGCTTTTCCTGTTGCATGCTTAGTCTGTAAAAATATTTCACACTTTGCAGGAATTAGCTAACAACTTGGAAGGTTACAGAAGCATCGTAGCTTCCCCACCATCTCTTTAGAAATATGGAAGGCAGGAAAATGTTGATCTGGAAAAGCTGCTGGAAGAATAATTTCCTTGAGATAGATAGGCATCTTGGAATTTTAAACTTCTTTTCTTATTTCATGTTAATAGTGTCCTACAACTGTTTTAAATTAACTTTGGTGGGAACTCTGATAATACAAATAAAACAAGTGAATTTCTGAAAGTAAAACACCTCTTCATAAACAGTGAAGTCTGTCCTAACTGCACGTTTCCTATTTTTTTTCCTAAAGGAATGTTTGGAAGCTATTTTTGTGGAGCTAAAAAGCTAAAATTGTTTATAGGTTGGACTTACTTGGTTTTTTTACTCTGAGGGATTATTATGCAATTGTTTTGTGTGTCTCTTAAAAAAGAAAAAAAAATCTGAAGAGGAGTTACCAATACTAACAAAGATACTAGAGTTCTTAAGGCAGTGGAATATTTTTTTTAATGTCTTGCCTTTTAAAATATATTTTCCAGCTTCACAGTGTCAGGAAACTAGATATGTGTGTTTCCATTTTGGGCTCTTGCAGAACTCATGCATTGAATTTGAGCTTTTGTGTTGTTTTTGAATGATGTAAAAAAGTGATATATTACTTTCTACAGCAATGCACTTGGATTTGGAATGCATAATATGTATTGTGTAAGAAAACAAACCCGGGCAAAGTTTTGTGTGTGTGTTCCTATAATTTTTTTCCCCTTGATTGGCAAATGAAATTGGGGAGTAAAAGAAATGCTCAAAATCCAGCTGCTGAGCACTGTCCTGCCTCCTCAAACACCTGTGTCTGGTTAACTGCAGAATGACTGTCTCTGGAAGTTAACCACGGGGAGAGATGTTTCTGACTGTGAGCAAATCACAGAACTTGCAAAAAGAAGCTTCTCCTTCTTCAGAGTGCTATGTGGGGAATTATGTGAAAGGAAACCTTAACTACCTAGGTTGTGAATGGACTTGCATATGAATTTTGAATTTCTTAGTTTGGCAACATACAGTGTTTTCCTTCATCTTAAGGCAGAAATATTTTTCATGCCAATTTCCCATAAATGTGAGAATGATGTATTTCAGCTTCATTTGGTCAATTTATTTCTTTTGAGAGAAGAGGGAAATACTATGTATGCAATGAATAGTCACATTTGAATCTACTAAGGAGGTGTTTGCTCCTGGAGTCTTTACTGTATACCAAGCTAGGGGATTAAAGTAGCAACCTGGTAAGTCTATAAGTATTTTCAGAATGGAGACTTTTCAATTTATCTTCTTGTCTGCAAGATTTCTGTCCACTCCAGCTTGTACTCCAGGATCCCAGCTCATTTCCTGTACTTGGGTCTTGGAGTTGTTTCTGCATTCGACTTTGTTTCCAGGAAAACACAACAAATCTGTGATCATTACAGCATGTCATAGTAATTAATAACCTTTGGGCTCTCTTTGTGGAGCAGCCCTGATTGTTTTAAAGGATATTTTAATCTAAAATCAAGTAGTAGAGAGATAAGGGAGAGCATTAGTTTGTTTTGTTGTAACAGATGTGTTTCTTGCCAAGACTGACCAAGTGGCTGAAATAGCTTCATTATTTTAGATGGATAGCTAATTACTGTCCTTTTTTTATTATTCCTATTTCTGTCCTTCATGTGGTGGTTGTGAATTAGCTTTGTGCCATTTTCTAAAGTATCAGGCATTTTTATACATTTGGTATATTGAATGGCAAATGCTTGATGTAAAGTCTGCAGTTTTACTCCATAACCAGATTGTAAAATATGAACTGAATTAATCATAACTGCAAAGAGTAATGGCACATTTTCTCTTATTTTATCTTTACTGCCTTTCAGATCATGGTTTAAAACCTTCTACATCTGGTGCACAGAATGAGGCAGCAGCTTTGGTAGTGGATAGCAAGAGGCAAAGGTCAAACCAGAGGCTGCACAAATATTGTGCACTGGATTTATTGTTTTAATTAAGAGTGTGGCAGTTCATCATAAACTGTTTATGGTGTTTTTGCACAGTGCAGCATTTTGAAATCAACTGTTTTAATGAAAACATAATGTCATATCTGTCAAAGTTCTAAATATTTTGAAAGTGAAATATGAAAACAAGAACTTTAATTCTGGGTTTCTGGGATTAGCTCTTGGAATTGTTTTAAAATCCCTTATGTGTCATATCACAGGTAGCATAGTTGTGTGTTAGAAAGGAAATGGAAAATACTGTGTGGAGCTTATTTAATTGTGGAAAAAACATGCTGAGGGTTAATGTAGTGAAAGACAAAGCTGTTAGGGTTTGCATTGGAATGCCAGAATTAAGACAAAAGCAGAGATAAGGCATTTCCTTTTTCATAAGCAGTATGTAAATGCTGTATCCTGATTGTGCTTTAAAAAAAAAACAACAGAAGAAGACCCAACAAATAAACTCCCAAAATGAGTGAGTCCTTAAACCTGGAAAGAAAGCAATGTGCTGTGGGTCATGAGATGCTGTAATGTATTATCATCAGGGTCTTTGTAACTAATTATTTACAAGACCTAAAGCCTTTCTGTGGACTTTTAAGGCTGAACATTTTGTAGTCTAACAAATTTCTGCTGCTGTTCTGTATTCATGCAGATATGTAAGGCAATTTTTGTTACATTTTTTGTGTAGTCTGATAAAATATTTGTATAATCTGAAAATTATATTTTTGTAGTACTCTCCTTGGAAAATAGAAATTAAGTCTGTCATTAGATGCTAGGCCACAGTAGTTGACTGAGCAGGGTAATGTATGTTACATTTTGTGCTATACTTGGTCAAGTTTCATATATATCGTATTCCACGTTATTTTATTAAATTTAATATCTGCACTTCCTATTACCAGACATGCCTCTCATTCAAAGCACAGAGGCACAGTTCTCTAATCAGAAGTGACAAGCTATATACTTTCTTTCAGCCATTATCCAGTAGCCTAGAGCAAGGAGCTATGTTTCCTTGAAAATGTTTTGAATTGGGTTATTTTTATTGAAGTATTAAAGTAATTCTTCAGATTTTAGGCTATTATTTAAGTACTTTTGGGAGCATGCAATAACCTCTGGATTCTGTAGCCTTTGTTATGTTAACAATTGTAGCTGCTAAATGTATCTTTTTAATGCTTGTTATGTAAGTGTCTGGAAAAATCATCTGACTGATAGAAACGAACAATATTTAGGAAATAAACAAGATTAGTTGACTAAATTAGTTTACTTTTGAAATATAATATCAAAGTGCCCCACTATTTAAATATACCAATAGGTTCTGGCCACCATACCTTCACCAGTAGATGTTGCAACATAAAGTTCATATTTGGCAGATTTATTCTGAGAGACTGGAAATTATACTTTCCTATGTTAAGGCAATCTGTAGCTTTTGATGATGTTGGTTAAAGCCCTCTGCAGAAATGTCTAATGTTTAGGTTTGGTGAATATCTTTAATGAAATGACTTCCGGAATCTTTGCAAATTTTGTCCTTTACAGACAGAAAGCAGAGTGAAAGTGTCAGAATAGGTAGGGTAGATTAGGTACTGAAGGAGAAAGGAAACAGTTGTCCCAAACCTCAAAGATACAGCTGTCCTTGTACCTTTTCTGAAATCAGATGTATCAAAAAGAAAATTGAGGCAAAAGAGCTTTATTGGGGGTCTAGGGGTTGAGGTACAGATGTTTTCTGAAAGGTGATCTTAATGCATCAACCATCCTTCCATGTACTCTCTGTGAATTCATGGGGGGAGATGTGTGAAGTACCACAGAGGAATTGCCAATATTGATTGGAATTAGGTGAACAATGTGAAGAAGTACAGAGTGTTGTTAGTGGATCTCCCTAACACAGGAAGAAAATACCAGCCTTTGATAAATGCAGACAGTGAGCCTTGTGGAATTTTGTGGTGATGTAGATGTGAAAGAAGGATAATGCTGAGGAAGTAACTCCAATCTCAAATGAAGATCTTGTTCTTATAGGCAAACATTATGGGCACAATTCAAAATATTTTCCCAGAAAAAATTTAATTTAAAAATTCTGCCAGCTGTAGGCATTGTAGTGGCATAGCTTCTTGGTGCTGTAGTGTTGGTGGGTTTTTTTGGGTTTTTTTTTTTTCCAGAATATGTTTTAGCTTTTGAGAGCTTGATTTTGTTAGTGTGCTGAATTGATGGTGCTTTTGTGGTATGATGTATGTTGTGGTATGTTCTGTACTGTTTTGGTCTATTTAAACATGCAGTGGGAGTTAATCACAATTTTTGAGCAGGACTAGCCTAGATCTAAATATAGCCTCGTGTATATTATCAATTCAAAGGGTTGTGTTATTGTCTAATTCAGATGAATGAAAGTGTAGGAGATCCACAGGCAATGTAGACCATGCTAAGCATGGAAAAAGAAAAACAAAGTACTTATGGGTGTTTAAGGGCAAAACAGGAAGACTTGCAGACAATGTGAGAAATACCTATGCTGAAAACAGGATTAAGCTCCATTATATTACCAGGCCCAGTGGCTGTGTATGTAGTTTTGCTTAAGTAGTTACATGCATACCATATTATTTGATTTGCAAATGCAAACTGTATCACAATCACAAAAGTTAAGGTAGTGTTCTATGGAATATATGGCCCTGAATATAATTCCAGAATAACAATTCTTACACTTTGGTGGAATTTGAATTAAAATTCAACTATATAATTAATTTCAGAAGTGTATTTATCACTAGTTGAAATATAAAAATGAGTAATATTAATGTAGTTAATATTAAAATAAATGAAATAGGTAAGAACTGATGTGAACAGTAGAGTAAAAACCCATCAGAAGTGGCCAAAATGTGTTGGAAATTAGAATATTAATTCTAATAATAACCTGCACTACACACACAGAATGAAAACATCAACAGAGTAATGATATTACATGCCTTAAATATTTCATAAGATGCCTAGCAATACTTGGAAAAGATACAGAGTGGCAGTAGAGGGCTTCAGTAGAAATGTAGATTACAGGAAATTCTGACATGAGAGTATCTTGAGGCAGGGAGAAAGATCAGAGGGAAGCATCTCATCCTGGCCCTGCTTGCTTCTTACCTTTTGCTGACACCACTGCTGGACACAGGATAGCAAGTTAAATCACCTGTTGATCTGAGCCTGTGACTTCAGCTTTACCTGGCCCATCTCTGAGGGATGGAATTGGGATATGGCCATGGGATTTGACTGTTCAAACAGCTGCAGAATGATCCTGGGTCCTCTTGTTTGATTTAGCTGACTGTGGCTGCTTTGGGCTTGGTCCTTATGGAGCCAAGTGCTGTGTTTAGTGTTTAATGGCTGGGTTTAGATGGTTTCCTTCAGTTACTGAAGGGATTCAGGCACTTGGATGTGATCTGGGAATCCCTTGGTGAATGGTTGTGGCTCTGGGAAGTCAGGGTAGGTAGAAGATGAGATTCATTTTGGCCTTGAAAAACTGTGGATCTTTTTCAGGTATGTGGTCTGTAAGGCCACTAATGAATGTTGGAATTCATTTGGTTCTCTGTTAAAAGGATATGATACAGAATTCACTTACAGATATAAAAAATGTCATTAATGTATACAACTTGACTACGTTCAGTTTTCAGGACCTTTATTTTGAAACCACAAGTGTGTAAAATTTGGAAAAGTGTCAGTTACTTGACAGGGCAACATAGAAACAGTGCAGTATTTCAGTGATGTTGTATGAGTGTTAGGAACACTTTATATTTCAACTTGAAGTCCTGAATTAAAAAACCCCTATGTTTCTGTAGAGAAAATAACTCCTAGTCCTGCTTTCTGAGATGCACAAGTTTTTGTAACCTACTCAGGTAGGAAAAACTTTTAATGTTAATCTGGATGTAAAGGTAGAAATGACAAAAGGATGTGTAAATGGAATCACTTGTCCAGAGTTTTCACAAAAGGCACTTGTCCCCTGGGACAAATATTTATCCCCAGATGAGACTAGTAAATAGTATTTGAGGATACTCTGTTTGAATGTTAGTGGAAAAATACGTGAATGGAAGAAATGATTTAAAAAATTGCATAGGAAACAGATCCCTGGAACTTTTTTACCTTAATTTTTCTGAAATGAGTATCTTTTTGTTATTGAATGGTATTGAATAGTGACTATTAAAATTTATTTTGTTAATAGTGCTGGCATGTGGTAGTTTAAATGATGCATTGTTAACAAATGTATAATTAGCACTCTGAATGAAAAACCATAGCTTGATAGGCCAACTTCTATAGTCTTAAACCAAAAAACCCCACAAATTTATTGTAATAATGTACAGCAAAATAAAATGAATAGAAATATCTGAAAATATATTAAGATGTATATTTGTACATTGGACATTAGTGCTATATACAAAATATATTGGGAATGTGTTTCAAAATATTTCAAACATTGTTGACCTTTCTTATATAATACCAAGCTCAGGGAAATATATTTGCATAGATTTAGTAATATATTGTAAATAACTACATGGGACAGTGCACATTTTTCCTTAAGATGCAGCATTATAAGCAAGACATTAAATTATGCCTATCAGACAAAGCAGCAGAATCTCAACATTTTTTTTTTTATAGCACATTCTATTGGGAAGACATCTCTGCTTCTAAAAAGCACATGCATTAACTGCCTGATTCATGTGGTGACATGTGGCATATCCAAATGTGTTATGGATCTCCCAGGAATAAAAACAACATAGCAAAATCATCACCTTGGGATGTTCATTGAGTGAATATTTTACAGACATACTCCTTTTATATTTATATAATAATTTAGTGTTATGACAATTTTTTTAGCAGTGTTGGCAGTTTTTCTTTTTTATAATGGTATTATATTTGTGAGCCTATTAAGTGCACATGGGCTAAACTAGAGAAAAAAGTATTTTTCATAATTCCTTAGGGTGCTTGTAGCACAAGAACCATATTGGTATAGAAAAATGTTAATAAAAGGTCAAGCAGAACTTTCCAATGTTTATCATGATAGCAATAGCAATTTGGGGCTTTTTTGAATTGTATATTGAAGAAGCAGATTTATGGAGTGTATAGAAAGGAAGCTGTACCTGCTGTACTTTGTTCTTTAAGTCCCTTATTAAGAGGCACATCTCCATTAAAAAAATTATAAAAGTAAATATTTTCTACCACTTTTCCTTTTAAATAGCTGGAAATTGATGTGGACTTGTACAAAGTGAGCTGAAGCAGTTGCTTTTTTGCTGTGTTTCTGCATTACAGCTCTGAGCTCTAGAGTCGAGAATGATGCTCATGTTGTGCAGTCATTTTGCTGCTCCAGAGAGTTGGCATCCAAAATGGGAACAATGCTTTAGGTAGAGTGTATTCAAGTATGAGAGAAGAAATGCTGGCTTCTAATTTAGAAATTTGTCTGTCTGTCCTGGTGCACCTTAGATTTGTGTTTGCACTGAAACAAGGACCTTGCCAGGCTGTTGTCCATCAGCTCTTAGGTCCACTGGAGCCATGTAGGAGTTGGTGCTCAAATTGTGATTTCAGTTTTCTTTTAGAATTTTTTTCTTGGAGAGATGCAGTGATTTGTTTAGGTATAGAAGAGATGTGTCTGTTGAGAGTGTACAGTTTGTATAATGCCTGCCCATGTTTGTCCAACACAGCTGAAATAGTAAGAGTCAGGTAGTGCACGATTTGATTGCTCTGAACAGGATGGAAGGTGGGTTAGTTTCAAATTTCATTGGTACCTTGTTTGGTGTTTTTTCAAACTGGAATGGGTCTGCTCTTGCACTCTTGAAGTCTATGGGATTTTATTTTTTTTTAAATTAAGATGTTTAAATACAAGCTGTGACGAGATTAACTACAGCATGAATGTATATGTGTGCCTTTACACTCTTGCTGGGAGATTACAGCCCCTCCGTTATTACCAGCTCTTCAGTGAAAGATTAGTAAGTAAATGTGTGCTCCTGCTTTGTGCATTAATTTGCTTGAGTGGCTGTGTCCCAGAACAAATAAGGCAATTTCCTTCATTGTCTTCCTGGTGACCAGAGGGGGCTGTAACCTTCTGTTGTCACACCTGGATTAGGGTTAACTGCAGCAGTTTGACAATCCTGACCAGCTCACAAAATCTGTATGATCCACAAATGACAGTGCAAGGATCTTCAGGCCCAGTATGGTGACAATATTAATCTTCAGAAAACTTTCAGTTTCTCCTTCAACAGACAAAGCTTTACTAAGTGTATGTAATGGTGTATGTACAGGGCATAAACGTTATTAAATATTCTGAACTGGATACTTCTCTACTTTTTTTGTGTATAATGCAAAAATAATTTTTCTCAATTGCTTTGTAAATCTTTCTCTGGTAGTATGGGATGCTTTAATTATGAGCAAGTTACAACAGTGTTATGCTGCAGATTAAAATACTGACCTTAGACAAATATTGCATCTCCTGAAAACAGAAATGTGTTTTCTGTGCAAAAGTGTAGATAAAGGCTATTTTCTTGAAATTGATCCAAGCTGGCTCCACAGGAGCAGAAGCATGAGCATCCAAAGTAGCTGTAACAGCAGGAAATTCACTTTTCATTGCCATTTTGCTGTATCCCTTGTGAGAAGGGTTGAAAATAGTGCAGGGAAACTACAGGAAATCTATATCAAATTTTCTTAGAGATCCATCTTATTGTTTAGCAATTTTCCATTGTATCATATTAGCATTGTATTTAGTATTTGTTTTTGGCAGCGTCAGTAGTGATGACTTTTTATGATAGCAAAATGATATTAAGAATTAATAAAGAAGTGTTAATGAAGAGCAAATGATGTTGGTAAAATAAGGTATGTAAAATATATAAACAGTATCAGGTTTGCCAGTACAAACTGATATGTAATATGCTGTTTTATATCTTGTGGCATGTTATTCATGGTTTCCATTTTTATCATATGGTCTAGAAAAAATATTTTCTTACGTGTCCATACAGTGTTAAGAAAAAATCTTTCAAAAAAGAAAAAAGGGGTTTTTTGTGTATATCAAGGCTTTCTTGGGAGCTTTTCTGTGCAGTGAAATTGTGATGCTTTTCACACATATAGAAATCCTTTTGTAGGTAGACCTGAAATAGCTGGGGAGTTGGTGAACTAAACTACCTAAACCCCTCACAGTGTGAAGATGAAACAACTTGAACATGGGTAGGATAATAAAGCATTTTGCTTACTGTGATTTGGGGGAATAGGAGCTCTTGTAACCTCAGATGTCTTAGAGGAATGTGGGCCGAGATTGGCACTCATATTTTGCCTGCCTACAGAATAAATACCTTTGAAACTGTCAATTCAGTTTCTAATTCTGAAATGTTGGAGTTTGACGTTAGAGTTTGGAGTTTCACTGTGTGTGTTGTTCCCAGCTACCAGGGAGGTTGAGGCATGGCCTGATGCCTAAATGAATGCACTTGTTCAGGCTGGGCACTGCCAGCTCGGGCAGCTGGGCCAGAGAGCAAAGGATGGGACACAAGGAGAAGCATCAGGCAGGAGCAGGAGGCAGTGAGGTGCACAGGGGGAGGAAAGGGAAGGAAGGTGGTGGCTGGAAAGAGGTGAATCATGAGGAGAAGGGAGTGGAGGTAATGAAGCACATTCCAAAAGGAAAACTGGTGACCAAGGACCACCCTGACTCAATGTAACATGCAACACGAGCTCTGATATGCGTTATTTCTTAGCTAAAATAGGTATTTTTTTCTGAAATCAAACTCTTGGGGTTTTAAATATAGGATTTGTCTCTGCTGTGACCATTGTTACATGTAAGCCCTGTTAAGTTTTTTGCTGTTAGCTTTGAAACAGAACAGAAATGAACCAATCCATAGGAATCCCATGTAGTTGTGCACTGTAGCTCAGCACCTGACCAGGGGAGGATGGCCAAAATGTCCCATTTGTACACAGTCCTGCAAGGACTGGCAGTAACTGTGTGCCTTCTGTCCATCACCCAGCACAGCTCCAGCCAGTGTGTCTGCAAGGAAGCTGGGAGAAATGCCAGAGCTCAGTATTGACCTGCAGTGGATTAGACCAGACCTCTCAGAGCTGTTGCAGTGGGATTTTTGTCTACTTTGTCACTTCTTGATGAAGGGAACAAGAGTTCTGACAGCTTTTCTGAAGATATTTTCTTTGTTCCTCAAACCCAGGAGGAGTAGTAATTTGGACAGGCTCTTGTAACAGGAAGAGAGGTTTTTGTGGTGCAACTTGTTTAAGGTGGTGTCATTCACTTTTCATGGAATATCACCCTTCATTGAAGATCTCTTTTTCACTTTTTAAGGATCTGTGTTTTCCTTTCTCTTTTACTTGTTCCTATTTTAATTTTGAGTGCATAATATTGCTTATATCTTTTGTTGGCTACCTTGCCAGAAATATCCAGTGTACTCTGTGAGCTTGAAGTTTAAAAAAGCAGCATAGAAGCAGCTTTGGGAACTTTGAAATACGCGTGATCTGGTTTTCTTTTTTTTTTTTTTTTCCTGGACACAGTTGGCAAATTTTGAGAAGGTCCTAGAGAGTGCCATTAGTATAGTATTGGACATTTTTATGTGTTGGGGCAGCTCATTGCACTATGTATTTGTGTTCCATATTTGTCCCTATAACTATCTAGCATTATCCTTCTGTGTTATTTTGGGGACACAGGGAAGTTACTATTGTTGACTCAGGAACAGTTATTCAGACCTGAGAATTTGGTGTCATCCATACGAGCTAAAAATGGTTACACTGCCTTGTTATTCACAAGGAGCTGCAAATGGGCTGTTATTAAGAACATAAATGAGAATTAGACATCTGCGACCTGTTAAATTACTTGGAGGTGTCTCACTGGCATTTCTGCCTTTAACCACTTCTAGGGTGTAAGTTTTGTTTGGACATGAATGAGAGTTTTAAGGTATTTTATCATAAAAGCAAATAGAAGGATGAAACATCTAGCCATTCTAGGAGATGTATCCAGATTTCTGAAATTCTGCTTATATTTTGGTTTTTACCTGACACAGTTTTTATTATGTCATTTTTTTCACAAACACGAAAGTTATGGGTAATTTTTTATGGTAAAAAATCCTGTTACTGGAGTTTCCATGCTAATATATAAATTTCTGTAAAATGAATGGTATTAGATTTATACTATGAAATAAATTGTCCAAAAGATGAAATTGACCTTCAAATGAATAGCGGGCTTTGGCTCTTTGTTTAGCAAAATACCTTTTATCTGATGTAACAATGTGTGGGTTTTTAAAAAAAATAACGACAGTAGCAAAGAGTGGTAACAATACCATGGAGCAATTAGCTATAGGAATAAAAATTTTTGGCATGCAGCTTAAACCTCGCCAGGGTAATTCACCAACTATTTTTCTATTTATATGGTAATATTGCATGAGGATTCTATAGTATTTTTCTATCAATTTATTAGTTTTAAGAATTTTACTTCTGCGAGCTGCCGTGTGTTTGGGTTTGTGGAGAGCATCACTTGTAGCTGTTGTGGGAGACACAAGCTCAGAGGTCTCAGCGGTGTGAGTAGCAGGCTGAGGAGACCTTTCAGGGCGCTCAGTGTCCGCTAATCTCTCGCTTCGCTCGCTGCCGGTAATTCGGATTTGGTGTTTGTAGCGGGTCGGTGACTGGGGCAGGGGCTGCAGTTCCCGCGGCGGCCGGGCGGTGGCAGCAGAGCCCCGCGCTGTCTCCCCGTGCCCGTGCCCGGCCGCGGGAGCGCGCGGAGCCACCGCGCTGCGCTTCCTTCCCTTTCCTTCCTTTGCCTTCCCTTTGCCTTCCCTTTGCCTTCCCTTCCCGCCCGTAATATCCACCGGCATGGGAGGGAAATGAAAACAATTGTTCATGTGGGAAATTTATGTGCTTCATCTGGCTGTATGATTTCCACAGTTGTCCCAGTGCCACTTAGGGACTGGGATTGCGTTTTACATCTTTAGGCTACAACAAAGTGGCTTCTCCATCTGCCGGGAAGCCTCTAATAACGCTTGTCTCGCTGTGGTTTGTAGCACGGCGTTTCATTTGGATAGCAGACTTCTTCGGCTCTTTGTTTAACAAATGCCTTTCAGCCGGTGTGAAAACCCCAGTTTTGTTTTAAGGATATTTTGCTTTTATCCTTAGTGAACGGAGGATTCTGGTTTATTATTTCTCCTGTTAGGTGCTGGGTAAAAATTCATTTGAGTACCTGAAGTAGTCGTATCCAGTGGAGTTCTAGATGGAAATGTTTCCTGGATATTATCCAAGGGGTCTCCGAATTTTTTTGGTCATAGGTCTGACACTCTGTTCATCCTGTTCTCTTCCATGCTGTATTTATTCACATAGTCCCTTAAAATAAATGGGATTATTCATATAAGGCAAGTGGGAGTAAGGTCTTAATTTCAGTGTTTTTGGGGTTTTTTTTACTGACTAGTTTTTTCATCATGTTTCAACTTCTCTAATGGTTAAGCCTATAATTTCTGATTTTTAGCACCTCTTTTCTAAATTTTGTTAGTTTAAAATTTTTACATATCAGTACACTTGTGTAAATTTACCTACAAAAATTCTTCTTTCACCACTGTTTTACAGGATTTTAACAATGCCAGTTTTATCAAACTGCGTTATAATAGTTAATGCCTTAGTATTAATTTCAGTTAAAATTTCTAGAAAGGCAAATAATTTGTTTCAGCCTTGCAGATTAAAGTGAGGATATACACACACCAGGTTCTGATCATTACATGAGAAGTTTCTCTCTTTATCCTCCTCCTGTCTGTCAGCAAATTCTGGTGGCTTAGTGATAATTTTTAGATGAGGTTTAAACAAAATGCAAGTAATTTTTTTTACCTAACTGTACCAGGTGAATAGGTAGGGCAAGTATTAGAGTATCAGTGTTTGAAATTTTCATGTCATAAAGCTCATAAATGCATGACTCCTCTTAATAGTAAGTGGCATTGCTTTGCAAATACTGCTATAGGTAGCAATGTTTATCAGTAGATAATTTTCAGAGATACTATAGGTATGTGGGTAATAACTTTGGTAGTAAACATTATGCAGTACTGTGATTGCTGATGGATTTTATTTTTCTGCTGTGCTGCTTGCATTTGTAATGCTTTACAGATTGGAAACAGAGCCAGATTAGAGTTCAAAAGAAGCTTTACCTTGTTTTTTGGTATACATTTTACAGGCAGATTAGATTTCTCTATTTATCTGTATTAGGATATGTAAGTTAAAAAAAAATGAAAAGTGTACAAAATGATCCTGTTGCATAAAAATGCATACTACATCCTGTTTTTAATGCCCAACACAAGCCCCTTGGGAGTTTCAGGACCTAAACTCATTATTTGTATTTGTCCTTTTGTTTTTGCAGAAGTGATACATTTGAAATGCCTTTACTGTAGCTCTTTGCCTAATCTGAGAGAGTATTTACTTGATGAGAAGCAAACTTTTAAAGTTACTGAAAAGAAGTACCAGTCTTCTTCTGAAGCAACTGGGTCCCTGCTCAGCTAATTAGAATTTACCCTTTTTCCCAGCAGTCTTGTGACTGAATTATTCAAAATTGTATTTCTTTATTGCAAATTGCCAAATTCCAGAGCAAGAAAATACTAAGATAATGAACAAATATTTGTGACAAATTATTACCAGTTATGTATAAGAGAAACGATTTCTATTAAGATTAGTAAATATGAGAGAATGTGTTTTCCTAGCACTGGACAGAGGATGGTTTGATGCTGAAATATGATTTGCTTTTGAGCAGGTAAATATTGATGGTGGGAGACAGACAGATGTGGGTTGTGCAAAAAATCACAAGAGGCTGAAATGCTGCTCTGGTTTTTGTTGCTGTTTTCAGTGAATGCAAAATGATAAAAGAAGTAAAGAATGTGAAATATTTTACTAATTTTATTTGCATTTAAGTTTTAAAAATCTGTTATTGCTTGAAACTGAAGTTAACTTTTTAAATTATTTATGTTAGCAATAATGCATGTTTCTGTTATTGAACTATATCTCTATAGTTCATCTAGTGAACAAAATCCTCCCTCAGCTAATTATAACTTACAGTATTTTCCCAGCAGTCTTACAATCAAATTATTCAAAATTGCATTTCTTTATTGCATATTGCTAAAACCCAAGACAAGCAGACATCAAGATAATAAACAATTATTTATTGCAAATTATTACCTAATATATAAGATTAACAGCTTGTAACTATTAAGATTAATACATGTGGTAAACTGTATTTATTATACTTATTTTGCAGCAAATATCTTTGTATAAAACATATGTTTATGTATTGCAATTAATGAGAAAAAGTGTAAGATTAACAATTTAAGCTGTGTTTTGTTCTTAGATTTATGCACACTGTAAAATTTATTTATTGCACTTATTAAAAGTATTTAATGATGGACTTCTCAAGCTATATTTTTAATGTGCAAATATAAACTAAAGGAGTGTTAAATTACAAAATGGAAAATTATAACTGAAGTAAAAGTATCTAACTATTTTCTGCTATAAATCTACTTTAAAATGATCATCACTGGAGTTACAGAATCCTTAAATTGTGGCCTTTATAGTACATAATGAGTTGTGATGAGTTTTCCTTTTTAAAGGCTCTTTTCGTCATTAGAGCTAAACTCAACATCTTGCTCTTAAAGATAAATGTAGCTCATAGTATAAACATTGGAATCATATCTTTTTATGATGAGAAGTTAAAATAACATTTCTGAGAGGAGCGAGGGCAAGCAAAAGCAGACAACTTGTGTGATGTGCTGCAAGGAAGAGCCTGAGTTCAGAAAGGAATTCTGCTTTGTCTTTGGAGAGGAGCTGCTGCTGCTCTCAGGCTGCACAGGTGCACTGAGATGTTCCAGCTCTCCCTCTTTGTGATGAGGCTGCTTTGCTCCAACTCCTTCTAAACTGATTTTTGCCTTTGCAGAACTATGACATTTTCCAGCATCTTTTATGCTTTCTTCTTTTTGCCAGGAAATTCTTACTGCTTCAGTCTGTCATAGGTTGGGGTCTGGTATAATATTTTGCCTCTGCATTTTGTTGTTGAAAATACTGATGTTTTACAAGTACGTTCAGATACAAATTTGAGTTCTATACTGGTTATTTTTTTTTTTAGAGAGAAACTGCTTTTCAGGGAAGGAATCTTCCAGCTGAAATGTATTGCTACTTCTGCTTTTTCCTGTGTATGGCTGTGCTTAGTACCAGGCTCTTAGAGTGTGCTTAATGATGGAATTATCAGAAACAAGTGATGTGATTTTATCAGGAATTTCATACTTAAACAAGCAAATATGAACATGAACAGGTTGGATTGGTAAAAAAATCACATTACATGTTTTTAAAAAATTGTATGAATAGGATTTATTCACATTAAAGAGTGTACACACAGTATTTTAAAAAATATAAAATCTGTATTTCAATGATTGGGTATTTCTATTACCTTATTTTTGTTAAAAGCTTTCAAAAAGCATCCCAGTGTAAAGAGAAGAAATTAATAGAAATGGCAAGCTGTATTTTTAAAATTTTTGTTCTTTAGATATTCTAAGCAGTTGTTCTGACTGTTACTTTTAGCGATCTATACTATATAACTTTACTATGTCTGACTTGAAATACTGCATAATAAGTGTGTATTAAGTCAGGTAAAATTATAGTTAAGTTTCTTTACAATAACTATAGTAATTTGATGGAATGAGAATCAAGTAAAATTATTTTGTTAAAAGTATGGAAACTTTGAACTGAAAATAAGGGGGGTGTGTGTGGTTTGTTAAGCATTCTGGAACATAAGAAAAATCTTACTTTTTGCTCATGAAATGGATTTTGAGTTTTGTGTTTTAAATACATTGCGCCACCGATGTACTGAGCTCTTCTTATTGCTGTAGGAGTTACTCCTGCTTAAAAAATACAGTTGTTCTTTGTCTAGATGTAATTTATTACTGTACTCCTTCAATAAGATTTTTCAACCAAGTGCTAGTAGGATGAACTGATCCTGTTTCTGTTGAAGTCAAAGGCTCTCTGAGATTTTTCTTTTTAGTTCCTCAATTGTAATAGACAGCTGTAAGTCTAGAAATGCCTATCAAGGCATGTTGCATACTCTGAGGGTATTCTAAAGCCTTATGTACTTAGTGTGATGCTTCAGCTCAAAACCACTGCCCTCAGGTTGCTAATTTTGCTGTGTGGCCAGCTGAAATTTCCTGAAGTGGGAATCATTCTGCAGTGCTCCCTCACGCCTCCAGATTTATGATCATAAGAACAACTATTGCACAGCAGACCGAAAGCCTTCTAGGACACTGTCCTTTTGGTGACATTGGCTGCTGAAGGATTTACAGGGAAGAAGTGGAAGTTGCAGAGCACAAGTAGGGTTATATTTTCCCAAATTTGTGCTCCCTGCTTCTGGAAGCTGGCAATTTATGACCTGTGCTTTTATGTTTCTGATGATCCTGGTTTCTTGTCTCCAGTGCCCTTTTTAGTTCTGTTCTCCTCCTTGGAGAAATGCAGTCGTGTCTAAGGGTGCTGGCATTGGGAATCTCTGCTGAGGGGAGGTAAAATGGCTCGAGAGCACAGCAGAGCTCAGGCCTTTCCTGGTGCAAATCCCTCCAGCTGCCATCTGGGAGTGGTGTTTGTAGTGAAGCACCCTCGCTGCTCAGACTGGGACCACAATTAGTGAGCTGTAATTAAACCCAGGATGCTCCTTTCCCTTGTGCTCTCCTTTGCAGGGCAGAGCTCTGATTCAGTAGAGATGCTGACCCTACATTCAGTGAACAAAAAGGATGTTCCCAAGGGGGTTTCTGTGTGTCTAGGCTTGCTCCTGGTCCTAAGAGGTCCTGCCTTTGGCTGAAGTAGCTCTGCAAGACCTCACAGTGTGAGGTTTGTAGCTGCAGAACTGAATAAAGCATTTCTCCTGAAGTCACAGTTTCGACAAGTCCCCTGATTCTGTATTCATTATATCTGTTTTCTTTGAGATTTAACTTGACTGTGGCATTTCTGGAATTTTACTTAACTGAAGTGAGAACAAAACAACCAACTTTTGCAGCTGATCTGTGAAAAGCCATTATCATTAGGCCATCTGGAAAAAAGGCATTTTTAGCTCTTCAAGAGTGGCTAAGAGCTCGTTCTTGAAGAATAGATTTCCTGTGATTGCCACATGATAGTGACAGTGCAGTACAAAAAAAAAGTGCTGAAACAAGTAGGGTTTTATAGCACCATTTATATTCTAGGTTTATTTCTGCAATAATTTAAACTTTTTCCTGCTTTGCAATTTCTTTGTGCTAGTAAAGGTTTATACAGCTTTGGAGACAGTGCTACCTGGAATGTGAACTGAACTGTGACTGGATCACCCCAAAAAGCACAACAGCAGAAAAAAAAATAGGCTACTTAAAAATAGTATGAAGCTGAATGAATGGCATATGCAGTTTATATGAAGTTTGACTTTTTGTGACACCAGAACAGACAAAATAAAATTTAGGGTGTTTTCCTGGGAACTGGTGTTGTATTTTCAGATATTCAATTGTTTATTGCAATAGTCCCCAGGGACTGATTTCTAATATAAAAATGGGTGTGTTTTTGATTTGTTTGTGTGGTTTTAATTTATTTGTGTGTTTTTGAGTTTAATTTTTTTTCTCATAATTTCTTTTCCCTACTGTCTGTTAAATGCTATGTTCTTTGAGAGTTGAGTCCATGACAACAGGGGATGAATTTGGAAAATGTTTTACAAGTTCTCGTGAGAGAATGTTTATTGATCAGGCTTTCTCATGGTATTGTTCAGAAAATCCAGGGGAAAAAAATAGTAAGTGTTTGGTTTCTTTAAAACCAGAAATTGTTTTAAAAATAACCCCCAAGGAAATTGGACTTTATTTAAAACTGGGAGAGAGTCCTTTTCAGTATTCTACAGATGTGGTAACTGGGAAATTGGATGTTGATGGAAGAAATTTTAGAAAAGATGCTTTATTTGAACACAGTGTAAAGGATGTGTCCATATCTTCTGTCAAAAAATACTTGGCACTGGGGAGACACCTTGACTGTTTTGTCCACTGTTGGCCACTCAAGGCAAAAGAGCCCTGGAGGGGCTGGAGTGTGCCCTGGGAAGGGCTGGAGAGTTCCTGAGGGAGCTGGGAAAGGAGCTGAGCCTGGAGCAAAGGAGGCTCAGGGGAACCTTGTGGCTCTGCACAGCTGCTGCCAGGAGGGGGACAGCCGGGGGGTCAGGCTGTGCTCCAGGGAACAGGGACAGCAGGAGAGGGAACAGCCTCAGGCTGGCCAGGGGAGGCTCAGCTTGGCCAGCAGCAGGAATTTCTGCATGGAAAGGGTGCTCAGCCTTGGCAGGAGCTGCCCAGGGAGGTGTGCAGTGCCCATCCCTGCAGGTGTCCCAGGAAGGCCTGGCTGTGGCACTCAGGGCTCTGGGCTGGGGACAAGGTGCCCATTGGGCACAGCTGGGACTCTGTGACCTTTGAGGCCTTTTCTAACTTCAGTGATTCTATCAAAAGGATGGATGTGCAAAACTAAGCTCGTTTACAGAGGACAAATACTGATTAAGGATGGCTTGAAGCGAAGGTTGTGAAGGTAGCTCTGCAAACAGCACAGAACAGCACCAATGGTTGTGCAGTGAAGCTGTTTGTGCACCCAAGATTTAAATGCTGCATTTAGGTGCAGTACAGGCACTAGGAGTGCACAGGAAACAAGAAAGAAAAGGTTCTGCTCGTTCTGCTGGTTCTTTGTGCATCAGCTGCCCGATGCCATGCTGGGGACACTGTGCTGCCAGCCAGCACTTCATTCCTCCTGTGGAGAAGAAGCAGAGTGGCCAGCTGGAGCAGGGTGGAGGGATGGGGCGTTTTGTTTGTTTTCTGAGAGTATTCCATACGTATTTTCTTGTACAGATGGTCTCTTGTACTTTGGACATACCCTTGAAAGAATAAACTGTTGCAGAATATTCTACCCAACTGAACCTATGTCTGAATCCTAAACTTTCGCCATGGATTTTTGTGGTCTAATGATGATGTTTTCCTCCCCCTTAGTTTATTTTTTTAGTTTCTAAATCACATTTATATTTTTAATATATGAGAAGTACTTTTAAATACTGCTTTTCCATATGCTGCTCTAAATGCATACATTCCCCATATTGCAGTGTTATTCAGTGGAATTTATCTGTACTTCAGGAAATTTCAGGCAGGACAGATGGAATTATGAAGCCCTGGAAAGATACACACTTGCTCCCAAATGGTGATGGATATGAGTCAGGATTATGAATATGATCTGCAAAGTAATATTTCTGGTTAGATGGTATCCAGAATACGAAAATGTCTCAAGATCCATGATGACAGAGTTTTTAGGTGTGGTATTATTTGGTCATAACTAGGGATTAATAGCCTCTGTTCTTATGCAGTTTTACAGTAAGAGAGGCATTATTTGTTCTAATGTTAGTGATGGCAAGATCCAGCACTGAATGAATATATATATATTTTATTTTAACTGAGATATATCTAAGTTCTTTTGGAATCTTTGGCTTGCCTTTTTTTTTTTTTTTTTTAATAGTTGGTGCTTTCTGAAGCTCAGAATTTTATAGTATTCTGTGCCAGAAGCATGGGAATGCCATTATTTCTTCACTGAATGCTGCTAGGTCTCAAGGATAAACTTTTTGTATTGAACTTTAATTTATTATTATTCATCAGTAATAAATGGGATGTTATCAGTAGATATTGAAGTGTTTTGGGGTTTGCTCAATGATTTTCAAGTCTGGATTTGGTGAATTTGTATTTAATTTTTCTATGTTATCCATTAGTGTGTTAGAGTTTTTATTAGAGCCTTGAAATACTCCGATAAATCCATGCACATTCTTTAATATCAACGTTTAAAACTTGTCTGGAAATTTTACTTTTACAACTCACAAACCTTCTTGTCTGCCACAGGCCCTGGAGATTGATTTAGAAACAAAGGATATTTGACAAGTTTATAAAAAAAAATATTGCCTTGGGCAAATGAGTAAGTAGTATTTTGATTTGCATGTAGGCACTTTTGAAAACCTAGTTTAAATGTGAGGTGTTTTAAGGCAAAGTATAAAACCCCTCACAGCAGTGAATACATACAGCCAGAGATAGTTCTGGATTTATGAAAACCCTTGGACTTAAGGGGAAAAAACTTCCCCATAGTTAGTTTAATCAGTGACTCATGTCCAGTTCCCCATGTTTTGGTTAAATTGTTAGGTTCCTGTATGATTTTGAGGCTGTGAAAACATTCCAAAAGAACATTGATGAACCTCCAGTGTTTGCAGCTGATCTGCATGAAGGGATGCTCTGGGTGTACCACCTTGGCAGGAGACTGGAGTCCAAGTGATTGTGTTGTGTTGTCCTTCAGTGGGAAGCAGAGGGGCTCAGAGAAAGCATCTGCAAATGGTTTCTGTCCTTTGGGTCTTCTTACCTTTAAATGAGTGTTGTAGCTTCTACAGGCTTTGTTGGAGAAGCCCTCCTCACTCTTAGTTTTTCCAGTGTGGTCAAAAAAATATGGCTATCAACCTCTGTTTGGAATTTGGAGGAATTAGAATAAGGTAGTGGAGATAGTTAGCTTAGATTTACTCTGTTATTGAATAGATTCTATTGGTAGGTTACAAATACTTGGTGGCGTGGAGTTTTTTTCCTGTTGTTATTTAAGGTGTGATAAGCAGTATTTAAGGATTTGTGCTTGCACAAGGATGTTATACTTAGCCTGGGAAAACAGCCTCTGATAAGAAAAAAACCTTAATGTCTTCATGACATTAGAGATAACCTTGAAACCTTATGATCTGTCATAATTATGCAGATTATTCTAATTCCAGCTAACTAAAGAAATGACATTACCATTTTAGGGTACAAAAAGTAGGCCTTCCTGACTGCAGCTCTCAAGAGTTTTGGGTAAAAATAAAGCAGTTCCTGTGCTCTGAGCTTGGGTTCAGACCACACTTAGCAGCAGCCTCGTGCACTGAAGCAGAGAAGAGCAGCAGTAAAAACTCCCTTCTCTTTCCTGTGTAGCCAACAATGAAGGAAGTTGTTAATTATCAGCTATAGATTTGCTTCTCGTTTTTCAAAGCTTACACTAGCTGGTAACTTTGATTATAGAGTATTTGGGGCTTTACATACATTGCCTCATTAGGGAGACAATAAACCAATTTTAATATGTCTCAGTCTGCTATTTTCAGATGAAACTGTCATCATGGGCCTTTTTTGTTACACTTCACAGCCTGGAATATCTCTTCCTTTAGTTTAGCATGTTTCCTTCTCCCTATATAGTGTAGTCTAGATATTAGCATTTGTGGCATTTCACTTAATGACTGTGTGCAATATGTCTTTGGGTAAAATACACGGCATATAATACAAACTAAGCAGATATTCCACCTGAACTACATAAAAATGAGGTGTCTTAGGAGTGGTGTCTGAAAGGGCTCTGAGTTACTCCATTCCATGGGCACAGTGGGCCATATAATGATGTAAACATGGATCAATGAGAATTTATCTCGGTGTAGTTGAATTCAGAACTTATTTAGATGAGCATTAATAAAACAGTATAAATAGTATAATATTTTAACATTAAAATGTAGCTTTGTTTATCACTCAACCAGAGTAGAACATAATACTTAGATATTGCCTTTCGTACTGGGTCTTGGCTTCCAGGAAACATTTCTAGGAGAAATAAGAAGACAGGAGCCTTGTCTATAGCAAATGTCTGAGCAGGTGACTCTTTCCCTGACACCCACTGCTCTCCATGGACCTCTGGGGAGGTACAATTAGCTGAGACTTGGATGTTGCTTGCTAAAATAACAGAAATTTAAATTAGATTAATTCTGTCTCTCATACCTGAAGTATTATTTTTAGATCTAGTCTGTAGATCAGGGCAGTCAGAGCAAGCCATGGTGGTTACTGCTGGTGATTAATGCCATCCATGGAGGATTACAAAGGACCTGGTGGTTTGCCACACCTGCTGCTCTGGCAGCTTCAGCTAATTGCTCTGTTAATAGAGTACCCCTAATTCAAGAGGGCCCTGTTTACATGGCCAGGAGCAGGGGAGGAGGAGGGTCATTTTAGCATTGCATTACATGGCTTTTTAATGAGTACTGAAAACTCCCTTTTAGCTACTCCCGACCTGTTGCTGCAATCAGCAGAGTTCAGGTTCTTTGTCGTTTGAACAGCCAGAGGTAGTTGTATTACTGCTAAATTTTAGCTCCTGTTAACACTTAACATAAAACTCTGCAGAGCATTTCTGGGGTTTTTTTAATGCTTGAGTGCTTTGTGCTTTTTTCATTTGACAAGTTGTGAAGAGTATTGGTGAGATTAAGAAAAAGCTTGTGTTGCTCAGGAACAAATGCACGTGGCATGAAATTCAGGAGCTGGAAACTTCCAAGTGGAGTGGATGGTGAGATCCTTGCAGAGGCATTGCTGTGGTGAGCTGCTGTCTGAACCTTTCCTGGCATGATGGCCTCAAAAGAGGGCAGCCAGCAAGGCCCCAGCTGGATACTGCAGTAATTTAAATGCAAACTTAAATTCCTCTGAGGTTGTAATGTATAGTCTGGGTGTATCCTGAACAGTTGGACATTTTTACAGCTCTATTTTGATGTCTAAATGTGGATTTAGAGACTAATTTTTGGCACATGAGTCTAAAAATGCGTGCCTAGTAATTCCTTTAAAATTTCCTAAACTTGCTTGAAGTACCTATTGCAAATAAACTTATTTTATTATTATTATTAATAAACCACAATTGAGTAAATTATCTAAAGGTGCTTTTGGGAAAACTTGAATACTTCAAGCTAATCAACAGCAGGGATTATGGGTGTGATCATCTTCTCGAACGCTTTGAACTAGAGCTCTAGCTCTGAATTTTTTGCTTTGTTTCTTCTGGTGACACTTATGAATAAGATAGGAAATTTGCAGCTAAAATCACAGCAGCTGATGCTAAATGGAGCTGCTTTTATGCATTTTACATGTAAGAGCTGAATTTTGTTATTAACAGACAGTGATTTACACTGATTTAGATCAGAGATGAGGATCAATTCATTCTTATTTGACAGAGGTTACAGTGTTACAAAATTTAGAACTAAAGCTGTTGGGGAAAAATGAATGGAAACAGAGGAAAATCTACCTTGCATTTAAAATATGACAGCCTTTATCTAATTGAAGACACTATTAGTAGTAGTTTTGAATTATTGTGGAAGAAATACATAGATATGGTATGTTCATTAAAAGTTTATGGTTAGGTGCTAGGGACTTATATGCAAAACTATTAGTGAATTTTGGATTTTCTGATGCTTTTGGGTAAAAAGTGGCATCTTCTATTTTGCATCAGTTTAAGGAGTCTGAGTGAATGGGAGTAGCTTATATTAGGAATTATAGCTGAAATAGTCATTGGGTAAATTTTCCTGGAGTGGATGCCTGCACAGAAGTATAGAATGATGCTCTTTTCTAATATAACTTCTGGTTACAAAAGGGAAATAATTTATACTCATAAAGGTCCTTTGATACCAGTAAGGTGTTCCAGTACCTATCTGGTAAGAGGAAAATACCAAAAGGTTTTAAAAAAACTCCAGATAAACATACAACATTTTTAATCTTTCTGCATAAAAATGTGTAACTTTTGACTCACCAATAGAAAATTGATTAAATTATTTTGTATAGTCTTGGGATATATATTTCTGACTTTTTACCATTTTGGTGAAAACTAAACCAAACATAGCTAAACTTTTGTTACACTTGCCAGGAGGTACAATTTTGGATTACTGTACCACATTTATTCTTCTATATTTATAATATATATCTCTAAAGAAAGAGTGGACTGTAACTCATGGTTATTTAAGTAAGAGAATAAACATCAGAACCACTGAACCGAAGAATTGTATTTTCTAGAATATTTGCACCGAAAATGGCTTCAGGTTTAAAGGTATACATTAATAGATTGTGTAAATAAGTGTGTGCTGACCTGAAAGAGAACTTCTTCTGTGCAATGAGTTAATCCATTTGGATGAGGTGAAATTTCATTAAATGTAGCATCCCTCATTTGATTGCTCGAATCTTAATTATTATCACTGCTATTTCTATTATTATTCCTTCTTTCTCTCCAAAAGCAAATAGGATCAACACAGTTGGGTCCTGGGCATGCCAATAGACTTCAAGTACAGCAGCAAGGCCAGGGCTTCTCCCTTGTATTCTGAATGTGCAAGTAGTGCACAAAATGCCATTTTCAAATACAGCATTTCCAGCTGTATTGCTGGAGCAGAAAGGAGGTGAGCTTGTAGCAGTAGCAGACAGATTTTGAAAACTCTTTGTGCATGATACATGATGCAGAAAAACCTTGTTGTACTGTCATTGTCACTGACTGTGACACAATTTGCTTCCTAGGTTGTGTTTCTCAGCTCCAAGCTGCTCGAGGCTGCTAAATAGTGTACACAGCACTGCTGAGAGGCTAAAAAAGAGCTTGGAGAGAAAGACATGCAGCTCGTGGAACTTGGGACAGAAGTTCCATCATGAGGCATTTAAACATAGCCTGGACTCAGTGGGGGGAAAAGAAATCCATTCAGAATAACTTTATATAAACTCAGTGGGGAAAAAATATTTAACAGAATGGAAACAAGATTGTCTGATTTATCTTTTCTAATTCCTGGCAGCATAAACATTAAAAACCCCACAACCCATAATCCATACAAAATTTGAACAAAAATTCCCATGGTGGTCTCTGCAACTGCCAAACCCCTTCACCCAGTGACATTACTGAGAGGTTTTATATTCCAGAAGTGAGAAGCTTCAGGTATTGTCGATTTAAATGCAAGATGGATTATGACTCTGTGCACATGTGCAGTTTAAATGGTGAGTTTTTGTGGAGTACAAAAAGAGCTTTGGATTGCTCTAAGGATGTATGAATTGGCCTTATTTCCCCATTACACTTGAATTTGTGATGTTAGGAGTCCTGTCTTTGGAAAAAACATTCACATCAAAGCAGGGACTATGTGAACAACAGTTTTTTCAGAATCTGCTATTAATTTTAGAAGAGCTGGGTTTGTGGAAGTACCTCCACTCAACTTTTTAATTTTTTAATAATTAAGTTTATGCTTTTTTCTTTGTTTTTATTAAGGTACGTTTCCAGATGTACCAGTGTTAGAAACTTTCTTCTCTTCTGGTCAAATCTATATCATTTGAACCAGAACCTGCATAGTAGCAATGATGACAGTGAAAACCAGCAGACAAATAAGTAAAATGGCAAAATAGGAATCACTTGCACATATATTAATAGCTGGGCTTAATATAGGAATTTGGCTCTTCAGAATCTTTTAATAGATTAATGTAATTAGGATAGTAATCTATGAATTCATCTTCTATACCATACAGAAGGCTTCAATAGCAGTCAGTAATGTAATCCTGTGGTTACACCTGTTTCCCCTTTTCCCTTTTAATAAGTCTTAAGGAAATTCTTATGTGTAAACATCCATCAACATGAGCTGTAAGACTTTGCTACTACAGGTGTGATATTCTTTTGTAATGCCCTTTCTTACGGTTACCATAGCACTGAAATACTAAACAGAGGTTGAGTTTTACATAGTTACAGGTCTAAGAGGTCAGCTGAAACTAAAATGACTCTTACTACAAATTATAAGATGCCTTTGAGGTGGGCAAAGGTCTCTTAGGAACAACGAGGTTGTTTAAAAATTCTTTCAACTTGTCGTCTCAGATTATCTGTGGTCATAATCATTGTAATGATAAAGAAAGTTTGAAAAAGTTGCTGAAAACCAGATTTTTAAAAATACACAATTGTAGTGAAAAGGGCTGGAAATAATAACATCAATGACCATCTTTCCTAAAGAGGGCAGTGAAAAAATGCCAGAGTCAGTGGATGCGACATGGAATGATAAATGTCACTGACTTGGGCCAGACTTTTCCCTCCTGGTTTCTTTTTCCACAGCTTAAGTCAGACTGTAACTCTCTGTCTCAGCCTAAGCATGCATTGGCTCATCACCCCCTTTTCACTCTGTCCTTATACAGCTTTTGGTATATGTTTGACTGAAATGTTCCTGAGAAAAAAGTTATCCAGGGCCCAAGGAAAAGAGTGTTTTCCTCAAGTAATTGTCTCATTTGAGCCATGGCAGTTCATTTTAGTCCAGATGAAACCATTAATTGGAAAAAACCAGCAATATGTTTTGCCTCAAAACAAGGTTTTAATCTGTCTTTGACAGAATGAAGTGTGGGAAATAAATTAGGAAAGAGATGCATAAATATGGAAAAAAATTAAAAAATAACATCCATGCTTTCCCAAGTCAAGTAAACTTTTCAAAATTGGAGTCATTATTTTAAAGTAAAGAAATGCTCTTCTTTGGGTTGGTTTGGTTGGGTTTTTTGTCAAACTTGGAGACTGTAAAGTATCATTCCTTCCCCCTGTAATACCAGGACTCTAAACCAAGCCCAGGCTGCCACAGTGAGAGCTTACATAACTTGGGTACTGACTCAGGTGATGCAAAACTGAATAAAGGCAAGTGGTGTTGCTGCCAAGTCGAGCTGCACTGCTCAGAGGGGAGTTAGGAAGGAAGTGAATGGTTCTGTCAGAAATGAGTTGAGATGCTCTGAGGATTTCCAGTTTGAGAAACCTGAAGAATGCAGTCAAAAAAGGACAAATTCTGCCACTGTGTCTTAGTTCAGATGCAAACTAAAAACTTACTCCTTTCACCACCAATCCAGGGGGATTTGCAAACCTGACATTTTGAAGAGACTTTGTCCATTGGGCTAAGTAATGTAGGAAATGATTATATCAAAAAGTTTATTTCTCTTACAAGGGGACTTTCACATGGATTTGCTATTTCATATGTAGGTTTTCAAGTGCCACATGTGTTCATGGCTTCTAAGGTTCTCCCAGCAGTCAGAGTGAAGCAAGAGCTAATTTTAGTTGTCTGATTCACCTTGTTGAAGCAGAAGGGTTCATGTGTTTCACTGCTGGTCTGCAGGTTACTTGGAGACTCCCTGATTTTAGGAATTTTAAAGCTGTTGATTAATTTTTTTTTTTTACCAAGTATGCCAAAGTAATTCTATTGCATATTTCTCTCTGATATTTAAGGGTCTGTTCACATAATTATTTTGTGCCACTGCCTGAGGCAGGACCCAGTGTATTAGGCAGATATCCACATACAAAAAAAAAATAAAAATCCTTGCTTAAGGAGCTTGAAAAAATTAGTTTTATCATTCTAATTGCCAGACTGGGACGGTCTGAGCAAATGGATTTGGAGCAGTGTATCTCATATTCCTGCTGTGATATTTTCAGACTTTTATTACTCATGAAGGGGACAAGAGATGGTCAGCAGCTTCTCTGAGCAGTGTTTTGTCCCCCATTGTTGTCCCCGCCCTGTTTTTTTTGGACTGTGAGAATTATTTCAATATCCTTAATTGAATAAATATTACAATAGCCAGGTCTCCTCAAGGTGTGGGAATCAGTGCCCAGCAGGGCAAGGTGTGCTGGGGAGGTGAAGGGGAAATGAAGGATCTCCTGGAAGTTTGGAGGTGTTCATCTTACATTTCAGTAATGCAGCACAGAGTGTCTAAAAGTATGTACACCTAGGGAATATTGCTGGCTATTTAGAATCAACATTTTGAATGTGAATAGTCCAAAGTAATTTTAAATATTTTTTTCAAGCAGGGGGTCTCAGCTTCCACTTAAGATTTATGGCTATCAGAGGCCAACATATACTGGACTTCTTAGGATTTCTGTTTGCTTTTCATGACAGGCAAAGAGTGAAAAGGAAGATGTTGACAAAATGGGTCTTTTTATGGGAGAAGTGTAAGAGTTTATTCTGGGTCTCTTGTGTTGGGTTTTTTTTTTTCTTCTCTCAGAACTCTTCTAGTATTTATACCTAGTCTCCATTAAAAAAAAATAATCTTTATTCATGTGAAGAATTTCTGTGAGAAAAATCAGCAGTATCAGCGTTATCTGGCAGGTCTCTACTCTGCAATTCTCCAGCAAGTCCTGTTTTGAATTGGCAGTATCAGAAGAGATGACATTATCTTTATATGGTTTTGAAAAAAGAAAACAAAAAGTGTCATCAGTGTGAAGGTGAACTTTGGTTGTGATGCCTGTAGGAGGAGTTTTCATGCCATTTTATCTTTGTTCAGCAACTTAGATTGTGCAAGAACTGTCTGAAGACAGATTTGCCTGGCATGAGTGTAACAAATGGATATCTCATAATTCTGTTGTTTGTTTGGTTGGAGGTTTTTTCCCCAGCTAAACAGCGTGACTTCCTTCTGCACTGAAACATAATTTTTTTTCCTGCTATTCATAAATTTTCAGGAAGAGCCTTGGTAGCTGTAGGAATAAACCTCACTTTTTTTCTTTTTTTTCCACTCTCTCCTGTTGGTATGTGGCATGTAAAACTTACTTTTCATTAGAAATAACAATTAGATTGTGGCTCTAATGCCCTTGTACAACTTTGCTTGTGACAGCCCTGTTACCTTTCCAGTGAAAAGGTCTTGTCTCCCCAAAAGTTTGAGAGTGCTTTTTGATTAGGAGCATGGAATATTGCCATAAATCACTTTGAGATTAAAAAAGGGACCTACTTTAATTCAGTTCTGATGATAAATATGTCTTAGGGAAAATTGATGAAGTCACTCCTTCAACTGGATTTTGTCTTTGATTGGATGGACTAGGCAGAATGAGATAGAAAAAATATACTTTATACCCTAAATGCTTATATGTATCAGATCTACTTTTATATCTGTGTTGTTGTATTTGTCTTTCATCTTTTATTCATGTCTTTCCTACATGTGGATATAAACGTTTGTTGATTGCCATATCAAAAGGCAGAAGTAACATCATAACAGTCTGGATGATATGCACAGTAAGACTTTATGATACTCAAAAATTTGCAAGAATTATGCTCTTGATATTTCACTGCTTGAGCCTAGATCTGGTATGTGAGATCACAACGACTTACAAAGCACAGAAGGGCTTGGTTTAGGAAGATGTTAGTTGAAGCCTTTCATGCTTTTCACTCTTGACAGTGATTATAATGAAGATAATGAAGTGGTTGACAGTAGAAGTTTGAAGAATGAAATACGATAAGAAAGGAATTGCACAATAGATACAAAAATGGTAGCTCAGCTCGGTAGAATGTGGAGAACCAAAAGGATGATTTGGAGAGACAGATGATGTCTCAGAATTCCAAAGTCCTCAGTTATCTTCCTTAAGAGTTCTGTGACAGAACTTTGTTCTGTGTATTTGAACAAAAAGTAAAAGTATAGGTTTCAATCTCAGCCTTTTCATCCTTTTAGAACAGAGAGAAACTATTGCAATGCAGCTTCCTGGGTGAGACAGTGCAGAATTAAGAGCTGCAATCATTGAACTTCCTGACTTGTGTGATCTGGAAGGTGTCAGGGTTAACGACTGGCTTTGTTTACATTCTTTATGGAGGAGGAAGTGTCATTTATCCACTGGGGGTAGGAGCTGGCTGAGACAAGGTGAGCAACAGACACACCTTGAGGTTTGTTGGGTTTTTTTGGACTGTGACAATTATTTTAATATACTTAATTGAACAAATATTTCAATAGATCAGCCCTTGATAAAGTATCAGCTAGAGCTATCAATTTTTTTTAAAGGGGGGAAAACCTGAAAATGTGGGTAGAGGAAATGGTAAACCATGTTTTTGCTTTTAAGGGTGAATTAAGCAGAATATTTCCTCTATCCAAAGTAGTGATATATGTTTCAAATCAAAAACATTTGTCTCCTTTTGCTCTACTTTTGTCTTGGACAAAACCCCAATGCACAGGCAGGTGAAGTGTGGAGGACCTTGACTGCAGCTCCAATGGGTGAGGATTGGGTGAGTTCACTGGCACTCCTGAGACAGGACAGGGCATATTGGGAAGATTTTGACATTCTGTAGGTACTGTGGAGGCAGAAGCTGAACTGGAAAACCCCTAAGATAGTGACAATGGGCACAGGAGAAGGAACCCAACCTCACTTTCAGATCCCAGATTCTTTGCAAAATGAGTGGGGAACGAAATGTTATTTTATATTCATACTGAGGATGTGTTTTAGGACAAGAAATCAGAAATCTGGACCTCAGCAGGCTGATATTTTACAATATAGTTTTTTGAGAATACAAGATAGCTTTTTGATATGTCCCCACCTCCCATACTATTTTACTTGTTTGAGTGTTTTGAGCTTTAGGGGACTAGAATTTAGTTGTTTCTGCTTCAAGTATAAGGGTTTTGTTTAGTCTGATACTCTTCAGAGGCTTTAATTTTGACTTTGATTTCAAGAGGAGCCCAAGTTTTATTTGGCATATATGGTAACCAAGCAGCTTGTATTTGAGCACTTATTTTTTATATCTGAAGTTTTTAATTTCTAATTCTAAAGTAGAATAAAAATTGTGGCATGCTTTCTCTCTTCTTCTGCCTTCATAAGTACACGTGTTTATTATTTTAATCCTGATACAGTGAAGTAGCAAATAATTCTGACTAAAGTAATTGTGGAATACTTTGAGATTTGGGGGTTTCTGCAGTGACTTGTGTTGGTGGCCAGATTTGTATCCAGGGAACTGCTTATTAAAATGCTCCCATTTACAAAGTCCTACAGGATGGATATTCCATAACTTGTAAAGGAAAAGCTCTTAGGGACACAAGCAAGAGAGAGTGACAGCTTGTGACAGGACAGTGTTGTGAGAGAACTCGGGGCTGGTGCACAGCTGGAAAATACAGAAATGTGTCAGAACTGCACAGCAATAGTGCTGGGCCCAGAAATCACCCCTTGCTTGGTTCTGCCCCAAATCAGGGATTTGGATTCAAGTCCTGCTGCTGATCACATGTTGTGGCCTCAGCTAGAGCTGCACAAATTGAGAACAACCAGACAAGGAACTTGCTTGTTCTGTGATTGGGAGCTTTGTGCTCCCTTTAACCTGATCTGTTACTAACAGGGATTCCTTTTGTTGCCCATAAAACACATGACTTCTGCTGAATCCAGAAGACAGGTCCTTCATTCCTGTGCAGGCAAAAGAGGGAAGTGAGAGTGACCCAGGGAAGGGAGCAGCATGAGCTGATTTGCAGTTGGAGCCCTGGGCACAAGGTTCCTCCTAGAACATGAAAGCTGGAGAGGCAAGCCTGGGCTCTGGAGGCTGCTGGTGACTTTCTCATGCCACACCTCTTTCCCCCAAGGTTTTTGAGTCAATTGTGGTTATTTGGGCAATTCTCCTGCACCCAGCTGTTGTTTCCAAGGCCAGCACTGTCTTGCTTACCAGCCTGATTCTGCCAGGGCACATTTCTCTATGGCTCTGCTGTAGCTCCTGTTCACTGAGCCCCACAGAATCAACAGGCTCCCTGCATGTCGTTTCATCCTTTACTATTGCCACTGCTACCAGCTGGAAAACTTTTTTAAAGCACAATTGTGAAACCAATAATTCAGATATACACAGCTGGCTCCTCATTTATTGAGAAACAGATGCTGATTATTTTTTCCCCCTCACCTGCAATCTACATCCCTAGGTAATTGTCCTGGTAACTGCAATGTGTTCATACATGCAAAAAACTATCACTGTAAGTTGCTGTTTAGTTTCTGGTAGAACAAATTGTGTTTAATGCTTGTTAATGGATTAATTCTTTCCTTTGGAAATTATGCTACCTAGGAAAATGTCCCATCTTTTTAAACTGACTCTAAGTAACAGAATTAACCTTAAAAGTAGACATATAGATATATTTTTACAAGACCTATGAGTACAGCAAAAATACTTATGCATATTTTGTTAGTTTTAAGAAATATTTCTGGTTAGAATTTAGAATTCAGTGATGTTTTCAGTCAATTTTTATTTAAAAAAATTTGATAATACATTTAAAAAAATTTCAAAGACATTTTCAAAATTTGCATTGCCACCAAAACAGAGAACAAAAGCATAGAGAAATTGTTTTCTTTCCCTAGGGGTAACAGGGTCTCACTGAGTTTATGGAAGGCAAAATTGGTTTGTTTGGTCCAATACACTTTTTGATAATCCATCAGATATGAAAGGGAGTTCTGTGATGTTCTCCAAAAGCTTGCAGAATTAGGCTTTATCAAATGGCAAAGTGAATTTCAAAAGCAATAATCTGCTTTTAGTGGCAACCTGGATTAGTCAGGTTGTGAACTAACTTTAAATTCCTGGTGGCACAAAAGGAGGTGAATCCAGCTGCAATTCTGGAGCAATTTTAAGGTACAGACTATTCTGCAGGAATGACTAGGTGAGTGCAACATGTAGAAATGTGGCTCCTGTCATGGGTCAGATCCTGATAATTTTAAACACGCAGATCTTTGATACGTAGATCAAATACTGTGCCTATAAAGGAGTAGGTATGGTATGAGATTGGCAGAATTAAGGATGTGGGGGGTTGACCATTTCATGGCACAGCACCCACATAATGGCTCAGTCATCACAGCTGCAAGTAACAGACAAGTGCAGGGGAGGTACAAGCCTGGCATCAGAAAGTGTTTTAGTGATTAAGGAGCAAATACTGGGAATTAATTCTTATTTAGAAAAGTTCCAGGGCTGTTCTCATTGAAACCAATGGAAGCTGGCAGATAGCAAGGTTAAGCTCACAGTGCCTTGGAAGGATCTTGGTTTCGCTGCTGCCATTCAGCTTCCCCCCTTGGCCTCAGAACATGTGCAGTGTGAGCCCCACAGAGAGCAGACAAGTGCCACATCACCAGGATGGCTCAAGGATGCCACAGGGCACTCATCTCATGACCCAGCAATGGATTTGTTCTCTGGGCTTTCTGAGCTGATCCCCTGGGCCTCTGCCTTGCTGTTCTGTAGGGCAGAGCTGAACCCCCAGTTCATGTTGTAACCACTTGTGGTTTGCACTGCTGAGTTCCAGAAGTCAGAAGTTTGGTGCTGGCTGCTCTCAGTTCAGGAGTGGTGGAATATAAACTGTGCTGCTTGTGGTAGAGTTCAACTTCCTATATGGCAAAGCAATTCAGGCTCTGCCTAAACTCTGTATGCTTTTTAGCAGCTCTGGAGGAAAATTTTTCCGAGGTCAGGACTGACCCATTGGAATGTACATTTAAAGTAGCCAATAAGCAATCCCTTTCTTATTTATAGCGCAATCACTCATAAATGTATTTAAGAAAAGGGATGATCTATTTTCTACATGTTCCTTAAAGGGATTCCATTTTAGCTTCAATTGTAATTTTTACCTTTTCCAGTAGAATTTATTGACACAATGCCTAGCCCAAGCCCTAGATTTTGCATCATCCTTTTGTCTGCAAGCATATTCACCAGCCGCTTAATTTGTCATAGCCCTGGAGGTATCAAAACTAATGAGCTTTGTTTGAATAGACTTTTTCCAGTTCATCTAGCACACTTTGGGGTAATCATTCAGTTTCTGTTTGCTTCTGATGTGAAGCATTGTGGGAAATATAAGAAGATAACGGTTAAAAAAAAGCAGTATAAATTGTTAACAGCCACATTCTCTGAAAAGCCCTAAAGATGTTATATTTTTAATTTCTCTATTTATTGAAGTATTGTGAGTACCTTAAGTACAATCATTACAAGATAATATCAAAGGAGAATCTGATAAAATGCTATTTTTCAATTAGCTCTGAGCTTAATACTTTGCTTTTTTAAGTATTTCACAGCTAACAAATCTTTAAACAATCTAACCTTTCAGGATTTGGAAGTGGACAAGATAATAACTATGAATACATAATACTGCAGCAGTGCTAAGGGTTTAAAAATCTATTACTGGGATTACATACAGGAATACCTTTTATTGGTCAGACAATTGCATTTTCATTTTTATAAAGCATTTCCCTATGCTCGGTATTATACCACAGAGATACACAAAAATGGAATGCAGAGGTGTGCACTGCATAAGTAATTTCTGAAAGTGTCAGATACTCTGTACAACATCTGCTTTTGATCTCAAATTGCTGAGAACATTTGTCCTTGCTGATTAGGACAACGTTTGCCTTTTATGCTTTAGAATGATATATCTTTAACTTGTAGGAAGTTTCAAGCTATTGAATAAGGGATGTCAAATTATTTTTCAAGTTAGGCCAATGAGGAAAGATTCCCTAGAACTTTTGATTAATTTCTTCTGAAAGAGGGGGAAAAAAAGGAGACCCTGGTAGGCCAAGCTGTAAATTAAGCAGCTCAGTGAGTCATTATTTTCAACAGGATATAATAAGCAACTGAAACTTAACTGTGGGCTAAGTGCATCAGTAAAGCATAACACTTCTAAATAGTCCATTACAGTCCAAAAAGGGTTGTTTCATATGAATAATCTCAGGACTTCTTGGTATATTTTCACATTTGTCATTATAAGATGATTTGATGAAAAGCTTTTCCTGTAAAGCAGAGTGAGGAAGAGGGAAGAAAGGAGGTGGAGGAAGAGAAGGAAGGGCAGGAGTTACTTGTTTTAAAACCAATCTCCTTTGGAGCTTTCTTGTAATGCATTGTCATATTTAGATGGCTTGAGGGAAAAAAAGCTAGCAGGAGGAAGCACAATGTTAGTTAGAAACCTACTAAAGCCTACTGTAATTGAAGTAGAAACTGTGGCAAAAGTTGTATCATTCTTTATTGGCAGGTTATTTTATATCCACACAGTGCCCTATGGAGATGTCCAGGCTGCTGTGGAATAAGACACCCTGAGTATCAGGAGCTATTTTAGGTTCTTCACCAACTCTTCTGAGGGTTGTTTTACACCTCAGTTGGTTGAGGTGCAGTTTTATAGAAGCCACTGCAGTGTCTCTAGCTAGGTTGTGTCTCCTGGCTCAGGAGCCCCTCTGAGCTGCCCTGGCTGTGCAGATGTGCACTTAGTGACACAAATCAGTTTGCAATCCAGGCCTGCTGAGGTTCCACATGTGATATTGAGCTCTTAGGTGGCACTGACAAGCAGTGTTTGTCTTCTCAGAGATAGAGCTATAACTTGTGCTCATTGCCTTCCCTGTCCTGCCCAGGCTTTCATCACTGGTGAATTGGATTGCTGCTGTGAAATCTCTGCTCTTGGAGGTCACTGGGGAGGCAGCTCAGAATACAGAATGGGAAACACCTTGTGGGGATGGCCAAGTCGTGTTCAATAAGGACAGTATTTCACATAGTTAAGAAAAAAGGATTTGGATTTGTACTTTACCTTGTGGCTTGGTCTTTATGTAGGGTTCAGATTTGCTAAAGAGCATTCCTTTGGTCTGTTTATCTGTGGACAGGGAAAGGATCATTTTCAATTAAGAAACATTCCCTGAGTAATCTATGATGTTGGATAAAGATGCAGCACTTCTACCTCCTTATCCTATGGGAAGGCACCACCCCTTTTCCTCCCTTGCTGTTGTGTAAACGTTTAGCCCAAGATGGGATTTTAGATCCCTGTCTGCTTGGTGGAGCTAATTTGAACCTTTTGTGCTCAACAGTGAGCTGCTCATGTGTCTCAGTCACAGAAACAAGAGCATGGAGGGGTTGTGTTTAGAGTAGACAAAAATGTGTCTAAAACTTCTTGAAATGTTTTGTCTGAGAAAAGTGAGATGCTACATCAAACTAACAAAAAACCCACCCAAAAAACCAAACTAGTAAAAAATATTTTGGAGGGAAACTCTGTGTTCTGTGCTAACAGTTTTCAGGATTATGATTTTTTTTTTTTTTTGCTGCTGTCTTCCATAATCTCTCTTAATTTTCTTTTTTCCCCCCTTCTTGCTTATTTTTCTTATATGTGCTTGTTTACATTTATTTATTAATTTAGTCTCTTTACTGTGTCTGCTATGTTGTCAAGTATAAATTCATTCAGGTTACCTCAGCATCATATCCATGTGTTTTTTCCTATTCCAAAGTATTTATGTAACTTCTTGGGATTACACTGCTGATTTATAGGTTGGATTATAAAGTGGGACTCCAAGTGCAGGGTTATGAAACATGCCTTGAAAATACATCCATGTTATAAATAATAAAATAGTAGCTTTATGAGAAAGGGTGCTAAAATATTAAATGAGGCTGTCTATTCTTTATCATGACATGTATTTAATGCACTTTTTATTGTCTCCACCACTTTAAAAAAAAGCTTACTTCAAACTTTTAATTACAGTACAAGATCAGTTTTCTTGTAACTGGAGATTTGGACTCAATTTCTTTAACTCTCAGTGTTCTATATACCCTTACATACTGGTGAAGGTTTATACAAAATTTTTGGACCCCTTAAGGTTTTGTTGAAGGTTTCAGACAGATTTTTGTTACTTCCCAGAAGTTTGGCATAGAATGTTAAAAGTGCCACGTTTTATAGTTTGCTTGATTTGCAGAATATTATTGGGCTTCAGTGCTAGACATGCTTTAATTTATTGCAAAAACCTGCATGTTTCTTGCTAAACCACGTGGCTGAGATAAGAGCAATGCTCCTCCCAAACAGATGGACTTGTCTCCTCTGTGAACTCAGGGGTTTCAGGGGGCTCTGGGTGAAGCTGCTCCCTGGGACTGTGGGGATTCTGGGGGAGAGGCTGACAAACCAGGCAGCAGCACAACTACAGGGACAAAAAAGCCATTGGATGGAGTAGAAACTGATTCTGAGAGATGCTGAAAAAGCAATTCTGAGCGATGCAACAGTTAGGAGATGGGAGCTAAGAATAAAGATTTCTGTGTTCCTTGGAGATAAACATAACTGCAGCAGAGTAACTCTCTCATCAGTGTGCTGCTAAAAGAAATGAGCCTGCTGGAACTTTAGCTAAGTGCTCCAGCAAGGAAAAGAATAAATCACACTTAGAGAAGAAGCACATAGTCCCTGTGTTCAGGGAGTGCCATGCAGTGTTGGGTCACACGAAGTATTTATTCCTCAGGAGAGCATGGTGGCTGTGTGAAGTATTTACATGTCCTTTCTGCCTTCAAGAGGTCACTGTTTCTGTCAGACACTTCTCTGCTCTTCCCCATCCTTTGGATGATACTCGTGGCATTCTGTCTTTTAGGGTTTATTATGGCAAGAGTTGGATTTTTATAGCAGTGGGTGTGGATATTGTTTTTGATTATGTTTGTGTAAACCTAAATATGGGTGTAGCTGAGGGGTTTCTGCAGTCTGGAGTAGCTCATGTTCCTGAGTGTTACTGTACTGATGGGTTTGAATAAGCTGTTGAGTGCAACAAACAAATTTGGTCAAATTGACTATCTAGAAATTTGGACTATCTGGGACAAAGTTGCTAAAAAATATGCTGGTAAATGCACCAAATGTTTTCTGAATAGAAACTTGGTATTCAGGAGTAACAGAAAAAGTCCCTGAAAGGAAGAAATTAAAGGTGCAGTTGACCTTAGGACTTTGCCTGTGCTTGAATTACTACCCAGATTATTTATTTTTGCAATGATAGAATTGGGCAGACAAGATTAAATATTTTTGGTGAGTTGCTTAAAGCATGGGGGACTATGTAAGTACCCTCTATTTTCAGCATTTGTATTTTTTTGCTATAAAATGAGTTTTTATATCAGCACTCCAGAATGTTTGTATCTTCTGTTAATGGATGGTTCTGCCTCAATCATGCTTCTATTTTATGTTTGTTCAGTGAATAAATTTCCACAGCTCTAAGTAGACAACTACTTTACTTTTAAAGTGTATGTAAGGTCTTTGAATTAAGATTTTCCAAATAGTACATTGAATTAATTCCAATTTTTAAAATAAGACATGTATATATTTTTAATTATGCCAGTGAAATCAGTGGGTACAGTGTGAGGTGATCCAGGTATGGGCTGTGTCCTGCTTTGTGGCCTTTTTGGGTTTATGATTCAGGAGGGCAAAGCACAGAACTGATGCAGAGGTGGAGCCCTGTGGGGGGGTGGTGTGTATTGTTGCAGACTTGGACCTACAGTGGTATAATACTTGCTAGAGCAATTTTTGATGACCCTAAGGATGTGTAAAGCATTGGATCATCCTTGAGAGCAGTCTGGAATAGTGTGTGCACATGGAATGTATTCATTGGAGAGAAGCTGCTAAAGAATGGCTGAAGGGAAATATTTATTTGTTTATTTAAAATGAACTCACTGTGAGATATGAAAGTTAGTTTGACATGGCAGTGGAATTAAATCCTATAAAAAAGACACAGTTTATAGCAACATTGTTTAGCTGACAAAAATGTATTGAGTGCAGTGGACACTGATTCACATTGGCAGGAATCAGCTTTAGGGAATTCTGCTTCACCAAACAGATCTCTTCACTCCTAATGTTTGACTGTATAGCCATTCAGAGGATCAAAGATGAGAAATATGAAAAGGGAGGGATACTTTAGAATAACTGCCTTCAGCTGGAAATGAAATCAGATATTAATTCTTAGAGAAACATAAAATTCAAGACCTCTGAAAGAAGGAAAAAATACAAATGTATTTTTTATGAAGACTTGTGCTAAACCTTGGAGGTCTTCCTTCATTCTAACATGTAAAGGTGAATATGAAATTTGTTGCTAGAAAATTATGTATCATTGTGGAACTCATATAAGATGCACTCAACAGTTAAATGGATTTTTTATCTGTAATCTTACAGAAGATTTATATAAATTACCTTATAAAAACATGGTAATAGAGGGAAAGAGTACCAAAAAGTAATAGCAGAATTGTCAGAAGACATGAAGAGGCTTGAATAGTATGTCAGATGCATTCTGAGTTTTGATTATTCTACATGTGTTTTAAAAAATTCAAGCATGCATGGCTGCATGTATTGTGTAATTTTTGGTGCTAGAGGGAATGCTCAAGGAGGAGGGAATGCACTGCTCTGTATTTGATGCAAATGTAATAAAAGGAGTTTAGAGTTCCCAAAAATTTGTCAGCCTTTGTTTTTCTTTTATAACTTAAGAGATATTTGTTCTCATAGCTGATATATTCAGGGAAGATGATCTTAGTGACAGTAATTTGTGAGTATGTGGGGAAGGTTTCTGATAAAATCCAGGTGTGACATAGTTGGGTTGCAGCAGGTTGTGGACAGTTTTCTATCCTGCTGCCACAAGAAATCACTGTTCTGTGCTGATTTTGGATTTCATATCAGTTTGATGTGGTTTTGGCATCCTCTCTTAAATCTGGTGTTTCAGCAGTGGTTTCCAGCATTCAGTTTGGTTTTCTAGTAGGGGATTACATTGCTCCTCCCATGCAGCTTGGCAGAGCACATCAGCAAGAGCACCAAAATGAAGTTCCTCTGGATCTTGCAGTAGAACTATTGATTGCCCTTCTATTGCTGGTGGTGTTTCATTAAACAATTCCAGATTTCCCTGGCTGGTTTCTCACTTGGGGCCTGCTGAGGACACAGAGCCTCAGAAGTGCCATCATTCCATCCTGCTGCCCCTTTTTTGGCTGATCTGGGTAGAATGGCTGTTTAGTGCAGAGGGTTTGATCTCTTGCTGCTGAAGTGCCTTTTGCCTGTTCATCCCAGAGGAATATCACTGATTTGAAGAGGGGACTATCAGTGTTTGAATAACACTTCGTTGTGTATCTTTATTGAGTTATCTACACAAGAGCCAGGGTTAGAATTGCCACCTGTGGGAGCTGGCTATCTCTGGAATTTGATATGGGGGTGTCCTCTCCAACAGCTGACTTTTCTTCCCAGCTCATTCAAAGATTCCATTCATGGTTTTTCTTTTGAAGTATAGATACTGGACATGTTACCCACTGAAAAAGTAATGGAGCAGGGACCCTCCAGGCTGGAATGTAACTAAGTTCCAGCAGTGGTGACGTTAATGGTGAATAAATGTAGGGCCAAATCCTGTTTTGTTGGGGTCAGATTGTGTTTGTTGTTGTGGTACAGGAGCTGTTTGAGGCTATTTTGTTCACACTCACTTGGAAGGAAAGGGCATCTCTATGTCCTTGTTGGAACTGGGAGGTGAAAACAAGTAGCTTTTTTTTTCCCTTTTGTTTCGGTTGTTCGGGTATTTTTGTCTTGCTTTTAGGCATTTTAATCTGTAAGGATGTAAGATTGTGTTTCTATGGAATTATGATAAACTATGCTGAAATGTATGGTTTTTGACTATTGATATGCAAATTAAGTCAAAGGGAAAAAAATAAGGTCAAAAATAGCCTTTGGCCTTATATATGTAAATATATAGGCTATATATACATCCAAATATAAATAAAATAAAGGAAATGTTTTTGAAACCTTGAATACAAAGTTAAAACCGATGTTTGAGATAGGTCTCCATCTACTGCATTAGTCAGTTCTGGAATGGCTAGAAAAAGTGACTAGAAGTGCAATATTTTAGAGCACTTGGTAGTTTTGCCTCGGTCACCCTGCTGGAGTGGCAGATTTCAGGTGGTGTTCCACTGGAATTGGATTTCTGCTCCTCAGTGGAAAGGTGGCTGAGGGATGTCACCCAGCCCAGAGCTGCTCAGGGTTGGTGTTCTGTCATGTTTGGGGTAAGGTTCTCCACGATCCACGAGGGTGACGTTAAATTTGTCAATACGGATATGAGTTGGTTGATGCCAGCACCTCTATTAATGACACTGGAGCTTGGGAATGACAAGAATGGAAGTTCTCCCTGTGATTGCCAGGTGCTGCAGAGCTGCTTGGATGTTTGCTGGATGTTATCAGTGCTTCTGACCTGTATTTAAATGTGTACACGCTCTGGGTCCACAGGGGTTTTTTTCTTTGTTTTTTCCCCCAGTTTATCCAGTGCTGAATCAATGCTTTTTTTCCCCCCACTTTTCTTTGTTATGCCATCCTGTTCATTCTCAGGTATGTTGTCATAGGGGAGTTTAAAATGAGCTTCCTGACACATGTATTCTTTACCTAATTCTGAACATGACATGAAAGGGAATCTTTTTCTGCTACAGTAAATATTTTTGTAATACAGCATGCTTATTTAATGTAAGTAGGTTTCTGAGATACCGTGCAAAATGGGACCCGATTTTATTAGAGTAGCCTAAAGAACAGAATAAATCCTTTAAGCCAGTTGTATAAAAATGCAAATTTAAGTCAAGCAATTAAAAACAGATAGAAATTAGAGATTTGGATTTTGCAGAGCAAGCTTTCCACAGCCACTGCTAGATTACTATGCAATTTATCTGGATTCTGTCAGCGATAGTCAGACTAGATTTTGATAAAGAGCAGCAAATCTGTCCCTCCGTAGCTCCCGTGACTTGCCGCAAATTTCATTCAAGTTGAAGCGTCTGTACAATCCCTTGAATAATTTGGAGTTAATCATTTGTACTTCACAGCCTCTGATAGGCCTTAGACTTGGGGGGTGGGAACAGATTTGGCTTTTTAATCGCCTTGTATATTGTACAGCGTGAGATAAATGACACAGACTGTCTGAAATCTACATTCTTGCTTCTGATGTGAAACTGTAATTAATTTTGTGCAGTGTTTCAGAATTGATCGTGGTCACTTGAATTTCTAATTTTTCATTCACTTCAAAGACCTTTTTTTAAGAAGAATGTGCTTAGAGTGTGTGAATGCTCTCTGATGCTAGTGTACTAAATGACTATTTTACGCCTCTTTTTCAATAAGGTGAAACAGAGGTCAAGGCATGTGGCTCGTGTTTATCTCTGTCCCAGCCTGCTTCAGGATGTATTTTCTGACTTATAGGAAATGCAATCAAACTTAGGAAATTACATCTAAATAGTTAGGCTGCAGTGTGTTCACTTCTGTGCCTTGTAGAAATCCAAAAGGCTTCTTTCAGAAATCCTTTTCAGTATAAAACAATTAAGCACAATTTAGGCAATAATTACCCTAATTAACTACACTATAATGTTTGTATTCAAGATTATAGAAACATTGTATCTGTTCTCTGCTGCAATAACAACAAGTCTTCCTAATTTCTCTGTATTGATAGTACTTGTATGTGCTTCTTTGTTTGGTATATTTCACTGTAAAAATATTTGTCAGTGAAAGATTGAACAATATGAATGAATTTGATTATGCCATTGTCAAAAACCCCATGCATCACAATTTCTTGTTTTTAATCACTACTGTAAACCTCACAGCCTGAGGGCATAGTTTTAATTTGGGTGCCTTACTAATGAAAAGAAAAAAATAATTGTTTTGCCTGGATTTAATAATAAGCAATAAAATCAGCCAACCAGATTTTACCTCTGCATTCAATCTCTTTTTTATTATAAAACATTTTTGTCCTTTTTTTTAGATTACAGGCGTAGATACCGAACATTTTACTAATAAATATTTCAGTTTGCTTATGAAGGCTAATGCTGTCATCTGAATATGGAATTATATTTCTTTCATGCTTCATTATCATTTCATGGTAGTAATGACAGTGAGGCGATGGAATATTTACAGGCTTTTCAGAAGACATTTATCCAATACATTTCCCTGAAGGGCACCTAGGCTTAAAGATACATTATCCTTTTATAAAACACTGCCCAGAATCCCAATTTCTGAATCAACCAATCAGAACTTGTTTTGCAGCAGTTACTGCTAAAACCCTCGAGCCAGTCTCATATTAATCCTGTGAATCTGGTGGTGGTGGGGGGTGTGAGTGGAGGGCTGGGGAGAGGGAGAAGAGGGAGCACTCACTCCTTAATCATCAGGCTTGGTACTTTAAGTAAAATATGTTATTTCTTCTATACTGATACAGTTTTTCAAACCTGTACTTGGAGCATTTCATTGAAACTGGGTGGATTGCAGCAGCAAAAGCTGGTTGTACAAATTTGACTGTATTTTGTAATTTATTTCCAATTCCTGAGGCTTAGTTTGCATTAGTTTCCAATGTCCCTGTCCATTGTGTGGCTGTTACATGAGCAGATCCCTTGGATCTGTGTTATGGTGTATAAATCCATTGCACAAATCCATCTCAGGTTCCAAGTGCTCAGCCATTCAATTGTTGCTCAGGAGCTGGGCTCTCTCACAACGTGCCCCGTTTGCTTTGTGTGAGAAGCAGCACTTATTTCTGTCCAGGCAAGAGTTCTTAAATAAGGGAAGAAAGCAGAAGTTTTACACTGCTCTGTCGTTCAGCAGTGTGTCAATGATCAGTTGTTGGAAGCATTAATAGAATCAGGATTTTGCTTTTGCTACTGACCTTCTACTCTTTTGTGTGTCTGTGCTGCACTGGGCTGAGCAGTAGAGAGATTTCTTTGGAGGTTCCAAAAGAGATCAGGCTGAGGTACTGCAGAGCTCTGTAGGAGCTGATAAATCTGTGCCCTTTGTTAGAGCTAACCTGAGGATCTCTGCTCTATGGCAATAAGTGATTTAGACATAACATGCACTGCATTGAAATTAATACAGTGGAAAGATCCCTGTACTGGCAGCCCCTGGTGCTCAATGTACTCCAACGTAGCCAAAGGTGAAATTTGTTTAGTGAAAGCTATAGAACAAATCTTTATTAGAAAAAAAAAATCCCGTGTAATAGCAATGCAGAGTTATCTCATCTGAGAGATGCACATCCCGAGCTGCATGTAGCTTACATTATCTTCCTCAAAGTGTTGACTTTAAATTTCTCTGTCCAGGAGTTCTAACTTAAAGCTTCAAAATCCTGAGGTATTTTGAAGTGTGTGCAATATTTGCCACTAAACCAATTGGCATATACCATCTGTTACCACATGCACGTATCCAAGATACTGCATTTTATCCCCAGAAGGGGTGTAGAAAATGCATGTCTGCCAAAAATAGTTGAGTGGCTGTGGTGAAGGAGTCTGAAGTTACATTTATGCACTTTGGCAGCCAATCTCAGTGCTTCTGGTAGTCCTGTGAGCAGGCACTTCTCCTTTTCTGTCTTCCCTAAAATGTGAGTTTTAAAATTCACGTGGGCAAGTCACTTTGGGGCATATTTTTACTGGGCTTGAGACTTGGTTTTCTTTCTGACAACTTGATCTTTGTTTTTGCATGCAAATTTCAGAGCAAGAGCAACATGAAATAAGTACCTGTGTATTTTCTGCTCTAACTGCTTGTTTTGTGCCTGAGAACAGATAATTAGAGATAAATGTGCTCAGATGTGCACCTGCATATCAATTTGGCAGCAAAAATAATTTCTGTTGTTCAGTTCCCAGTGTCTATCAATGTAACAGCCACTACACAAAGAGGACTTAGCAGGTCTCAAGGACCAGATGTTGTTCAAATAAAAGCAGAAGTCTCTGCTCTATACACCAGGAGTGGAGCTCATGAGACTGATATGCTTCCTCTGGCTGCATATAAAGATGCATATAGTAAACTGACCACTGATTTACAAATTAGAAATTACTCTTGAGTTAGCTTGTGCTAGAGTCAGCATAATTTAGATTATTCCTTTGCTTCTGCAGTCATGAACTTTTTTTTGTCTCCATCACTATAGGACCAGTCATGCCCAACACCATTCTGGTAAAATGAGAATTCCCCAAGTCCCTTTTGTTGGCACTGAGCACTTCCACTTATTTTCACAACATTAGGAAAGAAGATGCCTGATATATTTGAGCAGAAATCACTCTTGGTGGCTGTTAATCTCAACAAAACCACAAAGCTGTTCTACAATACGATTTAATTCCCAGTTAACAATCTCATGTATATCTTCACTAATGCCGTTGTTTCCTCTGTAATCTCCACTGAAATGCTTAATGATTTCTAATGACTTTGAGATCTACAAGATTGATCTTGTAGAGTGTGTGTACTTGCTGATGCTCTGTCTGAAGACTATAGCTATAATCGTAATGGTGAGTCACTGTTTTGCACAGGGTGTTTGTGTTGGTTTTGGGAATTTCAGTGCTGCTGACATATTCCAGTGGTAGTCAAGTTGGTGTTTTGCATATCTCTTTGTCTGGAATGCCTGTGGCTGTGGTAGTTAGAGCTATTCACCTCTTGCTGCTAGGTTAACAGGTCTGTAGGATGGAGGCTCTGCTGCTGTATGTCAGCACTGGCAGCAAACTGCTGGAGGTGTTTGGAGCAGTGTTGAGGAGAATGTGCCAACATGATCGTGGAATGTGGACTCATAATGCACATCGTGGCTTGAAGGAAACGTGTAGCTCATTGTGAGTGGCAGATGAAAGCAGCTGGGCTGATCTTGAAAACCTAACTTCTGCTTAAAGCCCCTGCCCTTCTCATAAATCCATAACTGAAATTATTTGGCTGTGGCTCACGGTTCTTCCCGTGGGAACATTTTGCTATATTTCATAAACAAGATAAAGTTTGGATGTTTTGCAAACAGTTTCTCCCGATTGAGTGAGTTCGGGCTTGCCAATTGTGCCTAGAGGGAGGTCTCGGGCTGACCAATCTGGGGCACTTCTGTAGACTCTATATATATGGAATTCAAAACAATAAGTGCCTTTTCTCCTCTCTTCACTTGTCTGAGAACTTGGGTCAGTCCTCAGCTAGCCGCTCAACAGCGACATTTGGCTAAATGTAAATGCTCACATTCAGGGTTTTGGGAGGTGCAGAAAAAACAGATTTCTGTGTACAATCATCTTAATAAATAGGCTCATATTTTATCCCTGTTGGTTCCTCTCCCCTCAATCTACAGAAGTGTCTGTCCTTGAAGATTAGATGGTTGGAGATTAGATACTCTGGCTGCATGCAGATCCCTGGTTGCTGTAGTGGGAAGGGTAGGTCTGCATGACAATTGCTCAATATATTAGATACATATAGGGTTCACTTAGTGTCAATATTTCTGAGAATTAATATTTGGAAGCATCAGCATGAACTATTTCTAAGAGCTTTCAGAAAAAAAGCCTTTCCTGCTTATGATTTACTTTGAGGAATAACACTCTCCTTCCAGAACTTGTTTCAGTAGGTTGGCTTTAAGAGCATCAAAGGAATGAGACCTCTCTAAAGTGAATGCTAAACTGAAGATATATTTGATTACAAAGGAGATTGTGCATAACAGTAATTTGTATCTCTAAATAACCTCTCATGCAGTAGATTTACAGTTGGGATGTGTGAGGGGGTGTGCCTCATGCTGCAGGATCATAAAGCTTGGAGATAAAATGCAAGATATTACTGGAGCATGCCTTTCACCTCTGTGAGTGCTAGGTATCTCATCCTACAGTAAAGCACTTTTTTTTTTTTTTTTAAATTTGTTTGGTTTGCTTTGTTTTTTTGTTTTGGTGTTTTTTGAAGTAAAAAGAGCCCCCACCAAAATCACAACCAAAAAATCCAGAGCAAATACATTTAAATTTAAACAACCAAGTTGAAACTATATTTAAATAAAGAGTTCTTACCAAAATTTTGCAACTGCAACTTAGTTCTTCCTGAATAAGGTAAAGATAATAACAAATAAAATCAAATAATCCAACCTGCTTTTGGGTTTAGGTAAAAAAAAGTTGCCTTGCCATTAGCACAAAATTGCTCAAACACATTGATTACTTGCTCAGATCATTAAAGATCCATGCAAAGAGAGCAAAAAAATTAGTAAGTGTTGTGGCATTTGCAGCAGAAATATGTTACAGACTGTGAAAGGCATCACTCTGTGCCTGAACAGGTAAATTACACTTGAATGGTGTGGAATGTCATTGTTGTTTTGGTGTCACTGCTCTGGGAGAGCCTCTGTCCACTTCTGGGATTGCTGTGACTTTCTCCGCCCTCTGCGTGAGCCCATTAGCAGGCATTGACTGCCCCTGTAATCTTGATTTCCTTTCCAGTTGCTGATAATAAGAAAAATGTTATAATTACACGAGACAGGTTTCTGAAATTGTGATTATCTAAGTAATAATCTTGCATCACAGGATTCCTTTTTTGTTGTTTTTTTAGAGCCAAAGCCTACTTTTCACCTTGTGATTAACCAGGAAAAGGGGTAACCTCAAGCCAGTGCACCCCCTGTCCTCATCCCTTAAGCCTCCTGCTAAATCCTAAGCAGCTGTATATGACTCTTAGTACTCCAGAGAATTTGAACTCATAACATTTGAGATGAAAAAAAGCATTCAAAGCTGCTCACCAATCAAGAATGAAACATTTCCACTCTGCAAGAGTTGCATGGGCAGAGAATAAATCTGTAAATCATTAGGCATGTTGTGTCCCCCCAAGTGTGCATCACTGTGCTGTGGTTTAAGGCAAACACAACCCCGGTACCCTCGATGGGCTGGAATCTGATCCAGCACTTGCTTTAAAATCCACTTTGATCAGTGAACATTAACTAAAGTGTCGACAAAAGGTCATTTGGCCTCAGGGAGGAAATGGGAAATTTTATGTACAGAACACATTGCAGTGAGTACAGGGTCATTATAACTATGAGAATAGCTGTTGTAGTTTTTCCTTATTTTTTTTTTTTTTTTGCCTTGGCTACTATATGACTTTGAACTTGGCATGGAAGCAGAGGCTGCTGAAGCAAAAACTCCTCCTTCCAGTGATCACATGAGCCCCTGTGAATTCCTGACAGGGCCAGCAGAGCCTTGTCCCACAGCAGGTATCACATTTTTGACATAGGACTTCAATTGCAAAAATGTTGATGACCGGTGCAAATGTATCGATTTGTGTTTTTTCTCTCCCCCTCAATAGACCAAAGTGTTGTTTGTAGTTAGGAGAGGAGAAGAAAGCTAGTGAAACAGAGTTGAATCTACTTCTTAGAAGCCTGGGTTATCAAACTCATTAATCTACATGTCAAGAGGCTAGGAATGAATAATTGTGTGTAGAATTTATCTGCCAACATGATAGCTACTTTTCAGCTCTCTCTTCAGAGCTCTTTCATTGTGCTTGGCTTTATTATATGCTTTGTCTTTTCTATTTCTAGTCTGTTGGGGAGGTATAGAAATATGTACCTCAGCACTACAGAGGACAGTTGCTTTGAAACATGGCACTGGTTAGTTTTTTGCATGCACATTTATTCTTACTTAGGTGTTTAAGCAGCAGGGTAGCTTGCAGGATTTACTCTTTGTTCACATCTTAATACTTAGCATTATGAACGTTATTTTAAAATATTTTTTTTATATATATATTAAAAAATCACCTTAAAGGTGACATCTTTGTGCTGTTTTTTACCAGCTTTGTGGTCAATATCAATCCAAATAAAACACTTTATTAAAATAGTGTTCTTGTTAGCAGAGCTTATCAGTGCTGAGGATTCAGAGCATTTTATAACAATGGTGCTTCAGGAATCTCAGTACTGTTGAGGTGCTCTATTATTTGCTGTGAGGGTTTTTATTGCCATGGAAGGCAAAATCCAAAACCAAAGCTGGTGTGAGAGGGTGGGAGAAAGCAGCTTTGGTGGGGATGTGATGCCAGTTTGAATTCAGAATATAACTTTCTTTCTCAAAGAACATTGTCCCAGTTCTGATCTTGAGCCTGTTTTATGCCAGTTTGGCAGTACAATAGATTAACTAATTTATCCAGGACTTCCTATTTTATTTATACCAAAGCTGCATGCCTTGGTCTTGCTTACTGTGTGTGTTTTCAGGACAAAACATTCATGTAATTCTGTTGCCAAAATTTTATTTCAAATCTATAGTATCTGGGAGCTGCTGTGCTGGTTCTTGGAACATTCCTGGGGCTGTGGTGTTTTATTTTTGTTTGTTTGTTTCTTCACTACTAGGGTAAATGATGTATCAGAATTTTGACAGCAATCAAAAACATTAGGCCAGACTAATCTGTATCTGGTGATACCCAGGAATTCATAGAGAGAAGTAATAATTATTGGTGCTTGTAGAAAAAACTGTATTTTCTGCTGGGCTCTTCCTTTTTTTGTCTGAGCTCTCTGAGATATCTGTCCTGGTACCTGGCACAGCCAAAATGCTTCCCAGTGATATTACCCAGGTGTTGCATTTCTGTCCCTTTTCCCAGGAATCTTATGTGACATGGTAGCAAAATTCAGTGTTTGGCCCTTGTTACACTGGTATTACACCATTGTAATCCTACTAGTGAAAGGTAAAAAGTGGTTTTTTAAAGGGTCACAAGCAATGCCTTCTCATATTTTCACTGTACCATTTGATGGAATGAAAATGTGTAATGAGAAAGGGAGGGAGCTTTATATTCAGTGTGGCTATGGGAAGTCAGAACAGTGTTTATTGTAACAGAATGAAACTACTGCAAGTCTAAGTGGTTTCGACGATGTTTCCTTCATCCCAGGAGCATCTGAACCCAGCTTCTGCCTTGTCAGCCACATTTATGATGTGTTCATAATTAAATGTCCACGAAGCTCACAGCATGCTGACCACAGAGGGGCCATAAGCAGTAAAGATAAATGAGAGAGAGAGATGTAATATTGCTTCACTTGTGGGTTTAGTCTGATGTTAAAGATTGTCAGTGATAATTATTAATATGTGACCTGGTTGAGTCTTTATGTGAACAATCACAATTTTAATAAAGTGGTAAACTCTGCTCTCTCTGTGTAATCTTTCTCTATAACTGTTTTACAATTAATTCTAGAATTTCAGGAAAAATTTTAGTCATTGAAAAATAATATGGTAGCCTATTAATGTGAACGTGCTGCTACTGAGATTTTTATTTAAAGCTGAAGTAGGACTAAAATTGGAAAGGAATTGTAAAGAGGAGCTATAGTCCAAATTGTGGTAGGGATCAAATCCAATCTGGTCAATTGTTTGTCCCCCCAAACATCCTTACCATCCTTCTTTGTGAATAGCAGTAAAGAGCAGCTGATGTGCTACATATGGTATTTATAATCCCCTCTCTGTATTCACCTAAATTTCCAGTTTACTGCAATGGGGTCCACTCACCTGATTGTTGCCCAAAATCTCTATACTGTGGAACTGCAAAAATGTTTTGTTGTATTTGGTGTTTGAAACTTCTCAGTTTTCTTCTTCTGATTATATCTATCAATTGTATTTATGAACAATCAAGCAGGAGATATATTCCAGTTTAGAAAATCAAAGTACTGCAGAATATTGTAGAATTGTAAATAAATGTCACCCTGTGACTGGCACACTGCTAAACACTGCCCAATGAATATTTAACATTTATTATCTCTTAGGTTTTCAAATTGTGATTGAAGGAGGAGTGCTGTTGTTCAGTTACATCAGGAATTTATGCTCCAGTAGAAAAATTATTTTTGAAAGAGCAGTGAACATACCAAGGCAACAAGTTACTCTGGGTAATGCTGTTTTCATGCTTGAAATTTGGAGCTGTAGGAGATCCAGATATTTACAATGGTGCATCTGAATTTTAGTTCTTTTTCTCCATAATTACAGAGGTGGAATGAAAAAGTATGAAATCAGAAATCAGTTATTAAAATATCCTGCAGAGTTTTCAGAGGCAGTTATTTTTTTGTTATTTTAAAACAAATAATTTAGCAAATTTTCACTCAAAGGATTATTTAGTTTCCTACGAAGAAAAAAATTTCTTTTGTGTGTATGTGTTTTTCTTTGGAAGGCTGTTTTACAGCTGGAATTCCCATCTACTTGGCTGTGTTTTCACATGCATGGCAGCTGCAGTTAGTGGTTAGTATTTACCTGGTTACTAATTACCCCCAGAGCTCCATAAATGCAGGATCTGATTCTGACACTTTCACAAATATTTCTTCTTCACTTTGTTTGTCTTTTCTGAAAGGTGGAAGGAAATTGTTCACCTGAGGGCTAAGTGTGAGTGGGTAGAACCAAATGATGAAGGAATAGATATGTTCCATCATGCTCTTACTGAGGAATTCTGTGGGTTTATTTGTGAAGCAAGATACTATGTAGCCTTAATAAAAGCAGGAGAAACTATCTCAGATTATTTTTTAATTTGAATTTGGGAAGAAAGGTGGGAGCTGAGAGGTGAAAATTCTGTTTCTCCAAAAAGACTGCAGGCTCTAGTGCGAGCACAAAATACTGCCAAACCATTTTCTTCTGCTAATACAGGTGTTTATGCAGGAACAACTGTGCTGCTCTGCTGTGTATTGAAATGTGGCTCGATTGTCTGTGCTCTAAAAGGCACAGTTTATTCCTAAATCCAACCATTTCTTTAGCTCACCAGTGTATGCAAACTATTAATGATACTTAAGTGATGTGTACATCACAATGGAGGGTAGTTTTATGATGTTAATAAAAGTAATTATATGCACCAATATGGTAAAATAAAGAGTAAAATTCAAGGAAATGTTTATTAAATGCGATGATTTATTGGAAACAAATGCTGTGGTGTTGTCTTTGTTTGGTTGATCAGCCCAAGCATTTTATCAAAATTTGCCTGTCAGACTTGCATGTCTTTGCAAGCCTAATTGACGCTAATAGACTTGAAAAGAGGAGGAGTAAACTTAGAACATAATGCACATATAAAGATCCAGAGAATTGGTAACTAGTTATAAATGCATCAAAGTGCTTTCAAATGAAGAGCTTAAACAAAGGAATAACATTTGGATAATAAAGAAGTCCATTACGCTTAAATGGCTATGAACAGGTAAAAAAAAAAAAAGAGGTGTTCTGTCAAATCAATACATGTAGTGCAAAATTAATCACACATTTGACAAGACATGGTTCTGTGTTATTTCCACCTACTGTATCTGATTCCATCTGAACATCCATTATTAATAAAATAGTCTCTCTCAAGAAATTCATTATCCTAGGATAAATACTTTTTTTTTGGCTAAAATGTAGATTTGAAATATTATTTCACAATTCATTCACAACAGATATTTTGAATATTTTTCTCCATCTCACTTCACTAATTGTATCTCTCTCCCATTAGTTCTGTTCACATGGTATTTATCCTGTTCTTATTTTACACATGACTCTGACTGGGAAACTGTGGCCTACATACAAAATGTCACTCAAGCAGTAAGCAGCTGAGCACTCTTGATTTTAGGAGTTCATAACATCAATCTGTTTTCTACTGATTGATTTCTGCACTCTTTTTTTTCATAAAAATGAGGACCACAATAATTGATTACTGCTTTTGAATTCTATAAATGGAGAGTTTATGAAAAATGCTGTTAGTGTTTTACATGGTGAGAACTCTGGCTGGTGGGAGGAAACACAATTAAAAGGTCTGTTCAGGTTCTTGCTGAGGTAAATAATCAAAAATATTGAGGGGAGACAACAGTCACAACTCCTTGCATTAGGATGTTGGAGAGTTTTGTGAATCAGACCTGAATCGATTTGCTTTGATTTGATCTTCCAAAGGCATAGGGATGGCAACCTCTCAGCTACATTCCAATGCTACATTTTAAACCTGTGTAGGAAAATCTTTTTCTTGGGTAACATTTTATATCTGTTTTCTGTAAGCTCTTGAATAATTTTTATAATAGCAGATTGTGATAATCTGTATTTCTGTCTTGCAACTGAAGATTTTTAAATAAATTGCAAAACTCCAACAGTAGGTCAATATAATTTTAAATTTTTTTTGCTGTTCTCTTGTGTGTAACTTTTAAAATCTGAAAAGAACTTGAAAGAACACAAACATTTAGTGCTTACTTCTGAGAAATAAAGTATCTAAAAGACAGTCACTGTGTAGCTTTTGAAATCAGAAGTATTGGGATCCATTATTCAAATATACAAGTTAATTGGACCATAGCTACATCAGTGGATTGCTACTCCTCCATTTTTGACTAGTTGGGTAATAAAGTCTAATGACATAATGGAAGTACACTTTCCTTGAAACATATTAAGTTCTCATTGACAAACTTTAGAATGAAAATGTGAGTGGTAAACTCCATTCCTTTGTAGTAGACATTTGCAGTTACTTTTACATTATTTTATAATGTTGACAATTTTATGCTAGATATTCAGAATTCATTAAAATAATAGAGCATTGTTCATAAGACACATTTGCCTATGTGTTAGATAATGAAATATGATAATATGCTTTGCAAGGCTGCAATATAATAAAAGAGTTCAAATTTGCTGTATAAATGTAAAGGAGTAAATAAAATCACTGCAGATGATGCACATTTTGTTCCCAGCACACATTATAGACAATAAGCAAAGTGTTCATGGTGGAAGTTTTGAAAAGTGTCCAACTGACTTTATGAAGTGCTATTGGTTTTAAGAACTCTTCTCAGGAGACATATGATGGGATTTAAATTTAGACTGATACAGGTAAGTGTGCCATTGACTATCAACATTTAGCTGTCAAAATTGCTGGCTAGGTAGGTGCTACTGGGAAGAAAAGTCTCTCCTTTCTACTGTTGTAGCTGTCTGGTAGTTCTCTGTCTGGTAAATCTAGAGTACAAAAGGTTGAGATGATGGCCTTGTTGAAGTTAATGATATCTGCCTGACTTGGGTCAGGATGTAACATAGGGCTGACTTGAACTGCAATTGAAATTGGAACAGTTGATGTCAAAATCAATAATTAAATGCACTTGAAAAAGAAAACAACCCCCAAACTAGCAGGTGTAAGCTGTCAGGAATTGGCCACAGTGGCTGCAGGAAAGAACTGAGTGGAAGTCAATGCTTGCAATGACTTGGTCCTCCATCCCCTATGTCACCAAAAATGTGAGGGATATAGCAGCAGTTATGTTTCCTAACTTTGAGGAAGTGCAGGCTGAGTACTGAATCCTTAAGAGAAGGAAAGGTTGTGGGATTTTAAAATGCTTTCAGCCTTTGAGTGTTAGCTTGAGGAAATTTATTAGAGGAAAAAATGTTTTAAGTACTTTGGTTATGCAACTTTAGACAGACGAATTTTTCCTGTATATTATTATTTTTTTTTCCTCCTCCTGTTTTAGCATTCATAAAGTAGCTTTCTTTTTTTTTTCTATGTGGCAATGAATAACCTGCCACTTACTCAAATTCCAGAGATGGTTCAGTTGTAATATATGCCAGTTCTATAGACCTGTGAGCGTAGATGAAAGACATACATGTGAATGTTTATTTTCAACTGAATCTTTTCTCCTGTCTGGATGTAATTCTTGGACCCACTGCATGGAAATGCTTGTATGGCAAAGGACACTCTTTCATCAAATGTTGGCCCATATTCAGTAAAAGCAGAGGAGAGCTGTTCTGTGATGAGGTGAAGATGTCCACCTTTTTCTCACGAGTAGTAGAAATGGCAGAATCCTCTAGAATCCTTGAGCTACTGGGTAAACGCAAGCTCTTGACAAAGACCCAGACACTTCCAGGTGCTGTGGCCTTTGGGGCTCTCTGAGTAATTGAGTGTTGCTTGTTGTACCTCTCACTTTACCAGCCACGTGTTCTTCTTTTAGAACCTTAGAAGCATTGATGAAATTTACCTAACTTTTATGTTTATTGGGGAGAGAAAAACATCACTGGCTGCTGTGTTTGAAGTGGTGGGATCCTCATAACTGGGCGTAATGTGCTCTTGGTGATTCTGCCCTTGGGTACAAATAAATGTCACTTTCTTCCTAAAGTCCAAAATACAGTAGACCTGGAGGGAAGTGGGATGGGAGATTTGGGTAACTGATTTTACTGATAGTGACAGCCAGACAGGAATATTTTTCTTGCATTTTTAATCAGGAAATAATTTTCCATCAGAAGCCTTGATGCTGAGTAGTGGAATTAATTGGAAAAAACTCATGGCCAGGTATTTTTTGAGCCTTATTTACAATTTTTTTTTTCATTTCAAAAAACTGCCCACATTGTATGACCTCAGCATACAGAACTGATCAGAAATCAGGGTTAACTATTTTTTTAACGTTAAAGTGAATTAAAATTGAGAATAACAGGAAATTTGGTTTTATAAACTGTTTCCTATAAGTTGTATAGTTAGAAAGATTAAGTAGCTTTTGTTTAGGTTTTTGATGGTATGTTTCTTGTTGCTCTCATCAGAATTGTGATATATTTGTTTTCTTTGCTTCATCTTGAATGAGAATGCCTTGTGAAACTTGTGCTTCTTATTGTCCTATTTTAAGCCTGTAAATTATGACAAAGAGTTTGATTTGGGTGTTGTAATTGTGTTCCTGTTTTGTTCCAGTGACATAATAGAAGCAGATGTTGGGGTAAATGTAACTTTTCCCTTTCAGTACAAGGTTTTCTCTATGCCTGCTCATCACGTGGCTGCAGCAAGTAACTCTTCTGTAGCTGGAATGTGATTAATATGGTGGTCATGCCCACTTGTCCCCCTGCTTGGAAGGATGTGCTGTCATTATAAAAGGAAATACAAATGGCATTGATCACAGCTGAAAACGTGGCTCCTCCTGGTGTGTCTCTGACTGGCAGTTGTAGAATGCTGTCTGTGGGGAAAGCTGCTGATTCTTGATTCATAAAGCTATTTTTCTTTGTTAGAGATAAGAAGAACTCAAAGTGGGAATGGAGCTAGTGCCAGAAAATGCCAAGGGAGTTTCTTGGTTCAGCTATTGGGAAGCTGACAGTTAAATATACTCTTGTCCTTTTCACTAAGTGTTATTATTACCTCTCTGTGCTCTGATGATTTCTGGAGTTACCAATGTGCTGCTAGGGTTGAAGCTGAGAACTATTATAAATTCTTACTCCAAAGTACAATTTAATTTATTCATCAGAACAGATATTTCTTACTTGTTCTGCCACAAATGTTGAGGATTTGTGTAAAGCTTTGTTGCTTTGATCTTAACCAATGTCCTCTTTACATATCTTTCTAACTTTGGGTTTAGCTAATAAGACTTTAAACTTGATTTTCTTTCTTGAGTGATCACATTTACTTTTTTCATTAAAAATTTGGCTGTGGTATTGCAAGAAGCAATTTTATTTCTGTAGGATACCTCACTCTTTTTTCATTGTCCTGTTAAGTCTCTATCAGCCTGGGACATTCCCTGGATCTAGGAATGCAAGAAACAAGAGAAGAAATATCACTCTTTTGTTAAGCATGACATACCTCAAAATTATTTGACTGAGACCTGTGGTGAATAAAATTCCTTCAGAAGAAGAGTTTCACTGTGAATAAGCATTGAACCTAATTGTGGTTTTGCTCATGGTCTGTGTGAGCAGCCCTTCTTTCTAACCTGATTTTTCCTGCTGTGACTTTGCAGTTCTCCATTCTGAAACTGAAGGATTGAATGTGATTTATTTCATGGGGATGTTTTATGCTTGCAAGAGATGAACAGATGTTTAGAAAACAAAGCTACTAGTCACTAGTTTTGTTACAGCTCCCCTAGTAATCAATTGTATGAATTTTACAGCATAGCTGTATTGGAGTGAATGTTTCAGAGGCATTTCAATCAAAAGTGGTGCCATTCTGAGCTTGAAACACAGGCTTAGATTTATTTTTCTAGCAGTGCAATCCTCAAAGATTATACTTCATGCACCATTTTTAGGCACGTCAACATCCCTTACAAAATACGAAGATGAGCGTTATTTCACGGAGGTGGCACAAAGTAATACAATAAAATGGATTTATTTCATCTTAATTTATTTAAAATGTGCATAGACTGAACTGAAGTAAAATCTGTGAGATGAAATATTCTCGTTCACATGAATACATTGGAGGAAAAAAATCAGCACTGTTTTAACTTTGAAAAGAGAAGGGGAACATGTGACTTTTTTTTACAGGCATGGATGGATATTGTTCTGGTGATGGCTTTCACAGTGTTTGCATAGAGATTTAATTGTCCAGTGTCCAGAAGTACATATCCACTGTAGTCTGAGCTGTCCTGTAAGCCTTGTTTGGAAATCCTCTTCAGTGGCTGCTGGAAGTCAGGACTTCTCCTCTTTCCCTGCCTGTGCCACTGGTCTGAGGCAGCACAGTGACATTAAGAGACAACCTCTGATAATTAAGATTAAAGACAAAACTCTCTCTTTAATATCACTAGTGTTAATCACAGTTCTGATTATAGAGCTGTACTGAATCAGGGGAACCAAATATATCTAAGTGATGATTAATCTTTGCTTAGAAACTGAGCATTCTGACAGCACAGTAAGGCTGATGTAGATAAAAGTACAGGTGCAGTGTAACTTCCTTGTCCTGGGCAGTAACTTCTGCCACAGGTGGGCTGTGCTCCCTAGGGTGTACCTGGCCAGAACTAAGCCAGAATTTCTCTAGAGCAGCTTCTCTGAATTCACTTTGATACGTGCTCAGTTTGTACTTCAGCAAATACATTATTACTCCATCTCCCCACTTACAACTTTCCCATCTTCTATTTCTTATTTCAGCTTGGAGGTGAATTTAAAAGCTAGGCTGTTCAAGTGATCGCTTTGTAGCTAGATTTGCAAATTCCATCTTCTTTTATTGAAAGTTCATACTGCTATACTGATAAAGATATCACTGATCTTTTTAAATGTCATGATGCTAAATATAAAAAAACCCAAAGCAAAACAGAAAATCCCAAACTAAAACAGAAGAAAACCCAAACAAAAACAAACCAAAAAAACCACCAAAAGACCAGCTCAACTTCACCAAATTATTGCGTTGCAAGAATTGGGTTACAAGGAAGCAGCTGTGGTGATATCCCAAGGTTGGGATAAGGCATTGATGATTTATATTTTGTATCAAAACCAGTATTTAAGCACTGCCTTTCATACATGAGAGCAGCAGTGATGTTTTTCAGATAACAGCTTTGGGTTTGTGTTTGCCAGAGTCAGACTGAAAAGCTTCAGTGCCCACAGAAGCAAATATAAACTGTTTATTTCTACCAGAGCTAAGTGTAGAGTTTGGCTTTGCCTCTGTCAGCTTAGGAGATCTTCCTGAGGAATATCAGCTCCAGAGGTGTTTATGGATCTGAAATTACTTGAATTGGGCTTGGCTGCATTAAAGGGATATTAAAAGACAAGAGCTTTATGTGGATGGTTTATCTGCTTGCAGGGTAGTCCAGTCAAGTTGTTGCTGTTTGTGGGTTGGGAGTGAATTCATCAAACCTCGCTAGCCTTAGGATGACTGCCAGACAAGGTGTGCATTTAAGTATGCATCATTATCCCCAAATTGTAAAGGTAACTTTTCAAATTTCCCCTGTAAATGCTGTAATTAGTGTCCTAAATAATAATGGGTAGCACCAGCATGTGATGACCTCACTTCATTTGAAGTAAACACACAGAATTCAGCAAGGATTTTAATGCTTTAATTGAAAGCCAGGATTAAATGTCTGCAAATGAGGACAAATATTCAGCATTTTGTTCTGAGCTGAGTTTCATGGCTTCTGAATGTAAATATTTTTTGATCTGTAGCTTTGTGTATCTGGTAAAGTAGAGAAGTAGAAAACAGGAAGCACATGGAAAAATGATAAAGTAGTTAGGAAAACGTTGCCTCTCAAGCCTTGTGTTCTTTAGGGTGGGCTGGTTTTCAGAAGGTCATGTAGATGGTACTTTGAGATACCTTGGATCAGTGATGTGCATAAAAATCAGTTCTGACATGAAGGAGAGTGGTTCCTAGGTGGGTGGTAAAATAATGACATTGTGCCAGGCTGAGAAAAGAGGAGCTGGGCATGGCCTTGTTTGTGAGCAGCTCCATCATTCCAGTTGGGATAGAACACGTGGATTGGCTGTTACCTCATCAGCAAGGAATGCTGTGGTTACCCCGGGTGGATGAGGCTGTTCAGCTGGGAGGATCCTTGCAGTGCTGGGTAAGGACTGTGTCAGCTCTCTGTGCCCTGCCTGGGCATGGAGAGAGACATTCAATGCCCAAGGTCTTTGTGGAGCACAGGACATTTGGACTGATGTTGGTAAAAATGCTTTAGATGGTTTGAAGTGTTTGGGACCCCTCTGTGCCCTGGGCTCAGGGGGTTCTGTGCTGATATTGTGGAGGAGGAGTGTGAAATGGTCAGAGTTGAAAAATAGTGATTTACACAACTTGAGCTTCCCTTGCTCCTGGGGAGAGTTCTGGGGTGAGGTTACAGTGAGCTGAACTGGTGACAAACCCAGAAGAGATGTGTTCTGTTAGGGACTTGCTGACCTGGCAGCAGGGAGATGGCAGGAAATACCATGAAATGCCAGGAAATAGTGTGAGCCCACCCAGGATTTCTCATCAGGTGCCTTTGATCTCGGTGATTTCTCAGGAGGAATGTACAATTTTGGCCAAATAGCCTGCTAGTTCTGCAAAGATGCAAATGCCTCTTGCTGCTTGGTCTATTAATTTGCTGCATGAGAACAAATGAGTAGATTATTCTGTCCTCTATGCATGAATTAACCTGTGAGGGGATAGTATAGATGATTGGTTTTAACCTGTTAGTGTCCAAAAGACATCCAGAGCAAGTCCTGAATTTTCTGTCATCTGCTTTCATATTTTTATGCCCTAAAGCCTCAGTGATGTTAAAAAAAAAAATCTGTATATTTTTTATTCTGTGTCTTTAATTTGAAATTGTCTTATATATGTGGCTAATATAGTGATGCTATTAATGATTAACATAATTGAAAAAACAGTTCAATTTGTATTTTACGAAAATGCAAAAAATCCACTATTTTGAAACTTCTGTAGGATATTAAATTGTTGTTTCTTCAAAATAAATGGTATATATGTTATTTAGCCTTTTAAATAAGAAAAGTTGAAATAGACATGAGTTCTTATTTTGAGTAAGCCAAAAATCATCTGCCTCAAAACCATCAAACATATATCTTCAGTAACAGATTAATAATTCTGTCACTGTTAGTGTGTCTTTCTTGAGTGGCTGTTTTTGTGTTGGCTTCAGTCTTGGGCTCAGTTGAGTTGACCTTAAATTTGAATATTCAAGAATGTCATGTCTCTGAGCAGGCTCTTGAACTTTTATGTCTTTTTTTTTTTTTTTTTCCTCTTAATACCAGGAAGAGATAATGTTACTGTACTGTTTCAAGAATATAATGTAGAAGCAAGGGAAACTCTCAGGCTTGCTTCAATTTCAATCTGGAGTGGAATACAAAAATTGTAACTGGTTATGAACAGCCATTGGCAAAAACTCCTAGTAGCTTCAGGGATTGTGTTTTTCTGTTGTCACTGAACTATAGGGACACTGGTTTAATGTGATATATAGTGCAAAAAATCGTAGAGCTGCAGAGAGATGTTGGTTGCATAAATTTTTCTCTGATGTGTCTTGTGCACCCCATTTGGTGGTAGCAACTATGGAAAAAATAGTTAATTTCCCAAGAGAAGGTAAACTATACATGGTCAGTGACTCAAATATTTAATAGGAAAGTAGAATAACGTGGAATCCACAGGCTGTTGTGCTACCAGTTTTGTCACAGTCTAGACTGAACTTGGCTTTGTGTTTTGTATAACACAATAACCAGAGGAATGTAATTAGAAACCCCTCTCATCTAGTAACTTAAATATCTTTTAGTGGAAAATATAACATAGGTACTTCAAATAAATGTAATATTTTTAATGCTGCCTATCAAATAGTTTCTATAGGTATTGTGCTTTGCCTTACCCTTAGGGATAGCATCATTTGTTTTCAGACCTGTTCAAGTATCAATTATGTTGGAAGTGGACAGAATTTCTATGTTTACCATTTCATACCATGTATGGGAGCAAAAGCTGTATTTGTGTTTGCACGAGGATACAGATAAAGACATCATATACTCAGTGGGGTTGACATCATCTTAAAAGTCCTACTGAGACTCCTGGAAATCTGGACCAAAATTCTTTTCTGCAGTTCTTTTCCGTGCAAGACAAACAGGTGTGATGGTAAGGTGCTCTGAAACTGAGTGCACTGGCTGTTTAATTTGATAGCTTCCTTTCTCAATTGTGGTTTGTTTAAAATATTGCTGACAACTGTGGTTTGCCTTTTCCTCTTGCTAAAGGGGCTTTGTTTCAGCATCTCTTTAAACAATGATTAAATGTTATCAGGTGCTGTAAGGGAGAAGAGGGTGGGGGTTTTTTGGACTTGATTTGGCCATAAATGTAGTTCTTGCCAACCTTTACAGCCAAGCTCTGTGGCTACCCTGTCAGCTTGTCAGTCTGCAGGTTCTGTGCAGCAGAGTTGGTCCTTCATGAGAGTTCACACAGCATTTATCATGCAGAGAGTGCTGCTATAATTAAATTGCACAAAAGAGCCAAACTCCAAGTAGAAGTTTTAATGAAAAGTGCATTTTGCCTGCTAATAAGACTGTTCAGTCTCCTAATACAGCCTTATCTCCAAGTGGCTTCCCTGTGTTTCTCTAGCTGCTTCCAAGACTTTATCCAAGAGTCCTTGTCAATTGAGCTGCTCCTAAGGTTTGAGAGAGCACCTCATTCCTTTTGCTTCCACTCTCACACCATCTTTGAGCACATGATTCAGTTTCTATGTACTTTAGCCTGGAATGTCATGGAAAGTGGGACAATACTAATAAGAAACCTCTTTCAAAGAGCTGGGATCTGAGCAAGTATTACAGATAGCATGGCAGTAGTTCAGCAGTTAGAATGTTGCTGCAGTGGACGCTGTGTCTTGGGTATTTGTTGCATTTTAATATTTGCAGCAAAGGATTTTTCTTCTTTGTGTCTTCATTATCCTCATTTTCTCTTCCTGTTGTGCAGAGCTATTAATTTTTATTTGTTTTACTGAAAGTTGTAGTCTTTATCATATTCAGTTTCACTAAGCATTCATATGTCACGAATAAGATCTCAAAACTAATTTCTGCTTTGATATATGTTAAAGTGAATTTGGTGTCTTGATTTCTCTGCAGCTGATTTTAAATTGAGGCTATGAAAATGAGCAAGTTGTGGTTTTGCTTTTTCTTTTTTTCCTTAGGATTGTGTTATCCAGGAAGTGGGGCTTTTTATGATGGAGAAACCCCCATGAAATACTGGGAAATGAATAATATATTTATAATATTTGTCAGTACTGGGTGTTACATTGTATATGGTTAGGTTAATGCTTTACCAGCTAATTACAGTCTTGCTTTTTTCTATTTTGCTTTCTACATTTGATTCTGAGCTTTATAAGGAATTAGCTTCTGTAAGTCTCTCCTAAGGACAGTCAGATGACTCCTAGCACTTTTCTGTTGGTCTTTATTTGGAATATTTAGCTTCTCTTTGAGAGTAGCAACAATGTCCCCCCTGGAGTTAGCTTTCCTCAGCTCCTCTGAGTATGTGCCTGTTAAATTCAGCATGAATGGAAGCACCAGTGTTTGACTGTCCTGGTGTTGTGGCCTCTCTGCCAGTTTCTCTTCTGCTCCCAAGGCCATGGGCACATGATGGAGTCTGGGACAGACTGGGCCTTTTTTAGCTGAGGTTCAATGTTGGCCCCCTAAAAATTAGGTAGGAAATCAGGCTGCCTTTGAATGAACATGCTGATTTCTGAAAAAAGGCATATTCTTGGAATTATAAATGGTTATTGGACCATTTTCTTCAGTGAGTTGTTCCACCCTCCACTGGCAGCAATTCCAACTTGACATGAATCATCTTTGCATTGTATCGGTTTTGCTGTTTGTGCAGTTAACAAATTATTGTCTTTCAGTATCCAACACTGTCTTACCTAAACTGTTTATCAGAACAGAGGTACATAAGCAAATCTTACCTGGTTTAAAGTTTAACAACTTCCTATACTGTTTACATTCCCCTAGGTTATTTATAGCTTACCAGCTCATACTCCACACTTACCTAATTTTTGTAGGCTTCCTTCCAGGAGTCCATGATAATGGAACAACTTTGAGTGGTGAGCCACCTTCTCTAGCAGTAATTTCTTCCCTTGGGCATTGAAATCGATTTTCTTCACGTTGGCATGCGAGGAGTCCAAGTCTGTCTCCTGCCCTGCCTGTCCCATGAGCTTTTGGTGGCATCAGAAACAAATCATGTGAAGGCTGCAGCTTTGAGGGAATTCACTATGGCAGCACTCAGGAAGAGGAGAAGGGCTTTTTAGGCAGTTTCCCTCTGTGTTGTGATATCATTTTGTTCAGAAACGCCATTTACGGTGGGATACATTCTGCAGGATGGCTTGTTTGGAGCTGGGGGTGTTGAAGGTAATAAAGTGACTCTGTCTGTGCAGGGCAGAGGCAGCAGGTGCCACATGGCAGAACACACCAAGCAGGATCTCCCTGCCCTCAGCCTGGGAGGGAGAGAGAGCCCTGTGCCATTGTCTGCTCAGAGCTAGAAAATTCCAGCCTCTGTGCCTGTTTCTGTATTTATATCTAGAGAGGGAGAGGTTTATGGTTAACCCTGAGCTGCACACACCATCTCTGCTGGGATGCATGCAGTCAGTTTATGATAACATTGCACTCAGTCAATCTGCAGTTCTGCAGTGAGATCAGCACTGCCTGGCAGTGGCAGAGCTCCTGGAGTGAGTGTGGTGCCATCTGCTCAGTGTGTGGTGGGCTGGTTCATGCATGGGTGAGAAGGTTGGAAGTTGTTATGCCCAGAAGTTTGTTTCTGGCTGTAGCTGAGGAGTGTTCAGTATCTTGGGTGTATCATGAGAAGAAAATGAGATGTAATTTATCAGTAAACTAGACAATCACATATTCTAGGAGTTGCAAAAAGCTTCAGAGGATTTGCTGAATCATGTGAAATATTGCAAGGAAACAGGCCAGTGTGTTTGGCTGGGGAGATTGTAATTTTATTTGCTTTTTGCATGTAAAAAAGGTGAAGGGAAGGGATAGCAAACAAAATTTGATACTTGAGAAGATGCCAAAAGAAAGTTTTTCTTCATTTAGTGGATTGTTCCTTTGAAGTTTGGCACTGAAACCCCAATTTTCCAGAGTCCTTTGGCCTGGCAATGGGCATAGCCACCATCAGGGAAATTGTATGTACATGGGTGAGTATTATCCCTGAATTCTGCACTCCCCTCTGCTTCACTCAGGAACTCAGTAAAACCAACTTGAGTGGAGCTTGTGTGTGAGAAATCATTCCTTGGGAAGCAGAATGACTATGGATAGGCCAACTTGTAAGTAATAGTCACAGTTCTCTTTAAATTATGTGCATAAGAGTTAGAAAAATGAATATAAAATAAGCTGTGAGCATTCTCTTTAATTCTAACCAGCAAAACCAAAAATATTTCAAAGGAAATAGTTGTCCCATTCAGCACAAATAAACATATATTGGTGAAATGTGTGTTTCCATTTAATCTCTGTATTGATCAGAAGACAATTGATCAGCCAATATCCTGAAAACTTTGAGAAGAAAAACAATGGGGAAAACACAAACTGTACTCTTCTGGCATAAATTAGCAAAAAACCCTGATGTGAGATATATAGATATATTTCTGTAATAAAGATATGCCAGTGTAAGGAATGAATTATTTGTGCAGGCAAAACTCCTGTTAACAGGCAGTTAATGGAAAAGAAGGATAATAGAAGTGAGTTGGCAAACTAAATGGGTGAATAACCTGTGTATAAGGTTTCATGATAAACGAATCTAAACAGCAGTCATTAAGTATAATTTTAACAAGATCTCAAGAACAACAGTATAAGCAATTGAAGAGGCAACAACCCATGGTGGGACTGTAGCATGTTTTTTCCTTCAGTGCTCCTGATAACACACTAATTGTAATTGTCAGTAACAACGTCCTGTGTGAGCAGGAGAGTTTCCTAGTCATCTTTACATGAATGTATTGTGAAAGGGGAGCTATAGACAACTCCACAAAGGAGAGGGGAAGGAGGGAGGCAGGAAAAGCTGCTGAAATGGATGGCAAAAGAACTTCAGGAGACTTTATGTAACTGAAATAATAGTAAATAACATTAGGAGCCTTCTAGTCAGAAGGCACAGAAATGATATCAAAACCAATACATCTGTTTCCTTATGACAGTTTGCAAAATTTAAAACCAAATCTTCCCCATGGCAGAGGATGGAATGTGATGATCTTTCAGGTCCCTTCCAACCTAGCCATTCTGTGATGATTATTGTTATTAGTAACATTTTTCAATCCCATGCTTAACTTTTGGAGTTGTTTTTTACTGAACAATGTTAAAACAACCTTCCTTGTATAGACATACAGAATTACTTATAGGGGCTGATTTTTTTATGAAGCTGTTAACCCAGGCCCTTGGATAAAGGTGAAATAACTAAAATGTTGTCTTTTGAAGGACAGGGCTTTATAGTACCTGTTCTTCAAATGTTGCAAAGTCTGTCATCCATAGGAGAAAGGATGTTTAAGAAGAAGAGAATAATAGCAGACAAATTTACTTAACGGGTCAGTGTGTTTTAAAAGTGATACATTGTGTTCAAAACTTGGAAGGCTTCTTTAAAAACCATGTTCTACCCACATTTCTAGGGGCTCAAAACCCTGGGAAGGGGAAGTTCATACAAAGTTGTATGAATTTGGGAAAAAAATCTAACAAAACAACGTATTTAAAAGGTGCTTAGGTTGGTTGTTCAAGGTACCTGGTGAATGAGATACTGATCTTGTGGGTTCTGAAATGTAGGCTGTGCAATGAATTTGGGAAAGAGTATAAGACAAGAGAGAAATATGGGATGAAAACTTTTCTGATGTTTAGAATGGCAGGAACCCTTTGCCAGGAGTCATGTGGGACTTTTGTTTTAGTAGATGTTTTAGACATGCAGGTGAGTAACAAGAAGACCTAGAGTTGTTACTGTAAATTTCCAAGAAATGTTTTGAAATCATTCTTCAGTGGAAGATAATGAAATACTTAGGATAAGGTTTTTTCAATTATATTACATTATGATATATTAAGAACTTTTATAAACATGAAATGATTTGTAAAGGCAAGTGCCAGAGAAAGCATATTAGGCTAAATTGACCGCTGAGGTCAATTATCACCTTTATACTGCTTCTATTATCACCTTGATGTTTACTGCCCGTGGAAGCTTTTTCACACTCTCCCTTCTTTTGATTTTTCTGTAACAACTCCAGACAAGCCAATCTTTTTGTAAGTGCTTGAAAGGGAATTGTAATGGAGAGAGCTCTGCACAAAGGATGTGAAGCCAAAGCAAAATGTTGAGTTTTGCTTAGTTGCTCTTTTTTAGTTTCCTTTTTTCTTCTAATGAATATTCTTACTGAGAAGAAATCGTATCCCCTGGAACTGTGCATGAGACTTCATCCTTTAGCTGAAGAAGGAATTAAATAAAGGAAGCCTTTCTGAAGGACCCTATGCTACTTATTTAGGTCATTTTAAACATCAATATGAGTAAATGGGAGGTTATACATCATCCTTTCACTTTAAATTTACAGGCTGCAATGTGTAAATTTTGCCTTCTGAGTTTCTTAAAGCAGATATTTAGGGCTTTTTGTTTTATAAAAATTGTGTATGCTAATGTCTCTGTGAAATAACAAAAAATAAATAAGTGTTTGGTTTGAAACCTAGAAAATAGTTTTGGATTTGGTTATGATCCAAATATATTTTTCCCAGTATAATAAAAAAAATGCCACTGGGTCTGAGAATCTCATTTGGCTTGTATATTGAGGGAATCTGTGTCTGATTTCCTCAAATCTCACCTTTGTACCTGAAATTTGAAAAGAAATGTGGGGAGTATAAATCCAAGGCAACCCATTTCAATCTATTAGTACTTAAAACCATATTCTGTTTATTACGAGGAAATGCATTTAAGATTGTTTTTAAAAATTGAAGTTATCAGGACCCATAAAGAACTGTCAAGTTTTACAGACCTACACAAGTTTTAGATTTTTTTTTCCCACTAGTACTGGGAGAGTGCTCTTGTTATGGAAGTATCTAAAGGAAGCTTTTTAATCTATGTTGCATCACAACAGGTGAGATGATTGAAGAATTCCTGTGGTCTCATGTCTCTAGAATTGCATGAGTTAAAGCCATACAAGAAAGCTGCAATTTCTAATAAATTTCATAGATTTCTCTCTCCATCTCCAACCCCTTGCCCTATTTTTTTTTTTTTTGCACTAGAATTTGAGATAGAAGAACATAGGTTAGATACAGAAGTTGTGTTTGCATGCTGGAAAATCCATGACCAAGTGAAGAGTAAGAATGATGAATAAATTCATTTTAGCTGAAAAGGCAACATGTGAGGCTGATAGTCTTGAGGGCATTGATGTGTTCTCTCTGTGCTGTGCTCCTTGGGAAATTCTAACCTTTGCCCTTGTGATGGCAGCAGTATGGCTTTTGCCAGTGTATGGGAAAAATAACTAGGGTAAAAATAATTGGTTTTTTTGTTTTTCATTGTTTAAAACTTGCCTGAAATCTCACAAAACGAGTTAGCTGGCATTTTTGGGAACATTTCACGTGGAAAAGTTATGTGAAATAACTTTGCTGTTGCTTCCTAAAGGATTTCCTGCACGAAGCAGAGGGTAAAACAATATATACAAAACCCCACTGTCTCTGACTGTAGAAAGTACATACATTTAGCTTTTGTTTAGTTTTTTAGATGTTCAATTACTTGCCCTGAAACAAACATTTTCAAAATGTAGTAACCTATAAAGAAATGATCTCACTAGTTGCCTTGCTTGTTTTATGCAAAACTATGCTGTTTCTGTTTAAATGACAGTAACCAATAATTGAATATCTGTAAACACTATCAGCAGAGAACTTAAGTGGTATCTTTGGAGTAGGCTAAAATTAGTTTTCATTACAACCTATTTGTAAATCATTTGAACCAAATATCTCAAGCTGAAAATGTAAATGTGTTTTTGTTTTTGCTGGAGAGATGAGGTCAGCAGAAGTCTGCAACAAATATGATTACTTGGTTGGAGGTGACATGATTTACTTAAATCAGGCAATTTCCCCATTAAAGCATTGAAGCCTCAACTCATAAAGAGACTGCTTAGCAGATGCACTATAATGTCTTCTAGCATTTGTTACATTAGGTGATTTGAAAGAAAAGAACAATTACAAGAATGGATGTATTTCTATGTTGAGTGGGGGGAAAAATCCAGTTTTTACAGCAGGGGGTGGCTAATTTTCAGCAGATAAAATAAGTTTGCTTCATAAAAGCTTCTTTATAAATATTGTACAATTCAGTATGTATGTATATTTAGATTTATGTTGCCAGGGTAGGACAGTGCAAGGATGAATCATTTGGGTGGTTAGTTTCTTTCACTCTTTGCCTACTTTCAATGCAGGACCTATTTTCTCCCTCCCCTTCTTCCACACCCAATGGGAACACCACAAAGGCTGTAAACCTCAGTACAGGTGGAATTTGGGTTTGTTGGTGGGTTTTTCCATTTTTTTGTCCCCTCCCCTTGTGCCACTTGAAATTAGGAAGGCGTATTAAATTGGCAAAATTTTAAACTGCTGCTCTTGCATCTCTGCAGTGTTGGGAGCTGAGCCAGAGGCCACAGCAGGAGATGAGATTGATTAGCAAGGACTAGTTAGAGTAAGAGATGCCATATTTTCTGTGCATTCCATGGATTTAGAGTGACTGAAACAAGGAGAGTCAGAGCTGAATCTGCCTGTCTGAGCCCACTGGGGCACGAGTTTGCCTTTGAAGAGGTAACAGAGGTGCTTTTCACGTGTTGCTGCTGTGGCTGAAGCATCTTTTTGCTCCTGAGCATTTGTATCTGCAGTTGGAGCCTCAAGTGTTGCAGAGTTCCAGCCCAGGCCTTTGGTCTGATCTGGGAAAATCATTGTCTATCTTGCTCTGCTGAGAGAGATGAGATTTGGTAGGGAGGTGAATTTTCTAATTAGGCTAGCTAATGGTTTATTTTAGAGTGGGTTTTTTGATCATTCCCATGTTTCCCACATTTCCAGTAAATCTGCTCCTCTGTTTGCCATGGGATGTGGTACATTTGATCAAACTCAAAATTGGGATAGTGGATCATGACTTCAAAAAAAGCTTGTAAGAAATTCAAGCTGGTAAATTCTTTTGGCCTGCACCACTATTTTAGAAATTGCTGTGCATTTTTTTTTGAGGTGAAGCACAAAACCACCCCCATATACTTAGTTTTGGACACTGTGGTTCTGAAAGAAGACTGAAGTTGAAAATTTTCTCCAAGATTAGAAGTTCTGATCTCCTGAGCCAGCTGAAAGAGCTGAATGTTATGCTCAAGGCAAAAAATACTTGGTAAAACCTGATTTTAATGTAATTAAGGGTTCATTTCAGGGCTTCATTTGAGCATTATTTTGCAATAGAGAGTGGTAAAAAGATGAAAATCACAAATTGATGCAAGTTCATTTCAGTTTTCATGTCACTGAAATATCCCCTTCAAAGGGACCATGAAAATATGCATTAGTTGCACATAAGTGGGTCTTGATCTCAGGCCATGGTGCTTTTTGAGGAGGGCCTGGTGTAATTCCATTGTGCATTTGCAGAGGGACACAGAGGCTGCTGCAGGGGAAGGAAGTGGAGTTGCAGCAGAGACCTTTGAGAAAAGGATGAAGGTTTGGATTGTCTGCAACGAGGCAATTGTGCATCACTTGAACATTCAGCTTTTAACACAAACACCAGAGCGTTTCTCCCAGCACTGCTGGCTGTGAGCAGCTCCTCCAAAACCAGCAGTGGTGGCCTTAGACTGACATCTTCTTTCTCATACACATCTTACTGCAGCTAGAGAGTGTTTGAAAAGCTATTATATGTTTTAATTTGCTTTTTCAAAATAGTGCAAGGAATGTGGTAATTTTAATAATTGTTAGTTTAAGCTTTTTTTTTCTTTGAGTGTAAGGGAAAATAACTGGTTAATTTTGACAGTGAATGTCTCTTGGTATTGAAGAACTGCATGTTGTAAGGCCTTAGAATTCAAAATAATTCAATGCAACCTTTTAAATTAAACGAGCACTAATTAAAAAATTTAAATATTTGACTATCCCTGGAAGTGACAGTATCTAAAACCAGCATAGAGCAACTTTTTTTTAATGTCAGTTATAAAACCATAAAGGCAAAGAAGGAATAAATCCACTGAAAGCCCTGATTAATCCCCCTGCGTTGCAGTGCCACTTCATACTGTTGTAATGCAGACCCTTTCCTCTGATATTACTCAAGAAATACAAACAAGAAGCATTTATTATCTCCCAAGTAGTGTATGCTATAGAGTGCTGAATAAGGAAGTGAGGTATTGCAGCTGTTATCTTCTGAACTAACTGCTACTGCGTGTTCCATGACCAGCCCTGGCAGGGTTTTTGTTCCCATGAATGAATAGGCTATAAATCTGTCGGGGCTGACACTAGCAGCACTGCTGGAGAGTGTAAAGGGAAAATTTGCAGAGGAATCTCGTGGTCTTTGCTTGCCTGGAAAATGAGTTCAATAAAATGGAGGTGATCAGTGCTTATTTATAGGCCAAGCTGATACATCCAGCATTGGCTGTCAGAGTTTAACTTAGTGTTTCCTCATTTATGCTCACTCTGTAAAGCAAAACATGGCACTGTAAAAAGCTTATATAATGCTGTTATACTGGGCTAGTCACTATTGTCGAAAATAGATAAAGCAAAATAAAGGGAGGAAAAGATAAAAGCACAGATAAAATGCCCAGGGAGGCAATGGAAGAGGCTGGCCAGTGCTAACACCCTGAGAAGGGATGTGGAGCTGCTCAGACTCATTTTGTTTGCACCCCAGATTGGAGGTGCTTGGCAATTACTGCTGTGTTAGAGCAGTAGATACATCCTGAGAACTCTGCTCTGGAAAGGCAGAATGGGGATTTTATTCTAGTGGAGGGAAAGGACTGAGGAACTATATTTTATGTAGAGTTCCTTCTAACACCAAATCTTGAGGTATGCTGGAATTGTGTCTAATGTGTGTGTATTCTGTTTTATATAGGGGGCTTGTGTATGGGTTAGTGTGGTGTGGGAAAGTGATGAAGAACAACAGATCCTAACACATTGTAATTCACTGAAGAAAAGTTTTTAAAGTCTTTTCGCGTAGGGTGTTAACAAAAATCTGGTTCAAAGCACCCACAGAGCACAGTTCAGCCTGTACACAACAACTGTACCTGAACTGGGACTGGCTGACAAAATTTCACCTGTAAAGAATTAATATCTGTTATGACCAGCCTAGCTGATGGGAAGCAGGAATGGCTCCAGGTAGCCAGTTTGAGGAATTTGCTTTGCTGGAGTTAGAATAGCCATGGGCTTGGAGCCATCTGGACTCTGTGACCAGAAATGCAAAGATTCTAAAAATTAAGGTCACTGGAAAACTGCAGCCAAAACCAACTTCTCCTCTCTCCCCTAATAGTTTATCAATTGCTTTAAGCTTACTGCCTACAGCCCCTTTTCTTGCTGTGTTCTAAGGAGTTGAAGTAAATCTACATCTTCATATTCTTTTCTTTGTGCCTTACTGCACTGAAGATTTATAAACTGTCCTCTCTTGCCTTCTTTGATAGGAGTGACCTCTGCCTGAGAGCAGGGAAGATGTGGAACAACTCCTCTGAGTAAATGGAGTTAATGCACAACATAATGATGCACTGGGGATAGATGTTGTTGTTTTGAATAAGGACTTTAAAAATGAAATTAATTATATTTCAAGACCCTGAGACACCATTGTGTTAGTCTTTGATCAGTTCTGTTTCTGCAGCCCAAGCTCAGTTCTATATATAGTTGAAGGCCAGGTATGTCAGAACAGTAAATATCCTTTTCCTTCTCTCATTGGATTTTTGCTATGAAATGAGAAGCAGAAGTGCAGTGAAATTTGTAATCTCTAATTTCTTTATAAGATTTTTCTCAGTGTGTGTGTTAAATTAAATAAGCGCTGTAAAAAGCCAGACTTGCAGTATGTTTCTTTAAACTCACAAATCCTGTTAGGTTTAAGTCTGAGTTGTAAAATTGAACTGTCTTGCTTTGCATCTCTCTATGGAAGCTGAAATATTTACTGATTTTTCTCTTTCTGGTGCTCCTAAATTTGTTTCAGTATCTCAATTACTGCAAACTTATCAGAAAGAAAAGTACAATTTTCTTCTGCTCTGAAAGTGCTTATTATAGTAGTAATAGAATGTTTCAGGGACGTTTTGGGCTATTTCAACACACAGAGAGGCTTTGAAGAGAATTTCAAATAAGAATGCCAAATTAAGTGATAACACTCATTACTGGACTGTTTCACATATCATTCAGACCTACTCCAGGGACAATGCTTGAGTTATGTATAAAAATAATACTTGACCCTTAGTGACCTGTTCCATTTCCAGTGTCTTGTATCCTGTGATTTATTGAATGAGCCTGTAAATTTTCTTGGTAAACATAAAAAAAATCCCAACAACCCAAAATACAATTGAGTGTGTTGTTACATCTTTGTAATTCCAAGAAAATGTGGAATGTACAAATGCTTTCTGAAAAGGTCTTTCTCTTATATGTTACTGAATTAGTAGAAATGTATTTTCTAACAATAGCTAATGAACCATATAAACAATTTTTTACAGTACAGTTAAAGAACTGGTATGTATTTTGTTAGCAATGACCCTTCTGTTTCAGCTTTCAAAACAGGTATGAAATGTTTACAAAACAGCTCTTGGCTCATTAGAACAAGTGTTTTCCTTTCCCTGCAGTTATAGATCCTACATCTCAGTGTTTTTTCTGAAATGTGTGTCAGGATTATCTTTCATTTTGCCATGCAGTTCTTGTTCACTGGGGTGGGGATGTTTTCCCTATAAAGAAATCAGGATCATTTGTTTGTAAAGAGCATGTGCCCAGATGCTGCAGAGGGAAATTGGAGCACTCCACTCCCTCATTAGATTGAAAACCCACAGAGACAAATGCTAAACTTTTTGAAACATGGGATTCTTTCCCACTTGTCTTTTTGCAGTCATATTTTGGGGTTTGGAAGAAGTTACTGCAGTGAATGTCTATGTACAGGAGATGGGTTTGTACTTTCTACAGTACCATGATGCCTGAGTTTTAGAATGAACTTCTGGGCATTTGTATTAGCAAAATTGAAGACCAATGCTTTCAAAGCCAAAAATAAAGTTGTCTCAAGTGGAGAATTATTTTTACTTGTGAATAAATACATTTTTTATTATTTCCTTAGAATGTAGCTGTGCTGTCTGCAGGTGCTACATTAAAAGTGACTGAACCTAGGTTAGATCCAGAGTGTTGCAAGTGTAGAATATGCAAGAAAAAGAAGCAGCAAGCTGGCTGTTGAGTGTTGAGTAAAGCTTAAGAAGTGAGGAGGAAAGAGACTTACACTAGAAAAGTGTAACAGGAATTGTGTGGTGATTATTAGCCACCTCAGAGTGGTGCTCCCTAATTACCTACAGCTACAACTGCTCCATACAATAAATCTCCCTGGAAAGCTGGTGGTGATGATGACAGGCAGCTGCTGATGGAGCCTGGAGCAGTGAGGGTGAACCATGTGCAGCTCCTTTCTTCCAGGCTCTGGGGGAAGGAAGGAGGAGCAAGGGGAGGCAGAGCAAAGACCTGACAGCACACAGGTATCAGGGCTCAGGATGGATCTCACTGGAAAGTTAGACAAAGATTGTGCACTTGGTATTCTTTGTTTTTGACTGAGAGAAATGAAGGGAAGGTAATAAAGTAAAAATGTTAATATTTAAAAACTTATGTTTTAGTTTTGGCACAAATAAAGCTCCAAAGGTTTTGAATAATTCTGTAGCTACTGTGAGCTGGAGCTTATGGTCAGCAGTGCACTTCTGGAAATAGCCATGTGCAAGCACATGGCTGTGAGTGGTGAACCTAAACAGGAATGTTTGTGGGGCAGGATGGTACATCAGGTGCCTGGTTGAAAATCCTGGTAACCCATGAGTGCAGCACTGTGTGACTACATTAACACTTCACAATAAAGGATGGCAAGTGGGCAGATTTGCATGCAAATTAAATTTTCAACAATATTTCTGCTTGCAACTTCCATTACAGTTGGGCAACTTTACACAGTTGAAACTGATGCCTAAGAAAAAGCATTTACAATTTGGGAAATTGCAACAGCAATGGCTGTAATCACCCAGGTTAGCTGCTGAAGTGCCTCTAGGGGTTTGATTAGAAGGAGGAGAACTCCAAGAGGCTGATGAGGCACTATCAAGCCCTATGAATTGAAACAGTGTCAGAGAAGCTGTTACAGCCTGGATTTAGTGAAACAAATCTAAGACAAACCTGTGTAATACAGACAACTTCTAATCAGTGGAACAGCATTTGTTCAATCAAACCCTAAAGAGCTGTTAATAGTGTGATATTTTTATCAGGACTGAGGCCACATTTAGTTAAGTTGTTATGCAAAATATAAAATACCCAATGAAAATAAAGGGTGGTTGGTAACATGAAGAATGCAAGGAAACAGATACCATTTATTAAATCAGGTCCTGAGAAGTATGGAATGCTCACAGGCCTTTCCAATATATGTCCATGTATTTCCTACATGTGTAAACTGTTGGATTGTTTTTATTTCCATCACACACGTTTGGTTTTGTGTGAGATATATGTTAAGAGGAGGTGAAAAATGCTGAGTAAAACTCAGAATATACTGCCCTCTCCTGACAGTTGGGTCAACCCTGGAGCCTGCAAGTAAAACCCTTGGTTAATTTTTCTTGCAAGAAGGTTTGGTGCTTGATCCTTCAGCCCTTTGGTTTTATAACTTAAAAATGCTCTTCCACTGTGATACTGTGTCTTTTGTCTTTCATCATGAGAAAATTAATGAGGATGTTCTTTGCTGACATTCATGTGTTGATCGTCAAGTGCTCTAAAACAGCTCTTTATAACAGTTAAAGATTTTCCATCTTGCCTGTTGTCAAATTACTTAGTTTCAGAATTGGTTCACTACCAGATTGTTGAAGATAATTAAAACAATGACATAAAGTGTTGCCAAAGTGATAATGAAATTAGTGCGGATCTTGTCCATAAACAGGTTAATTTTTGGGTGGGACACAATGATCAGTGAGAGCTGAAAATATAAAAGTGCACAGGAAGTGTCTAAGTGTGGGATTGGATTGTAAATATTGCATGGTAGAGGTTTGGTTGGAAGTGTGTTGTCTGGTGTCAGCCATATAGACCTCATAGTTTTTTGAGATATTAAGTTTTTCCACACATTTGAGGTGAGGGTGCATTTTGTGAAATCCCAATAATAGAAGGTAGAGCTGTTTTTGTCTGATATTATCTCCTGACCTGTTCTTGGGCCATAGCTGAAAGACTGAGTTTAAACTCTATTTTTTCCACCTATTCTGAGAAGTTAGATCATGAGGAAATGAAAACCTTCTTGTCAATTATTTGGAAAACCTCTGTGACGCTTTCTTTGGCTTCTACAGGATATGTCTGATGTCCCTTCAAGATTCAATGGCACTAATATTAATGCAATCTTCTTTTCCTCTCCTTTCTTTCCTTGCCTACACTCCCATGCCCTGTATGTGGTTGTTTTTTTCCATTTCTGTAGATTAAGGAGTTGCCAAGAAGTAGAAATTTCCATTTGGAGGTGACTGCATTCTTGTTGTGCTGTATAGAAGACTACAACACACTACCTAAAACACCAGTACAGGAACAGTTCTGCTTTATGTATTTACATGTGTGCCTTTGTTTCTTAAAACCTCACAAGTAGAGGTAGTACAGTGTCTCCTTTCTCTATTCAGGGCTCATGATCTGATTTCTAGCAGTCCCAGAAAGCCACTAAGTATTGACTGGCTCTAGAAAACAGAGCTGGTTGGTGTATCACCACATTGAAGATTAGTGTGGCTGGGAGGGGATTATAAGGAAAACTGAGTTTTCCTGAGGATGGCAATGTATAATGGAAGATGTGCAGCAGTTCTGGTATTTTCCAGGACCTTGGAAAAGACAATTGCTGGTGGAGCTCTCACAGGACTGGGCAAACTTGGGGACAAGCTTCCTCCAATGTACCTGTAAAATTCAGAGCTTCTCTAAGAGGTTTTTGCTTTTCCTCTTTTGCTGAATACTAAACCATGGAATCCTGTCTTACAGTGTTTGGTTTTTTCATTTTTCTCGTCACAGTTCTGTACCCTGTACTTTTTAAAATGTAAATCACCTACTGTACTCTGCCTGATCCCAGGCTGCTGTTGGTACAACACAAGCACATGGCTAAGTGATCTGAGCTAGGAGTGTGTGCTTTTCCCAGCTAAGGGCTGTTGAGAGCACCTGCTCCCTCTTTCAGCTGTACTTTAGGATTGATGTTTGAATTCTGTTCCTGAGACTGAATGTATAATATTTTCCACAACACACTGCCAAGCCTACTTTAGTAGGCACTTAGCCACACCATTCCTGTCCTTACCCCAAGCTGTCAAATTAATACTGTGCCTACATTTATATATTTTTAGTGGTGCCAGGTAGTTTTACAAATGAGAGTTGTGTTTCAGGTTTTGTCAGAACAAGTCTTATTAATCTAAGAATATAGATGCTAAGTTTTAAATGTGTCCTATGACACTGGTACAATTTTTGAAGTGATGGTATTGGTGTTTTCCCACATAGGTGCTGTTTGTGGACACTGAGGCAATGTGTGTGGATAATTTTTAAGCATTTCTTTTGGGCATATTTATATTAAGGGCAAATAACATAATGCTCCTAATCTGGTACAGTGCTTTGCAGCTCAGAAGTCTGTGAGGAGGTCTCTGTTCCTGTTATTACCATGCAGGTGGAGAAGGTGCTGATGCAGAATATACAGCTGAGTTAGGTGGGAGGTGACATAAAACCTATTCAGTCCCAAATGAAAAGGTGTTTTTATTTAATTGGGCTCTGAAGTTGCAGAAGTGTGTAGCAAACTGCTGTCCCTTGGGATGAAAATCATGTTGACAGTAAGGAAAACAGCTTCTAAGAAATTCTCTAATCATATTAAATTCTTAACAAAATAAAACTTATTTCTCATTGTTATATAATTCTCTTTTTTCAAGGGACTATAATTAATGGCTCTGGTAACTACTTTACTACTTGTAGCAAATGGTGAGATGCTGGACTGCTGATGGGTCAGCATTAATAGAGTTAATTGTGAACTGCATGTGATAATGTGATTTGCCATGGCACATTTTAACATTTAATTGTTTGTGCAAATTGCACTAAGAAGTATTGTAATATGGGTTATGCAGATTCAGTGTAAGCAGTGTATTAGTGCAAATACTGTTTATGTGAAATTAAAAGAAAGATTTTTATCACTCATTCAGAGAAGAATTGATTGTCAGGTTTCATGAATCCTAAAACGTGGCTGAGATGAGAACAAAAAAACACTTAATGAAAAGCTGGCACACTGATCAATGCAAGTGCCATATTTTAATCCACCACTAATAATTTTATTTAACTGTCTCAAAGCTTTTTTGATCTAAAGAGCTAGGCAAAAGAAAGGTGTCTCTGTGCTTCTCAGTTTCATTACATATATAAACAAATCATCATGGAAGGAATAATACGTTAAATGAAATGGATGTGAAATAGCTTTAACTCCTGGTTAGTCTTTCTTAGGTCTTTCTAACAGATGAGCAGGTAATTGGCAGGGTAGCACCACATGAGATTTTAGCCACCTAATCACTTAATGAAACCTCAAACTAAAGACTTACTAAGCATGGATGACACAACATAGAACATAAACTAGTTATTCCTGATTTTCAGCTCAAAACTAATCAAAAAGTGTCTGTCTCTGTCTTGCTACTGTGGTCAATAAGCACAGTGATTAACACAGTCTCTTTTGTGCACCCTTTGTATTTAGAGAGGGGAATACTTTGCAAAGCTCTGAGTGTCTTAGGTGCTGCACTGTCTTGTATTTTCCTGCTGCAATTCACCTTTGTCCTCTTTGTGCACAAAGTTGAAGTGCTGAGAGCAGGTGAGATGGGGCTTCAAGATAAAAGCAGAGGTTAAGCTGTAATTTGCCATCACAGAGGAGAGAAATCACTTGCCAAGGATGAACACAAGCTTCTGAACCTCAACAGCTCAGCCTAAAACCCACCCAAGGTCTTGTGTCAGTGTTTGGTGTTAACTTTAATGGCCTTGGAGTCACCTTCATTCTCTGGTCATGGTTCCAGATATGTCCCCTTTGTTAGCTGAGATCACTTCCTCCTCCCTCACATGTAAGCAAGGCTTTGCAGTAATAGATGGTTCCTGCTGAGAGTTTGCCAGGCAACACAATTCTCTAGGGAGGCTTAAAATGTCCTCTTCTTAAAAAATGTCCAATTTAACAGCTGTATTTAGGTGTTTGAGGCCATACAGTGTTTGTAACAACTATGATGGCTCTATTATGATAATGGAAGAAAGCTACATTATGAAACAAATGCATTCTAGGTTTTCCTTGGCAACATAATGTAGGGATTGTTCTGCGTGTTGGTACTAAAGAATCAAAAACAGTTTAGTAAGTCAATGTGAACACTATTTCTTGTCGTGTGGTTAATGGATCTACTGTTGTATTTGTGTTCTTTCCAGCTCTGCTGCCTTACATCAATGAAAAATTACGTTTTTTCCTCAATGCCACAACACTAGACATCTTTATATTCAACATATTCCCCTTCAAATCTTTCAGTGTAAGATGTCTGCCATTTTACTGGGTTAGAGTCATTTTCCTGGCCATTTTCTTGGCAGTAGAAAAGGATCATCTTTCATGGTTATTGATGTTGCATTTAATAAGCTCAGTTGAGTGTAGTCATGTTGATGTCTAAACAAATGCAGTGCTACTTTTTTTTGGGGGTTTTTTTGTATGTAGAGCTGGATGGAAATGGCAGCCTATAATTGCTCTGGTTATGCTTCTGGTTAAAGCAACAGTAATTTTTTTTCCCTTATAGTATTTATCACCTTTCTAAGCCTTCTTCCCTTTCCCAAAAGCTTTTGCTTATGACTGGCTGGACATACCTAGGAAACAGCGAAAATTTTTATGATTAACAGCTACAAGTACATGAATAGTAGGCATTCTTCAGATTTAAAGAGGTCAAATTGATTTTTGTGTGTGTGTGACAGAATTTGTTCCTGGGGTGAGACTTTGAAGTAAAATTTCAAAGCATTGACTAGGGGTGCAGCTCTGCAGCTTCTTACTGACTTTGTTCAGAGATCAGGAGCTAAAACTGCATGCTGCACTTTGAAAATTTACCCCTAAGTATTGAGCTTTACCTCAGAATAATTTTTTTCCAATAATTTAATAAACTCCTGAGAATGTGGTTTATAATGGAAATGCTGACATACTTAAACTTAATGCTAATCACTGAAAATTAGTAAGATCTTAAACAGGACTTGGGCAAAACCTGCAACTCATGAGTATCCTGTAGTTAATTAACAGGAAACATTTCAGAATTGCACAATCCTCAGAAAACACTGTGTTAGCAGAGGCCCTGTCAATAGTAATAGCATATTTTGCTTTATTCCTCAGACTTGCCATTATCCTCCAGTTCATAGGAGAGCACTTCAGAGCACCTGGCTATTTCCCAAACATATATGTGCTTTGTGGAATTGAGCTTGTCAAAGTTGGGAGCTCGTGGTGAGGAACGTTCATATGCAACAACAACGTGATGGATTCTTTAATATACAAGTGTCAACAAGATTAGTGCTATTACAATCCTGTTTGTTTGAGTAGGACAGCAGGGAAGAACATCATCCAGTCTACAAATTGTATTGACAATGCCCAGAACAGTGATTTTGAGTTCCAGGCATGTTTGCTGTTTGACTTCCTCTTGTTTCATCACATTTCTGCTCCACGTTTCCCTGTGGTAAAGTCACTGCTATGACCATCTAATAAATACCTTTGAAAAGAGAGGTGGGAGGCAAGCAATGAGGAATATAGGAATTAAGAGATGAAAGAGGAATTTTGATTACACAGTGCAGAGGTTTGGGAAACAGACCTGAATTTCTGAGCCCTGCAAAAAGGGCTGGATTTTTGCACGTTATGGTTGCTTTGTACAGTTTAGGTGGTGGCTGTGCTTTGCTGTACTAGTTTGGAAGGAGATTCACTAGATTTAATTGCTGGCTCTAGCTCTGGTCAGAGATTCTTTGCTCTCTATCCCATCTCTCCTGTTGTGCTATTGATAGAGAAGCCAGTGAATAGAAAACGGCAGTAACATCAATATCCAAAATTTTGTGTCGTGGGTTGATAATCTCAAGTCTTAGCAATCTAAATCAAAGCATAGTACAGTAAATAGCATCTCCTTAGCAGAGCATTTTAAGAGGAATTTGAAGGAGAATTATGTGCAGGACCTGTGGGTTTTTGCAGAGCTTAGGGAAGGCAGCGTTGGGAGCAAGCATGTAGGTAAATTTGAAAAAGGAGTAAGTGCTTGTGCTTTTCTTTCAAAAAACCTGTTCCCCAAATACTAATGTTTAATATTTTTAGTCACAATGGAACTCATGAATGTCACAACCAATTTATACGATTTTCTGTAAGAAAACCAAACAAAAACTGTGCATCTGGACTGACAAGCTGTATGCCAAGATTCAGCCAGATGCAATTTGAAATGTCCAAGACATTAAACATGCCCTGAAATGGAGCTTTTAATGAAAGTGCCATCTCAGTCTCAGCTCTAGTGAATGCCAGTGTAACACCCTGCAAGGAATTTATCATGCTAGATCTTAACTGTAAGTAGGCTACACTAATCTAGGAGTGAATATACTGGAGGTCTGCAGAAGTTAATGCTTGGGAGGTGATATTTCCATCACATATCCTCTCCTGCCTGCATACTTGTTTATAGTAATATGTTTCTGATAACTACATAAATTTTACCAAACTTAAAGAAAAAAACCCAAAAACTTGTGTGCTTTGTATGCATTGTTTTGCTTCTTTCATTAATTCTTGCTGGCATTGTGGATGCTCAGATGAACAATAGAGTAGCCTGTAAAGATCAATACCAGATTGCTGATAGTGCCTATCTATTCAAAGAGTAGATTATTTGATAAATGGTTTGGTCCATATGTTTTGACATTTGTTAGCTGTATAGCCCAGACCAACTGGTAGAACTGTAGTTTCATCATAAAAAGGAGGAGCAACAAATAAAATATTTCCCTTTTTGTACAAAACTGATATATTGTAGTTTTAAAGCTGCAAGTAGTAGATTTCAAGAGAGAAAAAATCAAAAAGCTCAAGCTGTTAAGAATTTCCATGTATTTTTGTTAAGATTTGTAATTATGGTTTATGCACACAATATATATGACTTGTATTTTATGGCTTTGGGGCTGACAGAATTCAGATCTTGTAAAACTGTAGCCTTAGCCATTTTATATCAGTGTCTCTGTATAGTGGATCAAATGGGATCCTCGGTGAGAATCTCTTCTGTGTTCCCTCCAAACTAGCCCTACTTCAAAAATCTGGGAAGTTTAATAAAAAATATGTAGAGGCAAGAACATCAAGAGCAGACTCCGAAGTCTGTGGGCAAACATCTGGAACTTTACAAGAGCCCAGATTTCAATTCCTAGTACTTAAATCAAAATTCTGTGGTTTTTTTTTTTTTTTAAAAATTTGATATAACATTTACTCAAGTGCAAAGTCCTGCACTTGATATCCTCTTAAACAGAGGACATTTTCCATTTGACTAGCTGTAGTTATCAAATTCTTCTTTCCAGCCTCAGAGGACCAAACAAATTTATTTGTAAAAACCACACAGTAGCATGTTCTGTAGACTGAATTAAAGAAAACTCTTAGAGTTACTGTCTTTATTTCAAGCTGTTTACGACAGGAATGTATTAATAAATATGTAAGTAAAATAACTTAAAAATTCTAAGTAAACTTTTAAGTAAAAAGCCCAGGCAAATTTCGTGACTAAAACCCATTATTTTAGAAGCAATTTGCAGTCTTTGCACAGGCGAAAGGTAGTACTGTAATATATATGGCAGGAAAAATACAGTGCAAAATTACACCTGACATGCATCAACTTTGAAAAATATTTTAGAGCCTTATAACAGGAACAGTGTTCCCCTCCCTCTTCCCCCACTTTTGTGACTCTGCTGACTTCATATCATGAGGGAAAGGATGGTCATTTAAAGGTCTCTGCTCTCTGGAGGTTTCTGGGCTGTACAGTGCAGGCGTTCCTTGCTGAGTATGTGGTGAAGGGATCTAAACCTTGATCCTCTCCCTGTTGCCATGTGTGACAGATCCTCCTGGGCCAGGAGTTCCTTAGGCTGCTGGGCGTGTTTGCCTTTTAAAAAACCTGTTCCCCAAATACTAATGCTTAATATTTTCAGTCACAGTGGAACTCATGAATCCCTGCTGGGATTTGGGAGGATTTCCTCCTCTGTCCATAGCAGCAGCAGGTTGGTCCCTCTGGGGAGTGAAGGGGAAATTGCCCAGGGGTGATTTAGCACCTTGTGGGTACTCAGGTGTGGGGTCTGTCTGCATTTCTGGTAGAGCAAAATGGGCTGGTTTGAACTGGAATGGACTTTGAGGAAGAGAGGGATTAGAATTTCTGGAATGTTTGCCTGAGAACAATAAAGGAAGAGTTAGGAATCAACAGTTTTCTGCCACAAAGTGTAGAAGAACACAAAGAGAAAGACAGTCTGAGCTAGAAGTGGTATTTCTGGGTAGATCTAGGGATGGATTTAACATAAATACTATCCTGTGTGTCTTGTCACCTTCCTACTTGTTTTGATCAACCAGAGGTAGTTTAATGTAGAATGGTAGAAAATGGGTGTCTCAGCAGGGCTGGATTACTCAGCAGAAGGTACACACTGTATTATTTGCTGTTTAAAGAACAGTGAGATGGTGTTATGCAGTCTGCTATCAGAGGATAATATTTGTCCTTTTTTTTTAAGAGTTGCAGGAAGAAAATATTAAATGTCACTGTTTCTCCTATAAGCAATTGTCAGTAAGTAGATATAAGACTCCTGGACCACTGCTTTCAGAATAATCCAAAAATAGGCACTTTCTTGTTTTCCTGGTCTATATATGAAACAGGTGTATTAACATATTAATGATCAGATGTTATATTTAGCTCTGAATTTTAAGACTCTTTAGCAACGTGGAAAAGGATGATTTGACAGGCTTAATTCAACACTGGGCAACAAATAAAGCTTATAATGAAATTAACATAAATCATTAGCATTAATCATTCAGCATTATTGATAGCCATATAAAGAAATGTATCACAGCCCTGGAAGTAAAGAAGAGAAGAGCAATGTTTCTTGCCAGCTGTGCTGATGAGCTATGAGCCCATATGGTAGTGGTACTGGCTTTCCTTTCTAATTTTCCTCCTCTGCTCGAGCTGTCAGGAGCCCCCTTTTCCCCCTTTTCTTTTTCCACAGACTGCAGATATAGCTTCTATCTCATTTTTTTTGAAAATGCCAGCATTTTAGAACAGGTCAGACTCCATCAACATCTCTGACTGTCACCAGCCATGTGACCAACATGAGCAAAGTAGCTCGGTGACAATTAACATGCAGTCTACATTCATTGTTTTCAATTTGGTAACCTTCACTTTTGCTTACCCTTTCATCAGATCCAAGACCTAGCAAGAGTTTTCCTCTTTGGGAAACAAAATATTCTTAAAGTAGCATTTAGTAGCATTTATTGGGAAATGTGTGTATTTAAAAATTGATATGGAAAAATAGGAATAAATGCAGTTGTTCAGTCACTATTCCCTGGATAGCTTTTTTCTGCTTGTGCTGCCCTTCCTCCACACTCTCCAGTCCTCTGTGTGTGTCTCCTTGCCCTTTTTGCCCAAAAATGGTGAAAGATTCGAAATTAAAATAAGAAATACTTCTACTGCTTGTGCTTGAATCATTTGAGAATCTGAAGTTACTCAGTCATCCTCATTTACCTGAAGCTCAGTGAAACATTAGGTAAACCTGGGTTCTGGGATTGAGGAGCAGGACTGACAATATATCCCTAGAGCTGTAATCTCATAGGCACTGCATGCTTTCTTCATAGCTTTGGCATTTTTTCAAGTGTTAGACAAATCTTCATGATCAGCAGTGCCCAGGCTCAGTGCTGGGAGAACATGAGCAGAGTAGGTGCACTGGGGAGGTATCACAGAGGTTGAGTCTTTGGATGGCAGTGATGAAAATTGCTTCCTTTCCCATTGTTTCATATCTTTGCCTGCTCCCTTTCATTTCTCTGTGTTGTATGAGCAATTGAAATAATTCTGGCTCTCATGAGCATCTCCATTTTCCTAGTTAGAAGGATGTATAAAATGGCTTCAAATTAAGAAAGGTGTGCACATGCAAGCAATGTTTATATTTCTCTGTATTTTACAGTTGGTTCTTTGCATTTACCTTTAAAATATCCAAGCACATGGATAATAAGGCTTTTTTGTTCTTAATTCAAGATCACACAATATATAAGGGATGTGGTGAAGCATTGTCAGAGCATTGCACAATAGTGAGTACTGTCAGCTCTCCTTAAAATGCCTTTCTTTTTAAATGTCTTGGTAAAAGGATCTGGTGTACTTAAATGTGTGTTAAATTTGTTACTGGACTTTCTGTTGAATAATTGAATATCATTTTTCAAAGAAGACATTTCTGCCTTCTATTGCCATAAAATACTCTTCATTGTCAAGTTAGTTACCAGTAGAAGAGCATAAAGAAAACAGGTGTTGAAGGAAACATGTATGAACACAGAGAAGAGCCCCACACTTGGTCACTCTTGGGCAATCATGTGTTCACCTCTTAAATTTGCATGGGGCCTTAATCTCCACTATAGAGATACATACCATTCCCTTATGCTCAAAGTCAGTGTTGCAAGGGAGCATAACAGCCAGGACTGGTATCCTATAGCACAGTGAATAGATCCCTTAATTTCATGGTTTAAAAAATACTTGAGTTGACCTCAGTATAATTCCTATATTTTAGTCATTTAGGTGTCATGGCTCAGTAATCATTCATTAACTATAGTGCTTTTCAAATGAAGAACTGAGATGAAAATTTTTCTTAATGATGACAAGTGATGTAATTTAGTTTTATTCTTATATTATAGTGGTGCCCGCTAGCGCCGCTGTAGTTAAGGGTCTGTCAGTGGTTCCATTATAAACCCCTATTTTCAGAGGGTTTATAACTCAAAAATTGATTTTAGACTTAAAACTGCCACCCAAGGTCTAAGTCCTGGAGCTTGTTTTTATATACAAATTGGCATTTTGGGGAGAAAAGGAGGAAAGGTTAATGGTTACTCAACTATAAGAAGATGATTGAGGGGTTTCTCTTTTAGATTTGTATTTTTGCTTCTATCATACTAAAAAACACTTCATCCATCTCAACACCAAGAAAAAAAAAGGCCACTATCAAGTACTTTATGACCAAAGAAGGGCTGCAGATCTTATTAAACACAGTGGAAGAACTGAATTGGGCTGAGGCTTGTAAAAGCCAGGCCCATGGCTTTGAAAATCCCATGGCATTTGATCAGAGGTCGAAATCTCTTTGAGAGTAGTTATTTAGGAGATTAGGGTAGCAGTGAATCAAGGCCTCCCTATTCTCCCTGCAAGGCAGGAGAGTCAAAACTGATGTGCTGTTTTGCCTTGTGCCATCAAGAAGCTGCAACCAAACTGGTACTGTTATTATAAAGGCAATTTTCAAAGGAGCGTGAGGTACTTAGCAGGCCCTAAATGGCATCTCTGGAATTGAGAATAGAAAAGTAAATACAGCAGTGGCTTGCTGAAAGCTCTTGGGAGGGAAGCAGAATGAGTTGGCTCCTAGCTGGAGCAAAATGAGGACTGTCCTGGTGGCAATGGGAGCTCCAGCAAGGAAACCTCTGTGACTTGGCATAGGGGAGTTGGCTGATGAGAGGAGCCAAGGAGGGGTCAGGACTTCCTCAGGACTCCTCAGAAAAGGGGGAGCTAAGCATGGAGAGCATCCCAGGCTGAGTGACACTCAGCTCCTGATTTGTCTCTAGAACCACACTTCTGAGCTGAGAAGAAAAAGCGATGATCAGCTTTAAAGCTGTCTGTTTATTGGAAATGGTAGTGATACCTCTCTGGAGTTATGCTATTAAAACTAATATTAAATTTTAAATAATGCCAAAGAAATGGTGGAATTATCATATGTTAACTTTGGTTTACCTGGTGGTTGAATCTCATTCTATGAGTCTTTAAATATTACCTTGTAAGCATTAGAATTTAATAGGTGGAACCAAAACTTGGAAATATGAAGGTCTTGTATTTTCATGCAAGCTTTGCCCTGAATTCTGGAGCATACTGGAATTTATAGTATGGGCTCGCTGCAGATGCACATGGTTTTTCTTCCCATGTAAGAAACAAAAGAATTAAACAAAAAAATCAAATGGTTTCATTTCTTCTCTAACAGAATTACTTATCCTGTACATATTGGAATTATTTATGATCAATGGCCCTGGGTTTTGTTTCCAGTCCAGGTCAGCAGTCAAGAGATGTTGCTCTCAATTACAGGTGGAAATATGAGAATTGGGAGCTGTTAGATATGCATCTCTCCTCAAAGAGGAAAAAAAAAGAAAAGAGCTTGATAGATTTTGAGAATGTAAAGTTTCAGACCAGTTCTGTATTTTAGAAAGACAATGTAGTGGGTTGTCTAAAACAATGTCCTTCAACCACATCTGTCTGTTTAAATACCCACAGTTATCCTATGGAGATGGTTGAATTTTGATCTTTAGTAGCAATAATTTTTACTCTTTTCTCATAATGACAAAATGAAAAATCTTCATGATAGTCACATAAATGTTAAAAATTGTTTTTTCAATAGCTAATAATAAAAACTTCTCCAATAAATCCAAAGGTATCAATACATAAGGAAAAAACCCATGTGTTTTAATGTCGTTCTCATCTCCAAAGAGAAATTCTTTGTTTCTCCTGACAGCTTCTGGCATCTCATCACCCATTTCAGTGTTCTGTGCTGCAGAGAGGACACATTTCCATGCAGATGTATAGAAACTGGATATTTCAGGAGATCTGTTTGGTGCTGTATCATGGCTAAGTGTAGGTCTGTGTATGAGTTTATGTTAGGGAAAGGAGAAGAATAAAACATGGTCTCCTATTTCTGCTTCATGGCCAACTCTGCCTCCTTGGCTACTCTTGCTGGGCTGTCTGCAGATTTGAGGAATGCTTGGGCTGGGGAAGAAGGTTAATATGTGGGTGAACAGTTCAGGACTGGTGGTTAAAAGCAGATGTGGTTGTATAATGATACATGCTAATGTCAGTTTAGGTTTACCTTTTCTTTAAATTTCAGCTATTTATAAAACATGAAATGTAATAGAACTCTTGTTGCTGGTGTGGTTTGTAGCTTTTGTGAGCAGGTGTGTGCTGAAGCAGTGTAGTATACATTTAGACTTAGTGTTCCATGGTGCATTTAAAAAAATACATATTTAAAATGACTATATTTCTTGCACTGAAAAATCCCATTAGGAGTGCTTTGTGTTTCCCAGAATGGGATTAACACTGCAAGGAAGGTAATCTCATGTTGTACCTACCAGAACTAAATTTAAGCTTCAGAATGGGATCTCCTTCTTTCAGATGGAATTATGAAGGTTAAAATGGAACACAGCTTTTAGTTCACCATAGACTTTCAATACTGGTGTGGAATTTTGATGGAATAAAATTATAGATCTCCAAGTATTTTTTTGTTATCAAAAAGAAAATACTTTATCACATAAAGCTGTTTTATAATGAAAAATGTTATTTTATTTTTACTGCTACTGGGTTTTCAACTAGCCCCATTATTTTTAAAGAAGGTATTTAGTGAAACATCCATTCCAAAGGCTGACATCCTTGTATCTAACTTGTTTTTTTTAGAATAGTTGTGGTAATATCTGAAAAATTTGTGAAGTTATGGAAGTAGTAAAACAAAGGTAATTTTTGGATAAGTTATGCATTCTGGAATAAAACTAGTTTTGCCAAAGAGTTCATGTTAGTTTGTAACTAATCAGCCACCCAAAGAAACTGCCTGTTTGTTTCTTATCATAAGGGCAATAATTTTGTTTTTCTTTTCTGGGAAAACCAATGTTTAATTTTTAAAATTATTTTAAAACCAGGCCTAGTATGTAGGCAATATAACTGGTTAATATACAGATGTGTGTCTAGATATGTCAACCTCGAGTCTTGTGTAAGTGCAAGCAAAGATCTGCCCACTGCCATCTTGAGTACAAAGGTAAGCAGAGATTTGTGGGTTTGGATGTCTCTGTAGGATCTTGGAACAGCAGCTGGATAAAAAGGGATTCAGGGCTGATGGCAGCAAAGCTTCTGACTGCTGAGCACCATCTGAGCTCTCCCTTTCTTTTTGTATTTAGGGATTTCACAGACAATCAATTTGTCAATGAAACAAGTGGTAGGTTGTGGAAATATCCCTCCAAGCAGGGGTAATACCATGAAACTGAGGTACATATCAGTTTGTGAGAGTGATACATTTAAATATTTGGTATGGGTAAATTAATCTTGATCCCTGATTCATGTCTTGCTATCTGGTTAAAACTAGAGTGGAAGATCAGGACAGAATGATACCATAGAAGTTGAACCTTTTTTTGGGTTTTGGTTTCCTTTAAGGACATGTGTACTTCTCTAAGGACCTGGTTTTTTTGTTGCAGGCAATGTAATTAATTGTATCACGGAATCAGATACATTTTCTATTTAGAGACTGTGGAGAAGATTGCATTGAGGACAACAAGGTGTCTTAATTTGTCTGTTCTTATTTCCAGCATTTGCATATGTGCAAAGAGCAGGAGCTGTGCTGGCTGGGCAGTGACCTGCAGTACTGGGGTGATGGTACATGATGTTTCTCCTCTTGCATATTTAGGTTTGATCAATGCCCTTCTACCAAAAAAGGATGTTGACTTCCTCATGATCTGACTTCAGTGCCCACCAGATCTATTTGCTCAGGACAGGCACCTGCCAAGGAGCAGGCTGCGCTGGTTTTCTGCAAGTAGCATTGGTGACTCCCCAGTTCCTCAGTTGGTTTTCAGTGTTGCTCTTGTGTGCTGTTGGTGTGATTTGAGAGCAGTCCATCTGAGAGACATCACTGCTTTGAAATCAGCCAAACAATGTTTTAAAATGCTGCCAATCCACTTGTTTGATTTAATGAGGCACAATAATTTCTATATTGAAGTCTTAATTTGCTCTCTCCTCCAACTAAAAAAAAAGAATTGTTAACAAAATAAAAGCATTTTAGGGCATAGAATGAAGTTGCTGTTTTTCTTGAGCATTTAGGAAGTGCAGGGAGTAAGGACTAGTACCAGTGATTGGAGGAAGGTTTTACCCTTTGTTAATTGGTTTTCCAGTTTGGACTACATGAAATTGGTGTTGACAAAATTTGCTTTGAAAAAATTCATGAGGTGCTCAGTGTTGCGGACCAATTCTGCTTTTGTCTTGCCAATCTAAAACCAGCATTAAGGACAGGCAAGGCTCAACACCCTGTGTCCCACCTGTGGTATGGTGTTTAAGCAGACCCAAAATGTGCCATTACAGTCACCAGGAGCAGGTTGTATCCATGCAAGGTGTTGGGAATGAATCATGGAGTTGTAAGTCACAGAAAATCAGTGTTAAGACTTAAATGCAAAAGTTTTATGCCTGCATGTGTATTCTGGTGGGAATAAACAACAATATCTACTCAGTGAACACATTTGTGCTCTGGACCTTTCCTAATTATCAAACTCGTCATTTTTTATCACATTTATCATAATTATCAAACTTTCATCAAACTGAATCAGCAATTTAAGATTCAATAATAAAGATGTCCAAATATTCAGATACCTGCTACCTGCTTCTACACATGGATAACGCCAAAAAACATGTGCTTTTCAGTGGCAAAATCACTGGAGAAGAAAAGCCTTTTTTTATTTTTCTTAAGGTTTAAAACCTCCAGGGCAGTTAGAAAACCATGTTTTTCATTGAACTGTGTCTTTTTGAAATTCACCAGGCTGACATGTCATTGGCATGACGTGTCTCAGTCCGTTACACAGAAATGCCACATTACACTGTGTGACGTGACAGGCTGACAAAAAGGGACACGACGCACCAGCCCAATGGGATGTCAAGCCTGAGAAATTTAAGCCATGCTGTTGCTTAAAAAAAAACCCCACAGAGCAGTGAGGGGGGCACACTCCATGCTGATATGCAGTGCTGTTGGATTTTACACTTTCTAAAAGGTTTCCTTGGTTCAGTCAGGCTTCCCTCTTGTGTTTGATAATAAACCATGCAAATTGAAGTTTCTCCTTTTGTATGGTTTATCCTGTGGCTCCACACAGTCTTGAGTCCCTCCAGAATCCTTGGCAAACCTTTGCAGAAATCCTATAGACTTGGAGTGCTTGTGACATGGGGATGTGGGTTCCAGAAGTGCTTTGCTCTGCATTTGGGATTGCTGCACACATAAACAAGGATTGTTCAAAGATCACGGTGATAACATGACATGCTGTAAGTCACAGTTCAAAATCTATGAAGGGTTTTAAAATTTTTTTACTCATGTTAGGCTTCAGAAGAAAGCCTAGTTAGAAGAACATCTCTCCAGGGTAGGGCAAATGGAAGGGTAGGAGAGCTTAAATGAATTAAAAGATCATTAATGGACAAGTTTTTTTTTCTGGAAAATGCTTTCCCTTGATACTTGTTTTATTTAAGTAGCAGCAAAAGTATTTCAACAATCTCTAAAGAGTTTAAGAACAATATACTTAATTACTGTGAGTAATTTCAGAGCTAATTAATGTGATAAATCTCTATAGTGAAATATTTTTAGCTACTGATCAACATGAAATAGATTGAAGTCGGTGCAGATATATCTTCCAGTTAATTTTGCATTTGGTGTGGAATAGTGAAAATGAGCATACAGGCATATGCACACATCTTAACTCAGAATTTGAATGTTTAGGGTTGAATCATGTGTATATGATTTTAATGCAGTCATTTACGTGCAGACTTTGGCATGGATTTTTTTTAATAGGTTGCAATAATGTGTTGACTTAAAATAGACAAATTAAAAAACCTGGCATGATTGTTCATCTATTAAAAATAATAATTTGCTTATGGGCAAAGAGTGCAGCAAAAAATTGCTGCATGCATTTTTGTTAATTTCTTTGTATTTTATGCATTGTAAAAATTTTGTCTAGAGATAATCTAAAATTAAATTTGTTTCTTAGTTTTTAAACATGTGGAATAAACTTTCATTACAGGAGCATAAATCAGCTAAAATACACTTTTGTAATCTTGGTGGGATGTGAACTTAAATGTGAGTGCTACAATAATTCCTGGTGGTAAACAATATCCTCTCATCAATATGCTTGAAACAGCTGAAGAAGTTGGTCTGTAAATACAAGTTCTGCTTTGCAGAAATATTTTTCCATCTGTTTGGAAATTGACTTTCCTGAAATATGATTGGTTTGAGTTCATCTACACTCTTTCCGTGACTTAGGTGTGCTTTGGGTTGTGTCCAAGAATATATTCTTTTTTCAGTGAGGAGTCTGGTTCTAGCTTAAGCCAGCAGTACTGTGGAGAATCTTTACCTCTTCCCAACATGTTCAGCTCCCAAGCCATGGGTGCAGTGTGTGGATAATTGTCCATGCAGGTCCCTCTGGCTTCCCCAGCTGTTCCTCCCTGTGTGAGGGCAGACAGAGCATCCCTGGTGTGTGCCCTGGTGTGTGCCTGGGGGTGCAGTGAGGGCTCCAGCTGCCACCTGGGGGTTACAATGGTACTTGTGGCCACCGTGGGAGCAGTGAAGTAAAAGATCAGAGAGAAGGGCTTGAGCACCAAACACTTGCCCTTTTCCCCAGGGAACAGGGAAGAAACCTGAGCAGGACAGCAGATTCCAGGAGGGGTACCAAGAGATGTTATTGCCAAGCAAAGCAATGGATGTTTGGTACCTGCATTGCCTCTTTACCACTGCATTAAAACAGGAATCACCTGTTCTGTGAAGCTGAGGGCCAGCATTTGGGGGAACAATCTTTACCCAAATGCACGTGTGCATAGATCTTGAAGTGTGGAAGTGTAATATATAAACCAGTGTGCAATTGCTGTGGAGGTGTAGGATTGCAAGGTCTGGCTAACCAGCACTACCTAAATTGTTTAGCTTGTCTCTGTGCTGCCAAGGCTTCTAGGTGCTGTGGCTGAACTTGACACCACCCAACTAAGGTCAGGAGCTCAGACTCTTTCTGCAATTACTTCTGCTTAATGTGGCTATTAAGACTTACTTGTGCAGTCTGCTACTGTGGGACCTCTGGGCAGAAGGCTTCAAAATTAAGTTCAAAGCTATTAGAATTTTTTTTTAAGGCTTCCTGTATGCAGGTTCATGTGGTAGTGCACCCTATGTTACATATTCACTGAGAAATGTGGGGACTATACAAGTATCCTATATTTTTGAAATGGAAGGAATGACTCTGACATCAGTGTTTCTGAAGCTGGACTTTAAAACATGTGACTGTTTTTATCCAGATCCAGTTCTGCCATTCTCAGCTCCTCAGTGTAGCTCAGCCTCTGAGCATAATGAACCTATTAGTATTTTATGAATTGAACTCTTTTTCTCCTGGGGGAGGGAGGGCCTCCTGAGTATGTTAAGCAAAGCAGAATTCATATGAATCATATGGCTGAACTACAGTACATCTACTTATGCCCTTGAACTTTATGATCTGCTGCAAAAGACATGAACATTTGTAAAGGTATGATCTGGGATCAGCACTCAATATGTCAAACATTAATTAAAGCTGAAGAAATGTAAGTTTGTTATGGAAACAAAGAGAAGCACAGAACAGAGTTTGCTGGAACTCAAATCCCTGAGCCAATCAGGAATCCTGCTTCGAGGATCTTACAATCCTTGTCCAGTCTTAGCAAACGTGATTATGAAAGTTCTCTGGTGTTTTTTCCTTCTATACTTTGAATTCTCTTTAGAAAATCCAGACTCCCTTTACCTTTAAATTTAATGTTGATGCATATTCCTGAAGTACAAGAAGAATTTGAAACTGTGAAACATAATACTGCTTTGGATTTTTAGCCTCAATGTATAAGACTTCTTTCATAGCTTATGGTATAGGTTAGCTGGATACTTTTTTTTAAAAAAAGGTGTGGATATTTTTTCTCCCCCCCTCTTTTTTTTTCCCTTTTCATTTGGTTGGGGTTTTTGGGGTTTTTTTTGACTTCCTGTCACAGCCAAATAAAATTGACCACAGCTGTGTTGGCAGAGGCTGTCCTATTTTGAGGACTTTGATTTTTAGCCATATCCTTTTTATTATCATATTTTGAGGCATAAGATATACTTGGGGTTTTTTGTCTGTGGCTTTTGGAATTTTAACATTTTAAACAATATGTCTTCTTGGGTCTGAAGGGCTGATTTGTTTTGATTTTTTTCAGAGCCTTTAGCCTCAGCTTTTGTTTACTCAACACTATGCATGTAATTTGTAGATTCGAATGATAATAAACATGCTTTTTTTGCTGAACAAATAAGCCTAGGATTTGCAGCCTCATTCACATAAGTGTGGTACATTGACTGAGTGGCTCCAAATTCTGCTGGAGTAGAAGCCTGGTGAAGCACAGGAACTTTAAAAGTGCACGTATGTTTTCTTAAATCTGCACAACACGATACGCTGTGAAGACAGCATTCAGCTGCATTTGCTCAGAGAGCACACTGATAGACAGATGGGCTTAGAGAACACAAGTGACAAATGTCATAAATTTCTCTTAAAGAAAAGTGCTATCATTTCTGCTACTTGCTTACATATGTTTTCAAGCATGAGTGTCTTAAGTGTTGCTAAGTTACGTCGCACTGATAATTCAGTTGCACCTTGGGGCTTTCAAGAAAGGGTTAAGTTCTGCAAGAATTCTGTTACTCTGAGTTTTTCTACTGATTCACACTCAGTTGATGCAGTCAAAGCAAGATTGTTGAAGTGACCCTGCTCATTGGTCAGATAATTGCACTCTGAAAGAATGCAGGTTGTCATGGTTTGTTTGCTTTGGGGTTTTTTTTTTAGTTTTCAATTGGAGCAGGTTGCTGTGAGTGTTACCTGTTTTCAGAAGGTTTTTCTGAGCACAAGTGTACACAGGCCCTTTTTTAGATTGTTCTCACTTGCTGTGAACTCCTTCTAGCTCAGCAAGTTGATCGCTTCTCTCCTGTGTTCCCAGAGAGCATTGGCACATAGGCTAATAGAATCTTGCCTACTCAATAGTATGTGCTCTGGGTTTCCTTTGTTAGAGTGCTCTCCTTTATTAGAGGAGACCTTATTCCAAAGGAAAAAAACCAAGGAAACACCTCCTTTGTGTTACCTTCTTGCATTTCATAACCTCAAACATGAACAACTGAATTTCTCTTGAAGTCACAAACCACCTGACCAGTGCTGCCTCCTGTGATGTAGGAGGGGAGCAAACAATGGAGCTGTCCTAAGATAAATTTTCATTCAGGGAAGGTAAGGTGGGAGGAAGGTTACCCAGGCTGGCTGAACTTGCTCAAGGCTTCTCTGGCTCCCACTGCTGGATGAAGGCTTGGGATAATGCAGCTGCACGTGTGTGTACTCCCTCTGGCTGTGTTTGCAGGAGGGTTTGCATCTGGAACTGTCTGGATGTTTGTTCACCCCTGAGCCTGTAAACTTGTGGTTGATGTGGTGGAGCTTCCTATTCAGACTGAGGAGTGCATTAACTTTTCAAACTGAAAAATACTTTCTCCATCTGGCTAGGAGGGTTTATGGTGTTTTTAGAGCTGGTTTGATGGTATCTGTAGGTAAGTGCCCACCTAAACCAAGTGACACCCAGGGAATGTTATGTATCCAGGCAGCTGAGCTGTGACAAGTGAAAATGGGGGAAATTGTTTCCCTTTCCTTTGCATGAAGCAAACACAGGTAAAACAACTGCATTAAGTGCTTCTTGCGATCTTTCCCTTTTTGTTTCTTCAGTGAACAGTGGCTAAAATGTTTATTCTCTCTTGAATGTGTGCAACTTCCAAAGGAGATAATGTGGGAAACTTAAATTTGACTAGGCTCTCAAACGTATGATTAAACACTAATGTTAGTATGAGACAGGGGGAAGAAATGCTATGTAGGCTGTGCTCATTACAATTTCTTTTTCAAATTTAAAGTACATGATTGTGACATTGATTTGTCATGTAGTAGAGATTTGGGGGAAAAAAAGAGTATTTGTTAGTATATTTTGGAATTAATTTTTAAAATAATTTTGAAACTAAAGTGTGGTCAGATAATTACGACTAACCTCTCAAGCATTGCCAAGCATAATGTTATATTACTTAGGGCATGAATAATTTTAAGAGGGAATTCAGGGGTATTTCATAGCTATTTACTTATGACAAAAGATAAATGAGAGATGGAAAAGCACAAATTCACAGAAAATTTTTTCAAATACAATCCTTCACTTTGCTCTTATGGTTTTGTAAGCAAAAGTAAAAGGCAGTATTGGCCAGAAGATAACAGTAGTGGACCTGACTTTGCTGTAAGTTAATTGCAGCTTCTGCTAAGGTGCTATCTGCATGGGTAGCCCTGAGCTTTTCTGGCCAGTGTAAAACTTGGCTTTTCTTTTTTTTTTTTTTGGTCAGGTTTTTTTTTGTTGTTGTGCAAGTGTGGAAGGCAAAAAGCTCAGGCGATGACATTACTGTCACCTGCTTAAAACAGTATGAAGTTCTTCAAGAATCGGCATAATCTCCAGGGTTCACTGTTTTCCATGAAGGCATTTATTTCAGTCAAAATACTTCACGTTGTTCTCTGCACAGACATTTCAAGAAAAGTTAAAAACATGCCATTTTAAAGGGAAACCTTACTTTTCTTTACACATATACCTGCTTTTAAGTAGATTGTGCCTTTGTGGAATGAAATCACAGACCTTATTAGGCTCATATGATTCACATGGAAGGTGAATAAGCAGAGATGCTTCTAATAAAAGTTGTAATTGAAACTGGTTTAGATTGGTGAACAAGACTTTCTGTTCACCTTCTTGATTTCTAATTCATTGTTTTATCTAGCATCTTCCTCAGTAACCTACCCTGTAATTCTGTTTAAATTAAAACCAAGATAACATCTCCCTTTTTTCCCCCTCCTTTATTCTATTTTATTTTCTATGTGTGATTTGCCCTCTCAGAGCAAGGGGAAGCAATCTTGCCCATCTGCTTGTAAAAGCATGATGAATCTTTTGAATATGCGAATGTAAGATCTGTTGTTCAAGATGTCATGTTTTTCCCTCTGTTGTTAGCTGGGAGACAACACGGAATACCCTGATTTACCTGTGTAATCCCAGTGTGTCTCAGGTGCCAGGACTTGCTGTTGAGATCAGCATGTCTCCTGTCAGAAATGGTTGGAGTGAGACAGGGACGGCACGACCACTGGGCGCAAAAAGCTACAGAGGTCAGGTTTCAAGGACAGCCAGCGTGGCAGTGATGTGGCAGTGACAAGTTGTCAAGCGAGCAAATATGAAAGCAGGGTAGGGAGGGAGGGAGAAGGGGAAAAAAAAAAAAAATCTTGTCATTTCTGATGAAATATTCAGCGTAGCAGGTAGCAATGGGCTGAGCGGGTTGCACCGTGAGTTTGGGGATTGCTGGCGGTGGAGAGGAGTCCTGGGGTTGGGAATGTTCTGTGCTGCCCTGGTGGCTCTCCACAAGAGGTGCCCAGCAGGAATTGCCTACTTTACATTTTAATTAGATATTGCACTCCTGCTTATTTGTGTAAACATCAGGTGTAGCAACATCAGGCTTGGGTCAGACACCTTTTAGAGCCCTAAACTGCTGGTAAGTCATCCATATAGATCCTTGAGTTGCTAAGGAGCGATGTGGTGTAGAGAAATTTGGAAGGGAAACTGTAATAGTGATGCCAGTTCTGCACTATCATAAATAATCATTAACAACTCTGCTGTGTAATTTTGTTGGTTTGTTTTCAGACACTTTGTTTTATTTTGAATTTTTCATATTGTATTGAGTTGAAACACTTCTGTTTGTAGTTCTGTGTATTCCATAGTATATCAGATAGCAGCATACTTTATTTGTCCCTGAAACAGACCGCAGTAATATGGTGACTTTTATCTCCTGGCATATCTGCAGAGTTCTTGATACCAGTTTTCTTAATGGTAAGAGTGTTTCACTACATGCACATTATTCCTTGGATCTGTAAGACTTTCCCCAGCCTGCATATGTGTGCATGCACACTAATCCTGCATGTGTACGCAGAGTAAATGTTAATTTAAGCTTGATTAGTGTGATCTCATTAAGAATAAATACTACAAGAAGTGTGTCATGATTCCCAGTGAAGTCCTTGAAGAGCTTGCTGTAATATGAGGAAAAATGGTGTATTCCTCTGCTGAAAGTATGCCTGCATGTTCTGCTGTGTGGAATTTAGCAATTTAGCGATCATAGCTCTTTTTGTTAATGTGCACAATTGTTCTTAAATTAGTAAACAAGTTCCAATGCTTTATTGTGGATATACATGGAAAAATGCTTTAAACATGTCTTGTGTATTAAATTTCTTCAGGGTGTGCTTTTAACTGCCATCAGTTACTTTTTAAGTTTAACTTTTCATTTCTTTACATAAGGGAGCAGCTGTATATTGACAACTAGTGATGCTGAAGGGAGAAATAGAAAGTTCTCTTTACTATCCTACTCTCTTCTTTCTATCTAAAACAATTTAATTATTTTTTAATTCATCTGCAGCTGCTTAGATTATAGTTGTGGCAGTAGAGGGATAGAAGGAATGAAAACAGCCTAAATCCATAGTCAATAAGTCAGTATTTAAAAATGGATAAATATTACTTCTTAGCCTTACAAAAACAGGCTTAGTTGCTTGAGAACATAGATGGAAGAAAAAAATTCCCGAGGCAAAATGGTCTTGGAATGAAAAGACAAAACAGGTTGAAATGAAAACAAAACTATGAAAATGTTTAATGGTTCAGTGTGGATTTGTCTCATGGAAGGGCAATCCAGCGAAAGACTAACCTGAGGAGTTGAAACATAAAACCAGACCCAAGCAAAATGACAGAAGTCAGCGTGCAGAGCGAGTGAGAGGATCTAGCATAGTCCCTGTCAGCTGGGATCTCATTCCCCCGAGGGCTGGGGAGCAGCACAGCTTTGCCCCAGCCCTGCTGAGCAGCCAAAGCCCCACGCCTGCCTTGCTGTGCGTTTTTGGCAGCACAGTCTCGAGTTGCAAGCTGGCTCTGGCACTGCCGTGTGCTCTCACTCCCTGCTGGTGCATGCTGCAGGTGATGACACAGAGATATCAAAGACTTTCCAGTCACTCTCCCTCTGCAGAGCTCTGTGGCTTCCAAGGAAAACAAAAAACCCCCAGTGAAACAGGGTTTTTTGAGCTGGACTAAAGAAAATACCCCAAACGATAAATGTTGAAATCCAGCAGAGAAGTTGTTCAATATTGATAAGCTGGGTATGTGAAATGTTCTTTTCTCAGCATCAAGTTGGCTTCTGAAGTGCCTGGAAAAGAAAATTTGGGCTCTGATTTTTAAAATGCAGGTTTCTAGGGTTTTTTTACGACTAAAGTTTCCTTGGAAGTGTAAACTAATGCTTCCCGTTAATGGAAGACCTCTTCAGTTACTCTATTATGAAATATAAAACTTTTCATTCCTTTTATTTCTAGAAAAAGAGGAGTTGTGAAGGGAGGTCACCTTCTGTTCTAGAAGACTGCCTGTACCCCTTTGTGCCCCCTCTGTTTCACTGATTTTGTAGGCAGCCTGGAGGAAGCTGTACATTTGTGTCCAGTCCTTACAAATTGTGTGAGAACTACCCATTAGTTATGACTTACACATGCACTAACTGACCACTTAAATCTTGCTGTAAGAAGGGCTGAAATGGATTTTAAAATTTTTTTTCTTTTTCTTTTTTTTTTTTTAATTTTTAGTTTTAATTTAACATTCAGAGCCTTTACACACCCCCAACATGTAGTAAGAGGTGTGATGTAGTCTCTTGTCTTGTCTTAGAGAGTGAATGTGCTTCCAGTTTTGTCAGTGTGGCTCTGGCTGAGGAGCAGCCAAATACCTGCAGGTTTCAGACTCCTGTTCCTGCTGGGTGTTGCTGTCGCTGATCCTCACCTGGTGAAGGTTTCTCTCACAAGCTGCTCTTGCTATGAATAAGTGATAAAGTGCCAGTCAGTGCTGTCTTTAGGGCCACTTTGGAATTCAGTTTTCTGATAGATGGCTGGTAAGGGATATTTTCATTCAGATGGGAATGAAAAGCTGCAGCAGCAATCTCATGTGTATTTCTCCTGTGCCTGATGCAAACAAAAATACTGGGAGAGACAGAAAACTCTGCCTGTCTGTAGCCTATTTATGTCTCTCTTTTTAGAAATCATGAATGTTTTGCAACCTTGTGAGATTTACGTGGGAGAAGTTACAAATCCTGCCTGGTGTCTGTGTCCATTACACAGTGACTGCCCTGGCCTTTGTGTGGAGAAGCACAGCAGTGATTGTTTTGCATAATCTCCATAATTTCCCTATTTTAAGGCTCTGACTTGGTCAAGTGTTTAAGCTTATGCTCACTTATGGCTGTTTTGCTTCACATCAATGAGTTTGTTTGTAGTGTTTATTTTTTTAACACTCTCTTTAAGCTAAGAGAGAAATCAGAGGCCTCTAAAAATATACATAAAAGTCTAAAGAATTTGGCAAAACCATCATTTCACCAAATCCTTTTATTGCTCAGTGAAATCCTGTTTGAGTCATGTCTTATAGAAAAGAGACACCTTGTAGATAATGTTTGTTCTGGCTTGCCAAGCTGGTTAAAAACAATCTCTCATTGTCTGCACTGTAACATCAGTAGTGTGTATTACTAATAGAATAAAATGAAAAATGCATTTCTTTAACACTGTCATCCCTCTCTCTGACATGCATCTTGAGATGATTTGCAAATGCTCAGTTGTGTAAGTGGCTTACAGAGGAAAATCAGTTAGCCTCTAATGTTATGCTGATGCATGGCCAGTTGCTTGAACCCATTAATGAACTAATCTCTGATACTCTAGTAAATGGTATTCTTGCTCTTGGATACTGCACATTTTGTTTCAGGTAAAATCAACATTAAAAAAGGGAGAATTTTAAACGGATTATAGCCCTTATCCTACCTTTTTCTCACATGTACTTTGAGACAAATTAGGAAGTTTGCTCTCCAAAGCAAAATGTTGTTGTATGTCTTTTTCTTTTCTTCATGCTAAGGCAAGATTACTTAAAATCTTCACTTTGCTTTTGGCTTACTATTGAAGCCAAATAGCATCCTCTACACACAGAACAATCTTTTAAAACAATATACCAGGACACTTGTATTAAGCACAAGGCAATTTTTCTTTATTTCCCTTTCTATCATCACTGATTATGAAAATAGTTTTGTGTAAGTACAGATTCTCTCTCCCTTATAATCAGCTACCTCCTGCCCGATTCCTTAATTAATGACATAATTCAGTGTTCTGGACATCACAATCACTTCCAGGGTAGTGAAATATGATCAGAGCTGCCTGGAATGTGTGTAGCAAACCCCCCAAGCCAAGGTCGTGCCTCTGTTGTGTTTTCCTATCCACAGAAAAAAATATGCTCTCAATCTGGATGATTTTCATCTTTAGATTAAAGAAAGCACAATTGGAAACCTCCAGAGAGAGAGAACAAGTACAAAACTTCCTAGAAACAGCAAAGGCTCTGGTACTCTTCCTTAAGCTGTCTCAGGAGTCTCTATGTGAGTGCCTGGCAGTGCTGCCCACTGCAGAGTGTGGTGCAGAGGTGAGCTATCAAATCTGCATTTGTCACTTGTTTGGTTTTCAGTTTTTGATTGTTTTTTGGGTTTTTTGTCTTGAATCTGATAGGCCAGGACTGAGAAGTTCCAGTGTCACACTTTGCAGTGGCAAACCATTTATCAGCAGTTCTGTCTGCCGTGGTTTAACCTCAGCTGGCAACTCAGCACCACCCAACTGCTCCCTCCCTGCCCAGCAGTAAAATTGAGACAACTCATGCCTTGAGATACAGGCTAGAGTAAAAGCCATATACACAAGCAAAGCAGGGAAATAATTCTCTTGTTCCCATGGGCAGTGGACAGGTGTTCAGCCTTCTCCAGGAAAGCTGGGCTCCATCCCACTCAGCAGTGGCTTGGGATGGCAAACACAATCCTTCCCATCCTGTCCCCTCTCTGTCACCTCCTTCCCCCTCATTTCCAGCATGGAGGTGGGACTCAGTGATCTCAGAGGTCTTTTCAACCTGAATGATTTCCTACGGTGTGAAACACACCTCGGGTCAGCTGGGGACAGCTGTCCCACTTGTGTCCCTTCCTGGTTACACCCCAGTCCCCTTGCTGCTCGGGTGCTGGGAGCAGCAGAAAAGGCCTTGCTGCTGTGTGAGCCCTGCTCAGCAATAATGAAAATATCTCTGTATTATCAACACTGCTTTCAGCACAAATCCAAACCACAACCCACTCAGTAGATATGAAGAAAATTAACTCTGTCCCAGCCAAAACCAGCATACTTTGCCTTGAAGGCTTTTGGCTTGTCTGCTTAAATGTCAAGGGCAGGAAAGAGAAAGTAGTTAGTGCTTTACTCCACAGATATTGACAACCAACAGCTAGAAGCCCTGGGGGAAAAAATCCAAATCCTAAAGTAATTCAGTGGAGTTTATCTAAACCACATATTTTCTTTCTAGAGTATATATTTTCTACTAGTTTGTAGAGATGTTTCCAGTAGAGTTCCAGAATCATTTACAGACCTCCCCTAAAAATCCCTAAATCTGCTGTTCTGTAGCTCTACTCTTTTCAAGCTCCATCACATGGTGCTGTTGTTTCATTGCTGGAACTGAGTGTGTAAATCCATGTATTTCGAAAATAATGGATTTACACTCAGTGAAAAAGCTCCCCAGAGCAGTGCAGAGCTCCTGAGATTTGCACTGTGAGACCCAAGGTACTTTGCAGACTGTCTCAGTTTCTTTTCCTTGGGACATATAAGATGTACAGCTCATGTTTTAACTGCCTCTGGTTTAGGTAAATCTCTTCCTGTAAATCTTTTCACTAGCTTTCAATGAGTTTGTTCTAATTCCTGTTCACAAATCTAACTTAAAATGCAGAAATTTTATTCCAATTCGCCATAATTCCCTAATCTTAATATTTACTGTTGAAGATGTAAAGATGAACGATAGCTAACACCTCTCAGGGAAAATGCAGTGAGTTTGGAGATACGTAGCATTAACTAATTTTGAAAAGTTGTTAGTAAGCTTGGTGAATTCCTTAGGAAATAGATGTCTAGCACTTTGCAAAATGTTTCATTCTTCTTTTTAAAATTTTTTAAAAATTTCTTAGTTACTGTATTGGCTTTTCAACCTGAATATTCTCAGTTTAATAAAACTGGTGAGAACACAGAGAGCAAAATTGCATAAAAGTCAATGGAAAACTTGAAAACTTCCTTTTTTTCCCCTTCTTGAAATTTTAAGAAGCTGCATTAGGCCATGACTGGGGTGGGGTGGGGATTATATTTCTGAGAGGGGAACAAAAAAGATTTGTGGCAAATGGATTCTCTCAATGCTGGAAAAAAATATTAGCAATATTTCACACACTTTTAAAATATTTTCCCTGTCTTTATAAAATGGGATCTTTTTTTCCTGTCTACCTGAAGTCTCTGAACAGGTTTAGTTAATCACTGCTTATATCAATATGTAATTCAGATACGGTGGTTGCAAATTTTGATTCCCATTTCTTTTGAGTTCCTTGATGAGTACCAAGTAGCTGGGGAATGGTTCTTATAAAATTATACATCGAAAGTAGTGCAGGCGCAATGGAAATATTAATGAACATGATTGTTTTGACACATAAGAATTAGAGCATGTTTAAATATTATACATAGTGTATGAACTGCTGGCACAAAATTAGAAACGTGAGCTTTTTTTGTCTAGCAAATGCAGTTCAACTTTGAGGAGTTCTCAGACTCAAAGAAGTCAGTTTATTCAAGTCAGTTTTTGAGGCCTTTTAAAGTCTCTGTGCTTCAGATTAAACACAGCCAAGGAGACTGCAAATAAGGGTGGTTTGGTGACCTCCAAAGCTCTGCAGTGTCTCAATTCTAAAAACCAGGTTAATCCACCCGAATTTACTCTACGTTCCATTTTCATGTTTATAAAATGAAATTTACTGTTGCTTTTTGGCAGTGTTAAAATTTACACCTGGACAATTCTATACTTTGGGCATCATATATATTTTTTGCACTTTTGACCAGTTTTTGTAATGCAAATAACAGTAGAAATACAATGCATTTGTCTGATCTCCCAAAATAAAATGCAGAATTTACAGGGTTATAAAACCAATGGGTAAGAAAAGATTTAGAGGATCTTGAGCCAGGGCTATTTTCAGATGTTTGTATTGGGGTGCGTGGGATTTGCAGAATGTTTTATGCTAAGAGCTTTTCAAAGTGTTTGTTTAGTAATACTGTCTGTTGTGGCTTTTTCATGTTTTACAAACTGTCCTTGTTTTAAATGGCTAGATATGATCCCAAAATTTTAATGGCCAAATGTGTCCTGGAAAGTATTAAAATATTCAGCTGTGATTGGAGCAGTCAGTGGGCTGATGAGTATATATCTTTTTACATTTGGGCTTCATGATGGAATTCTGTTTCTTAGCTTTATTAATGGAAGCTTTTGGGGTTTTTTAAAAAGAATAATAAGAGTTTGAGATATGGAAATGTGTGCTGGAAGGCTTGTTTTTTTAGTAGGAAACTAAATATGTCTTAAAGGATAACTTTGTTTAAATGACTGAAATTATGAATAGTATACACTTGACCTGCTTTTTAAATTACTCCTATTTCTTTATAATATAATGTAATTCATGCTATTAGCATGTCCTGTTTTTTAAAATTGCAAAATCAAGTATGTTCATCAGCCAGCTCACACTTCTATCCATAGGCATATCTAAGGAAAAGTGTCATCTTGGAATACTGAATATTCTTGGGTTAGACTGAACTCTATGAATTACTGGTTCACCTAGAACTCTGGATTACAATGGAGTATAGGTGGTAGAGACATAAGACCCTAGTAGAAGGTGATAAAATAAACAAAATAAAATAAAATAAAAGGACAAAAGTAAAATATAAGAATTTAGATTTATTCAAGTATGTTATGCTCTTTTTTTCTCCTTTCATTTAAGTAAACAAAAATGCTTCATCAGGTATGTATTCCAAAGCCCACTGATTTTAAGCAGTGGAGTTTCCCTTGTGTTCTGTGCCAAAGTACAGGCAGCCTTATGGTTGGTGATCCTGTCTGCAAGCTCTAGGTTCACATGCTGCACCCCCTAGGACAGCTCTGTCAGGATTCACAGAGCTTTTCTGCACTCTCTGGATGTGCCTCTTGCTCTGTTGATCCTCGAGCCCAGGTAGCTGAAATTCTGCTCAAGAATTTGGAGAATGTGCACAGCCAGTGGTTAAGATGCTTTCGAAAGGCTTGTTTGATTACCCAGGTGATTACTCAAGCTTTAATAACTTGTTCAGCAGTTTTAAGGAATTGTCTTTGGAACCTTTTAAGGGATCTGAAATTCAGCTTTCCTTGGCAGTATTTCACTTAAGTGTTGTGGGCAGAAAAACATTTGTAGCACAAGACTCGACCACTGAAATTTCCTTACAGAGTGTTGGACAGTGACAAGTGGATGTGTCCAGGCCCAAAAATATCTACATGGAATACTTTGGAATATCTTTTAAAATTAATCTTTTCATCTTCCCTTTTCTTCTATAACTGCATGCTTTTTCAGGTGAAGTGTGCCAGTAAATTCCACAGAGGATGACTTATGTGCTTAATTAAGTTTCTGGAGTATGTCTTAGACTACTCTCAATCTGTGTAGCAGATGCATGTCCTCAGTTTCTGCTCCTCATCAGTAGTTCCAAAGAGAACTTGCTTGTTCAACTCCATGGCTTTATCTTGTAGGAGGAAAGGCTGAGGAAGGTGAGATGATCTTGGCTTTTATTTTAAGACAGATACTTACTGCGCCCAGAAGCTGAGCGCTCTGAATGCTGTGAGTTATTTACAGTTGTGGTTATTGTGCAGGGATAAATAGTTCTGCAGCTCTCTTAGGTTCCTGCTGTTTACTCGAGATGGATATTTCTGTGGTTTTGCTTTCTGTTTTAACAAGCTGCCCTGGGAAGGGGAGCAGTGAGTAGACACGCAGAGATCAGCTGAACCTGGAGAAGCTGTTGCAGGAGAGGAACTTGCTTCCTGCAGAAGGTGTCACCTGCAGATGTGACCTCACCTGTGCCCTGGCTAGAGAGACCTGTTTCTTCCCTGGTGTGGGGCAGGCTAGGTCAGGACAGGACAGGAGGTTTCGTGGTGTTTAATCCACTGAACACTCATAGGGAGTGGCTGTGCCTCAGAGCAGCAAATTGCAGCAAATGGATGGATCTGCTCCGTGGTGCCACCCGTGGAGGAGCTGTTAGATCAGGGCCGTGGAGCCAGCAGAGAGCTCTGTGTGCAGCAGGGAACTTTGCTGCTGCATTTTTGGCAGCTGTTGGCCTGGTGGGTTTTTCCCATTGCTGAAATAGTTCTAATCTGTTTAGTGTCTGGCATTTCTTTGTCTGACGTCATCATGGTGTTCCTAAAAGGGTATGTTTTGCCACTTGGAGAAATAAGAAATTTTTATTTCTTTTCTGTAATTAAAAAGCCAAATCAACAAAACCAACCAACCAAAACCAACTCCACATAAGAAAAAAATCTAAACAACCACACGAACACAGAAGTACAGTCACTCATTTATGTAGAAGTAATAATTTTCCTTTCTTTTTGATATATTTCTCCCTGTGGCATATGTATGTGATAAACTGAGGTTTGAGGTGGTTTATTTTGTTACTTATGTTCAAGATAACTGCAGGCACTGATGTTAAGAGTGAAGCTTGTTTGGCTTTTGTTTACATTCTTATTAAATCTATTGGCTGTTTGTTTTCAGATTGGTTTCAGTTATTTACTGTTTTTCCTAAAATGATGTTTTGATGCTCTTTTTCTCTCTGCTGTTGCTCCTGATGGTTTGGTATTTATTGGAATGCAGGAATCATGGTGAGGATATTGATCTGTGCTAGTCTTTTTTTTTCTTTCTTTCACATGGTCATTTAGATTGAGCCATCTGCTTGCCTAATAGTGGGAGTGCTGAAGAAAGACATTTTCTTTTCAGCTCACATATGAATTGTACTTTCATATAGAGGTTATTCACTTGCAAATAAGAAGATTGAACTATGATTTGGTGGCATTATGTATAAAATCGTGAAAAATAAATTCTGTTCCTCCAAAAGATGTTCTTTGATGTTGGTTCTTTGTCACTGCTCCACTATTGATTCAAACTGTGGCATATGAAGTGCATCTTTTCTGTAATCACTGCTGCAAGTGGGCAAGAGAAAGGACCATCTTTATTCTACTAATTTTCTCACAGTAATTACGAGAAAAATTTTGATAAATGCCCTCCATCCAAGGGTTTGAAATACTTTGGAAGATGGCTTTGTTGCATTGTTGATTAGGAGGGAGAGCAGGACACATCACCTGGAAAGCTGCGCCATGCTGGGGGCATTCCCTGCACAGGAATGCAAACAGAATCCACACAAAATCTGACTCCTAGGTCCCACCCACTTTAGATAACTGAAATCTAATTTAAGCAAAATTTATATAAAATAAATCCTCAACACTTCAAAGTCTGCAAGCAATCAAATATTTTGTGTCTGCTCTGATTGAATAATGAAGTGAGGAAAGAATGCAGGTGGGAGATGATGTGGTGAATGTGGTTTAGCCTGATCTCCATTTTATTTCTGGTAAACTGAGCAGGTTCCTCTGTGTATTGGTCACAGAATTGGCCATGGACTGTCCCAATGAGGGCTCCAGCAGGTTCTCTAGAGAGGTGCCACAGGCAAGTTTGATATTTCTGAAACAGCAGGGGGTGTAGACAGGGCAGAGGTGGTTTTGCAAGATATCCCTGGCTTCTTTCTCCTCTAGGCTAAAACATGGTAGTTTCCTGGGTTTCTTTGAGAGTCTGGGCATGGGAAGGCTCTGTTGACATCTGTCTGGAGTAAACCCATGACCAAGCTCTAGACTCATGATTGTCCTGTCAGGAGGAAGATTTTCCCCTCTGACTATAGAGGAAACCTCTGCAATCTTCCAAACGAGATGTGTGAGTTTTGATTGTCTGGAATAGCAGTAATGCTGGTAAATTAAATCCTTCAGTAGCTTGACTGCTAAACAGTATGGGTAAATCTGGATCCCATTTATTTTCCACTAGGGTGTCTCTTTCTCACCTGTTTGCTGTTTCATTCTTTCCTGGTAAAGCTCTGTTTCTAGCCCAGCACTTGGGAAGGTTTCTTGGCATTCAGTGTGGCTGTCTTAAAGTCCTTGTTCTTTGTAACTTTGCCATCTTGCATGATGTCTCTCAAACTCTAGATTCCCTCCTCATGTCTCCAGTGGAAAAGGCTGGGAAAGCATGTCTGAGATTCCACTTCTGCAAATGCTTCTGCTTGTAGTTACTTCCACAAGTAATCCCTTTGAAATCAATAGGGAACATTCCCAGTCGTAAAGTTAAATAGTCTGAAATGTCTTACACAATAAAGCCTAAGGCTGGGAAACATTACAGAATGTTGTATGACTTAATTACAAAGGGCATCCCACAAAAAAAAGAAACCCCATGTTAAGTAACCACTAATGAACTGATGTTCAGAAAGCAAGGCAGTAAGTAATTTTGGAAGCAATTTGATTTTCTAGTTGTCTTTATTTACAATATCACCAGGGCTTTTGTTAAAATATCAGCATAAATATTTCAACTTTGAAATAATGCTTCTTTCAAGAACACATGAGACAATCAAGTCTGATCTTTGATAGGTTCTATGCAATGTTCTCTGCTCTTACAATCCATGGCCACTTCCCACCCACTGGTGTCACTTCATTCCTTCCCAACCCATTAAAAAGCAGCTCTTCTGCTGAGTGTGTAGCTGTGATATCTACTAGCATTCCTTTGGATTTCTTCTGAATTACATAAGTAGAAAAGAAGTATTTTACAAGTGTCCTGTTTTAACCAAATATTGAAGTAAATAAGAGTACTTTGAAAAGCAGCTCTGGGACAGGACTTCAGCACATTACAGTTTAATCAGCAAGGCCAAATGATGTCTGCAAGCACATTTGTAAATTTTGGTAGAAACTGCTCCCACTTATCTGGAGCAACAACATGGAGTACACATGCAATGTACTTTTTCCCTCTGATAACTTTTCAGAGGCCACAAATTCTGGTTTAAATTTTCCTCTTGAGTTTCAAAGAAGCTTTTCATGCTGCTGGAGAGAAAAACATTTGGCCCAGATTATTAATTAATTTCTGCAAAATCGTAGGTAAAAATACAAAAATCTCTTTCCAAATCCTCAAAAGCTGAATAATGGCTCAGTATAAATGTCCACATGCAGTGAATGGACCCTGAAGGTCATGGCTGGGAATGACTTTTTGATGAAAAAATGCAGCTGAAAATACTGATTTCTAGGTGGTGAAATTACTTTGTTCAACAACCTGCAGCTCATGTTTGAGGCCACACATTTTCATTTTACAACAATGAAACAAAGCAGAGAATTTATTAAGTATAAAGGAAAAAGGTTCTACTCTATTTTTAAGTAATTTCTATAATGCCCAGTTGACAGCTTATAGAAATATAATACTATAAAACTGAGGTGGCAGATATGTATGAATGCCACTAAATACAATTTTATAATGAAAATTTTGTCTTATGAAGGTGAAACTTTTAGATCATATTAGAATTCTAAGTTTTTTATGCATAGCAATCAAGTGACCTCTCCATATTGCCACATAAAGTATAGATTTAAAGTTAAATGACCCAGTCAGTCATTTAGCATTTTCTTAGGTCATCTTTTGCCAACTACTACAGTTGTTTACATATGGTTCTCTTGTTTCTGTGTTTGTATTACTTACATTTTAAGAATTGAAGAAAGAATGACACTTTTAAAAACTGTTTTTAATAGCCTTTGTTTATTTTTAATACGTAGTGTTCCAGGCTCTTGCTCTAATGATTTTTTTCACACTGCATTGATAATTAAATTCATTCATTTTCCTGGCTGCACAATTCTTTTTAAATAAAAAGTTATGGGTAATAATACCTATTATGTTGAAAGTACAGAGGAGAAAAGGGCAGATGCACAGCTTTTAGTTCAAGGAGAGCCGATGGATTTTGCAAGTTACAGGTTGAAATAAAATCAGCAATCTTGAATCCTTTACTTGCACTGCAGGAATAGCAGATCTGCAAGTACTGTGTTGTTTTTCTCATGCAATAGTGTGTGTGCAGTGCTTTTTCCAGTCAAACAGGAGCCGTGGGTATGTGGTGTGTGATCCAATTCAGGATATTTATTTATGGTAATTTTAGCAATGGTACTAAGTGTTGGTCCCCTTGGATGCCTGGAGCCTGTTTGTGTGTTGCTGTCCCCTCACACACATGGCAGCAATCATCTTCACACCTCTTCCTCTCCCCCCTGCCAGAGTGATTTCATGTCAATACATTGGGGAAAATATTGTGAACATGTGAAACGTTGGTAACAGAAGATGCATATAATAAAAAAAAAGGCACCCCATTCTGATCTTATCTATTGGCTTATAAAGCCTCTGCAATTTTTATCTGTTTAATGAGATTTTAGATTTTTGCAAGTTTTAATTTATGCAAAAGGAGTTTACTACTTAATTACTAATAGAGAAGACATTCTTAGCCTCATATTTATTTTTTGTCATGTTTACAGAACTCAAGAAGAAAAAACATTATGTCCATTTGGTCAAACACATACTTTAATTGTATTTTGAAAAAAAATCAGTGTAAATGAGTTAAGAATTAAAAAATTGAAAATACATAATTTCATTTTGTAAAATTTACTTTGAGAGCTGGAATATCACCAGTTTTCAAGAGTAATTCACCAAAAGAATAATTTTGCAATTGTGATAAAACTCTTGAATGACAAGTGAGAGAAATCTAGATAAATTTAGGTATTACTTTTCAGCATCTGAACTCAGGCTGAATTCTTTTGGACTCAGTTGGGTGGAATTTTCTGGATTCATGTCTACCCCTGAGTACATGGTCCTTGAAAGGCTGAGCAGCTGCAGGCTGACACAGCTTGCCCCCACCCTTTCTGTCTTTCCCTTTTGCATTTTATTTGTGTTTCTTTTCTCGATTAATCTCAGTGTAAGTCAGTTGGATTCCAAGGTTAATAGAGCTGGTATTGTCATTGGAGTGGAGTCCTGGGGAGGCCCTTGGTGGAGTTTCCACATTAAAAGCCCCTTTAGAGGTTTTCCTTTCTACCTGCTTTCTTGCAGGTGTAAGACAGGTATTGATGAATGCACAGCCACAAATCTTCATCCCACTCTCCTCCCCTGTTGGAGAGCTGCTGAAATAATTTTCTCCTAGCCCTGTGTTCCATGAGACCATTGGTGATGAAAATACGCTTTCACTGAAGATTGCTACCTTATTTAATAAGGATGCAATGTCCCGGTTAGAGAGTAAATATTTAAATCTGTTCTTTCAGGAGTTGAAAATGTTTTGTTCCTGTAGTTTTCTCACTTAAAATAGATGTGCTGCCTGTGTTATCTATAGTAATTCTCACCAAGCTTCTCATAACTTGTCGTACGCGTCTGTAATTAGCGTGGATGGTTCTGCCTTGCGTATCCTCATTTCACAGACTTGTTAAGAGCAAATGAGTGACTTACAGGAGATCTGAGCAATAATCACTGATCCCCAAGTTGAGCACCACAAGACCTGTACCAGTGTCAAGTGCCAACACTGATGTATTTGAAAAGGCAAAGACTGAGATGCCATCTGAGACACTTGTCCTGTACTAAGGAACAGGATGTTCTCCCCACTGTCTAAGGTCCATCACAGAGGGAGTCATGAGGGAGCCCAGATGATCTTTTTAACTCATCTACTTCTATGTGCTGGTATTATGATCTCCTGTCTCAATTATTTCTGCTAGACATGCCTGAGTGTTTCTTTCTGAGCTAAAGACAAGGGTGTTACTCTGAGCTCCTGCTCGTGTGTTGGTGTAGATAATGAACTCCCAGCTGCTGAATCTTTGAGTTTGTCACAAGTTGTTAGTCAAATCCTGTAGGAGTACTGAAAGCATTCCTCGTGGAAGTCTGGAATCAAAGTAGGTTTGAATCAGCATCGCCGAGTTGAATGCAGGGTTCCTGTTTGGGATGACTTCTAATGAAAAGCTAATGAATTAAAGAGTGAGCCAGAAAGGGAAAGGGCAGGGAAGAGGAACCAGTCTCAGTAACACCAAAAGAATCAAACCCAGTAAAATTTAAGCTAATTTTTAATAAATACGTTGTGGGGTACCTCAGATTATTAAGTAGTGTGATATTGAACAATTCTATTAATAGTGGCAAAACAGGAGTTTGTAAATGACACTTGGTAAATGAGTGAACTGACGTGAATGTCTGCCTTAAATCCTAGGTGGAATTTGACTTCTTGGGTAATTCTATCAGGGAATTTGACCTCTTTATCACAAAAGACTGACCATCTTTTAACAGTTCCAAGCCTGCTTGGGGTTTGGCAGAGATCTCTATATGAACTGTTTCATTTTCTAACTGCATATTGTCCTTCAGAGGGTGAGGAAGCTGAAAATTGTAGGTAATTTCATTACTGATTTGTTTTTCTAGTGGCTGAAATTGGTACCTACTGTATAGGGTCATTGTCCTGGGAATTTCCTTAATGATACCATATAAGAAAGGGATTTTGCTGCACAAATGAGGTAACAATTGAGGAAAGTGAGCATTTCCTTTGCAGTGAGAAGTGTCTGCTGACTGCCCTTCAATTCCTGCTCCTCCAATCAGCTGCTTAGGTCAGTCTAATGTGGAGGGCAAACTTGTGGCATCTAGACTCTGTGTGCATATGTGCTTGTTTCAAACTGTAGTTTACTGCTGTTTAAAGAATTAATAACTCTTTTGAAAGTCTCTAAATACCCCTTGCCAAATCTCTTGTTTCGAGTGAAGACGTGGTGAGGTTTGCATTCGCTTCTGTGCTCTCTCCTGTAAATAATGTTCATACAGCCTGTGGAGCTTGTCTGATCTAGAATTGTGACATCTGATTGTGGAACATGCCTGAATTTTAGGGAGGTGGGGACTGGACTGTGGCATTTAAAAATGAAGCATTGCTGCTTTCTCTTCAAAGCCAGAATCAAGTATCTGCCTCCTGCAGCATGTGCATGGATGGGAGAGAGCTCATGGTATACTCAGTTTCTTCCCCTTTTACACAGTTAAAGATGTTTTTGGAGTGAGACATTGGCTCCTGTGGAGTGGAAAGGCTCAGGGGTCTCTGCTGCAGGTCCTGCCTAAACCTACAGCATCTTTACAGGTGCAGTCCTGGGCCCTGAGCTTTCCTCAGCCTGCAGCGGATGTCCTGCCTTACAGGGGATTTTCCCTTGAAACACTAACTTCCTTTAACAAAAGGAAGTCTATTCCCATTTTGCATAGTCTGTAAAATTTGCTGTATCAGGACCTTATATCACATCTTGCAAATATCCTTAAAAAACCCTCCATAATTTTGCTTTGCAGAAATGTATCAAGGTTTAAAGAAAAAGGGAACATACTGAAGAATCCTTTGTGGATTTAACAAACCTCAGTTTATTTTTCAGGCTGAAATGTGATTTTATGTTACAAGACATTTGTGAAAACCCAATTTTGCTATTCAGTGTTGTGTTTATCCTAATAACTAGTTATTTCTCTGGCTTCCTCAACAAAGAGAAATAAGAAACAGGAAGAAATTATCTGGTTGGTGGTAAAATCACAGTGTAGGCATACTTACAAGAGCAGAATTACTACAAGTCTTGTTTCTTTGATGAGGGAGTTTTGTAAATTAGCTCATTTTTGTATTCTTGCAACAGACACATGCAGAGAACTCTACCCTGCATCCTTCCTGCATTAATAAATAATCATTCTGCATGTTTTTGGCTCTAATCACTTATGCAGACAAAGGCAACTTTAGTGAGAAAAATGTTCCCGTGGAAGGTATTTGCGTAGCTGTGACTGCAGGTGAGAGATCTGTATTCTGTGCCAAGGGCTGTCTTTCCCTCACATTTCTGGTACTCGATCTGTGTTCCAGTGAGTTGGTGTTTCAGTGCATCCCTCGCTTCACAGTTTCTCAACTTTGCTTTGTGATCAATGAATGTCAGTAAAAAGGGCAAACCCATCCCCCAGCAAATTAACCTACTTAAATCTAGCTGGTCTGTGGCAGCATTATGCTTCCTTATGTCTGGAGTCTTTTTGAATAAGTTAGAAGAAATAATATGTTCATTTGCTTTATAGTAGTGTAATGCAGTATTTTGAACAAGAGTGTATCAAATTCATCACGTTTAATGTATCTGGCTAATAGGCTGTTAAAATGATTATTCCATCAAAATATGTGATCAGTTAGCAGTTCATTATTAGCATCCCATGGTTTATACTCAAAGTTTATGTCTATGTATATTTTTAAATGCTATGTTTTTGCTCATTTCAGCCTTGGAAATACTGCAAGTATGATTAGCAGAAAGATGAATTTTTTTTGTCCAAGAGGCAACTGCTTGTTGGTAATATGAAAAAGTCTTATCGTATAGCTTTATAATTCTAATGAAAGTGTACAATTGATAGCTGAATTTCTCCTATGAATATATTTCACTTCCATGCATGCTGTTCCAAAAATACAACTTCAGCTATTTCAGAATGCTTTAGAAATAAATTCACTTCCCCAGTTTTGCATGATTTTTATAAAATTAGGTCAAAGGAATTTTCAATAGAAAACAGTACTTTGTCATATTATCTACAACACATGTCTAGCAAATTTATAAATCCAGTGCTCATTTGAGTAAAGTTCCAAATCATAATGAATGGTTTAGACAGCATTATCATCAATTTCCTACAGGTGCAGCTGTGGAAATCAGAAGCTTCAATCAAAGCCTCTGTCAAGTTTCACTGCACTGTCATTTTTTACATTCAGGTTTTGCTGAAATTAAAAAAAAAAAAAAGACAATTCTGTGAATGTCTTTACATCCCTTCTACCTTTGGGTGGTGCTTTTGAGCAGTGCTGTGCGGTTGTTTCTGTTCAAAGAATTAAACAGCACTCATTTTTGCACTTTATACCAACACTATATTTCTTTCGTGATATTATGGAGTTAAAATTGCACTGTGTGTTTTAACACACATTACAACAACCTCTTAAGGCAAAAAAGTAAATTCATGCAAATGAGTTATGGAAAGTGAAAAGAATTGTGCTGCTTCATTCATTGCAGGGATAGTTACTGGAAACAGGCATTTTCCTTCTGTGGACTCTGTGTTTACTGTGTCTCATGCAAGTTGTCCATTGATAGGTTTTCTTCTGAATACCAATCTTTAAAGAGTTTATAAAAGGGCATGAATAAAGAATACATGGTCAATATAGCTTGCTTTAAGTAATTTAATTTTTTTCACTAGTGTCTTTGAAATATCGTTGATACAGCTTGTTCCTGTTGCTTTGCTAGTATCTGACAATTAGAATAAATGAGAAACTTCATATTATTGAGTTCGTGGTTCTCTTCCTAGTTTATAGTACTTCATATGCCACTGGTCTTCTGGGGCCTTCCTATGAAACACTGCAGTTAAAATCCAGTAACACTCAATAAAAATATAATGCTGATGCTTTTGAAGAATTCCCAATGTACAGAAAAGTGAAGTTATAAGAAGCTGGACCATTGTACCTTGTGAAGCCAAGAGCCAGGGCTTCTCCTGCCTTCAGGCACACGAGGAAACAACTGCACTTCCCAGCAGATAAACCTGCAAACCAACGAGTCTGTCTCTGTGACTTGGGAAACCACTTGTTGCCAGCAAAATATTTTTGTAAAACTTTCTTTTTTTTGTAGAAATCTAAATCCTGAGAGGGTTCCTGTTCTATTCCTGTGGGTAGATGGTTTGGGCTCTGTTAAATTGGAGGGATAATCATTAACTTGTGAGAATAAATCTTTTGTTTTGTTAGGGCTTTCTGACTTATTTGCTGTTTTGTTTTTCCCTTTCAAGTGCTTGTGTGTTTTCTGTCTTCAGCGCTCGTGTAACTCTTTGACAGGAATTTTAAAAGTCTTATGCTGTGACCATTTTGATTAAGTTCAAGAGGGAAAAGTTGCCAAACTTATTTTTTTTGGCTTCATTGTAAAGGACATAAATTCTAAATTAGTGATTCTTTTTTTAAAAGTCTCTTCTGTATATAGATCGATGATAAAATTTTTATTAATCAACTATGCCACCTTTCCAGTATTGGAGTAGGGTTCCTTCCTGTGGGAAGTTGAGGGCTACCTGTTTGTGTCTCCACTTTTCACACCCTCCTGGAGAGAGCAGCTAGAACAGCCAGGCTGCAGTGATTCACCTCACCTTTTAAACTAGGTCTGGGCCACCGAGAAATTCCTCTTAATTAAAGGAAAGCCTTTAAAAGATAAAAACCATTGAGTTTATATACGATTAACTTTTAGAATATTCAGCTTCTGATGCCTTTTTCTGCAATTAGGCAGTGATGGCACTGAGAGCTGGGGCAGAAGCACCTGGAGCTGTGCACTACTTAATCCATGTAAAGGTTTGCAGGTTGAAGCTCCTTTTTGCATTTGGCAACTCTGGACCGTCAGGCCTGTTCTGCAAGACAGCAGTTCTTTGTTTTGTGGCCTTCCTGAATGCAGTTTTCTGTTAAATCATCTTTGCCTGTTTGTCTTGCGTCATTCAGCAACAAGCCTTTGAAATCTCTCTTAACTGCTCTGCTTTACTTTGTTACCGTGTTCAAGTTTAATCTGAAAATAATGTCTGATTCCTTTATCCTCCCTAATGAGTTATGAGTCTTCTCTGCCTTATTTTCTTTTTTTACGGTCAAAATATAAAGCATCTGTGTGCTGTAATTCTCTTAATACTAAAATAAATGATGTTTAAGAATATTTAGAAGTACTTGGGAGAAAAATTTAGTGTACATAAATCAATTAAACTAATGCATGCAAAATAATCAGTAGTATATGGGGCCAGAAATTTCAAGCATTTATTTTTTTTCTGAATATATGTTGATAATTCAGTATACTTTCTGTTTTCAGTTTAATGTTTGTGTGCTAAACTGATGCTGTCTCAGTTAATATGTGAGGGAGACTGGTAATATTTTAAACCACTTTAAAGAAAAGGCAGTAATGTAATTTTTGAAAAATAGTAACCCAAAATAATGGATTTCTCAAAATAGGCATTCAAATCAGTGTGTTTAATAGGGTGTTTTTTGGAGAGGGAAAAACAGTGCAGTAGCACCCAGGTATGCTGGGATTTTAGCAAAAGTGTTGACCACGCAGAATGTGACGAGACAAATGTCTTCTCATTGTGTGAAGCATGAAGGCCATGATAGATGATTTCAAACAACAAAGCGCAGCCACTGAGACAAAATTAGTGTTGTTTTAATTACCAGTGTCTGTAATGTTATCTATCCATAACTGTCTCGAAATAGACTGTCAACAGAAAGAATAGAAAGGGACTTAATACTTCCATGTAGTATTTCTTTCTTAAGTTGCCACTGTGTGCCTTTATAAAAAGCATTTAAAGCTTTCTTTGAAACATTTACTTATAGCTTGGAAGAAAAGAAAGTTCAGTGCTTTAGGAAAAGTGTAATTTTATCTTTCTAAGGAAAGAAGTAAGGAGTTCCTATTAAATGCTATTTGGAAGTCAGGGTGAGGGGTAGAAAATGGAACTTGGCCTGACGTTTTTCAAGCAAAGTTTACACTCAGTGAGCTGTGTTTTTTGTCAGTCACAAATAGCATTATGACACTAATAGTAAAGAAGATTCTTTATTCCTGAAATATCCTTGAGCCAAGCTGGGGTGTTCTTCATATATTAGTAAGTGTATATATTGTGAAGATGAAGCATTTCTTACTTTCTGGGCTTGCAAGAGATGAAAGATAGGGCAGCTTTTGAAAATGGTCTACATGGCACATGCTACAAATGAGCAGGGAAAGCAATCGAGCTAATAGATTACAGTAATTATCCAATCTTTGGCTAGTTTGTATTGGCAAACTATAAATACAGTACACATTAGAACAAGGTGCTTACAGAATGTACATGAAAGGTCAATGTAATTTGCAAGTCGCTAGTCATTAGAATATGCTAAAAACCATTGCTTCAGGGCTCAGATTTTAATGATGAATACATTGATTATTAAGTAGCAGAGGAAAAATGTAGCAGAGCTACTGTAGTGTAATGATAGGTCGCTTTATTTTGGGAAGGAAATCAACTAAGCTTCAGAATGCATGCATTGAGAAATATAATTGCAGTGAGGAAAATTCCTCAGAGGAGCTTGGCACATATTAAAAGCAAAAACTTGAGACATGTTTGTGATAAGATTACTAATAAATCTCTGGTAAGTCTTAGACTCCTGACAATAACACAGCAACAGAGCACTTCATCTTCTCCATGCTTTAGAATTTAAGATCGGTCACAAACAATCTAAATTACGACTGATACTAGGCAGATGCAGTGCTGCGCTGTGTTGCTCATCATAAATCTCCTGTTCCTTATATGCAAATTAAACTCCATTTTAAAAGATAATTTTTCACGTGGTGATCTCCTTTATTTGTGAAATACCAGTGATTCTTAGTGTTAGGAGAGCCATCTCAGGAGTGCAGTGTAACTATTGCTTAGGGACACGAGAAAAAGAAGGCAAGTTTGTTTGGAATAGTTTGGACATCAGTGCATGGGATGTTTCAAATAACTTATTAAGTTAGACACAGCACCAACACTGTTTGTAGTTTAGCTGTGGCCTTGTTTTCTTCAGCAGCTGCCTGAGTAACTTATCTTTGACTTTAAAATTCTGTCTTGTTTATATCAAATCTTCAAGGTTTTTTGACTCTTACCACAGTAGAACAGAACTTTGTAGAGCTTTGTAACCAAGCTTTGTAGACAAAAATGTTCGTCTTCATCAGCAAACAATAACCTCCTTCAGTTCTTCATTTAAACCAGCAAGTTTATCTCCCTTCAGTATTTTGAAAATATTTGTGAGTGTGTTGCTGGTTTTCTCTGTCTATGCAGACACAGAGTTTTGGGAATGGGATATAGAGAACGTAGATTTAATTAATTGCTATACAGGTGCTATCAAAACAGGCTGTGCATTACAGGAGTGAGATCTGAAATGCAAGAAATTTTGCATAGGAGGGGAAGAATGCTAACAAGTTTATGAATTTCCTTAAAATTAATAATTATCTGTTTTCATGAAATGATTTTAAAGTTATGCTGCTGTGAACCATAACTTGTGTACTGTAAAGAAATGGATAATATCAAAGTACAGTGCATATCAAAAGTGTTTCTCACTTGGCATGTTTGATAAGTCTTAAAAATACCTCATGCTAAATTGAATCAAGCTATATGTTGTACAGTGTGAGACACGAGGAGAGAATGGATAGGATTGAGGAGCACTTAGCAGAACATTAATCAGATAGGCCACATTCTCTTTGGTATAACTTATTCTTGCTCCTTTGACACCACTGGTCTGCATCACTTAAAATTCTGATCTGGCTTAGATGGTTTGGTCTGTGAGTAATAGTTGATGTTGGTGTCAACATAGTGAGTATTTAGTGTTTCATAGGAATCGGGAAAAAATCCTGTGTCATAATCATGTTTTGAAAACTCAGCATGTGATAGCTGCAGGTTAGGAAACTTTTTAAAGAGTAAAAGAAGTTAAAGTATCTGTTTTGAAAAACAAACCAACCAACCCCTAATGGTGAAATGAATTAGAATTATTCTTAGGTAACCCATGTTAGGTCAATAACCCAGTATATGTCTTTATGTTTTCAGATTGTCATATATCCATGGATGTTTCTCACAGTGTGATAGCCTTGATCACGCTTCCAGCTTTTTATTTTGAAACTTGTTGGCAAATCCCTACTTCTGAAACAGGAAACTGTGCTGTAAAAAGATTAGATTATGCATACTTAAGAGTGTTTTTGGAAGCAAATACAGGCTGTTGGTCTCCCTGAGTGATTTTGTTGTTGACTGTCTGGCTGAGGTGGGGATGTGATTACAATCACAGTAAATTTCACATTCAAAAGCAAATGAGCACTGGTTTTAGTTCCCTTGTTCCTTATTTGCCCTATTGAAACAGATACTCTTGTACCTAGTGCTGTGCAGTACAATGATGTGAATTCATCAAAACATGCATTAAGGGGCAACACTACACAAGGGTAAGGATATAAATATATTTTACAATTCTTCGCTTCCTACCATAAGACTAGTTCATGAGTGAATGTAAATTTACAGTAGGTGCTTATCAAATGTGAAAACGCTTGCAAATCAGAAACAAACTTTGGGACTATAAACATATTTCAATGATAGTTCACACAAAGAATATGTTTGATAGTAAGAAATAATGTTCTCTTTTAGTTTCTATGTGAAGCAGGTTGACACATGATTGTATATAGAGAATTATAACACTTCGGAATCAGAACACTGCATGTGAGCTTTAATCCTGTAATCAGAAAGCTTATTATTAGGGAACACGTAATAACATAAAATATTATTTATTTATAAAGCAAGAAGAAAGCATTATCAAGCATAAATGGATAATAAAAAGAAAGTGCAGTTAAATCAGTTGATTTTTTTTCTGTCTTCCATACAGAAGTGACATACAAGCTATCACTCTTCAATGTTTTTTAAAATATTGGATAAAAATATTGAAATATGCTAATTTATTTCATTAAAAAAGTTATCTGACACCTGAAAGTAAGTTTTGAATACCACTGTGACCAAGTAGTTTTTCAAATACTCAATAAAACTATTGAAATATGCTAATGTCTTGCGTAAAAGAAAGTTATCTGACTTCTGAAAGTGAGTTTTGAATACCACTGTGACATGTACATGTGTCCCATGTACACGTGAGTTGGAGTATTTTACTCCACTAAAGTAGAACCCTATAAAATCTTTTGGGTTTGACTGTAAGATGCACTTGTACAGACAGTAATTGGCCTGTTACAGAGATATTAATTAACATGTTAGAAATGTTTTCTTTATTAATGAGAAATTCACACATACTATTTAAATTAATTTGTATAGTTTAAAATTAATTTATTGTGGCCTTCGATGACCTCAAATCTACTAAGACAAAGCTGGAGTATTGTACTAACTGTTAAACCATTCATTAAACATTTTATGCAAATAGTGTTTGTTTATAAACAAATTAACTGCAAGGATTTTCAAAACAGGTGCTGTGTTGTGAATGCGTACTAAATGATGTGGTACTGAAAGAATTAATTAGACCTTCAGATGTAATTAGTTGCAATAATTTGCGTGATTAGCGGCTTGGTTAAGAAGTAAGACACACACATTGTAATGCATGGAAGAGTCACTGCAGTAGCTTTGTCTTTCATACGGTGAAGATGAGATTTCCTCATGTTTAGGAAATTTTTCAAAAAATTGCTGACATAGCTGGAGTTAATTGCCAAGTATCCTGTAGGGGGTAACGTGGTTTTTTTTCCCTTGGCTTGTTGCAATACATATGCATTGGAAGCAATACCATTTGTTTGTACCTCAATGAATTTTTAAAACAGAAGGCTGTTAACCCTAGATCTTCAAGTCTCTAGAGGAAGAACTGATACTTAACATGTTCAGGGTTAAAAGATAGGCTGTGTAAGCCATATGAAACAGGTCCAGTGTTTCGAGATCAGTTCTAAATATTCATGTAATTCTTCCCCCCTTGCAACCGTAGTTCTGATTTTTCTTCTCGTGAATCCAACAATGCAGTCAACCATTGGATGGGCATGAAGAACGCCTCGGAAACTGGCATTAGTCAAAACCAATTAAAAAGGAAGTTGTGATTACTGATACTTAATTTATGATGATCACATTCCTAGTTATAATAAATGTACAGTACCTCTGTGACTCGCAAGGAAGCTTTTTCATCTCGATAATGCCTTGATGCCCAGTGACAATGTTAGAGAGTGGGTTTGAAATGAATCAATATGGGGACTTGATCTTTGCTTTACCTGCTTGAAGAAGGTGGGTTGACAGTAAACCACAATAGATTCACTTTAGTGGTCACTGGTGGAAGTTGCTATTGCTTTGCAATTTGAAAGGAAAAGGCTGAAGATTTTGTGCCTTGAGGCATCAAGAATGCACAAACATCAAAGGAATGCACACTTTGACAAAATTTATTGCTCTGACAATACCCTTTTAATATTGTTAGAAGCACTTGGGGGCCTGTGTGTGTGCTTTGGAAGAGCAGGTATGTTCTTTGTGAATCACATTGTCAGAAAAAGCAAAGGTTTCTAGAAAGAAGTTAAAGAAGAGTACAGAAGAAAAAGAAACAAAGGAAGTTTAAATTGTTTTAAAAGTAAATAAGTGCAATTAGCAGTATAGAAAGTATGAGTTGAGGAGCGAGATCTCAGAATAACAGACTTGCCTGTGGTGAGTGTTAGAAGCATTCCATAGAGGTGATGTTGAATAATCCAAGGAATTTGAATTCAAGCTTTTTTAATACAGAAATTTTATTTGATGGTAGTTTGTGAGATGAGATGTGAGGGAACTTGGTCTCATCTCACGTGGAAGTGGTCACATCAGACCTTGTTTGTTTTATGAATTAATGTAACGCTCCTGAGGTGTGAGGTGGAGGAGCCCTTGTTTAGCAGGTAAGCCTTGCTGTAGTTACCAAATTGTTTATGTTCTTTTAAGTTCTTGCCATATGATTTCCAAGAATTTTTATGTAGCTGCAAATCTGACCTAAGCAGCAAGAGGCAGCAGGAGATCTCTGGTTAAATGATGACCATGATGATCCTGTATTTGGATTAGTGACTGCGAAGTGTTAGTGGTCACATATCCAAGGGGAAGTAAAACCTGAGCTTTTTATTGCAAACTCTGTGTGGAACACAGTTTATCTTAGGGCTGAGGCAGAACATAAGTGCAGTACTTCTTGCTACTTCTTTTCTCCAGCAGAATAGCTATTTACACTTTTAAGTTACACTCTTAACTTTTTTTTTCTTTAAATCATGGAAGGGAAATTGAATAAAATAAATATTAAAAATGACAAAGGAAGAACAAAAAGCATCATTAACTGCTGCACAGCTGCTGTGTGTCTGCTGTCACGGGGATTACCCTTAATTACTATGGATGAAGTTTGCTATCATTGGTTCTTTGGATGCCTCACAATTGGTTTATTTTTAAAGGAGTTCTTTCTATGTATGTTTTAATAGAATATGCAGCTGTTAAACTTTGAAGGAAAGAAATCGCTGTTTTAGATTGAAGAGCCTGAAAATCATTTGACAGAGCTAACATAGGGATCCACTTGAATGAATTTATTTTTTTTTCCTTTCTGTAGTCTGTTTAATTCAGTTCTTTTATTTTAAGTGTGATGTTTGCAAAGTAGTCTTTAAAATGGGCTCTTCTCTATTGTGTTTGAATTTGAGCAAAATTAACATTTGTATGTCATCAGTAGCTGCAATGCATAGCTCAAGGCAATGAAGGATAGAAAGTCAAAGAATATGGGAAATTTGATTAAAATGAATGAGCAGGAGAAGGTCTTAAGGGTGGACATAGCTTATTCGTTGATTTATTTGTATTGTTTCTTGAGGCAAAAGAAGCTAATTCCATGGGAGGTTTAGAAAATAGCTTTTAAGTATGAAAATAAGAAGGTGGTTAAGTCAATAAAATTAGGTTTTAGATCATGTAATCTGGAGACTTCCCTACTTTGTAAAGGGGGCATAATGCTGAGCAGGTAAATGTTCTGTGAGACAACCTTTTCCATAGAATTTTCCCTGTGCCTGTTGTGATCTGGGATCAGTTGGATGTTTATAATGTTTTGCTTGGTTTCCCTCACTAGGACATGGGTTGCTTGGTGGATAATTCCATAATTTACAAGACTCCCCTTGCTGTCTCTCATTTTGAGGCATTGCTCTCCCTTTTGTCTCAATATTCTGAACAGTCCCCACAGCAATTTTCATACTTTTGAGTCTCCTTGATGGACTGGCACAAGTACCTTTTCCATGTTTCAGGAATATCCTTGTCAACATTTTCTTTCTTTAGTATATCAGAGCTGAAAATCTGAAATGCTTTGCCTGCTAGTTTTTTGCTGGGTTGTTTAATGCAGAAGGGCAGTTTTTGCAAGAGAACTTTATATGAAGAATCACTTGAATTGAAAATCTAAGGTAAAGGACACATATTGCTGATACTAATGAAAATCCAGTCTATAGCTTTGTCAAATGAAAGATTCCTAATTCATTTACCTACCACAATCATCTTTGAATTAAAAAAAAAAATATGGTTAGCTGGTTTGTAACACCTTTATTTAATAGGTTTTTTTCTTTTTTGCCAAAGGAACAGAATAAGGAAAAAATTGGAAATGTTTGAAGGTTTATCTGTGGATTTTTATTTCTGGTATGTATATTATTGCTGCATAGTCCCTTGTTGTAGTCTTAAAATAAAGGACATGGAGAATGCAGGTGCTTAATGGACCTGGAAAATGTTTTTATATATTGAGCTCTCCCAAACCCCCTCCCCAATCCCATGAAATAGGCACCCTAAGAATCCTAATGGATGTGGTTGTTTGCCAATGTTAATTGGGGAAATTTGAGAATTCTGCTGTTTGTGGGAGCCAAAATTATAATACTGCTCAGATGAGCCCTTCCCATTTCCATTTAATATTTAATGTCAAATAAAGGCAGCTTAAAATGAAGAAAAGGTGATGCTGAACTGATAAAATTATTTTTAAAATATTCCTTCAAAACCTTACATGATGTCTAATGCCAAAAATGTACCAAATGATCAGTTGAATTTCTTACAGGAAGGATGATATTGAATGTAGGATTTTATCCTTCAAAGACAAGTTCAGCCTTGGAGCTGCAAAGTGACTTCCTTTTGTGGATCTTAGGTTTTTAGTATTTTTGTAGCATAAAGAGCTTCTTCCACTCAAGGCTTCTCCCCCAGCTTGGTGAACGTTTTACCATTTCCTGATCAGCCCCACTGAGTTTGGGAAAGGCAGGAATTACGGTGTTCCAAGGGAATGAGTGTTACGCCCATTTCTAATGGGAAGAAGGTAAGTCAGAAAGCTGAACTGATTTGAGTAATTTCTTTTCACTCAGAGTGAGAAGGTTGTACCTCTGTCCTACCATGTAGTGGGTAGAACTTTCCTGTAGTCCTAAGTGCTTTACAGCCATGTATTTGTTCAAAATGGGAAAATTTCATAATCTGAAATGTATGTGATTCTCTGAGGATGTTTCTTCTGCAATTTTTTTCATTTCTGCAGATCAAGGAGGACCCCATGTGCCCAAATTCTCACATTAAAGGATATCTAGATATTTTAATTTATCTTTTTCTGATTCTATTATGAAATCTGGAATTCAGGTTTCAGAAGGTTACTTGCCTAGTCTAGATTTCTTTTTCCACTGATTGCCAAAATAGACAATTAATGGGAACTGCAATTATGTTTCAGTTCTCCATGATCAAGGAATTAAAGTTTTAAAATTCAAGGTGTTCTTTCTTAAAACAGGTTGGTGACATTTCAGCTGTTTGAAAATCCATAAACACTCTCCAGATACACTTGTGTTCTGCTGAACTCCATTATAGGTGATCTCCTTGAGAGCAGCCCTCACAACCTGGGCTTCTTTTTGTATCCCCAAACTGTTGCCCTAAAAAGAGAAAATTACTAAAACCTTCAACATCGTTTCTTCAACTGGAAAACAGTATCTCCAGTATAGTTTATATTCTGCATTTGTCAATTTTTGATTATGTCAGAACTACCAGTATATGCACACACAGAGGGGACTTCAGTGTTTCACTGGCAGACAGGAATGTAAAACTATCAGACCAATGTGGCATTTACCTCTTCAGTTCAGATATCAATGTACACAAACTGATGGCCTTTGTGAGTGAGGTAGTCTGTAAGGAAAGTGAGGTGATTCACAATCTGTTTTTATCTGTTACAGTACTCAAATTTGTAATTCTGGTTACAGCTAAGTTATTTTGCTGTGAATATTTTCATTTAAAATATCTAGCCAGGAGAAGAAACTACTGTACAAACCACATTGTGATATTGCTGTTCTTCATACGCCTGTATATGTGACAGTTGTTGAAATCCCTGTCTTGTGCCTTTGAATCGTAATTTCTTTGTGCATTTATCACTTTATTGGAATTTTCCCTAAGCATAGGATTTTATGCTCAGAAACCATCTGTAAACAATCCTGTAATTTTTAAACATGCAAGGAAAGCTGCAGTCATATTTCTTTCAGTGCTCCTTGAAGCCTGACTCTATGTGGAGTTCCTTAGCCTCTCCTTCCTTTCCTTTTCTAAATGCCCTGGAAGTTGTGTAACAGCAGCAACTTCACCAAGAGTGTCAGACAACTACTGGCTGGTATTTTAAATTTTACTTTGCTTCTGGTGAGATTCAGAACTGAAAATCTTCATGTGTGGTGGCTGCTCAGTGTGCACTGTCCCTATTTGCTGTGCAGCTGAATTATCAAGAGGTTTTGGGAAACATGGCTGGACTAATCCAGGTGTTATCAGCCTGATGAGCTTCCTGTGGGTATGAATGGCAGGTTTCAGTTTGTCCTAATTTGGTTTAGGTCCAACCTAATTGCTCCAGATTTAATAAGGTTAAGTTGTAGATGGATTCTGTGAAATGAGGGTTAGAAATTCTTGACAACCCTGTGAAGGCAAACCTTCCCTGCCTGCTGGAGCCTGGGCAGGGAAGCCAAGCAGGGAATCACTTTGTGCATTTGCCCATTTTCTCTTTTCCTCAAATACCCACGAGTCGGAACACTGCAGCTTTCTGCAGTAGCTGGGGTTCTGTAGCCACTGGGAGCTCATTCCACACAAGGCACACTTCTATTTTTCACCTTAGAAATATGGAAGATGGGAAGAACTGAGGCCACCTCATTTTGTACCAAGATGGGTGGAACTCCCAGCTCACCAGGAATGATGGAAAAATTGAGGTATCAGTAACTTTTCAGTCAAGAATAGTGCTAGGTACTTACGAATAGAGCAGTACATATAATTGACTTCCCATTCCTGGCTGAAAAAATACCCTGAAAAATATTTTGTGTTGTTTTGCAACCGTTTTCACTACAAATGTGAAATTGCTTTGTTTACTTTCATTCTTTTGCTTAAACATACCAAATGGAAACATTTTCGCAATTCCAGTTGAAGTTAAACTGCGGGGGTTTTTTGTTGCTGTTTGTTTGGGTTTTTTTGTTTTGTTTTGTTTTTTTTTTAAATAACCCATTCCACCCATGACAAATCAAAACAATTTGCAAGGTTCCTGTCCATCATTCTTAATGCTTTCCATCAAATGTGGCAAAAAATGTGGCTTGTAAATATGAAGTGGAGATGCTTTTTTAGTGACTGAACTGAAGACAGGGGGTGTCTGTGAGCTGCTGGTTCATGTTCCTTGTGCATTGAGACTCTGCAGAAGTTTTCCAGAGTTCAGAGGCTTTGTGTTTGAAATTCATCTGTGACAAATAAGACCGTGTAAGTGCAAACCTGTCAGTAGTAAACCATAAACCTGGTATAAAACAGTGGATAAAATGACTCTCAATTAAAGGAAAAAGAGAGAGGAGGATCACATTCTTCAGGGGAAATTTGGGAGGCAAAATAGAAGCACTCTAATTGGAATTTAGCCAATCTACAGTTGAATAGTGTTTATTGTGAAAAATCTGTTGTCAACATCTGAATATTTATGATAGCAATACTAATGATTAAAAGAACCATGGAAATGTTTAATGAGCCCAAGTCAGTGCAAGCAGACTTTGTCTCACTGCAAGGCTGGCACTGTCAGCTGCAGCAGCAGCGTTGTGTTCAACATTCCAAGGTGTTGGTTCAATGCAAGCGAGGTAAAAACAATCTCTAGACATTGAAAAAATAGTCTTACTGCAACATGCAGATACCTTTTACATATCTTCCATGCAAAGAGGTCCTGAGCAGTTCTGACAGAATAAGGAATCCAAGACTGAAGTATTACAGCTAAAGAGTTTTTTCTTAATTGACATGGATGTTTCTGATGTAAATTTTGAGCTAATTTGCTACATGGAAATGTATTGGGAAAAAGTGTTGCTAGACAGAATAATTGCAGGCTTTTACTACATGTGCCAAGTCAGACTTCCATTTAATTTTTGTTTTTAAACTTCTTTATTGCCATAAATGAAATACTGTATTTTAAAAAACGAACATAAATTCAGGTTTGGCATAAGCCACGGTTAGTGCCCTTGACTTTGGTGAGATTACACAAGATTTCCATGGAGAACTGTGCCAAATATATTCATCCCATCCTATTTCTCTGTTTAGGTTCTTTACAGTGAAGCCACTCCCAAGGTATTGGATACCTTTGTTCTAATAGCATTGTGCTCAAAATTAAAGTGCGTGTTCCCCTGGTAGACATTTTACATGCAAATAGTTTTGTGTTGCTATAAATACTTTGTATCTTAGAAATGCAGTGTTTGCTATCATGGAGATCATAATTTTTGAGAGCTGAATTTGCTCCAGATGATAGAGAAATTATAGACTACGATATGTGATCAAACAGCAATATGGAAAGCTTAAATAGAATGCGCCCTAAGGACAAAGGCTGGTTAAGACTATGGGGGATAGAATAAATGGGAGTTTTAGTAAAGCTATCTCTGATTCCAACAGATAAATTATGCTCTGCCTTTTTTGTATCTCTTTGGGACTGTACTACATAAATTATGACCAAGTATAATTTAGGCTTTCAGCCTATATTTCTGAACATCCATCTTGTACATTTTAAGTACAAAATTACCATTTTGCAGAAGTATGAAATTGAGACAAATTTTTTTCATCTGTGAATTTAACTTCTGCATACTTGATAGCAGCCAAAGGGTTGGAGAAGACCTCGTTACTATCCAGAGGGTGATGTTGGCCAGATGATTGCATAACTGTGTTAAGATCTACATCAGCATGCAGTTTCATGGACAGAAAAGTATAGAACTGGGTGTTATTCCAGAATAGAGCTCTACTGCAGCTTTAAGTGATAAGTAACATGCTTTTCTGAATAAAAAGTAACCCTTTTAAAATCTAAATTCTGTTTTTGTTATCAATTACATTAAAAAAGTTATATATCGAATTTTCTTTTGAAGTACAGTTGCAGTTGACCTGAACTTTGGCACACCTGGACACCATGGAGTGCAGACCTGCAGGGCATTTGTGAGGTCACAGTTTGCCTGGGAAGGTCAGTGTGTGTGTATGAATACAGCAATCGATCCTAGCAGCACTGTTTTCTATCACTCATCCCAGCACTGCCTTCTGTAACTTGAATTTCTGTGTAAAATCAGCTGGGAATTATAGACCTTATTTCTCCCCTTGTAGTGTGCAATGTTGTAACACTAGCTGCAATTCTGAAACTAGGAATTATTACATGGTGCACAGGGAGAGAATACGGGAAAAAAAAAAAAAGAAACTCCTCTTTTGAGGAGGCCCAACTTGCAAGAAATGTGTATTTTTGACAATGAAGCACAATTTAAAACTAACCCAAGTTAGCTTTAAACAACATGCTAATAGCTTGCAATAAAGTTTTTTTTATCCATAGAAATACCATCCCTTTAGATCTGATGTGACTTTTTCTGTATTTAGTGTAAGAAATATCCATCACTTTTGCTCATGCTCACAAGGACTACACTTGTGCTTTGTAAAGGTTTGAAATCATAAGCCTTGGTAGGTATGTGTAGCAAGGTGAATTTATTTGGCTGGGGTTTGCATATATTTGATGATCATAGCTTTGGGAATTCATCAGTAGCTTTCAAGATGTGGGAAAAATGAATAGAAAAAATATCTATTGTAGCAGTCAAATGAATAATAGTGTAGTAGAAGAAAATTCACCCCTAAAATACAATAGGCAAGTTTTTCTCTGTTACAGATTTCCTATCCATTAACTTGGTGGTGCTCATATGTACAGTGTTGGGCCATTGCAATGTTTACCTTTTTCTGTAATTGATATTCCATTTAAATCCACTGGCATTCACTGGACTGCTGCCTTTGCCTGCTTTCTTCAGTAAGTAGAGGCAAAACTGAAACTCCAGCAGTAATGCTAATTGCTAATAAAGATTTTAATGGCAATCACTTTAACTGATGGTAGAGATTAGTCTACTATCACAGACACCATCAGAGGCAGCACCAATAGCTTGTCACCCTACCTTCTGTAGGGGAAAAAAGGTGTTTCTGTTTTCTGTGTGGAATGGTGGAATATTTATGTTTGAAAAGTGCAAGAATGTTGTAGATTCAATCATAATTTTCACCTGTTTTTCATTAGAAAAAGTTAGTTGGATAAAGGAATAACAGCAAGTAAGATTTCAATACTGCTGTTCTCCATTGTTTAGCCTTTTTCAACACCTTCTAAAGTGAAAAGGGAGCATAAAAATGGAGCAGTTTCTCTGTTTCTTTCATTGGAATTTTTTAAAAATACTGTCTTTATTCTTTCTTTTCCATTGAAAAGTGAATGAAATTGGAAAAGCAAATTGTTTCACTTTAGGACCACAGTCACCTTGCTGCTGCATGATTTTATTTTCAGGGACAGGATGGAACATTTGTCTTTGCTCTGTGCATTACATCTTCAGTAGTTACATTTACTTAGGTTACTCTGTCTCTCTTGGTCAAAGACCCAATTGCTTAAGGATATTACTGGTGGCATTACACTATAATCTTAGTATTTCAGAAGGTAATCTCATCTCTTCCTTCACTAGTCAGATTCTTCCCAAAATAATGTAACATCTACAGACCTTACCATTGATTTTTGCAAATTATGACTGGGAAGATGATCTTGTGTCAGAGGCCAGACTTGTTCCAATGCGTGGTAGAAGAGGATGAAATGAATTCTGCTAAATTTCCCAAGTCCTCTTGTCATTTATTATGCTGTGTATTTTACTTTTTTTGATCATGAGCTTTAAAAACCAACAGAGAAATGCAAAAGGAGGTCTGCATTAGCTACAATGGGGTTAAATTTTATTCAAGTTGTTACTAAGTGATTTCATGTCCAGAGAGCCTTCAGCTCAGGATGTGTAACATTTATCTGCCTAAAATTAAAAGGGAATGAAAGAGATTTATTAGTGCTTGTTTCTTGAAGGCTGTTCTCCATTTTTGGATTGGTGGAATGATTGAGGATAAAAGGCTTTCATAACGATGTTGCACTGAACAAATGAGCTCTAAGCAGAAGTGCTGTCCTGAATGCTGCTGACTTAAGGATAAAAGTACTGAGGAGAGAGGATGGCCTCTCTCCAGTTAAAGTTAAAACTGAATTTTATAAGAGAATTCTGGTTATAACTGGTAGAGTTAAGGCTGGGGTAATTGCCCATATGTGAAATATGACATGGTTGGATTGAAGTTTGAGGAAGGACATTTTAAAAATGGTCAAATGAATTTTGAGGTACCAAAGGGTGATCATCAGTAAAACTGGCAGTGTGGGCAGTGATGCTGTGGTTTTTGGACTGAAGGCATCCAGAAAGGGAACAGTTGTTCTTAGAGAGTATGTGGGGGAGGAAAAAAAACCAGTATAGGTAAAGCTAGGGAGAAGTATGTGCATCTTTACCTTGAAAACCTTGTTTTCTTTAGACATTTTAGACATTCAGATGGGTTATAAATCCTTTCTCAAGATGTGAAGGAGAAATTCAGCATTCAAAAAATCAGTAATACAAAAGTATATTGGGAAATTGAACATCATAAATTTCACTCTGCTCACATAAATATGGGTTGGTTTTTTGCAAGTAACAAGAAAAGTATGTGCCTCATAATATCAATGTTCCAACCAAAAAAGAACTTCAATTTTGTCACTGGCAGTTGTTCTCTAAAGGCTTCTTGATAAGAAAGACACGCTGTAAGATATATTGATATCAGTTTCCTAGGCAAGAGCTCTAATTTTCATGTAACTTTATCATAATGATCACACAATGATAATAGGGATAGTTCTGTAATTTCTTGTGAACCAGAGATAAGTGTTATAATTTCTATTTCCTGAGATGGAAGTCCTTTTTCAAATTCCATTTTTCCTAGCCAAATCAGCTGCTTGACTGTCATCTGAAATCTTCAAACACTGTGATGAAGGTACCAGAGGTGATGAAATAATGAAATAGATTTAACTATGTACCATATACTTTTCACTTTTTGGTGTTTGGTTTGGTTTGTTTTGTTTTTTGACAAAACCATGCCCCAATAAAGTTGGCTGCCCCAGTCCTTGTGCTCTGTTTGGCTCTGGTGAGGGTTGGAAGGTGCTGCTGTGGGAATTTGGAGGCAGGCAATGTTCTGAGCAGCACATTGGGGTGCAGGACCTGCAAAGGGCTTGTGCCTGGGGGCTGTAAATTGGAAAATCCAGGAGCCAGGGGATTTCAGGAGCTGGGGTGGATAGAAAAGTGGGTTAAGGGTTCTGACTCAATTCCTGTGCTACAGAGGTGTGAAAATAGGGCCAGTTTATGATGCAGTTTGCCATAAATTCCTCAGCTTTACTTACTGACCTTTCAAATATTTTTCTAAGAATATTGTATTGTGGTTAATACAGAGACAATATTCTGAGATACATATATAGAGAGATGTGAAAGCAATCTTCTTTTTTCCCTTTTGCATTTTCAGTAAACCCCTTGTGAATGCATGGGCTATTTGCATTAATTAGGATTGTTCTAGGTTCTGTGGTGAGTATTTACATGAGTGGCTTTTTGTGAATATTTTTTTTTGGTATTCACAATTCAGTAATTAATTAGTGTGATTTGTCACTCATCCCCATTTGCTTTCTGACTGAATGCTTAAAGCACTATTAATATGTGTACCCCTGAAAGTCTTCCTGAGGGTTGTTCCTTTCTTAGTGTAGGCATTATAAGGAATATGTATTTAAAAAAAGAAGTCTAAGGAATATTATTAATTCTTGAAACATTCAGTTCTAATTTTCTTCCAAAACATTCTAATTTTCTCCTAGTGACTAATTTAAATATATGATTATGATTCTAGCAGTTACCTCCAAGTAAGTGCAGATGCAAAGATTCAGAGTCAAAGCATGAAAAAGAATAGTTAAGTTGTATCCTGAATGCCGATGTGACCTTTACTTGATGGTTAAAATGGTGACATCTTTATGGCTCAACACGGTTTTTAAAAATAGAATTATAAACTTTAACTGTAGTAATATTTAAGTTCTCAAATGACTTTAAAAAGGTAAACTGGACTTATTATTTCTCGATTTTTATTCATAAAAAAAGTATAACGTCAGTCTTCTAATACAGGTTATGGTCCCTCTGATGATTTCTGTGCAGCTGGGCTGATCTACAGATGCAATCTGCACCTCTGAGTTTGTATTTGAGGATGAAACTCATGTATAAACACAACAGTTTTATTTCAAAAGATACTAACCAAAAGGATTTTATTTTTGAAAGTATCAATAGTCATGCAGCATAATTCTTAAGCCCCTTTTTATTTTTGCAATACCTTTTTTGATTATATCTTTTGCTCACAGTTGTTCAGTTATTATTGATACTGTCATATGGATGTCACTTAATGATCTCTGCTGTGTGATATGGCATGACAGTAACACATACTGTGTTCAGCAGGGTTTTCCTGTGGGATTTACAGTGTATTTGGCAAAAAGCAAGCATATTACACAATTAAAAATCAGATTTTTTTAATATTAAAAGGGTGGATTAGTTAATGAGAAAGACTTAATGTGAAAATCCTGAAAAACCCCAAGCCAGTGTGTCATGAGTGGTACCCACCTAGAATTTAGAAAAGACAGGCGTGTTGTAAAGGGTACAAATGAGGTGCAATATTAACACCCAAGTGCTGCTCCACTGAGGAACGAGATCTTTTGGAGTCTTGGGTCCAGACCATGATTTCCTGTAAGTTTCTGGGGTTGCTTTTATGTCCCTGGAAGAGATCAGAGAGCCCCATGTGTTACATTGCTAATTCATTGGCCTAGTAATTTATTGATCTTAAAATGATGGGCTTGATCTAGTCAGCAGATTGATGTTTGATGGTTTGCATGTGTAGAGAACTTCCTGGCGTTTACTTGGGGGGAACACAGAGAATTTTGAATAATCCATCTAGCTCTGCATGGCACTGACAGAAAAATTGCCAGTGCCAGTGAAACAACTTCACAAATATGCTATTGACTGAGGTTTGCTTTTGCCTGGCTCCTGCTATGGAACAGGGGAAAGTTTGCCCAGGAAAACACTGGTAACAAGTGCTGAATCAGAATTTAAAAACTACTTAAAAACTTGACTCCTTCTGAAAATGCTCCGGAGCACAGTTTGATCTGATGAGAATCTCAACAATTTACTCAGTTGTGTATGCTTGTAGCAAAGCTGAAGACTTAAGCAGTCATAATACTGTGTTGTGTGCCATAAAATTGCTCCAGGCCTATTAAGTGGCAGCACTAAAAAATGCAAGTACTAAAACTGGGGAGCTCAAATTGGAGCCTAATAAACTATCACCCCGTGTTTGTTCCTTGTGCAGAACAATGACCTCTCATGAGCCATTGCTTTCTTACTTTTCTAAGGGTTACTCTGTTGCCTTGATTCCTTCCCTGATTATCTTGAAGCCTGTCAAGTTGGAAAGCTCTCCCCTCCCTTGCTCTTTCTTCCTAATAGACATGAAACAGTCCAGTCAATAATATTTTACTTGTCTTCCCACTGCGTGTCTCTTCCTCTGATCAGTTGAGGCGGGTTTGACTGCAAAAAGTCAGAAGGGAGGTTAAGATCTGAAAGTTCAGCCAAATGTTATCAGCCACAGAGATGTTGCTAAGGGAAAGGCCTTACAGCCCCTAAGACCGGAGCCAATAATAGCTGCACAGAACTGATAACATCAACAGCTGTCAAAGATCCAGGCATTTGTGGTTCGTCTGTAAACTCAAACACCTGTATTCAGTCAAGCTTTGATTGTTATCCCCTCTTTTCCTGTCATTTTGATTCGTTCCTTGAAGGTGCTGCCAGGATATTCTAAGCTGCTAGTTGATTTATAAAGTGAAAGAGCCCTCCGAAAGTTTGGCACAGTTTGAAAAATCGACTGAGGCTCTCATTCATAGGGTGACAAGTTACTTTGACATTGATATTGACAGCATTCTTTTAATTAAGTTTTAGACGACGTAAGGCTGGGTTCAGGTCCTTGAAAGCACGGGTTAAAAGAAGGCTAACAGCTTCAGCATGTGTCACTTAGGAGAACATTATGTACTTTAAGACGGTTTCTTTTGTGATGAATTAGATCAAAGTGACTAATAAACATTCTCCATGAAAGCTCTTCAGAACACAGTATATACATGTTTGAGCTATTTAAAAGGTAGGGTTTCAAGGACCAGGCTGTAAACTACTTAAAATAACTTTAATGGACAGCTGATACTGTTGTCTCGCTGTTATAAATTAATATGCAGCACAGAAATAAAAGGAGAATTTTTATTTTTGAAGGGAGTATCATGGTAAATTATGCAAGGGTGTTTCTCCTTTACTGATCCTGGAGGGAACTGTGCAGAAATGTGTATACTGAAAACTGACAATGTGCAGTTTGAAGTGGCTGGACTAAAGTGCTAGGATCAGATATGTAAATTATAATTATTTTGAACTAAAAACTCAAACTACTGCAGTTCTATTGGCTTCCTCTGGTCTGTGCCTGGTAGTAAACCAAGGAGTGTGGCTACAGTTTAGTGCAATGGAATTTGGTGTTTGGGTTGTGATCCCATAGCCTCTTTTTCATTTGTTTGTCAATTCTTAAATAGTATAAGTTCCTTTCTTACTCGTCTTTGCTATTTGTAACTTTATCCCAAAGAGGCAATAGGGACTGCAGCGACAGCCAAGAAAAACATAATTTAAAAATAATTGTGCTTCTGATCTATATTGGGTATTCTAGGAAGAACATTTCCAGCTAGTGCTAGGTGCCTTCAGAACTGAAATGTTTTCTTTTTAAAGAGATTGTGGTGATGAAAATGATATAAATGTTGCAAAAAAAAAAAAAAAAAAAAAGGGAGAGAGGTTGCAAGGGCTGTTTGTGTCTCATTAGCATTACTGTTTTCTGTCTGCAGTTTTAGAGGACCAATCTTTTGCAAACTGAGTTCAGAACATGAACTGAACTTGTGTGTGGGGCTGAGCACAGAGCTGAGAAACTTACTCTGAGTTAATAACCATGACTGTGAAATCAGGCAGCTGCAAATTGCAAACTGATTTTTGTCAATTATTTCTAAACAGAACAACAAAGAATGGATGAGAGCAACCTAATTTTTAGTCAAAAAGCTCATTTTCTGAGGTTCATTGTTATTCCTTAATCGAAGCCTCTTTTACCTCTCCAGTCACAGGAATGCAGATAAAAACATGGGCTAAAATACCAGGAACCTACAAGTCAGTGAGACTGTGCCAGGCTCACAATTTAAGTCTGTCTTTTGTTCTGGTTAGAAAACATCATTTAGCAGCTAAAGATTTCTTACATTCTGAAATTTAGCAGTGTGCAAACCCAGCCTTATGGAGAATGCATCCCTGATGCTCCTCAAGGACTTTACAGTTGGGTGAACAAAAAAAGCTTAGGTTTTTTGAGGTTTTTTGTGTGAAAGCTTGAAGAAGTAGGTGAGCTGGGGAATGGAAAGAAAAGGATACAATATCTAGAGCATTAGGTAAACCGAAACTTGAGACTTACCACCACTCTAGCCTGGGAAGCAAAACTCAGTGAGAATGACTTTAATGATGGTGGCAGATTCACCTTCTCATAGCATTGAGTAACCCTGCTCATGTGGAATTGTTTCTTTCCTCTTTCCTCTTTCCTCTTTCCTCTTTCCTCTTTCCTCTTTCCTCTTTCCTCTTTCCTCTTTCCTCTTTCCTCTTTCCTCTTTCCTCTTTCCTCTTTCCTCTTTCCTCTTTCCTCTTTCCTCTCCCCTTCTGGCTCCAGAGGAAAAGTTTAGATGCAAGCCCAGCTTGCTGATGCTATTTCTGACTGCAGCAAGAAGTTGGAGTACTGGAGGATCATGTGAGAAAAATAAGTTTTTGTTATTTTCTTTCATTTTTTCCCCCTCTACAGTTCCCTTTTCAAGAAAATAAAGTAAATAATGCTTCTTGCAAATAAGACAAAAAGTGGGAAAAATTGCTGCAATGCATACTTTAAAAAATGACTTCATTTCAGGATAAAATGTATCGGAAGGGTTGAGGATAGGCACAAAAATACTATTTTGCAACATGGATGCAGTAAAAAGAAAGTAAAGAATAATTCCAGCGTATTTTAGCAGATGTATCCCACGTGTTTACATTTATCTTTATATAAAGTGAAGGTCAGAACTGGGAGCTTGCAAACTGCCACTGGCTCCTGTTATACTGCATTTTTTACAGTGTGGTACATTGTACTGTCAATTTACCATCCTTATGGAAAGTACTCATCTAGATAAATTTAGAAATATTATCTGAATTCCTTATTCATGCTCTTGTTGGTTTTGTTGGTTTTTTTTAATCCATAGTTAATGGTGTTGAGTGGGATCTCAAACATATTCACCACTTTTCTTGAAATAACTGTCTTGATTTTATTTGTCAGAGAAAAAAAAATCTAGGAAAAAGAATCTGAGCGTGGATCAAAGGGGTGTATAATTATAATATAAACAGTGATTTTATAGGCTTTGGGTGCAGCAACAGCTGAGGCAGTGCTTTATCTTTAAGAGGGTGAACTCTGACTTTAGGGAAGCTTTTTGAGATTGGAGTTGGTCACATTCTGTAGGAGTTGGGGACTTTGATATGAGAAAGACAACAGAAATCCTACTGCAGGATTATATAGCCATCCTTCAACCTCTGCAGCATGGGAATGTGTTCATAATACTTTTATCATCCTTCCCACAGAGCAATTAGTGTGACATCCCACTAATATTCGATATTGTCCTCAGTTAAAGCCCAGATTTCCTTGGGAATGTGACTTATTTCCAAACATACCAAACCACTAACTGTGTGTCTAATTTTCTGAAATGGTACCAAGATTCCTGGATGTTTCTGTTGAAGAAAATAAGGTGAAGAGTTTTTCAGGTTGCCTTTTGCGCTTATATTTTCAATAAGTTTACTTGTATCTTAATTTTGGTACTTACTGGGTCACTTTTGAAGTGACTAAGTGACTTTTTAAAGGACTAGAAGACAAGTCTGATATGCCATTGAAATAATAGAAAGGTTGGTTTTAAGGTGAATCAAACTAGGGAACATGAACTAGGGTAGAGCAATACTCCAGTTTTCTAAAATCATTCCTGATAATACATTAGCTCTGTCTATCTGTACTATGCTGTAAGGATTAGGTTATATGGCTTTTTTAATATTTATTTTCTCTTTAAAATACTTTGTGAAATATGGATGTACTGAAATGATGCAAAAATAATTCCAAATGATTACATTCTCCTATTTTATTGCACATAAGTACTCTAATTATCCTCTTGCCTACTGCAGAAATGGTCAAAAAGAATTTTTGAATCTTCCTTTTAAGCCATTTGATTGTGAGTGTCATTTTTTAAGGCTGGAAAGCTCAGTCCTCAACTTTTCTATTCACCCAGCACATCTGTATTATGTTCTTGAAAAAGAGAGTTTGTGAGTAGTGATGAAACTTGCAGCAAAGCAGTTTGTCTGTTTGCTGTCTCTCCATCTCCATGTGGTGTCCAAAGAAATATTGGAAGGAGTTGGACAGAGGGAGCTCAGGACCTGCAGGAGCCCATTTTCCTTTGGAAGCACAGCAGGAATGACAGGATGGTTCACATGGCACCACGTTCCTGAGCTAAGGCAGCTCGTTTGAACACCTATTTATTTAGCTATTTATTTGGTTAGATCACTAGTTATTTATTTGTTGTTGGAACTTTTCAAAACAAAGCATTCTGGAAGAATGGCAGGTCTCTGGCACGAGGCTAAGTTTCCAGCATTAATCTGATACACTCTGCATATGTGTTCTATACACCAGAGAGCTAAAATATTACTGGGTCTGTTGGATGGAGCACATTAACTCTTTCCTGGGATTCCACTGAGGTGGAGGTTCCAACCCTGCAGCTCCCTTGTGTGAAAATATTCTTACATTTGTACATTGCAGCAGCTGGGGTGGTGCATAGACACAGATATTGTGTATTCATTTTTAATACATGGAATTTTTAATGTCCCATTTCCCACATATGATAAGTGACAGGGGAACTAAAGCATTTCAGTGGCCGTAAGATGAATTTTTGGTAGGGCAAAGGTTAAATTTCATGGCTTCCTGCCTTCCAGAATCTATTCCTTTACAATGATAATTTATTTGTAAGATGCTTTCCACCTTTCTAGCAATATACCAATTGGAGTGAAGTATGTGTGCATACTATTAACTTCTTATATGGCACATATAAAATTCCAGGTAAGTGGGAATCATGTGACTGGCAAGGGGATAAAAGTTCTCTGCACCATTCTGCTTCAAAATAGAATTATTGTGCCACCTAATTTGTTGTTTTTCCTATTTCTTACAGAGAAAAAGAAAATTGCATGACAAAGGTTAATATAACAATCTTCTCTTATTACAGTGATTTATGTATGCTGAGCATTAACAGCAGAATGTCATCCAGCTCTCCTTTAATTTGCAGACATCTGGATTTTTCTTTGTTGGGATCACAGTGGTAGATGACAAAGCCGTACTCTTGAGGAATAGGAGAGAACAGTGTCATTCAGAGCTTGTTATACCACAAACACTGAACTCTGAACAGTTATCTCTGGCAAGTCAGTGGACTTCAAAAATAGAGCTCTGTTTTTATCCAAATGATCCTCACTAATGAAATACATGGGGAAGAATATTATATTCGTCTTAAAATTATTCTGATCCTATAATATGTCAAATGACTGGAGATAGTGGTTCAAACAACCTAAATGTGGATTCTCTTGCAATTTTAATTCAGAGGTGTCAGTGCTGCAATTTGCAATGATTACAGTTTAAAGCAGCCAGTTTTGTTTCTCTCTGAAATGCGAGATATAATTTATGTTTTTGAAATGTTTGAAAAGTGAAGGGCAGGGTAGTTTGATTAAAGTAAAATGCATTTTGACATGTTTGATTCAATTGTAATGAGAATTTTTCATTTTATTGGCGTTTTAACCCAGAATGATCTTGATGCTTTGCAAAGGTATGGCTTGTAAAAAACAGTATTTCATTATACTGGGTTTCACTGCTCCCTCTGTAGATCAGCCACCTCTGACATGAAATGCAGATTTCAAACATTACACTTCAATGGAAGGAGATCATTTAGCAAAAGGGATATTCTTATCTGAGAAGCAAAATGAGAATTTTGGCTTGCATTAAATAAATATATGAGCTGGAAGTTAACTGCAGTGTGGATGCTTACAGTAGCCACAGAATGTATCTTAGCATTTCTAGCACCTTAAATCATCAGTTAAAATTCTTGTAATGACCACAGGGTTGGCTTTCTTCTCCTCAAACTCATTTATGATATTTGATAAGCTAATTGTATTTAAGTTGAAAAAGATCCTGTTCTTGAAGGACTGTCCATACCAGTAATCCTGGTAATAGGCAAAGTATGGAGGAGAGAAATTATGTTTCTTATGTACATGATTCAGAAAATTAATGCTCCCATTTTCTCTCAGATGACAGTGTCTTATTTTGGACGTTTTTTGTTGTTGGGCTTTTTTTCTTATTTATTTTGAACAATCTGTGGCTATGTTTTAAGTTTTTCTGCTTTACAAAGTGTAGTAAAGATTTGATGCAGGAGAAAGTTCAGCAGCTCCAAAGTTGTCCTTTTAACATACGACTCAAAGTTGAGTCCCTTTATGTGTGAATAAGTTTGGCTTTCAGAATGTTTTACCCAGTGTGTAGTTGAATTCCTAGCTCAATTCCTGTAAAACATGATGGTAATGACTCTTCCAAAACCTTTGCAGCAAAACTCTTTCTGATGTTATCGCAACTACTTTTTACAGAAGGGGAAAAACTAATTTCTTATTTCACAAAATGCAGGTTATGACCCTTCTTGAACTGGAAAATGGATGTTTGCCCGAGTCTGCATGCTTGATCCTTTTTCTCTGTCCTTTCTGGTTAGTTATAGAAAGCTCCTGCTCTCTGGGGTCTGCTGTGGCTTTGAAGTTCAGGTAGTTGAGGCCTTTTCCTTCATACTGAACAATGTTACTTGGAGTAATATTTCTGTTTTTTGATGGAATAAGTTCATTGGGTTAATATGATTGCATGAAACTTCTCTGCTCAGAATAAAATGTAGCTTGAAAACCCTTGAAGTCAAGACTGACATTTTATAAAATAATACTGACTGACATTAATAGTGGTGAAGACCATGAGAAGCAGACAGAAGATTTTTTTTTTCTTATGTTTCTGTGATGTCTCTCTGTGCCTGCAAGAGAAAAACCTAAACTTTTCACATAACAAAGGTAGTAATCAGGAATGTATTTTATAGCATAACTGAAATGGTAAATTGGGGTGTAAGACAAGAGCACAGACTGCTCTTCTGTTTGAAAGAATCTCATTGTTCAGGACATATGTTTTGTATGTAGCTAATCTGTGCAGTTGGCTACTGTTTGTTATTTAACACCCAGTGTGTGCTTTGTGAGCATCCTGCTGTATTAATCAAATCAACATTATTTTACTCCCATAGAAAACTTACTCTTTTCAAGTATAGATGGTGTAGAAATAGGAAAAGAAAGCAAATTCACTTGGTATTGCAAATGAAACAGATAATTTAACACCAAAATTAGCTTAAGAATATGCAGCACCATGAAGTGCCATATGGAATAACTGCTTTTGGGGGAAAAAAAAGGGGGGAAAAAGACCCCAACTAAAGGGAGATCTTCCCTCTGTGAAATACTCTGTGACGGATTGTGAAATTATCAGAAGCAGCTGATCAAGTAAAACACTATGCCCTTGTCTTTGTTTTTTAAGCTTTTTCTAGGGAAAAATTACCTGGAAACCTAACCTGTGCTTCTCTAGTAAATGTTCCCTGGGCATTTGAGCCCAGCATGTGCATTGGCTGATGCCTGGATAATATTGTTGAAGATCTTTTAGTTGTATTACTGTCAAACAGTACTTATTTTGCTTTGCTATCTCTGCTTACTTGTAGCCCATTGCTGCTGTGTGTGGAAAGTTTGGGAAAGTTTTTTTTATTAGTGAAGAAGAAATTACGTCTGACTGTCTTTAAGAGAACAAATTTACTAACCTTAGGACTAAATAGAAATAAGAAACTAGAGAAGTTGCATCTGGTTTTATTCAAGAGAAGACCTTTGTTGCATAAATAAATCTGGGTGATGTTGCAACTTCTTTGTTCCTCATCATCAATTATAAAGTTAACTTGCTGTGCCTGTCAATTCACTGAAGGGAAATTTTGCTGGCTGACAATAAGCCCATTTCAGGAAAAAAAAAAAAAAGGCAGAGAAGTTTGAACTCTCTCTGTTTGGGGGATGTGACATAAAAAAAAGATATTTTTATGAAATAACTCCTGACTTATCCCCCCATTCTCCCTATGACCCTTTTCCCCCTTGTCATAGTAAAATGAAGCCCTTTCCAGCCTAACGTCATGTTACAGCATTAGCGTGATTCCTTTAGTAATTAATAGAATTTAGGCTCCAGCATAGTCAGTTTTGATTAAGCAAACATTAAATTAATTCAATCTGCAAACACTTAACTCTGTTAGGACTATTGAGGGGAGAAAGCATTTGGATGGACGGCAGGACGCATCTTCATCGGATTGCTCGCCACCTCCGAGTAGTTAACAGTGAGATCAATACAGCTCCTCCAGCTATAATAAAATGGCTTCGACAAGCTCATCTGGGGCTGAGAACACAGTATACACATTGATTTCCTGGCCTGATATAACCCATTTACCTATTCAGCTAGTCCGTTAAGGAAGGTGTAAGGCTACAAAGGCCCAAGGGAGCAATGATGCCTGTAAGTAGGTTAGCAAATACTTGGGAATGTCTTAATTTGTTTTACAGTTACTACTTCAGGGAGATGCATTTTTTATTTTTTTTTTAAAGGAAAAGTTTTACATGTAATTTTTTATTCTTTTTAAATGGTTTTTTAGTTGGGAGATACATAGTGCTCTTTGCTGAATTTCTGTCCTAATTGAAGTCGTCATTGTTCTGCTAACTCAGGAGCTTGAATATTTGTGGTCCTAAAAACTCTCTCCCTTCCAGCTCTGAAATGTACACATTATGAAGAACATGCCAAGCCAAAACTTAGGCTCTCTCTGTCATCTACTTTTTCATTCACTTGGCTTTCTTTCTTGAGTCTGATAGAGAAAAACTGATGGAAAGGGATTTTCTCCATGGGGATCCATGAATCAACATTACATTGTTCCAGGCTGAGTTCTTGCACTTCTCCTGGTTATTTCTTTATTGCTGCTTTCTGAGGTCCAAGCTGCACACTGGAAAGGTGATTCTAGTCCAGCTGTACCACCAAACTCTGAATTCTGGTCTACTCTGCCTGTGGGTACAGGAGAGGAGAAGCAGCCAGGCCTTGATGCTGGCTACTGATAAATACTGAATTTGAGTGTTCCAACCAATGATAGCTTCCTGTGAAAGCAGCCTGTTAATTGGCTTAGAGAACTGTCCAACTCTTTCCAAACTCTGCTTTTATGTCTTGTATTAAGTGACCAGTAGAATTTCCAGTTGCCTTTCTCATATCATTTCAAATGTTCAATGTTATACCACCTCGAAATTAATAGCAAAGACTGATATTTGTGATACCATGTTCTAAAAAACATGCTTAGGCATGTGAGAAAGCTGGTTTTTTTTTCATGTTTATTAATTTAATTGCTCTCAAACTCAATTTTTTTGTTTCTGTTTCATTGCTGGCTTGTTTTATTCCCTCTGTGCTTCTGCACTGAGCGGGTGGATACTCAAACCATTCATGAGGAAAGATATATTGAAAAAGACAGAATGGTAAAGCAGCTGATAGGCAGTTATTAGATTCAGATAAACTGTAATCTTAAGTCATCTTATGAGCATGCTAATTACACAATGACATTACCTACATAGAGTGCCATTGCTTTGTTAACATGTTATGCAAGGTCCTTTATTAACACTGCAAGAAAGGACTTCCTCTCATTAGATGGTTATGCAAAACTGTAATTATACTTGCCTGTGAAAAATGGTGAAGTTATGAAAGGATTGCTTCTGGAGGGCTTTACTGCCCCCCCTTGCAGATTATAATCACTCTTTCTGTGGAGAGAGGGTGACACAATTTAAAGTAAGAAATTTGTTTCCATCTCAGGTTTAGAATTCAGTAATCTCTTTATCTTTCTGCTAAGATAACTATCATCTGTGTTATTGTAACGCTAAAATAATAAAAAATTCTGTGGTAACTCAGCATATGTAATTTAGAAGAGAAATTTGGGTGCTGTCACTGGGGAGAAAATTAGTAGTGAATGACTCAATTTTAAAATTTCTTTTTAATATAAACAAAATATTTTGGATATAATAACGACTAGTGGTTTCAACTAATGCTTTTCTAATGGCAATGCATTTTCTTTTTGTTATTGATGAACCTTTGCATTTTTAGGTTTGTAAAGCTGTGATATGGCCCTCCTGTGAAAATCCTGCATGGTGCAACCAATACCCCCAACCTCTGCAGCAGTAATGTCATAGTCACCTCTCAGAGCACATTTTGACTGTAGGTAGGCTTAGACAAGAGGAGGGATTTCAGATCAGTGTTCACCCACACCACTATGGCTACAAAGCTTTAGCCATGTCCTTTCAAAGGCTTCTTTGGAGAGTTCTTATTTCTTCATGAATTAAACATTTACACACACCTGGCTATCCTGGGATGCTTTCTACTGACCAGGTGGTCAGAATTGCTTTTACAGTTTTGCAAGAGTGTGCTTAGATTTTTTAAAAAATTTATTTATTCCTATACTTTTTATTTTTCCTGTTTTCTTTTGCAGGAAATCCCTGTGTAGTCCTTCTTGAAAGCCTTCTCTTTTGGAGTGGACATGCTACAGGAGGATTTAATGCTCTGTATGAAAAGTTCCAATGGAAATGGTCATGCTTGGGTAAGGGACATTTTGTTTCTATTCCAGTGGTGTCTCAGTATTGTAATAGGCTTGTTGTCCACATAAAATTTGCACCTGTAATGAAAATATTCCATGTCCGTAAGATAAAGCTATCTTAAATTTAATTATAGATTAAGGGCCTTAGTTTCAAGTTTCAAAATTTGGTAGCAGCATTTTGTTTGAACAATGCACGGGTTTTATACTAATTATGTAAATCAGAAGCACTACTGCTTCTACTTTTACTTTATTAATTATGAGATGAAATTATGGTAATTGGAGTTCAAAGGCAAAGCACTCAGAAATTTTCAATGTACTTCTAAGGCCAGTGAGCTGCACAATGAAGATATTTTGAGAAAGGCAGAGGAATCCTTTGGTGTAATTGAACCAGTTTTGTCCAAATCTTATATATCTTTGCCTTTAGGTTGGCAGGTGACCATGTGCTGTAGTCAGTCATGAGGGCTGCAGGTCTATGAAAGGATTATGGACAATGTGGATATAATTTCAGGGTACAGGACAGGCTGAGTGGACAGTGAGCAGCTGATGCTCCTTTCTCATTATCCTAAAATGTGGAGGAAGTAAAACGAAATATAGCAGAAGAATATTTAGTGTATGAGATATTAGAGAGAAGGCAATCAAGTGTGAAATGGCAGCAGGAGAAACCAAAAGAGAGGAGACAACTGATGAAGAGTCAGTAGTACTGAGGAAATAACCAGGGTTGGGGTCTAGGAGCAAACTAGAAAATGTTATGCCACTCAGTGCAAGCAGAAATGAGCATCTCAGGAGAGTTTAATAGGTGAGAGAGGAGAATATTGGTACTGTGAAGTTTGCAAGTGTAAGCTGAGAGACTTGCTTTTTGAGAGAGGTTTGGTGGTCATTAGCAAAGAACAGAAATGAAATAATGAGTGTGATAATACTGAACACTTCCTTGATGAAGCAGAAGAGCTGTAGAACAATTTCTAGGATGGTCTCCTGGCAGCTTGGTGAGTAAACCCAGAAATAACAGGGAAGTTCTTATTAACTTACCCTGATAAACTACACCACTGTTTAATAGCAGAGCTCATGAAACTGTTCATTCAAGTTCACACTTCCTTTCAAGCTTTCTCAATAAACAGTTAGTTTACTGGCTTAAAACCTCAAGGTGGATCATGTTTTCCACATAGTATGGACAAACATTTGCAATTGTCAGTGGCAAAAGTCCACAGTTACTTCAAGGGAGTGCAAAGGCTGCCTGAGACAAAATGGAAACGACACAGAACACTGATCCTGTTGTGGCCTCAAGCAAATACAGAATTCATCCACCAAAACAGTGCATTGCTAAAGGCAACCAGTACAGTACTAGCACAAAAACTAATAGGCTGGAAAAAACCAGCACTAAGAATATCCCTAATGGCTTACAGGAATGCACCTCACTTGGTGCCAGGGACACATGTAAGTCAGTGACAGGACAGGACTGAAAGAGAAACTAACACTGAAAATGGGAAAAAAATCAGAGTGAGGAATTTATTCCTAGAAATCTGGCAAAGACAGGACATATGATCCCAGGAACATCAACCAGAAGTCTTGTCTTTCAGTACAGGGCTCTAACCAAAACTCCTTTCTGTCTTTGAAGATGCTGGGGATGTGAATAGCTTATTAAAACAAATATGTTGAATGAGAGCAATGAAAAGAATGGAAAATTTTATGACAAGGTTAAAGGTTTGGACACATGAATTTCTTAAATACCCTCTGTGTGTAGTTTTATCCTGGGCCATCAGGTTAAAACATCAATGAGAATTTTAGAAATGGCTGAAGTTCTTTCTTTTTGTAACTTACTTTGTAATCTAATATTTCCATGAAAGATTCCATTCTTAGCCAGCCTGAGTTTTACAAGAGGGTGTCAGCACCATTTGAGGTACCAAGTAGTGAAATATTGCTGGTTTTGCACAGAATCACGAAAAACAGAAGACCTCAGGAGCTTGGTTCTATTAATAATACTAGAAAATACTGAAAAACAGTGCTGTTTGAAATAACAGGTCTTTGGATCATTGTGAGAGGCAGAGGATAAGCTAACTTTTGCCTAGGTTTCTCTGAATAAATTAGGTCATATTGCATGTGAGCTGCTGGAGCATGGCCAGATTTTATATCTGTGGATGCTACCCTTTTTCGTGTGGAATGACTTTTGTGTGCAAGTTACCATGGCTTGGTTCACTTAAATGTTTTGCAAATCTTCACAGACCTTTTTTGAACGATCTCATTTTTTAGGACTGAGCTTGGGATTTTCGTGGTTTAGAGCTTTTTTTTTTTGTGAATACTTAGCCCAGTAGACTCAGCCTTTGTGAGTCAGTGACTTAGATTGCAAATATAAGTGATTTAACTTCTGCTTGAACAGTACCCATCATATAAGCCAAGACATTCTTTTAATAAGTGAGACTAATAAATAAAGCGAAAGGATTGGAGTCAGAGGGTCCAGAGCCCTGCCGTCAGTCTGACTCAACTCAAGCAATTACCTAAGTAATGCAGCAATAAACAAAAAGAAATCAAATGGATTTTTCACTTCAGAATTAAAAAAAAATGTTCTGTTTCTTTTATCCTTGACTTCTAAGGCCACAGCCACACACAGAGCTAGGGCAGCAATTGCACCTCGCACTTCATAGAGCCAGGCATGCATACTGCCTGGGAAACAAAACATCTTACTTTAAAATAAATAAAAAAAAGGACTCTGAAAATTAATAACAAGGAAAGTACATTTTCTTTCTTTCTTTCTTTCCCTCCTCCTTTCTTCCTCCTGAGCCCTGCAATGTACAAAACAAAAGCAATTATTATGCAGCAAAAACAATATAATAAATAATTTCAAAGGCAAAGAAAGCGGGATTCAAAAAAACTGAGGCATAGAAGAGTGAACTTGTGCAGGCATGGCAGTGATATATGGACAGAGATGATATATTAATTTCTCTGGTGAAAAATTTGATATGTAAAAATTCATTCATCAAGAATATGAAAGTTTCAAGTCAAATATTCTGGGGTTAATTATAACTTTATGGTATGTTTTCATAAGATTTTCTAGGTAACTCCAGATTATGAATTCTGACTCTCTGACTCCATGTTCTTCAAATTTTTTTCTTTTTTTTTTAATATGGGGTAATTTTTTTTTTTTTTTTAATTAAACTCCACCTTACTTATAAACCTGTTGGTTTTGGGCTTTTCCAGAGAAGAGAAGATAAAAATCCTCTTGCTTTGCTCTCCACAGTTAATTTGGAGAACTTTTGGTTGGCTGTGGCCCCTGGTGTTTCCCATGGTCACAGTCTCAGCACTGAAAATGTCTATGCAGCAATAGAGGGACCTCACTTTCAGGGTGACAGCTGGTCTGAAGCACCCACTTTATGAAAAAAAGTTAGTAGGAAAGCTTTTTTTCCATATTCCTCAAATCCATGTGTTCTTTTAAAATTGTAGTTTTCTGAAAATGGCCTTTTTTGGTGTTTTTTCCCAGGTCACAGGTCTGTGTATGGTATTACAGTAAAACAGGTTTGTGACTGACAGTCCCTACTGTGACATAGAAACATATTTACACCATGTATTTTTCACGTTTTCCTGAGCATGGGGCCATATTTTTCCTCAAAAATTTGAAATAAACCCTGAATTCTCCATTCTCCTTGTCTGTTATTCCTCTCTCTGTTTCTCAGAGGTGGCACCATTGTGTTCAGTAGCATTTTTATGGTTGAACCCACAAGCAGAGCTATAGGTAGCTGCTAGCAGCAGCAGGTAGCATGGATATAACTGGGTCATGGCAAACTGTTTTCCCAGTGTCTCTTTTCCAAACGGTGTCTATGGGAACAGGGAGCCAAATGAGCTGGTTGAGACACAGGATGCGTAGGCAGACCTTGCTGTTATCTGTTTGGTTCTGGAGGAACACTCAATCACCATTGAATGGAAGAATTGGCATTGGAAATTTGGCAGAATGCAATAGTGTCCTAATGGCAAGATTTAAAGTGAATATTTCAATTTTGGTGCCAGAATGTAGTAACTAGTGGATGAAATTGCTCATAAAGCATTCAGCAGCCTCATTAAGATGGGTCATATTGTCTGCAGGCAGAAGTAGACTTGGAAGATGAATCTTTCTCTGTCCTTAGAACTGTTGTTTAAAGATGAAAATCCAGCATCTGGTACTAATTTAAAGCCTTGTCCATGCTGTAGAATTAGGGTCTTAGCCAATTATTTGAAAGTTTTCGTTTCAGGTTCGAATGGGTAATGGTGCAGCTCATAGATATCTCAGTAATTTAGGTGTGAACCACAAAGCCTCAGGTAATTGAGCCAGTTCTGTAAACATGTGCTTACCTTTAGGGGTGTGAGTAGTAAAATGAACTGGAATGGGATTACTTTAGTTTTGTGGTAAACACTGTTTCTCCCTAATTTGTGCTGAAATGATCATCTTGTCAGTTACACTGTAAGTAACAATGCCTTCAGTAATTTTGCTTTATTGGCATGACCAAAAGGAAGATACATTTTTTGATGGTGAAAAAGCGAAATGGGGACTCCTAAACCATGCAATCTCTTATATAGTCTGTCCATGTAAGTTTTAAATGCAAAGGTTATTTATTTGTCAACTCAATGTGCCCTGTCCTGAGGAATGTAATTTCATGGCCTTCTCTTTCTGCCAGTGTCATGTTGTTCCATGGAGAAGTCTCTGGTGGTGAGTTTAAACAATTTCTTTTCTTTGCTAACTTTCCCACGTAGTCATGGATCACTCTAATAAAACTAATAATAGAAATTGAATATGTATGAGATTCCTGGTCGTCCCTTTTGCAGTGAGTAGTGTAAGCAGGCACTATTGATATCTGGAGAGTATCAAAATTAATACAAGAAAAGCTCAGCTAAAATGTTTACTTAAAAATATTTGAGTAGCTTTTACTGAGCTGCCTCGTGGTCCCGCTGCAGCGAGGGAAGTGTTCTCACACTTGCATAGAGATGTCACGCTGAGCTCTGCTGCAGCGTTCTGGGGCTGCCTCAGAACCCTGCGCTGCTATTAGAGGGGGAAACATGTAATGTGTTATTTGGTTTGAAACCATAAAAATGATTTTTGTTTGTCATGCCATGCTCTGCATGGTCTCAAGGTACTTTGCTGTTTAACTCGAATTTCAGATCCTTATGGCATGCAGTAGAAATGTTACAGTTGTGGGGTTTTTTTTCTTTTTTCTTATCTACATAAACAACATAACTTTGTCAGTAAATTGAAAATGTGCACTTTGTCCCATCAGCTAAAATGGGCTGTCAGATAATGCTTTTTTTTCTCCATTGCATCAGATGAATGATGTAAATGGTTTTTGGCTTTGGAGTTTTTTGCAAGGCACTAGAGTAAATGATCAGAGTAGTAACATTTTTAACCTTATCTATCATACTGAAACATTTTTTCTGCCTCCAATAAAACATGTCAGAGTCGATTAGGGACATTCTTCAATGAGGTATAATTCACGGATTTTAGTAGCGAATCCAAGAGCACTGAAGTATTAAAGAGGCTGTGAATACTTAATTACGGATATGTTGCCATCCTACCTTTTACTGAATTCCCTTAACACTTTGGTGCTCTGTATCTGAAAATGCTCTTTTCCTCTGATGGTGAAGTAAAAGGAAAAGCCAGGTACAATGGCAGAGCATATGTCACATTGTATCTAGTGACAGTGCAGTGAGAGATACTGCTGTTCTAGTACATTCAGCTGTGCTTATCTGGTACATGAGTGCACATTACTTTCCATGGGCTTGGATCACTTTGGACAGTATCATTAAATGCCACGTCATTACCTGTTATGGAGTAGTGCTTTTGCTTGAAGTGCCTCCTGGGATACATGCAACAGTAGGAAGAATGATGGGTAAAGATGGAAGCAGCATTAAATTTTCAATGGAAACACTATTGACTTTGACTTTTCAGAAGCCTTATCTGTTAGATGGTGTTTGTCACAGAACCTGTAAGGCTGTGGATGTTCGTCAGTTGGAAGTTGCAGGCAGTTGAACGATATGGACAGGTGAAGGCTCCAGAGGGATCAGCTGGGCTAGCATCGAGCTGGAGGGGGTAAATTGAAGGTTTATTTATCCAATTCACTGTCAAGGTCAGCTTGCTGGAGAGCTGTCCTATGTGTGCTTACAAAATGCCAAAATCCTGGCAAATTGTCTGAAAGAGCCTCCAAATCACTGACCTTTGTACAGCTCACATCAACATGCCAGTGTCTTTTAACAGTATCCTTAGAGTGCATTAAATAGTTTGTAAAATCAAGCTTTTAATGTCAGCAGAAGTAACTTTTTATTTTCAGCAATAAGGAAAAAACAAAAGATACCTAATGATGATAGAAGGAAACATGTGAAATAGAGAAGCTGCTTCATCTGAAATAAGACTTTTAGCATCTACTGCTTTTTCAGAGTGTTCTTCAGAGCATGTTTTAGAGAGGCTGTTGTTTCTTTTCCTCACCAGAAAAAATGTCTAAAACATTTGGATTTTTTTTCCACTTTTAAATATGTGGTCTTTAGCATATTTCTATTGCAAAATCTAGATTTGCCTTTAGCCTTCTTTAACTCTCTCAGGTGAGTTGCTCAGATTTTAAGCTAATTAGAGCTTAATTTATTCTTTTCATTAGTTACAAGAGAGTTTTTAACTGTCTAGTTTCCTGTGTTTCTCCTGTATCTGTTAGGTATCTGTTGGAAACAGGTCAGGTTTTTTTCACTGCTGACTTGCTATACCTCTAAGTAGGTTATATGTATCACTCTGGTAACTATATGGTCTTTTAAAAGTGATTTTTAAAATTTTTGTTGTTGTTGTATACAGGAGTCCTTTTGCAGATAAGGAGTATTATTCTCTGCATAATAACTACCCCTAGAATTTACATCAGGGAAAATGTGGGCTATACCTTAGTTTACTGTGGAGCATGTACCCTCCTGTTCCAAAGCCATTTAAATTGTCTGTGCTTAACTGAAGTAGCATGAAAATAAAAACACAGCAGGTTTAACCATAATTGGCTTAGTCTTATAAAGGGGTAATGGCACATTTGGCTGTTTTAGTGAATGTTTTTTCACTTGCTTTGTAGTGGGTCTTGTTTCCATTTAAATACACAAGACTCATCATAGCCAAATGAAAGACAGATATGGGTTGAGGTTTTGTTTTACATTTTGGTATTTTGCAGTGTGCTTCTGGGTTTTTTTTCTTGTTTTTTCATTTTTTTCCCCCCACTGGTTATTAATGAGATACCCAAACAAGTGTTTTTCTGAATTCAACTTATTAATTTTCTTCTTTCTTCCCTTTGTCCTTTGTTACCTCTCTGAGCAAACTCAATTTTCCAAGTAAGGCAGCTCAGCTTGCATTTTTCCCAGATAGGAATATTAGTGACAATGCACCATGCAGCTCTTATGGCATGGGTAAAAATGGTGAAACTATTGTCTAGGAATGGATGAAAGGGAAAATCAATTTTAGCCCTATTTTGAGAACCTTCATGTGGAACTCTCTTACTACTTTAATTTCTAATTATACTTGTCTGTAAACGCAGAGTGCATTTCCAAATTTTATCAAAATCTGTTTCAATGTTTTGATACTCTATTTTCAATTTGTATTTTATTAGTATATGTATGTATCTCTGAACATTTTTAGAATTTGAAACAAAAACAAATTTTGTAAGAACAAAGAAAAAAAAAGAGCCCTTGAAGTTTCTTAACTGTAGCACAAATATAAATTTTGGTGTGTGTACTAGCTTTGAATGTATGTAATTCTTATTAATTTTATGACTTGTGTGTAAATCATTGTGTAAGTACTTTTTAGACCATAGAGATTTTCTATGATGGCTGCTGAGGGCTGCCTTTGAGCCATAATATATGATCACGTGAACCTGCTGTAGTTTACAGATCACTGACTTGACAGAACTTTATTATTATTTAATATTTATGTTACAATATTGCCCAGAGTCCCAGACTTAGACAGTGCCCTGTTACAGTGGGTATTGTACAAACATCGATGTAGACATGATCAATGTCTCGAGGAGCTCAGAGCTGTTGTAGTTATAAGGTCACGCTGAAATGAAGGTAAAGTCTGCATAAACTTTGCCAAAAAAGTTTTGCAATCTGCCAGCTTTGAAGTAGAAGAGATCAAATCAGAGAGAGCTACAAGGATTCCACCTGTGCAGCAAAGCAGAGCCTGCCTTTATTGTTGGTAAGTGCACATTTAGACAGAAGGAAAGCAAGACTGAATTATGATACAGAGCCTTAGGGCAAACACTGCGTTTCAAATTCAGGCATTAGCCTATATTTTATATGCTTTATATTCTACTTTGATTGAAATTGCTGCATTTCCAGATTGAGATTTAGCAGATAAAAGAAGGAAAAGATATTTCCCAGGTAGCATGTCTGAATAACATAACTGCTTCTCTGCACTGCTGGCAGTCATGGTTTGCAGTAGAAGGGTTAACAGCTATGATTTACAGTGGGCTTGGCAAAATGAGAAAGTTTGTATTTTGTGTTCTGGGCTGGAAATGTTGATCTTGAAAATCGGAATGTTATTGAACAGAGTTTGTGGCTCTCTCAGACTGTATTTTCAGTTTAAATTTTGCCTTTTCACGTGGCATTAATTAGTAGAAAATAAATGCAGAGTAGAGATACAGAGCTGCCATTTTTCCTACCCTGTAAGTTTCTTAGTTCTTTCCTCTTGGTCTGGTCTTTAGGTTCTGAGCAGGGAAGATTCCCTTTGGGATATTTATTTATTTATTACATCTTTCCTGTTGAAACTAAAGGGATTGTCCAAAACCTCCTTGATGTCCTAATATTCCTCTAGCGGAGTGGGAAAGTTTCCCTTTCAGGGACAGACTAAAAAGTTAAATGTTTGTGATTAAATACAGAGGATTTCTTCTATTGTGCAAAAATCTTTTGATTTATACTAAACTATAAGTAATTACTTATAGACTTTAAGTTCCTTTGGCACTAATTTAAAACATACTGTTTTTTGTGGTAACTCTGTAATATTTTAGTGGCAACAAAATATGTTTAAGGACTCTTGAACTAGAAATATTATTATCTTTTAGGGGAGTCTCTGTTAAAGCAAGGGGAGGAGATTGCCTTGTAGTGTCCTCTGGATGTTGGAGGTGAATTTATAGCAGCTTTGAGGATGACTTAGTTGGCTCCTTTCTCTTTTAGCCAGCCAGCAATTTAACTTCCACACACAAAAAGTTCATGTGTTTTTGAGCTCTTCCTCTTGTTCTTGCAGACTGGATCGTTAAGAGTTTGGTTCAGGCTTGAGACACAAACATGGTTTCTGAAGGCAGTGTTTTGCTGCAGGGCATCTGGCTGCTTTCATTTGCTGATGCTGGATGTGGGATATGGGTTTTGGTATGGGTCAAGGGCAAGGCATGCTGACAAATACCCAGTCCTGCTCAGTTTTTCTTGTGGCTGTTCACAGCTCTGCAATACTGATCAACAGGCCATGTTATCACACAGCATGAGCTGAGTTTCCCCTTCACATGCACTATCCATGGGCTAATCTATGGAAATGTATAGCAACTCCTATGCCTGACTGGTGACCACTATAGATTCCACAACCCAGGGGTCTCATAAAAACTCAAAACATCTGAGCCATAAAGATTGATACTTTTTTCTTTTTTCCCCCTCCCTCTGAAAGGTTAGGATACTTAGTCTGTTTTCCCCTTAAATTCGGATGGAACAAGCTCCTTTGACATATCACACATTCCTGCTCTTGTGCTTGCTTCTCGTGACTTTCTCCAAGTGCAACTCTGCTCTCACTGAGCTTGAAGCTCTCTTTCAAAAATAGTGTTTAAAGCAGAGAGGCACTGTTGTGCATGAACACTTTCCTTTTGCAATGGCACCTTTTTTTTGACTAGTGTTTGTAGAGGAAAAAGGGAATGTGCAACACCTCAACTAAGAAATTCTGTCTATTCTGCAGCAGCCAGCAGTGATCTGTGAGCTCTTGCATTGGTGATTTCCCCTTTGAATGCTGATGGTGCTTTGAGCATCTTGGTGTTTGCTGTGAGGATTGAGAGCATCCCTTTCTGAGTTCCTTTTGCTGGGAAGTCTGCAGAGGTTTGAATAACAGATTGTAGAAGCACAATGGCATTTAGAGCATGAGGCCATGGTAATAGGGCCATCAGGAACACACTGAGGTGTCTGTCCTAATAATGCACCATAAAATGAATACGTACCTGTGTCAGTAGTTGCTGAAGGTGGCTGCTGCTTTGCAGATCAATTTGATATAGTGTTCTGTCTGTAAAGAACTTGTGCAGTTCATTTTCTGTGGTTAAAAAAGCAGACATTCTGGATTGTATGACGGAATTTGATGATTTTGATAATCCATTAACATTTAAAATAAGAGGAAAGTACCAAGCTGAAAAGAAACCTGAGTATGAATTTGAGAACATTTGATGAAAGGTCTAAATTTAATATTATATCTTATTGTCTGAGTCATCTGGGGTTTTCTTTGTGGCTTCCACATCACTGAATGTATTCTCATCATACAAGTTCTTTTTTTAATATGTAATTTTATTTCAAGACAAATCTGCCAAATGTAGATATTAGACAATTACTGTCTGACAATGTAGGAAATGGGAGAGATTAACTGCAATGATTATGGAATGTGAAGATCTTAATCTGTTGGGCTAAACAAGGAAAAATTGATACCTTAGGTCTTTAATGCACAAAAAAATAGATGTATGAGTATACAAAGCTTTGGAACTGAACTTGGTCTACTTCATGTATCCAAACTCTGATGGATGTATCAGTTTCTTCCTTGTCAGAGAAATAATTCCTAGTTCACTGGGTGAAATATCATCAGTGTTTGTAGGGCCAAAAGGAGAAGTTGCACTAAAAACAGTGAATTTTTGTTTCTTGAAACAAGTTCACTGGACTGATACTTTTATTAAAACAACCAAAATCCTCCCCAAAAATCCCAGCCCAGCAGCTGTTGAGGAGCCCATTCAGAGCTGGGTCTGGGTGGGAGCCCAGCAAAGAGCCCCTGCTTGCCAACCTGTGCAGGACAAAGGGCGCAGGGAGCTGTGGCACAGCAGGGTGAGTGACACCCAGAGCCAGGGTAGGAGCCCAGCAGGAACATCCCACACCACACAGCTTTAGACTGCAAGGGGGTTAAAAGCCCAAGGGTTCCTTTTTTGGGGCTCCTTGGACATTTTGGGGCACCAGCTTGGACTGTTTCTTGTTACTGCTCTGTCCTTCCATTGTTTAAAGGATCCAGAGCTCTGAGACTGTGCTCTGGGGAACTTGGGATGGAGCTGGTGAGGAAACCTCTTCTGGTTGTGAGTGGGGTGTGTGGAGCCCAGTGGGACCTGCTGGGTCACCAGAGCCACCCCTGTGAAGGGCCCTTGGTCCAGCAGCGGCAGTCTGGGGTGGTGGCAGTGTGGCTGACAGAGTGGCTTCTGGATGGGCAGACAAAATGTTGTTACTTGGGTGTGAGTACTAATCACAGAAGTTGTGTGGAGGAAAGTTTCCTGTTTCATCAGATAGACCTGTGTCTGTTTATAGCACAGAGTTGGGGCTGAAGGAGAAAGATGGATGAATATCCTGATTCTTCACCTACAGACTTGAATTTCTATTTCTGATTTCAGGACAAGTCAAATGACAGATACATATACACTTGGAAAGACTACATGTTTTATGACACAGGGAGTCTCAGAAGAGACTATTTGAACATTATAACTTTATGCCTAACTGTGGTGCTGTCAAGACAAAGCATAATGTTTTCACATCTAAAATTTAACTACACTGTATTTATTGTTTTGCTCAAGAACATTAAAGAAATCTTTTCTGTCAGCATACAAGAGCAATGAATGAACAACTTAAATTACAAGAGTAAATTAAATGTCAACTTTATTTCACCAAAACAGACTGTTCTTTTCTGTTAGCAGAGGTTATAACCACTGTCTTGAAATATTTGCTGTCGAAAAATGATTGACAAGTGTGGACAGAAGTGTGTAAATCCAACAGGTTTTTAATTTACTTGATTACCATATTTATTGCAAGCGTATGGGTAAGTTTGAAAAAATAACTTCATTGTTGTATGTTAACTCAAATCTCTTGCATTCACTGTAGTTTCAAACTTTACTGTTCTCTCTGTTCTCATATTGGGCATGTTTTTGCAACTAGAGTATAGCTCTGTGTTTTATTTTATACTAGTAAATCACAGAGACCCAGTAAAAATGTGGAAAACCCTAATAGATAAAAATGATGTATACTTTTGGCTTAGAGTACATGATCTATTTCTCCAAAGTATTTTGAAGGCCTCTTCAAATTCTGTGTGTGCTTGTAAATTGCCTGTTATTAAAATAACTCTTTTAGGTGCAGTGTAAAAGAAAGCAAAAGAAGTTACAAGATAATGTATATATTGTTGTTGAAACCTTCCTTACCTGTATGTCTGTATTTGTTTTCTGCTCTTTGAGAGCAGAAATTTCTTGGAGCAAGCCTATATGCAGCTGTATACTGGGATTAGAGAATTATAGTTCTTAGGAAAGGCTCAGAAAGACATAACAGATAAGTGAAATGTTATTTCACAAGGTCTGCTCCGTTGTGTGGGATATTTCTCCTTGACGGGAACATATAAAAGTGTTTATCTAATGTATCCACACTGTGTATAGTGAAAGAAAAGGGAGTAACAGGTCTTTATCAAAACTATTCACATGGAAGGGCACCATGTAGCATAAACCAAAGGAGGAGTTTATTTGTGGCAAAATTATGGGCAACTCTCATGCCTTTCATCTCCAACAAATGCACGTTTGCCTGCGCTGTGTTCATAAATGAGTGCTCTGCCTGCCTGGAATATGGACTGCTAGAATCAAACAACTTGAACTGGATGAAAAATGAGAGGGCTAAAAATTATGCTGCTCTGAAGCAAGGCAGTATTTATCCTTGTGGTCAGAGCTATATGAGAAAAGCCCTCAATCTGCAATTTTCAATATATCTGTTCTGGGAGAAGATAAAAGAATTGCTAATTGAGTTTACAGTATGTAAGACTCTGGGCTGTGTAAGGGGTAGGTTATCATTACCTCTGTGTTGTCAGTAGTAAATCTTACTGCTTCTGTGGTCTACAAAGTCTCTTCCCATAAAATGAAGGTCCAGTATTTTTTTGAGCCAAGATGTTCTCTCTCCAGCATATGTCAGAAATAGTGACATAAGACAGAAACTCTCATAATACTAGCCATGAACCAAAAGGAATGTGTCTTGTTAACAACTTTGGAAAGATCCAGTTTTCATTGTAACTGCCTTCTAGCAGCTACATGGAAGAGAGGATAAAAATTATAAAATATAACCATGATGTATTTTCCTGAAGAAGCAATAGTTTATAATGATAGTCACTATAAAGTTAATTTTTACTTGAACAGAGCTGAGCTTAATGGTTTTCAATTATACTAATTTGAGTCATGGGTTTAGTTCATGTGGATTTTGCAACCCCTGGGTTTTGCTTTTATGTCTTCTCCCTTAAATGCTTGGCTTCTTTTGCATTATGCCCTTCCCATTCTCTTTTAGCAGGGAACATCAGGCAGGGTTGGGATGGCTCCATCCCCTTCCATTTGCATCAGAATTTAATCTTCTGTGAGGAAGAAGATTAAACATGTAATTTGAAAATAAGGTCTCATGTTTCAAATGGCTTTGTCATCGGGAATATGCTCAAGGAGGAATGTCCAAAAGTATGTCACCTTTCTCTGACAGAGGTTGAAATCTCTATTTCACCTCAGCTTTTCCCAGGCACTCTCTGCGTTGGCAAGGAATTAGGCTCGTTATAAATGCATCAGTTAAACTGATTTGTGCTGAGGCTTCATATCTACATTAAGTATATTTTGGGATTTTTAACTTTGGACTATGGTTGGTGTGGGCACTGTAACCAAAAGTCCCCATCATGTCTACGTTTAGAGATGACTGAAAAATAGTTGTTGATTTGCACCTTCTACTTGCATTGATTAATGGTGCACATCTGGTACACATCTGGTAGAGCTTCTGAATTTTTTTTTGGCCTACAAAAGGAATCTGGAATCAGGTCATCAAAACAGTTTTATTAATGCAGCCAACTACAATAAGAGGGAATAAATGCACCCAAAGCTGTACCACTGTTCTGGACTGAAATGCTGTTGTAGGCACAGCCTAAGATTATTGCCATGATGCGTCTGAACAGAGGGTGAGCAATTATTTCTTACATCTTTTGCCCATTATGCCTCTCTGACTCTACTGCCAAATATTAATAAAGTGTCATTTCTTTCTGGTTTACCGTTTGTTTGTATTATAAATCCCATGTCCTTTAGTTCTTTCTGCACTGTCTTGCTCCTTATTATTTTTTTTTTTTTTTCTATTTTCACCCCTAGCCTCCCCCAGTGAGAAGAGGTGGCTGCTGCGGGCTGTGCCTCTGTATCTTCATTTCAAGCATGGACTTGGCCAGTGTGGGCCACAAACCCACTGGCCCCTGTTTTGCAGAGTGTACTTTGCATTAAAGAAACTGAGCACCTCTGGGGCTCTGCTGTTGTGCAATTTGAGGAATTGTGGTATTCATTTATTGATTTAAGCAATCTCAGTCTCAGCTTTCCTTTTTAGAAAATGTGTTAATACATATGGAAGTAAAAGAAAAAGAAGAAAAGTCAGTCCCTTCATGCAGAGGTGGCGGCAGAGCCATGGGCACTCACTTTGTGTGTGTGGGCTTTTGGTGGCTGCAAAAAGGAGCTCTTGTTAAGCTCTCTGGTCAGGGGTGTCTGCAAATCCTAACCTCAGCTTTTGTCCTTGCATGTAACAAAAGCTTTCTGGTGGAATAAACAACATCTACTACATAGTTTCAGAAATTCATTTGCTATTTAGTCTCATTTTTATTTCATGTTTCCTTAGAAGTATGCTTTTTGCCTCATAAAAAATGTTAATAAATTCTATCATTATAATTTGCTTTGATGGCACATTTAAGGGTATGTCCTCATGGAATGTCTCTTGGAGAGATGATACCCTGGAAAGAATATGTCTAGAATGGACAGTACTGTCTGACCTCATTAGCCAGCAGTCCAGGGAGCAATTGCAAAAGACCTAGATTGCAGTAAAACCTTGTTTCTCTCCAAGACAGGCAGTAGATTGTATGACTGGGGTGTCACCTTGGTTGTGTCCTGCAGCTTTCAATCTGCAACACATGGACAAGCCTTGAACAGGCACTGTGTCAAGCAAATAGCGTCAGAGTTTGTCATGGGTGCCATGGTTTATTACTTTCTTGATGAAATGGGCATTTGTCCAGTAAGAACTTGAGTTGCACCTCTGATTTATTTTGCCTGAACTAGTTAAGTTACCCTACCTGGTGCAAATTTGGGCTGAATTTGAGCTAGAGGAGAAAGGCTCCACGTCTACTTTTTATGTAACTGTAATCTTCAATCCATGGTTGGCTAAAACATTAGATGTGTTCACTGACCTCTTTGACATCAATAGAATATAGTATCTAAATCAGTTAAGATTCCATTTATTCATATACATTAAATGCATTTTAATATCGACAAGAGAGGACAGGTCTTATCATTAGGATGATCTTGGATGTAATGTTTTCAAATTGTTACCATAATAGCTCATTACATGCTGGATCTGTTTTGAGTGCAATAAATCATAGCAACTGATGGAAAAGGAAAGAGCAGCAGTTAGAGAACTACAAAAGAAATAAATACTTTTAAAATATAGGTTAAATATTGTTTACTGTCAAAAAGAGGACAGGAATATGATACTTTTCAGTTACTTTTTACCTGTTTCTTGAGTTTAGCTGAGCGCCATATTGATTAAACGGGGTGGAGGGTGGGGTATTGTTTTGAGCTGCAGATTCATCTAAAGTTGTGAACACATGTTGCTTTGATTTTGTGGAGAGATCTTTTTGCCCTAACCCAGCTCATACTGTTTTTCCTGAAAATATTTAGACTTGTTCTGTTTGAAATGTATACAGAAGAACCAATCACCTTCCTGAGAAATGGTGTGTTTCAAAGTGCACATTTACTTTTTGCTTTGTATCATTTCTATGAGTGATGTGGGCATTACAATCCAAAGCAATCTAACTTGTAATGCAGATATCAATATGTATCAATATAACCTTTAAGACAAACTCTACATATTTGGCTTTGAACTTCAAGGTATCCTTTTTCCTGGGTGAAAGAACAAGCTAAACAAGTGGAATGTTATTAATACATTTTTCAGTATTTTTTGCCTAAAACTTAACCTGAACTACACAGATAAAATGCTCTGATAATTTTAAATATTTATCTTGGGGTTTGAAGAAACCAAAGTTAGAAAAGAGATTTGGGTTTTTGGTTGGTGCTTTGTTGTAGTTTTTGTTGTTTTGGGTTTTTGTTTTGGTTTTTTTTTTTTTAGTAGCTGAAGGCAATTATATCTTTATTGACCCTCTGCGTTCACCCCCTCCTTCAATGTCAGGTACTTGCTTATTATTATCAACATGACATCTCCTTTCTTTGAAAGGTTGTCCGTCACACTTTGAATCACCTCTCTCCATGGTTACATTTTCTAATCAGTTCACATGATTGAGCCTACATCAAGTGATGCTTTACTTAATTCCTTTCCGTTTGTGTGGTGTGATTCTTGGAGGGACTCTCGTCAAAATTTTGGAGGGCCCTGTCAGTTTGAAAAGAACATGACCTTTAAATTGTATCAGTATGTTTGCTGGTGCATAAGGGAAAGGAAAAGGTTTGTAGTGATGGAAAACCACTCTAAAAATGAAAAGTAATTCTCTCAGAAGCAACATGCATAGGAAGTTAATTTGTTTATATTTAACTGATTTTTAAAAAGACAGAATGAGGGGTCTGATCAGTGTGTCCTTAAATTTGGCTTAGAAAATGCTATCTTTTGTTCTTGCTTTTCTGCATTTATAATAATAGATAAAAGTAGAATTATTCAAATGCAACAGAAGAAAGGTGTAATTCTTTGAAATTATCAAAGATGTTACTTTGCTGCATTTTCATAACTGTATCTGTGGCCATGCTATAATTAGTAATTGACAATGCTAATTATTGTACAGTCTGTCATTGACTAAAGTGGCAGAGTTAGATTTTATGTGGGTATAAATATGCATACCTTTGTGTGTGCGTGAGAGGATACTTCAAGTTAACATAGAATTTTGTATTGTGAATGCAGGCAGTCTGAAAACAAGGAAAATCCATCTGGAATGCCTGACATGGATAGCTGAAGGAATATAATACAGATGCATGCTGGTGAAGCTGAGTAATGCTGGGAACTTTATTAAGTTTTGCGACCTTTATTAAGTGTACAAACTGTGGATGGTCAAATACCCTGCATAACTGAGTGAGGGATATTGACTGTTCTCATCTCCTTTCCTCTATGCTTTGAGGTATGTTACTCCTAAGCAGCTTTTACAAACGTCAAAATGTGTAGTTTCACTGAAGCTGTTGAAGTCTGGTTTGTCATGGATTTATATGTTATGATTACTTGATGTTGATGTCCAGAAGCTGTTCGTCCTTTCGCTTTTTTTCTATATTTGGAGTGTTTTTAATCACACTGCTACAGATTCTTTGATATCTGATAAGGTATGAGGTAATTCTGAAAGTGTTTCCAAGGTCAGTAAAAAGATTTCTCTTTTCTTTGTGGATATGGTGTGCTCAAAAAATGGGTAGGAACTTGATTATCTTTGAACTTCTCACCCTTGCATCAACTTTGTTGAAAGGGGCCAGTAGATCCAGAAGGTATTGGGTGGAGATGCACAGGCAGGGTGTGATTACACAGAGCTGCTGTAGTGAAGGTGTCTGTGCTGCTCCCTTGTCACCCTAAGTTACCTGCCACTCTTCAAATGCAATAGAATTCTCACTGAATCCTAAGAAGGATCTAGGTTCTCCTGCTAAAGATCTTGTTTTCTGGTGCTGGATCTCATTCTTGCTTCAGGAACAATCTCCTTGAGGAAATCTGGCAAAATCCAAGTGGACAGAGCTCTTGTTTTGGGTGTGTCTGGAAAGAAATGAGCAGGTTAATCCTTGCTTTGAATTTGTGCTTAGACAGCGCTGTGTGAGAGTCGAATTCTGATCTTTGTTCCCTGATTTCCAGCTTAAGGAGTAGAAAAATGGACCCCAAAAGTTGGTCACTTTCTACTTGGCCATCACTGTCAGCTCCAGGCTTGAATGCTCTCAGCACTGCCCATTGAACACAGCAGCTGTGGTTGGTTCTGGGCCTCGAGAGCAGAGAGCTCACCCCTGAAATTTGCCCTTTCTGAGTTTAATGATTTGGCATGTTTCACTTTCCTAACGACAGCGGCAAAGCCATGGTTGTTTGCATCTGAAATTAGGGCTGTTCCCAGGGCTCAGACATGCAGGTTTTTGCAGGGTTAAGGTGTGCCAAGTCTCGTGCTGGAGTTGTGCAGTTCATGGTATGCAAACTGCAGGTGGATGTGGCGCTTGGCAATCGTACACACACTCTGCAGCATTAGATTTCCCCATGCAAAATTTGGACTCATATAGTTTGTGGGTTTGAGATGCTAAAGGAGATCAAGGCAGCCTTAGCTGGGGTACAGGCATACATGTTATCTGCATTTCATAGAGGCATTTTGCATAGGATTTTATTTTAGCGTTTTGTGCTAATTCGTATTTCATGATTCATTCATACGTTTAACCCGTTAATGCAATTCTAACCTTTCCCTGATTGCTCAGATGAAAGTGTTTTCTCTGTGTTTCCGAGAGTATGAAATAAGGTGGCAGAATGATAAATACCAATAGCGGATTCCTGGGTTGGTAGCAATATTCAGTAGCGTATAACATGGCTTTCACTTGCACAAAGAAAGGTCATACATTTTCATCTGTGACGTATCATCCTTGGCTGAGACATGAACTTCTCAAATATGTGAAGTCACTATATTCTACAGTTGTTTTCTTCTGGGCCATAACCTCTAGGTTTTAGTTACTGTAACTTGATGGAGCCCCAGGCTCATGGTATTGGAGTGCAAATAATGTTTGGCATCTCCTGCTGGAAATCCCCCTATTGATAGGGTGCTTTGCTTTTTTAGGACATGTGAAACCTCAGAAATCCTGCAAATCATATTCTCTGTTTGAAAACAGAAACAAAACCACACAACACAAATTAAATATTAGAAATGAGGCATTGACTGAGACAAAGGACTTCTAGTTTTGGATGACAGTTTCTGTTATTCTGCTCTACCAGAAGTGGGCTAGAAATTACATTATATCTTTTTAAAGAGCAGATATAACAGAAATTCTGTGCTGCCTTAAAATACTAATACTTGTTATTCTTTACGCTTCTTTTTTTCCTTAAGAAGTTGATAACAGAAATTGTGATCACTTCAGGCTCTCGTGGGATAATCTCAACACCTTTTATTTATTTATTTACTTCCTTACTTATTTACTTCCTCCCCCTTTTTGACTCCTGCTCTGGCTAATTGCTCTCCTATTTCCTTTAAAAATATAAAGCTGTGTGTTTTACCACATTCAATTTCATACAAGCTAAGGGGCTCACGTTGTAATGCTTTTCTCACTTTCCCTCTTATGGGTATGTAAAATATAATTTCATATCTTGAATTGTCTAACACACAGAGTAATAGCCTATGTTCCTACAGCCTTATCAACTTGATTGGAATTTTCCACATGGAGAAAATGCAGTGCTGAACCCCTTAGGAGCATGATGGGGACTAGATCCCAGAGTTCCAACCTGCTCCTTGCTTAATCACAGGCAGTATTCATTCAAAAGTCTCTCTTAAATTAATTGAGAGCATTGCCTGAGAGGGGTTGAAAGATTGGGATCATTCTGAACAGCAATGTAGTTGTACTATACTGTTAAAGGATGCCATGTCTTAAATATACTGGAAGTCATAAACACGGCATTATAATAAATTACAAAGGAGACTTTTGGAAGATTTGTTCTACCTTTCACAAAATGCTAATGTTTATTTTGCTTTCATTTCATCGCATTGTCTTTCATTTAAAAATTACAGCTTTACTACGGTGAGCTAATTTCATAATACTGTATTAACTTAATATTATATAAATTATGTTTGTCAGATTTGGGCATTGTTGTAGGTGTACAAAGCCCAAATTTACTACCAAAGCTCTCCAAACACATGTATTCATAATTTGCTACAATGAACCATATGCCACAATATAGTATTAAGGAATTACACATTCTAATGCCAGGCACAAATCCTGCTGCTCTTTCTGCAACTGTTCTAGGTACAAATAGAAACAATATATTTCTGGCCTTTTTTTCCCCTAGTTGCAATTATGAGCAAAAAATGTTACAGTGTGGGAATATTTTAGCTACCTGCACTTTGTTGTCTGACTAATTTTTAGCTGCGTGTTGCCTTTGAACATTATTGAAAATACGCGGAGATTGCAGCAGTTTCTGGGTATATTTTCTCTGCAGACTATTATAACTTTAGGCCTGGAAGGAAAAGGTAATAGAAATTGGCACAAGGAATATTACAGAGTGCGGAGAGCTACAGCTTTCTTTTAGTGGAGAACAGGAAAGCTCCTGCCTAAGAGGTTTAATTGCAGCTGCCTGCAGTTTTGCATGTGGTGTTTTCCACTCACAAGGTGTAAGGTTCTGCAGTGTAACCTGGCTTATTCTCTCCATTCAAACAAAGAGCAGAAATGCTCTCTGTGAAGGGAAGGGGAGAGCTTGTGCAATTGTGGAACATCTATAGGTTTTTAAACACACACTGTCTAAT